>JAMPIV010007235.1:0-613139 GCA_024509875.1 Oreohelix idahoensis | reverse complement strand
CTCGAACAATATAGCTAGAATGCTCGGGCGTAGAAAAGTCTGTTATTGACTGAAACGTGTAAACGACCAGCGGTACCGTTTACTGTAAGGGACTTGACTTGCAGTTGTGGTCCACGTAGCAAATGCCTAGATGTTAATTTCAGTACTTGTCCTGTTGTGGTTTATGTAGCATTATAACTTAAATGCTAGCACTGTTTATCTGGGTCAACAGTTGATGACCTATTTCTGTCTTGTGTAGACAAAACTTGAAAGCATAGAGTATGTGTGTTATTCTCAGTTGTCCACTTTGTTCCTCATGACATGTAGCACATGTAGAAATGTAAATTTCTGGACAACACTGGAGGCATAATAAATGTAGCATAAGTCCACGGAAATGTTAATTTCTCGCTCTGTCCACAAGAAATGTATCAGAAGAGCCCACGTAACTGGTCCACCAAAAATGTAACTGTACTTTTTCTCTTGTTGAGGTGATCACTGGCCCAAGACAGTATACATGTTGTTAGGTGTGTGGTGCGAGCGTATGATGAACTGAGTGTGGGTGCGAATGAAGGCGCGAATGTGTTTAGGCTCGTATATATGTAGACCCTGCAACCCATACACTCACATGCAGTAGTCAAGGATGCTTGGACACTGCAGGCACGTTTCAAAACATTTATTGACGAGAACACACATGGTATCAACAGGAACAGTCATTGTAAACAAGGTCATGCTGACCGGAAATCGATAGGTATACATTAGGCATTCAGCAAGCTGGTAAACATTTGAATATTCGTGCATGGTCAATACAATGTTCTTCAATAAGGACAGTTCGTGGCGTCGCCCTGGGATTACTGACTAAACGCGTCAGATACCTTAATCACTTTGACACATAGGTGCAACTTGGCATTCCCCGCCAATTGCACATTATTAGGCTGTAGTATAATAGCCGAAAAACACAGGCCTCGTTCTGACGTCGGCTGTGTACTTCTGATAAGCAGGTTACCATCAACCCTGCAGTAATGCTTATTGTAGACATAAATATGCCGCCAATCTGCGGCTCCCACAATATATCTTCGTCACTGGATTTCTGGATGGTATGAAGACTAATAGTCTTGGATGGCTACCTTGAGCACAACATATATGTTCTGTAATGGAGGACCGGTGAGCTGCAGTTCACAGACTAGGCAATCTTCTAACATGTTCTGCTACCGAAAGCATAGTAATGGAAAAAGTCGGTATTACCTGTAACCGAGTCCACAGAACTTAACAAGGAACTCTGCTGTCATTCCAACGCACAGAGATTCACTGGGGAAAACTGCCAGTGCAGTCACTTCGAAGATTCTCCCCGAAAAAACACAATGGACTCTCGTCCCTTCAGAAACCAGGACACTTCCCGGCTTGCCGGAAGTCTAACTCAACTCCCGCTTAAAAAAACCTGCCCATGGGCATACGCCCGAACTGTCTACCTTTGACCCTAAAGGTCAAACACAATGAATGAATAAACAAGGGAAGACAACCCCTAATCAACCTGACATCGCAGGTAAAGACACAATTATTCTTATGATAAAAACATAAGCAAATAACTTGACAGATGACTCCGTCAAAAATGACAGCAACAGTGAGAAACAAGGTAGAAGGTACATATAAAATAGTTGTATGATATATAAGAAATAAGTTAGAAGGTACATGTAAAAACCAGTTGTAGGAAATGTAAGAAATAAACAAAATATACTTGTTAAAAAATTGCAAGATATTTAAGAAATTAGGTAGAAGGTAGATATAAATAAGGTGTATATTCGTAATAATGTCAAGTGGCGTTAAATTAGGCTAGTGGCTCATAAAAGTATTTGTTTAAATTGGCAACATTCAGAAAGCGAAATTTTCATACAATTGATTATGCATAATTCCTTAGTGTTGTTGTTTTTTTAAAATGTGAGTATTGGATCGGATTAACTGCCACAAGGATTTCCAATATCCTCTAACTGTTGCCTTGATAGTAGCTCTGATGGACTCTTTCTTGCCCATCTCTTGTTGCTGTTTTCCTACTTATAGTATTGTCTTTCTGTTGCAGCGTTGTTTCCAACATTTCTTCCCATTTCAATAATTCTCTTTTCATTCCAAGCTTTTCTGGAACTTCTGACGCCTTTCGCTCTTTACATGCGATGGGCCACAATCTTCCTGTGATGAGTTGACTTAGAATTTCCTGTACTTTCTGGTGGTTTTGTCTCCGCTCTCTTCATTTTTGCATTGAGTTTAACGTAATACTCCAGACTCCGTCAGTGTCAGTCTTAAATTAGACAGCCCCGTAGTCCCTTCCCTCACGTATCTTTGCTTCGTTTACACAGATGCGACCAAAATTCTGTGATGCTGCTTGCTGCGTATCTTCAGATGTCTTTTGATTCACTGGAGAGCTTTTCATTTTCACTAAGTTATGATCTAACTTTCTGCTGGCTGACGGGGAAAACCCGAACACGTCGGGTAACTCCTTTTCATGCCTTTTCATTTCACTGGTCTGCTCGTCTTCTGGAAGCCTTTTTGCCGGGACACAGATGAAGGTGTCTCTCGCTACTTCCCTGGTCAACCGAGTTAAGAACTCTGTCATCTCCAGTGGCAGGGTGAATCTCCCGGTGTCCCCACGTCTGTGTCCTCAATGTTCTTCGCCAAGCTTTATTATTTTCTTCGTCACTAGGCAGTGAGTGGATATTATCGTTTGTGTCTTCTTTAAGACAGCCAACCATTACCAATTCCTCGTCCATAGCAGCGCCCATACTTGTGTGGTCAATTATAACTTGTAGCCAGCGCTAGCCACCCATTGGTGGTCATTGTCTATTGCTTTCCTAAGAAGTCAACACATCCCCCGTAAACATGGCAACATCACGCCTTCGACAACACCAGAGGCTAATTCTGCCAGCTAAGAGTTAGGGACGATAAACCACCTAATTCCAACACCCATTCTACTGTGGATTATTAGTAATCCCTACCAGTGCGTTATTCTGTTGATTCAACAGATTGCGCGGAAGGAAAATATTTCGAATTCACTGGATTTCCTATTTTGCTCTAATACCTGGATAATTACAAGGAGACGGAACAGTGTTGACTGTGACACAGCTATGGAGTGGTACCACCCCTGGAGCATTGGTGTGTTTAAGTAATTGGTCGTTCTAAAGATGAGGACATTTATGCTTTATTTCAAGCATTCTTTTGTGTTTCCTATACTCACCACAAATTTTGTTACATTGGGTGATATTCACTGATGTATATGTTTATATATATATTGGAGACTAATTGTTGTCCCTATGAATAGTTTATTTTGGACAAATATATATATATATATAGATGTCAGAATTACTTTACTATTTCGTCTGTCACCTTAAGGCTGACATTTCTTCATACTGTGATATTTCGTATATCTTGGAGAGAAGGAGTGCATGTATGACATTTAAATTGTGAGCGTGACAGGAATTAAGAGATTTAATATATATCTTCTCTCCTGACTGTCATCAACACTCTCCATTCACATTTGTGAAAAAATATATGCAGAATGGGAGACGATCGGCTACCACGACAAGCATGGGAAACAAAGAGCCAGGGATCCAGACCTCCAGGACGACCCAGAGGCCGCTGGGAGGACAACATTGGACAATCTTTGAAGGACCGAGGACTGGGGTGGAACCGGGCCAGGAAGAAGACAGCTGATGGAATAGTCTGGCGCTCTCTCTTCCAAACCTCTACACCTCACGGTAGAAGGGGAACGACTAAGTAGTAAGAAAACATATATGTATACTGTTAAGCATCCCACTCGCAATTTAATTACCCTTTGACATACATCAATCACCTCACTACATTTCTACGTATCCATATTTCAAGGACCTCAATTCTTTCTTCTAACTTCTTTCTCATTGTCCATGTCTTTACGTTATATAGTCGTAATTGTATGGCATTTGAACCCACGTTCATTCCCCTGAGGACTTCTAACATAAAATGTGTTACATATCAGCTAGCATCATTTATCGTTGATAACTGAGCATGGCCTCCAGGACACGAGTTATCCTTGAAAAAGTCTACGAGTCTATAATGTCGGCACTATAGTTTTAAGCTTCCTGGTCTACAAATTCTAAAGTAACACTTGTTAAATTTTACTACTTTACTTTCTGTTTCCTAAACACATGATTACATTAGGACCCTTGCTCTACACAAAGCCTGTCGTTAGAGGCGACTGTGGTAAGATCGTACTTGACGCCAGCATATTCATTACGTATAATAAATTGTTACAGGAACCACTAGTATAAGAGAACTTGAAGTGTTTTGGCTTAAGCGTCCTGTATGGTGACCAACTACAGTGGTTTTGTTCATTAAAAGAACGAAAATAACATTAAGGAATTCATTCATTTTAGAATGATTCTTATCCCACTACGCCCCGTGTAGTTCCCGGGGGGGGGGGGGGGGGCTATGAGGAGACAAAGAAGGAATAGGATTACTGCTCCATCAGGCATGTCGTAAAAGGCTAATACTATGAGGTTGTGCATTGGGCTGGCTAACTCATCGTATAATATATATTGCTACAGAAACTGACTGTAAGAGAACATGACTGCTTTAGTGTGAACTTCTGATAAACGGGACCAGCTACAGTGGTGGTAGCATACATGTGAATCAAAATGAAAAAATGATGATGATGAATTCATTCATTCACTCAATTATTCAGTAACAATAGTTGTGATTCACTGTCTTAATGCGCGGGGAAAAGACCAACCTAAGAGGAAGAACATATTTATCAGCGGCACTAAGGCAGTCGTCTTCCAGGAATTTACTTCCTTTGAAAAATGGAGTCTGCTTCAGTAAGAAGTTTACACTCGATTACACGAAGATGCACTTATACCGTCCAGGATAACGATTACCTTATCCGCTTAACTCCAGGAACCTCTTCACTTAAATTACGTTTTTTTTTTCTCTTTCTTCCGTCGTATTCAAACTTCCTTTTTGTGTTGCTGCTTCGAATTAAAAAAAACGTTGGGGTACAATTTCTATACTTGTGTGCGTATTTTGTATTTGATTGTTTCATATAAATGTTTTAGGGATACTGTTGAATCTAGAGGGGGAAAAAAAGGGATGGTGTACAGGGAGTGAGTATGTATGTATAAATAAAATAAGTTGAAGAACCATTTGTTTGAATTTTGATAAAGTATGTAACATGATGGAGTTGCTGCGGTTGTTGTTGTTATTATTGTTGTTATTGTTGTTGTTGTTATTGTTGTTATTGTTGTAGTTATTGTTATTGTTGTTGTTATTGTTGATGTTGTTGTGATTCTTGTTGTATTGTTGTTGTTGTTATTTTTGTTGTTGGGATTGTTGTTGTTGTTGTTATTGTTGTTATTATTGTAGTTGATATTATTATTGTTATTATTGTTGGTTTTCCTATTGTTATTGTCATTGTTATTATTGTTATTATTTTTATTATTATTGTTGTTGTTTTGTTGAGGTTTTTATTGTTATTATTGTTGTTCTTGTTAATATTATTGTTGTTATTATTAATGTTGTTATTATTGTTGTTGTTATTGTTGTTGTTGTTATTGTTATTATTATTATTGTTGTTGTTTTATTTTGTTGTTGTCATTATTATTGGTATTGTTGTTGTTTTTGTTTTTATTATTATTGTTGTTATTGTTGCTATTATTATTATTGTTGTTGTTATTGTTGTTATTGTTGTTGTTCTAAATAAAACAGTTTAACAAGCTGGCTTGAATGCCAACAGGTCAGTCCATATGATATCCCTTCTTTAAAAGAACGAATATAAAACATAATGGAAAGAAGGACACCAAAATTAATTACTGATGGATTGGTTGTAACAAGAATATGAGATGCGTTTTAACAACCACAAAGATTATATTGCCTGAAGGGGAAACGACCATGAGAACACCACATTTAAGATGACACACAGTCATAAAACACTTTACTAATAACATACCAGGTTACAATTTTCAGACCAAATAAGTGTCCACAGCAGAAAGAAATATGATCTGTTCAACTAAGTTACTTTGTAACCATACTGGAAGCAAAACCAAAACAGTTGAACATAATACCTATTCAACAAAGCAAACTTTAGATAAAGAAACATGAATTCATGCGGGAAACAAGTCCAACCATATAACCGTGCTATCTGTTCAACAAATTGAGCTTTAGATAACAAGATAATTGTCCATGCAACAATCAAAACCAAACAGATCAACATACCATCTATTCAACAAATAGGACTTCGGATACAGATATATATGTTCATGAGTTTAAAAAAAATGAACGTGCCATTCATGAATGCCGAATCCAGGTGAGAAGTTGATTGAAGTTATCCCCATTGTCAACGGAATAAAGGCTCTCTAGAGGAGGGGAGAGCAAGTTAATAAAACATTAAGGTAGTCCCATATCAGATACTATCATAGTGGAGTGAGGTGTTAGAGACTTCACTATACAAAGTACAGCTTATTAAAATGTAGTGACCAGTTTCCTTCCTCGATGCCTTTGCCGTCCCTAAATCAAGAGCAGAATCAGTTACCCATTCTACAGCATGACACTACTAGGTTTTGATTCCGGAACCCAGTAACTGCGCAGCGATAGGAAAGCGCAATTTTTGATAAAAAGATACTTAGTTCACGCAGGAAACAAAATTAAAAAGTTGAATATCTATCTATTCAACAAACTGAACTTTGCACACTCAGATGCGTATCCATGTGGAGTTAAAAAAACTAAATACAGTAGAACTCCATTTATCCGAACCCCAATTATCCGAACATCCAATTATCCGAACACTTTTTCCAGAAAAAAAAATCAGACGCCACCAGTCACGTTAGACTACATTTCTGAATCTTTTGATGCGGCAAGCTTCAAATGTGTGCGAACAATTTGTAGAGGATGGTATGGACTAATGGTCGGTCGCTTACGTACAGGATGTCAGTTAGATCATAAAGTCAGTTAATATCTTGTTTACCAATCCAGTGTACGTGTGCGTTCTAGGCAGAACACTGGCTTAACAGACAGTTCAACTAGGAAAAGGTGAAACTGTGTCTTCACTTGCGAGGATTTTCAATGTTGGGAAAGTTACCGTCTCTGACATCAAAAGTAACAAGGATAAAATTATGAGTTTTGCATCGAAATTGGATAGTGAAAATGGGTCGAAGAAACGTACGTAAAACCATGAGAAATGCGAAAGATTTGAAATTGGAAGAGGCTTTGTATTTATGGTTTGTGCAAAGAAGAAGCAAAGGGGAACCTTTCTCTGGCTCTCTATTGTGTGAAAAGGCACTTCAGTTCAACAATCAACTTGACGGTCCTCCTGACTTTAAGGCTAGCCAGGGATGGTTAAGAAACTTTAAATCTCGTCATGGCATACGAGAATTGGAGATTCAAGGGGAATCTTTATTTAGCGATGCAACTGCCGCTGAAAATTTTAAAGAAACATTCTTGGCTTTTTTGGAAGAAGAAGGTTATTCACTCGATGATGTGTACAATGCCGATGAGACTGGCTTATACTGGAAATCATTGCCTCAAAAATCACTTGCATCTCAGCGCGAAGCAGCTGCCCCTGGGTTTAAAAAGTGCAAAGAGAGAGTAACAATTTTGGTAGCCGCGAATGCCAGTGGAAGTCATCGTTTACCGGTGCTAATGATCGGTAAAGCCAAAAAACCACGTTGTTTAAAGAATGTGACATGTCTCCCATTGTGCTGCAAAGCACAGAAGAGTGCTTGGATGAATAGTGAAATATTTCTTGATTGGTATACAAATCAGTTCATCCCAAATGTGAAGAGGTTGAGAGAACAAGAAAAGAAAACTGGAAAAGTAATTCTTCTACTGGACAATGCACCATCTCATCCAGAGACGGATACATTGAATGCAGTTGATGCAAATTTTAAAGTAATTTTTCTGCCTCCCAATGTAACAGCACTGATTCAACCAATGGATCAGGGTGTTATAGCAAAGCTTAAAAAGATGTACAAGAAGGAAAGCCTGCGTCGTTTATTGTTGGCTGAAGATGAAGAAAGTTTGGTGGCGTTTTCCAAAAAGCTTAATCTCAAAGACTGCTGCTATATGTTAGCTGATGCTTGGACCACCCTGTCACACGATAATCTCAACAAGGCTTGGAATAGATTGCTTGGGAAAAAAGGAGGAAATGAAACTACTGCAGTGGACACAAATGATGATTGTATAAATGAAGTTGTGGAACTGTTTCAAGCAATGCCCGGATTTTCGGACTGTGACAAAGATGATGCACACATGTGGCTAGAAGATGATAATAATTCTGGTTTTCAGTTTTTGAATGACGAAAAAATGTTTTCTTTTGTGCAAGAAGAAAACCAAATACATGTAGTGACCGATGATGAAGACTCCTCAGAAGTACACGATGTACTTGTAGATTATGAAGAAAACCCAAAACGTTGACCAAGTCCTGAAGAAGCCTTTATAGCACTAGAAACAGCGATGGCTTGGTACGAGCAAGAAGATGACAGCTGTCCTACACAGCTTCTTCTGTTGAAGAGAATGCGGGACTTAGCAGCCAAAAGGAGACTATCCAGTTTGGTGCAAAAGAGGATTTCTCATTATTTTAAATAGTGGGCTACATCTGTGCAAGTACATGTATACGTAAGTTGCGCCTGGTTTTGAATCGTTTGTAATGTTATTTTGAAAACATTTCTCTTTCTTAAAAAAAATAATTAATACAAGTAGTACATGCACTGCAGTATAATGAAAGATTTTGGTGATACAGTGATCTAATACAGTGTGGGTATTATTATTACAGTACAAGTAAATATGTTTTATAGTGTATTTTCCTTGTGATGGTTAATTATTTTTAGAAATATGTGTACATGTACTCGATACATTATGTAATCCAATTATCCGAACATTTGATTATCCGAACGATGCTGGGTCCCATGGGGTTCGGATAAATGGAGTTCTACTGTATATGAACGAGCCATCCATGAATGCCGACTCCCAGGTGAGAAGTTGATTAAAAACACGACTATTCCCAGTTTCAAATCGAAAAAAAAGAAAAGAATTCTCTCTAGAGAAGGGAAGCGTTTGTTAATAGAGTGGCATTTTAGATCTCCTTCTTAAGGCAGATGTAGCTGTTTAGATCTCCTTCTTAAGGCAGATGTAGCTGTTTAGATCTCCTTCTTAAGGCAGATGTAGCTGTTTAGATCTCCTTCTTAAGGCAGATGTAGCTGTTTAGATCTCCTTCTTAAGGCAGATGTAGCTGTTTAGATCTTCTTAAGGCAGATGTAGCTGTTTAGATCTCCTTCTTAAGGCAGATGTAGCTGTTATATTGTATGGTCTCTTGTTAGTGTGGTTGTTGTTTACTAAGTGTCCTATCTATGTTCGTGATCTTCACGTAATTGACCGCTAGATTTCTTTTCTATATTTGTTTGTTTGCTAATATTTGTGTTTTTATTTTGTCGTTAATTGTATTCTCTTAGAGGGTGCAAGAGAAACACATTATTTGAAATGGAAGTGTCATAACCATCTTCATTTTCCTTTCAGCTCCTTACAGAGCATAAAGCCACCATTGCAGCTAGTTCCTTCACAGGAAGCCTGCTCCAAACAGTCACATGACCACGCAGAGTTGGTTTATGTGGCAATATGTTTAACATGATAAGCTTGACAGCCCCATGCACACGCTCATATTAGATGGCTTCTACGACATGCCTGACGGAGCAGTAGTACTGTGGCAGGGAATGGAGTGAATGACTAGCATAAGAGAAAGAGCAGGCTTTGTCCGTCTGTACTGTAACTGAGTACACTTGTACGCATTGCTGAGGATAGAGAGCAGTGGAGGACCCAGTCTGCTGATGCTTCCACCATGGCACCCTTACGACCCATGACGGGTTACGGGTTGAGATGATGATGACTGTAACTGAATCGACACACACGTAGGGTCATTAGCATAGTAAGCTAGCGGGCTACGGTCAGTTCAACGGGAGCAATTACTTCAGACGTTTTGCAGGTGGAAAAATTGTAGGAAGAGTTGACACATTTATTTGAAAACACGGGATTGTCCTGGATTGAGTTAGTCTGATAACTGTCACAAAACATTGGGTCGATCTCTTTTCCTCTCTGGCAGTATTTAGTTACATTTTATGTGTACTAAATTACTTGCAATTTCCGTGGTCGCCCATTTCTTTCTCTGCTATCAAGCTGATATTAGCTATTTTCTTATCAATTTTGCACTCTCTTCAGTGATAATTGATCATGTTTGCTTTGCGCTTTTAGGCTTTGCTAAGATTAAGACGCAGGTGAAATCAAGATGGGCCCTGTCAATTTTCATATAGTGACCGCGTGTCATGTTTACCCAGAGCACCCCGCCATAAATTATCGACCTGTCGGCATGCACTATGGGAAAACTAATGACATAATCATTTCCTGTACACCTTGTTAAAAGACATTACTTTAGATGAAAGTAATATGTTGTATTTGAGAAAACATTGCCAAGAGAGGATCGGATGTTTTCATTCCATATTTGAGAGACATGACCTTTGCAGTAACGCGCAGAAATTTCCATGTGGAAATAATTTGATTTACCCCAACAAAACACACAGGTTTGGAAACTATTGGCCGGCAATCGAGATGTAGGAATAACCACATTTCTGATAGGGGCCTGGTCTAATTGTAAACAACACGTGCCTGGAACGAAAGGGGCAATATAACCTGGCACTTTAGTCGGTTAAAAGCACTGTGAAAATCTACCTCGCGCCAAGAAGACAACCAAGCCTTGCCGGAGTTAAGACTAAAATCAGCTTTCATTTATCGGACCGGACGCTTGTTTGAGCGTCTTGAGGACTTAGAGCCCAGGAAAACTCTAATATTTTAACACGGAAAACCGGAATCTGAGGGAACTGAAATACAAGTCAAAGCTGGAACTTATTGCTAAAGTAACAACACCCCTGACCACGTGTAAGAAGCCTCTACAAGTGCCTTTATTTCTCTGAGCCAACAGTATGTGAGCCTAAAGATTGGCATAAGTTGTACATGTTGAATTCTTTATTTTTTCATTATTAGCATGTGAACTAATACGTATATATTGACATGTGAATATTAATATGTGAAAATTGCTAGTGGATGTCCAAGTCATTTGAGGCTGACAACCTCAGCATATAGAATGATGATTTTATGAACCACCACTACCAGGGCTGGTGACTGCTTTATTGCGAGTTTCTTATAAAGAACCAAAAGCAGAGGTAGTCCCAAGTTCCATTTAGAGCAGGGAGGGAAAGATGAAAGAAATGATGTACATACTTGTTATATTATTAACCTTTTCAACCAGTGTAAATGTAAAACATATTCACTCTAACTGTAATGAAAATTTACAACCCTTTCAACCGATGTAAATGTAAACATGTTCAAACTATATTGTCAACATTTTCAACGAAAGTTAAAAATAAAACTGTTCATTTTAAATGTAAAGATAGTTTTCGCCCACTGGGATTAAGATTAATTCTCAGAGAGAGAGTAAAATTTCTGAGATAGATATGACGGTGGAATGAAAAGAGGGGGGCACATAAGCATGTGTTCGGAAACTCAATACTCAGAGGGTATTTGTTTCTCTTCCTTTGCCATACTAGTTGGTGGTACCAGTTGAGGGTACTATTTCTGGAACAAGTGAGGGTACAAATAGCATGAAGTCGACGCTAGACACCAACATCAGATGGGTCTTAGAGACGCGGCACCAGCTTTGCAGTTACTCCCTGATTCTACTTGGAACGTGCTGCAACTCTTAATCTTGACCAGGGATGCGAGCGATCCAGTCACCTATCTGCGAAGAACCAAAACACCAGCGGGAGCAGAGACCCCAGAGGTTAAGTGTACAAATAACAGCTGCCAAGTGAAACTTCCCCTTATATTAATCCCCACTAACATCATATGATTATGACCAATTTTTGTTAAAGAATTATTCAATTTTTAATAACTGTTAAAACCTAATTGGTTATTAAATTTGTTACTTATATCTATCCAAATTGAAAGTTGATTTAATCATTTTGAATGTGTTGTATCCGTTGGCCTCAGACAATTTCTTAAATACACTTAAACAGAGCTATACAAAAATAATAATAGGAATTCGCTGAATTAACTCAGCTGGGGGCTCGAACGAGCTAACGAATTATAAGATAACTCTATCCTTCGCAAAAGTTGACGGCAGATACTAGAGTTAACGTGCTCAGCCAATGCAGCATTGTTCTCGCTTCTCTGAATGTCTTGTGAATACTCCCTGGAGGTAGAAGCAACAATATCCTTCTATCTACCACTCTGCCAAGAGTAATCATGTGCGAAGGTAGACACCTTTGAAGGCCCATAGTAGATACTCTTGATTTTTGGCCACTGTTGGACCACTACTGCAAAACAGGGGAGGCGACCCGTGACACATAGAAAGGAACAGTAACGTTTATAGCTGATTGTTTTGAAGGATTCTCAAGATGTTTACCTTTTTAAAGGGAGTTTAGACAGTCATTTCTTAAATCACTCACCGTTGCAAACTGTTCACAAGAAGTAAAGGTATAGTACAATGGACTAGGATCTAAATGTATATCTCCCGCGATAGCCAGGTCTAACATACCAACCAGATAACCCAGAAGAATGTTTGATGCTGACTATTTGAGAACCCTTGAAGAGAAGTTAACGTTGATACTAATTTTTGAGAACCGTTGAAGAGAACTTTGTTGTACAGCGGTATATAACATATTATGAACAGAAGGAGGAGAGTTTCATATATTCATTAACATGTCAACGTTTGATAATGATGTTCGTCTTTTTTTTTTTCTAAATAAATAAATAACCTTGATGGGTGTCATCAACTGTCTTCAAGTACGGCTGACTGTGAACTGTACGTTTCATCTATATGTAAGATAGTACTACCACTACTTCATCACTGGCCCCAACAACATCATACTTGTAGTGGCATTGCTTTCTGGTCAACAAAACCTGGGTTGAATATACGACTGTCACAAGAACTATTCTTTCATTATCTCTTCACAAATCCAGAGGAACTGCACGGGGCGACATCTCAATTACAACTGTTGTTGTTGTTGTTGCTGTTGAACTAGGGCCGCAGACCATTTTACACTTTTGCAGCCAATACCAAGTTGAAGACCCGTTGGTATTATCTACACTGTAGATCTAGGCTTTTCCTGTGGATTTTCTCCTATTCCGAAAAGTGTTGAGTTGAAGCCATGAGCTCCAGTTTCTCCAGCTTGGATTGCATTTAAAAGATCATCACATCTGGTCCAAAGGTAGGAAACGGTTAGCAACAAGGTAAAAGCAAAAACAACCTCCACCCCCCCCCCCTCTCCCCCCCTCTCTTCCCCCCCCCCCCCCCCCCAAAAAAAAAAAACACCGAACAATTACGTTAAGATTACTAACGTAGAAAGGACACTTAGAAAAAAAACAACACTAACAAGCGCCCATACAATATAACAGCTACATCTGCCTTAAGAAGGAGATCTAATATGCCACTATTAACTAGCGCTTCCCTTCTCTAGAGAAAGCTTTTTTTTTCCTTTGAAATTGGAGATAGTCGTGTTTTTAATCAACTTCTCACCTGGAGTAGACATTCATGGATGGAACGTTCAACTATTGTTGAGATTGTTGAATAGATACATATTCAACTGTTTAGTTTTTGTTTCCTGTTGGACAAGTATCTTTTTATCAAATGGTTGTGCTTTTCTCTCGCTGCAGTTACCGGGTAACCTAAGCTAGGAGAAAGAAGCACGTGGCATACTGTGCATTCCCCGCCATCCAAGGGTGCTCCTAAAATGTACAGAGGTAAATACTGTGTTCTGGTTCTGGTCTCTCCCAAGGAAATGCCACTTCCTACACAGAGTCGCTTCTCAGCTTCCCCTGCCAATCATGAGTGAGATACTCCTGCCTGCAACCAATTAGGTAAAAGCCAGAGTACGTCTGGGGCTCAAGTGACTCCTCCAAGTTTAGTTTGCAATGCTTGGTTCTCAACACATTTCACTACAAGGACAATCCCTGGAAGTGTGTGGATGATTTCAAGAGTCAATGAGGTGTAATAAGCCTCACAGACAGAGGCTCACTTCGATATTTGTCTACTATAGTATTGTGCTTAGCTGGTGGTCATATAAGGATGACTCCAGATATGCCTCCATGCATATTACAACTGTTAAAATATTGCACTCTGACTTTAGGCTGCAAGTAATAATCTTAGATGGGGCGGTCAATCATAAAATGTTGTACACTGACTTTAGGCTGCTAGTAATAATCTTAGATAGGGTGGTCAATCATAAAATGCTGTACACTGACTTTAGGCTGCTAGTAATAATTTTAGATGGGGTGGTGTTAAGTTCTTTTATATTGATTGCGGGGGAGTTAAATGTTTGAGATCCTCACATGTGCGTCTAGTATTTTGTAGACGCACATTTGAGCGCATCTAGGTTAATTGTAAGTTTAATTATTTGCGTACGACCGTGCACCATTCTTAAACGGGTATGGCGCGGTTTGTCGCGTTGATTTGTTGCTCTCCGGGCAACATACTAGAGGCACAACGAAATAACTAGCGTCGAGTATAGACGTAATTGATTATGCTGTTCTTACCCAAGTCAAGGGAAGACACGAATATGTAGCCATTATGATCATCTGAAAGATGAATACACTCTTCTTGAGGAAGCTTTGCCAAGAAGCTTATAATTTGAATATTTAGCCAGAAACGGCTCGTTTTAAGTATCTTGCCTCCGATACTTCGTCTCCTGTACCGTTATGGCAGATCTTCAACTTGACCAGATGTGTCAAGCTGCTAGTGTGTCCCTCTAACGCTAGGGGCTGATTAAAGCGTAAAGGAATATAAATAACTGCGTAAAGATTTTTAACATGGTCACTTCGTCAGAACCATGTATATCACCGCTAACCTTGGATACACGGTGGGAAAGTGTGTACTCCGGTACAAATTGCTGCTTGGGAACAGCAACATCACCTTACTGCTACCACATTTACGACTATGGCATAATCTTATCCCCGGATACATTCTGCTAATGTGGTGGGATATTGTGGTACTAATAGTACTGATGTTCATACTACCAATGTTGGTGCTTCTTTGAGCCCAGGACGACGTACTTCAGTTCGCCGTTGCTTAAACTATAGTTCTTGTTTGAGTACAATTAAGGAGGAAGATCACTCTGTATTGTCTGACACACACGCCAACTTTATTACCACGGCTGAATCTACATCCAGTCACGTTGGTTGCAACTGCTCTTGTGCAATGACTGTTGGTTTCTTTGCCAAATGTACGGACTTAGTTCTTCGTGCATTTATATATCTTGTGGGTATATTTACCTTTCTAATTGGGCCGGTTAGCTCAGTATCTTCTTGGTCTCCGACTTTTTGTCGTTTTCACTGCTTTACTTTTCGAATTAGTCGCGTGTCCAAATTCATTCATGTCTGTTTTTGCGTCTTTATTGCATATAAAATATTTTTTTTTCATTGAACAGTACACAGGCTATGACTTTAGTTCAACCTTTTTAGGGATATGCCGTTGTCAACTGCGTTTCCTTTGTCATACACGACGACTGAGATAGTCAGTCATCATTACTCTCTTATCGATTTTCCTTTTGACGTCGGTTTCATTTGGATGTTCATGACTTTTCTGTACGTCATTTCGCACATTCAGCTGTTTATTTCGTACTGTTTCTCGTGCCTGTATTTTATGCACCGCTTTGTTCTCAGCGCGGGTTACTTATCGCTCTGTTACCTTACGCGGACAATTCTGTCATCCCATGTCGTTAATCGTTTCATCGCTATCTTGGCTACTATTACTGCTACCCTATCTCGTTTGTTAAAGAAAGGGTCGCCTAACATGGTTCAGTGGTCACAGGATTGCCAGGCCACCTTAGGTAGGATTAAGCTATTATTTTCTTCTGCTCCTATCTTGCGGTTACCTAAAAAAATGTTCGTTTAATAATTCGCAGTGACGCCTCGTCGATGGGAATTTGAGCTTCTCTGGTGCATGACTATTCAGGAACTCTCCACCCAGTGCTCTACGTCTCCCGGAAGTTAACTGCAGCTGAACAACGCTATTCTGTGGTGGACCGCGAGCTTTTGGCCATGGTCTGGTCTATACTCCAGTTACAACGTTTTTTTTACTTGGCGCCCACTTTGTTGTCGAGTAAGACCAGCGTGCACTTACTGCACTTAAGAGTAAGGACTTAAAAAAACTCTAGATCGCCGCGGTATGCAATTGCCTTGCAGCCTTTTAATTTTACTGTCCAAGCCATCCGGGGTTCCGACAATGTGGTAGCTGATCTATTGTCCCGTTGTCCACAAGAATCTTCTGAGACGCCGGATCGCTTCACTCATTGACACTCGTACCACCATTATGCTACAACTTCACTTGGTACTACTGGATGTGTTTGATGTCACCAAGTACTACATTTCTTTTGATGAACTCGCTTATGAATTTTGAAATCTTCATATTCGACTCGGAGTGACATTTATTTCCACATCATTAACTGACTAGATTTTTATGACAATATTATGATATTTCATTATGGTGCTTTTTCAGCTCATTTCTGGCTTATTCGCAGTGATTGACTTATTAGCGCATCACTATAAGTGTATAAAACTATTTGCCATGACACTTTTTCGCGAGTGATTAATTAATGACATTTTTGTTCGAACGGAACATTATGACACTTTTTAATTATTTAGTTATCATAGTTTTCTATGCGATTATTTTCATTTTGAGTCATTCACATGACATGCGTCCATTGTTTAGGCTATTCAATTTAGCTGCTCCTTTGCTGTATACATTGCTTATAACCTTATTTTCGTATGTTAGCGCATCATTAGCGCCTGATATATATTTTGAGCGCGTGGCTATTTAATGACACCATACTTAGCTCTTGTTAGTTTGATTAAGCTTCCTAGGGTTTATTCTCATCGTACTTCTTTCGACTGTGTTGCTTTCTTCTCGTGTTTTATTTTGGGAATTGATTTGAGTTTCATTTCGTTTTCCTCACTTTTTTTTTTTACACGATCGATACGCATCTCATTTTTTTACAATGTTGACATGTTTTATCATCTGCGTTGATTTCTTATGCTTTTTTCACCATTTCATGTCATTTCTTTTGTTCTTTTCACTTATCATTTCATATTTAGTACATAGATGATCTATGTCTTTTTACCTTTCAACTTTTGTTTGAATTTGGTCCTTTATTCTCCTTCCACATTTATGTCTTTCTTTTATTACTTTCTTTATAGTCACACTTAAGATATTTATGATAGTTATCTATGGCTTGGCTTGTTGGATCTTGACTGACCCCACTGTTTTTATTTAAGTTAAAAAAAAAAAAATCTTGGATTTTTTTTTCCCGCGGGGGTCGATGTAAACGGTTAAGTTCTTTTATATTGATAGCGGGGGAGTTAAATGTTTGAGATCCTCACATGTGCGTCTAGTATTTTGTAGACGCACATTTGAGCGCATCTAGGTTAATTGTAAGTTTAATTATTTGCGTACGACCGTGCACCATTCTTAAACGGATGTGGCGCGGTTTGTCGCGTTGATTTGTTGCTATCCGGGCAACGTACGAGAGGCAGAACGAAATAACTAGCGTCGAGTATAGACTTAATTGATTATGGTGTTCTTACCCAAGTCAAGAGAAGACACGAATATGTAGCCATTATGATCATCTGAAAGATGAATACACTCTTCTTGAGGAAGCTATGCCAAGAAGCTTATAATTTGAATATTTAGCCAGAAACGGCTCGTTTTAAGTATCTTGCCTCCGATACTTCGTCTCCTGTACCGTTATGGCAGAGCTTCAACTTGACCAGATGTGTCAAGTTGCTTGTGTGTCCCTCTAACGCTAGGAGCTGATTGAAGCGTAACGGAATATAAATAACTACGTAAAGAATTTTAATATGGTCACTTCGTCAGAACCATGTATACCACTAATCCGTTAACCTTGAAGTGGTAACGGTTGGTGCAGTCAGTCAACGCCTTTGGTGAATCGTAATTATGCTATGAACATTTTTCTACCATGACCATTGGTGATGAAGAATGTCTGTAAACTGTGGATGTAAAGTTTTCGTCGTGAATAAATATGTTAACACTAACTCTCCTAACGAGTACAGTGTTTATCCGTGCCAGTTGGTCATCCCGCATTGAGCCTTTAAACAGTGTTACCGAGGTCAATTATCATCACAATACGCCAAAGCTAAACGGCCCATATCAAATTCGCGTTACAAAGAAATACGTCGGCCACATGTTGTAAGCCCGACAGCCCTGACAACATCATTGTCAGAGACAGTACAGTGGAGAAAACCCACCAGTAACAGGTGGTCAATCAAAAAATGTTGTACACTGACTTCAGGCTGCTAGTAATAATCTTAGATGGGGTGGTCAATCATAAAATGTTGTACACTGACTTCAGGCTGCTAGTAATAACCTTAGATGGGGTGGTCAATCATAAAATGTTGTACACTCACTTCAGGCTGCTAGTAATAATCTTAGACGGAGTGGTCAATCATAAAATTTTGTACACTGACTTTAGGCTGCTAGCAATAATCTTAGATAGGGTGGTCAATCATAAAATATTGTACACTGACTTTAGGCTGCTAGGGATAATCTTAAATGGAGTGGTCAATCATAAAATGTTGTACACTGACTTTAGGCTGCTAGTAATAATCTTAGATGGGGTGGTCAATCATAAAATGTTGCACACTGACTTCAGGCTGCTAGTAATAATCTTAGATGAGGTGGTCAATCATAAAATGTTGCACACTGACTTTAGGCTGCTAGTAATAATCTTAGATGGGGTGGGCAATCATAAAATGTTGTACATGTACACTGACTTCCGGCTACTAGAAATAATTGAGCTTTAAATAAATTCAGTGTTGAATACTGCCTCGTGTTGTTCCTATAGGGAGGTGTGAGGAGACAAAGAAAAAACAGGACTGCCGCCAGAGAAGCTTAAATAGATGTGCATGCGTTAGCAGCCCCAACAAGTACAAATAATTGCTACATAAACCACGGCTGCACGATCCCGTGAAATTGTATACAAGCTTCCTGCCAAGGAGACAGCTGCAATGGTGCCTCCGTTCTTCTTAAGAAGCGGAAAAGCAAATGAAGAGGAGGAAGATGAATTAAAAACATATTTATATAAACGAAATGCAAAAATATATACCTGCTAAAAAAAAGTAATACATAAAAATATAAACAATTCCAAAGTGAAATCTTGTAACTTTATCCATGCAATAATCTAGCCACGTGAACCAGGGGAGAGAAACATATATTACAATCCTTTGCTGGGTTTTTTTTTTAATCTGAGAAGAATTTATTACAGCCTGTGAAATAAACTAACTGTAAAAAAAAATCAGAGAGAAAGAAAGTTACGAGAACTTCCCCCGCCTAGATGTGTTTTTCACATGTTTCAGTATAAAAATGTGCTGTAATTTAAGTCAGCGTTTATCAGCAATCACACGCCCTGGAGAATATTAGCACATCGCACCAGAGTGCAGCGTTCATTCCGTCTTTTTACTTTCCCGTGTTAAAATTCTTATTTATTCCCATACTCCCACCTCCTCGGAAACTGTAAACGGATCAAGTTGGACACAGAGCCACGCGCCTGGTAAGTTACACACCAATTTGTGCCAGGCCTGAACAACGTTTGTGAATAAGGGCAAGTGTAAATTACCTTAATTTAAGTTTGTGTCATAACTACAAGTTAATTAATACAATGCGGATTACAGTTTTGATCTACGCTTCTTGAGAAGAGCTGAAAAAAAAAGGGGGGGGGGGGGAATATATGGGCAACGGTTTAATTTCTTCAATTTTAAATAATCAGAAGAGAAAAGAAAAATTAATTTAAAAACTGAATTGGGGTGAGAAAAGGGGGTGAAAAAAAGGGGGGGGGGGAAGCTAGACAAACACAGGTGAAACAAAAGGTGAAGTATTTGGAAATGACAGACATTGAGAAAAACCTTTTCATCGCATTACAAGGTTCTGAAATTCCCAATGCATTAGAAATAATGGAAGACCAAATCAAAAGTACTTGAAGACGAGAACTGCAGAGAGAAAGGACATGGGTAAAGAAATCACGGAAAGACTTTAAACGGATGGCATAAGACAGGATGGTTTGATATGTACAAGGTATGTGTTCAAGACCTGTGCTCAATGGAAAGTTAAACCATTTTGGTGATGATTGTTACTATTATATTTGTTATGCAAGCCTCCATCGATAATTAGCATGTTAAAATAGAACCGTGTGGGCGATATATGATGTGCTGAACCAATGATAACAAAGTCTCTATTGAGAACATTAAAGACGCCATTCTAAAGATGTGTTTAAATAAAAGATTAATTTGTAGTTTAGATATGAGTTTCGAAAAAGTAAATTGGAACTTAACAGTAGAGAGCTGCACTAAGCAATAGAAGGAACAAACAAACAAACACACAAAAAACATGTCTTTCGTTGAAACAATCTAAATGACTTGCAGAATGTGAACAAGAATACCAACAGATTCAGGATTATGTCAAATATTAATAGATTGCCCCTCAAGTTTGTGATCAGTTAAGCGTTCTTGGCGACAACAAGCACTGTACAAGAATTTCTACACGCATGCATTTCACCCGGATGATTCTCAGTTTATGAGAATAGCAGATTCCGATTTAACAAAAATGACTGATAAAATATGAAGTTAGCATGCAGTATAAAAGAGCCATGGAAGTTCATCTTATCAAGTACTAAAATATACTTTCTTGGCAGTTCTTATGCCTGTGTATACAAATAATCTGTTTTTGTTTAAATTGAACAAGAAAAGTATACTCACCATGTATTCTGATCCGCTGCTAGACGAGTTATTATCGATGCAATTCTCTTCTGACCTGTTAATACGACTTCCGTGCAGCAGTTCCTCAAGGCTCTCAATGTACTCTATTGCGTTCCGAAGAATTTCTACTTTAGGCAGCCGCTGGTTTGGGTTAGGACATGTTCGGCGTTTCAGAGTCTCAAATGCTTCATTGACCCGCTTAAGCCTTCTACGCTCTCTCATGGTCGCCGCCTTCCTACGATCTATGGTCACTGTCTTTCTTTTGCATGCCTTGCATGCCCACAGGAGGCAGCGTCTGTTGGGTCCGTGGTACCCAGGGGCGAGAACGTGGGGGATATGCTCGTCGGAGTCTTCGTCGTCATCGCAAGAGTCGTTAATATTGGAGTGCTCATTGCCACAAGTGTTGTTTTCATTCTTATGACCAGACGTGCCGTTTTCCAGTGAAGGAGAACATGGTTGCGTTTCGTGGTTAAGAGAACTAATATTGTTTTTTGAGCTACCAGAAATTGAAGAAGCGGGTTTGTTGATGCTATTGTCCTCTGTATGGACACTCTTGTCGACGGGTTTGACTGATTTCTCATTATCATCCTTAGCTGGTAAAGGCGAGGCATCCTCGCGGGCCGCTTCTTTGGGGCCAAGGAAGTGTTTCGAGGCTTCCACAGGTGCTGTGACCCCAGGAGCTGTTACACCAGTAGGAGAGGGGAAATTTGGATTAGAACCACTTCTGATTCGTCTGTGGTAGTCAATCTGGTTATTGGGATAGAATGAAGGATGATGAGTGTGAGCATCGCTGTAGAAATGTTGGGATGAGTAACCACCGTAGCTGTACACGTCAGCTGGATATTGACGAGCAAATGCGGCTCTGGAGTAAGCCTGATGGTGAGGGCTCAGCAGTTCCTGCCTGCCCCCAACAGATGAGGAGTGTGTGTAGGACATGTCCATGATCTGGCGAGGATCTTGAAGATCAGCAGCCCCTGGACCAAATGTACCAGAATCAAAGACGGAAGGAGGGGCGTTGTGCTCGTACCGGCAGCTGCGATAATCAGCCATCATCATCATCTTGGTATTTGGACGAATTTTCTGGCCGTAAAAAACTAACTATCAATTATAGATCTCTTTCTTGGTGTAATAGTTCAAGAAATGTGCTTAATTTCACACAAACGCATTTCTCATGTGATTAGCTACATAGATTTATTTTAAAATGATGTTTTTCAATATTACAATTACGGAGTTTTATGTACATTGAAATATGGATGTGTCAGTTAGAATTGTTAACAAACATTTGCTATGTAAATTTCTGAATCCATTAATGTATTCGTAAACAACTTAAGAATCTCCGCTATCAGGTAACCCTTACAAGACAAAGTAGAATCTTCAAAGTCTTATAACTCATGGAAATGAAAGTAGGAATCTTCTTCTAAGTCAAATAACTCCTTGATAGTAAAGCAAGAATCTCCAAAGTCAGATAACTCCTTCAAGACAAGGCTCCTGCAAAGATATTTGTGTTCTCTCTAATCTCTCAAGGAAACCTGAAAGTCTTGTCTCCTACATGTCAGCACGCGCCCGAGGACTGACATTCTCGCGTGCTTTAAACATTAGAGGAAACCCGTTCATATTTTTCCCCCACAGTTATATTCTCTTCTCGTTGAATTCATCAGTTATAGTTCCTAAACTTCGCTTACTTTTATAATTCACACTGAAGTACGTCAGGTTTATCAGACTCCATTCTTAATGTCCTCCCTTTTTTTTTTTTCGTATGCTGAAATCGGTTTTTGACGCTCCGATGAAGACCGAGATAAGACTTGGCTTGAGTCGTACTCCGAAAACAGCTCAGATTAGATCATTAAGCTTTTCGCCAGTTCTCCGAGGAAGGATCTTCAGAGTTTAATCTGAAACAAAGAAGCAGGAAAAAATTTCATTCGTGATATCGTTTGTTCAGCAGAAGATAAAATGTGGCTGGATGCCTTCTTTAAAAAAAATACACAGAAATCATAAAATGTAGATGAGAGTGTACGTTGGACAGATCATTGTGGCGTGGGTGTCATTTTGTGTCTGGTGATAGGGGAGGGTGGAGATAGTGGGGAGGCGTGATTCGATATAGAGGAGGTGCTGAAAGATATAGATTTACAGATTAATTTCGTTAAGATAACGGGAGCACAGTTGTTATATAAATTTGCGTATTGTTTCATATCTTGAGGAAATTCATATTTTGAAAAAATGTCACTGAAAGACTCTCTTATCAACGCGGAAATATTTAAGAATATCTTGACAAAATGAATAGGGTCCTATTCCGACATATCGGTCAAAATATCTCCCACATTTCGTTAAATATAAAGGATAGAGGCGTAGTCTTGTCCGGACAAATAAAACATTCACGTAACTGCTCCTGTCACTTGACGACTGTGGTTTGTGGTGTGTGAATTTTCCGGATAGTATGGCCGGACATAATCAGATTATTGTAGATTTTATTGTTGATAAATTTAAGCGAGTGGGAAGGTGGCAGAGTAATTATTGCTTATCATATACTGAAAACCGAATACCTTTCACTTTTATTAATTTAAAAAAAAAAAAAAAACTATATTGTTCTAGCTTAACCTCTGCTTTTTTATTTTGTTGTTTGTTTGTTTGTTTTTTTTTCTTTGTGTGTGTGTGTGTTTTTTTTTTTGCGGTGGTATACTCTCTTCTCTATTTGTTATTATTTATTTTCTTCTCATTCTTGTCTTCAGCCTTTGTTAGCTTCTTAATTTGTTTAATTTATTTTGTTATTTATTTTTGCAACTTAGGATAGTTTGCTCTGATCTTTAACGTATCTTTCTCTGGAATACTTTGATCTTTACTGTTTTTATTGCCATTTTTCTGTCTCTATTTCCTCATCGCTGTTATTTTCTTCCCTTTCATTTTTCACTTTGGCTCTCATATCCTTTATTGTTGATACCCCTGTCATGAAATATTCTAATCCACATATATAAATTATTAGGTAAATATGAAGCCTAACAAATAAAATTAATAAAGAGAAGAGCAATGGTAAAATGACAGTGCTGTCACAAGGAATGTACTCGAAATCCCCCTTGTTTTCTGCTTCGTCTGCAAATTGTAACGCTTTCACGTTGATATAAAAGCTTACTGTATTATTACCCGCCTTCTTCAATGAAACGTGTGCTGCATTTCTAAGAAAAACATTGAGACGTACTGCGTAATGACCTAAATTAATCCTAACATTAATTATATTACGTTACCAAAACGAACGAACAGATGGACAAAAGGATAGCGAGAGGGGAGGGCTGAAAATCAGGAACGCATGCAACACGCGACGCGCGATATACAAATGCTGGCATCACGCGTGTAAGTCTACAAGCACTAACTTTTTCAGACGGACAGTGATAAAATACACTACCCTTTCCCAGAGTTAGGTTTATAAATCATAACAGACTCTTATTAGAAAAGATAACAATAGATGGGTTTACGTTTGAACACATAACAGTACCCAGACAGCACATCTTCCAAACAGGAGGTAGAAGAAATTGCATATTTTGAACGCAGCCACGTAGCTCCTTTAAATTAGTATTTTTGGGTTCCTTAGGGCTTGCTGACAAATAATATGTAAAACGTTACGCAAATAGTCCAGGAATTAATAAATTATACCCAAAATAAAATATTGGGGGTGCCTGACAGCATAAAATCATTTCTGCTCATAAGATTTTTTTTTAACGTGTTTGAAAAAAATTTACGTTACAGAAATAGCCTACCATGTAAACTTCAAATTGATTGGAGCGCAACAAATGAAAGCCTAACCACGATTGGTCGGGCTATAAATACTATCTTGGTTGTTAGGGGAGACGGGAAAAGATAACATTTTTTCAAACACTTGTCGAAACGTGGCTCATTGGCCAGTCTCGCTGATATACACACTTGGGAGCGTTAGTTCGAAACCACTTGTTTAAATACACTTGATAAAGCATCAGTGCGTTGAAGCCAGCTTATATTTGGCTCAATAAAAGCCTGGAAGATAAGCAGATGGAGATTTGTGCCAGTTTGTGCCAGAATTCATTGCTAATCAACGTATCTGTGTTATTCGTATGAATTGTGGGACAGTGGTCTTGATGTACTGAGCAGCACCTAGTCAGAGATTTGCTGAATCCAGAGTCGGACAGCATACTCCTTGGTCCTTTTAGCTATCAGTGAGGTGTCTCCTGAGCCCAGAGGAGAATTCGAGCAGAGGAGTCCTTTCCTGCCGCCATCACTCAAGATAAGCAGAGTTGGCCAGCTGAGCTCAACATTATGTCCCCTCATCTTGAAATAACTTTATAAAAATACCATTCAGAGGGGAATTTACTTGTCTTAAAATCAGGAACTTTGAACATCTCAAATACTGGTCCCTAAAGACAAACTATTGAAGTCATGATGACAAATACCAACAGAGCTTGAACAAAACAAAACCAGTATTACCTCATTTTACTACTACACAACTGACACACATAGAACATTTGTAATAATATATGTCACTACAATATTCATATTAAATACATTCTGTACATAACTTGTAATTTAAATTGATTGTGATTCCTGGTTCCCTTGTAGTTGAATCAGGACACATATTCATTCATGCCAGTAATGAATACATATTGTTATTCGAAAGTTTATCAGTGACTCTTTTAAGATATCTTTGTAGAGTGTTATATGTATGTGAGTGTCACAGTGTTGTCAAGAGTAGTGGATTAAATTAAATTGTTTATCTGTCTGTTGTTGTGACTTACACTTCATCATACACATACCCTAGACACATAACGTAGCATCACACTATTCCAGAATAATTCTGACTGAGATATATAGATATGTGGTAGCAAGTAAGGTTATCTATAATACACTACTCTTAATAGATATAGATACCTTCACAGCTGATCTCAGTCAGTACACTAAGTTCCCTATAAGTATTTATAACATCCCACTTCACCACATATATTGGGGGCTCGTCCGGGATTTTGAATCTTTAACTATTAAAAATATTGGGGGTAATTCACTTCAGGGAATATAAGAATTAAAAGGTATCCTTGGGTGGAATTAAATAAGGTTGAGCTCACGGTGCCTGTGTTGTCCATTAGATATTTAGTTAGAGATTGAATTGTTGGTTAGACATTGTATAAATTTACATAATAGACAATGGCGGACCTGGCCAAATTTCGATCTGCTGCGGTTCAGACTGCAAAAGAGTTAGGATTAGATGGGCAAGTTATGGTTGCCTATGTTACTACGGAATGTGACAAATTTATTGAACGCGAAGAAAGAAGGTTTGAAGCCGAAAGAAAGTTAGAGGCTGACAGGGAAATTAAGAGGTTGCAGATTGAGGCTGAGGCTAAGAAATTGGAGGCAGAAAGAGAAGACAAAAGATTAGCTGCAGAAAGAGAAGCCGAGGAAAGAAGACAGGCTGCAGAAAGGGAAGACAGGAAATTAGCTGCAGAAAGGGAAGCAGAAGATAAAAGATTACAAAGGGAACATGAATTACGACTAAGGGAGTTTGAGTTTCAAGGCCATGCTCCTGAAAATGGTGCCAGTCCCTTTGCCTCTGATGCTACGGTTACTCAGGGAGCCTCAATCTCAGCTATGAATTTTCATTTAGATCATTTTGTTGAGAAAGACGATGATATTGAGAGCTATATAAATAGGTATGAACTATTAGCTACCACGTATGGGTTAGAGAGAGAAAGGTGGAGCTTAAAGTTATCTCAGGGACTTCGTGGGGCAGCTTATGAAGTTTTTGCAAAAATGAGCAGAGGTGATCAGGAAAATTATGACATGCTAAAGCAGGCTCTTTTGTTAAGGTATGAAAAGAATGCAGAATTCTATAGAAAAAAATTTAGGAATGCTAAACTACTGTCAGGTGAAACCTATCACCAGTTCTCTGCACGCATAGAGACATACTTGGAGAAATGGACTTCTCTGGGGAAAACCCAAGATCTTAAGGAAATGGTCCTTATAGAGCAACTAAGAGAGTCCATGGCTCCAGACCTGAGAAAGTTTCTCATGGAACAAGGTGCAGAGAGGCTGGGTGAGTTGCTAAATGTTGCTGAAAGGTATCAAGCAGCTCAAGCAGAGGTAACAGGTAATAAAAAGAAACAGGTGGACAACTTTAGGGCACCACAGAACTTCAATAAATTTGATCCTAAGGATCAAAATAAAGGTAAGCACCAATTTGATAGGCCACGGTATGACAATAAAAATAAATTCCCACAATTCGATGAAAGGAAATATGATGAAAGAAAATCTTTCAACCAAGGAAAAAGGTGGTGTAAGAATTGTCAGATGGACAATCATGACACTGACCGTTGCAGAAGGAAACCTGTGTATATGGCAACCCTTCAGGTCAGGTCGACCTCAAGACAGGAGGAGGATATTATGTTGGATACCACTCCAGAAGAGATGAGGAAGGCACAGGCTGGGGATAAAACACTCAAGCCTTGTTACAGAAAATTGTCAACTTGTCATACAACTCCAGGCAAGGGAGATTTTTACATGAAAAACAAGTTGATGTATAGGAAGGCCGGAACTAGATCCCATGGTCACGGACAGCTGGTTCTTCCAAAAAGATATAGGACAGAATTAATAAGGAGTCTACATGTGAAACCAGATGGGGACCATGAGAAGATAGGTACCATCATTCAAAAGGTGGCTCACAATTATTATTGGCCCAAAGCAAGATGGGACATTGAGAACTTTGTAGAAAGGTGTAGCATAGCACATGAGGGAACACCCACAAGTGGGAACATGGATCAGGACCTGGACACGCCATGGGGCAAAATCAGGCCTGACAATAAAAGGAAAAATAAATTTGATAAAGTGGACCAAATGGAATGGGAAGCCCCTTTTCACGGACAAGCTTCACTTAACTGTTTTTCAATGGCCACTATGCGGAAAGTGCAAAAGGATGTCTTACCCCAGGATAAGCCGAAAATCCCTCAATCGGACTTAAACAAACTGGAGGAAGAGGATGTAGGGAGGAAATCTCTCATCAAGAATTTTAAGTGGGGAGACAGCCCCAAAAGAAAAATTGGTAGCGGTCGTTTTGTGAATGATAATTCTGGGAGGAAAAATCATCACTATAAAGCTTCAAGTGGAAGAGACCATACCGGTGCATGGACAAATAGGTCCACACAATTAACGGTCCATATGTAGCTTTGTTAAGAACGTGGACTGATGAAAAGGCAGAGGAAAACATTACATCTTCATACCAATATGTGAATGAGCTGACCACTCGGTTGAAAACTGGCTGGAAACTTGCCAATGAAAATTTGAAACAAGCCAGGAAGAAACATGCTGCCTATTATAACAGGAAGGCGAAAGACAGAAATTTGGCTGTGGGAGAGAAGGTACTGCTTCTTTTGCCTGGGAGTCAGAATAAGTTACAAATTGGATGGCAGGGTCCATATACAGTTCTAGAGAAGGTGTCTAGAACAAATTATAAGATAGATAAGAAGGGGAAAGAAAAAATCTATCATGTGAATCTCCTGAAGAAATATTTGGAAAGAGAACATCAGGAAGAGACACACTTGTTGACCTTGTCCATCGCCATGGAGATGAAAAAGGAACCACTTTCATCATTTGAATATCCATTACACCCCTGTGAGACAGCAGCACAGGTGAAAATCAGTACACATTTAACGAAAACTCAGAAAGAGAGAGTGCAACAGGTTCTAAATAATCATGCAGAGGTGTTAACAGACCGACCAGGGCATACAAACCTATTGGAATATGATATGAAACTCATAGACTCCACACCTGTCTGTATGAAACCATATTCGATTCCGTTTGCTAAGGAAAAAGCTTTGAAGGAAGAGATAGACTATCTATTGAAGGAAGGAATTATTTCGCACAGTGAGTCTTCGTATAGTTCCGGGGTGGTACTCTTAAGGAAGCCCTCTGGAGAACATAGACTCTGTATAGATTACAGGAGACTGAATGCTATTACAGAAGGACAGGTGGATCCATTGCCGGATACAAATCAGCTGTTTGCCAGACTAAATAAAGCTAAATATTTCTCAAAAGTGGATCTGAGTAAAGGATACTATCAGATTCCGGTGAAGCCTGAGGTTAGACCATACCTAGCTTTTAGTACCTCAGAAGGACACTATGAGTTTAATAGATTGCCATTTGGATTGAAGAATGCGCCTAGTGTCTTCTCTAGAATGATGAGAAAATTATTGGATCCTCTGAATAATCCCTGTATAACAAATTTTATGGATGATATCCTTATAGCAACAGAAACATTTGAGGAACACATTGACTCTCTGAACATGCTGTTTGATCGACTTAGGGAGGCAAATTTAACAGCCCGACCAACCAAATGTTGCGTTGGATGTAAAGAATTGGAATTTTTTGGGACACACAGTTTATCAGGGAAACATGACCCCTGACCCAAAGAATTTAGAGAAACTACAGAAAGCCCCGAGACCACAAACCAAGAAGGACGTGAGATCCTTTTTCTCATTATGTGGTTTCTACCAGAAGTATATCAAGAACTTTAATTCCATATGTGCACCGTTAACTGAATTGACACGTAAAGGACTTCCAGATCGCATTACATGGACACCACAATGTGAAATGACTTACCAAGAATTGAAGGAAAAGCTCACAAGTAAACCCATTTTGAAATTACCTGACTTAAGTCAAGAATTCATAGTAAGGACGGATGCAAGTAATATTGGGCTAGGTGCAACTTTACTACAGAAATCAGATGCATTGGATGGGGAATTAAGCCCAGTGGCATATGCTAGCAGAAAGTTGAATAAAGCTGAAATCAACTACTCAACTAGCGAAAAAGAATGTCTTGCAGTAATATGGGCAATAAAGAAATTCAATATTTATCTATATGGGAAGGCATTTAAGTTGCAAACTGACCACAAACCTTTATCGTTTTTAGCACAGGCTAAGCATGAGAACTCTAGGTTACTCCGATGGTCTTTGCTTCTGGCTCCATATAATTTTAGCATTGAATATATATCTGGAAAAACCAATCTGGGAGCGGATTTTTTAAGCCGCCATCCGTGTGATGAGAATCACCGTAAACCCCAGAAATAATAATAAATTTCTCTATGTGTATATAGAATAAAGGACTGACATATAATGTCTGTTTTAAGAGGGGAGGTGTCATGAAATATTCTAATCCACATATATAAATTATTAGGTAAATATGAAGCCTAACAAATAAAATTAATAAAGAGAAGAGCAATGGTAAAATGACAGTGCTGTCACAAGGAATGTACTCGAAATCCCCCTTGTTTTCTGCTTCGTCTGCAAATTGTAACGCTTTCACGTTGATATAAAAGCTTACTGTATTATTACCCGCCTTCTTCAATGAAACGTGTGCTGCATTTCTAAGAAAAACATTGAGACGTACTGCGTAATGACCTAAATTAATCCTAACATTAATTATATTACGTTACCAAAACGAACGAACAGATGGACAAAAGGATAGCGAGAGGGGAGGGCTGAAAATCAGGAACGCATGCAACACGCGACGCGCGATATACAAATGCTGGCATCACGCGTGTAAGTCTACAAGCACTAACTTTTTCAGACGGACAGTGATTAAAATACACTACCCTTTCCCAGAGTTAGGTTTATAAATCATAACAGACTCTTATTAGAAAAGATAACAATAGATGGGTTTACGTTTGAACACATAACAGTACCCAGACAGCACATCTTCCAAACAGGAGGTAGAAGAAATTGCATATTTTGAACGCAGCCACGTAGCTCCTTTAAATTAGTATTTTTGGGTTCCTTAGGGCTTGCTGACAAATAATATGTAAAACGTTACGCAAATAGTCCAGGAATTAATAAATTATACCCAAAATAAAATATTGGGGGTGCCTGACAGCATAAAATCATTTCTGCTCATAAGATTTTTTTTTTAACGTGTTTGAAAAAAATTTACGTTACAGAAATAGCCTACCATGTAAACTTCAAATTGATTGGAGCGCAACAAATGAAAGCCTAACCACGATTGGTCGGGCTATAAATACTATCTTGGTTGTTAGGGGAGACGGGAAAAGATAACATTTTTTCAAACACTTGTCGAAACGTGGCTCATTGGCCAGTCTCGCTGATATACACACTTGGGAGCGTTAGTTCGAAACCACTTGTTTAAATACACTTGATAAAGCATCAGTGCGTTGAAGCCAGCTTATATTTGGCTCAATAAAAGCCTGGAAGATAAGCAGATGGAGATTTGTGCCAGTTTGTGCCAGAATTCATTGCTAATCAACGTATCTGTGTTATTCGTATGAATTGTGGGACAGTGGTCTTGATGTACTGAGCAGCACCTAGTCAGAGATTTGCTGAATCCAGTGTCGGACAGCATACTCCTTGGTCCTTTTAGCTGTCAGTGAGGTGTCTCCAGAGCCCAGAGGAGAATTCGAGCAGAGGAGTCCTTTCCTGCCGCCATCACTCAAGATAAGCAGAGTTGGCCAGCTGAGCTCAACATTATGTCCCCTCATCTTGAAATAACTTTATAAAAATACCATTCAGAGGGGAATTTACTTGTCTTAAAATCAGGAACTTTGAACATCTCAAATACTGGTCCCTAAAGACAAACTATTGAAGTCATGATGACAAATACCAACAGAGCTTGAACAAAACAAAACCAGTATTACCTCATTTTACTACTACACAACTGACACACATAGAACATTTGTACTAATATATGTCACTACAATATTCATATTAAATACATTCTGTACATAACTTGTAATTTAAATTGATTGTGATTCCTGGTTCCCTTGTAGTTGAATCAGGACACATATTCATTCATGCCAGTAATGAATACATATTGTTATTCGAAAGTTTATCAGTGACTCTTTTAAGATATCTTTGTAGAGTGTTATATGTATGTGAGTGTCACAGTGTTGTCAAGAGTAGTGGATTAAATTAAATTGTTTATCTGTCTGTTGTTGTGACTTACACTTCATCATACACATACCCTAGACACATAACGTAGCATCACACTATTCCAGAATAATTCTGACTGAGATATATAGATATGTGGTAGCAAGTAAGGTTATCTATAATACACTACTCTTAATAGATATAGATACCTTCACAGCTGATCTCAGTCAGTACACTAAGTTCCCTATAAGTATTTATAACATCCCACTTCACCACAACCCCCTACCTCCGCCTACCCACCTTCTGACGATCAGATTCCACAGGTTTCTCTAAAAATTAAAAAGATAAAATTAAAAGTTGTCCCATAGCAGATACTGCCTCAGGGGAGTGAAGTGTTAGAGACTTCTCTATACTAGGAAATATCTACATGAGGTAGCGTGACCGGTTCTCTTCGTCGCTGCCTTCGTTTTTTCTAACTCATGAATCATTAATTCGTTCGTTCATTTTCCTTTCCGCTTCTTATGGAACATGGTGCCGCCACTGGAGATGCCCCCCCCCCTCCCAGGAAGCTTTTGCCAAGCAGTCACAAGCTCCTGCAGCGGTGGTTTCTGTGGCAAATATTTTCCATGAGGTTGCCAGCCTAATCACGTGTTAGTTGCCTTCTACGACATGCTAGGAGTCCTATTCTTTCTTTGTCTCTTCACAGACCCCTCGAGAACTGGGCGGGGCAACTCACGATTCAGATACCCATTTATAGCTGGGTAGATTGGAACATGAGGCTGCCTGATTTTTGTTCAGGTAACTTGACCTCGACCCTTAAATCATCATTTATCATCATTTTCCTGTATGCTCCATATGAAGCTTGGAGCCCACCACTTTAGCTGGTCTCCTGGAGGCAAGTCTGGGTCGAGCATGTACATCATTTTGCAGCAGTGGTTTATGTAGCAATGTGTCTTACATGATGATGTTGCTAACCTCCTGCACAATCTCACATTAATCGCATTGACCGATATGTCTTTGGGGGGGCTTAGTGATTATATTCTTTCTTTGTCTCATCATACACCCTCGGGAACGACACGGGGTACTATCCTTGAATACTTACTACAAACGAAACCTGTTATGTTTTTTGACTAATGATCCTAACATGCTCATTGATTGTTACTACTAAATACTCATCTATGTCTTTTTGTCTTCTACTAATTGACACCGCTCCTTGTCTGCTACTACGGCTGCATGTGGTATTCCTTTTCTTTCTAGTACTATTACTATTATTACTACCCCTACTACTACTACTATTACTACTACTACCTACTACTACAACTACTACAACTATGTAGTGAAGTGAATCCGTATGACAACACGCTCAAATTCCCCGCTCAAAAACAAACTAGCTATCGTATTTTTAAATCTATAAATAACTACAGTATTTGAAATTTTTCTGAGGGGCAAGTCAAATTTACCGCCAACAATTTATCTAGTGTTTGAATTTTTATAAGAAACAAGTAAAAAGTTACCGCCCACACCAAAAATTATCGCAGAGCATAGTACAAAATTTAACAACCAATCAAATCGTTTCCATATTTTGTAGTGGTAAGAAAATTTTGGTTGACGAGAAATAAATACCTATTTTGTGTTTTTGACCGAACGTAGATAATTTATTTCTTAATAACTAAAGACACTTAAAATGAAAGGGATAACTCAAATTATAGCGCTGATATTGCTTAACATATATACATAGAGATTCCCTCATAATAAAATTTTATGGTAATAGAAAAATATAATTTAGTGACATTTTTACATCAGCCTAAGGCCCAAATTAATTACAAAAAATTTCCCAGATGGAAATGCAAAGGAATAACTAAAAAAACCTATATAGAACGATAGAGAATAATTGGCCGTTTAATTATCACTTTTGATAATTAAAATCGGTCCACAAATAACTATGATATAATATTTTCAAATTCAGTCCGATCATACAAACACACTTAGAACCGCCCAAGTTTATAGTCTCAAAAATAGTTAACTTTTTGACTCGTCTTCTGATTGGTTGGGTGTAGTTTGATAAAAAGTAACAACTTCTTGTAATTTCCGCCATTGAAAACCTAAGATTCCATGCCGAGCTGACGTGTACTAAAAGACTATTGACCAAAGCCTTTGCCGTATGAACTGGGAAAAGCAGTGCTAGAACCCTTTTACGGCCTGTCAGCTTGTGTATGTGAATTTATTTACTTGAGGGTAAGACAGATACATTTATTTGCATATTTTAATTAACCTGTAAGTAACAGGCTATGTGTGCCATATTTATTCGATACTGCCGAAAGGGATGTGTTGTGTCACGACGACCTAAGTAGGAATGTAAATAGAGCAGGCTTATTCGGAGTGAAAAATGTGTAAAATATGTTTGCCAATTGGCAACACAAATTTGCGACTGTAAGTGTGGTATTAATAAATTGATATTTTCGTTTGAAGTGACACACTGTTCAAATAACATGTGAAAACCTATAGGGAATGTTAGAATGAAGTAATCAACAGGTCACATGCTATATTGTACCCACCATGATTATTGTATGGAAGACAAACATGAATGAGGGACATTAACGTTGAATCAACACTGAAGAAGAATGATTACATAAAACTGATTGTAGACAACGGAATTTAAGGTCTGGTGCGACTGGTTAGCACAAATGGCTGACCGAGGTAAGTTTTAATATTGAATAGGGGTGAAATTGATAGAGGCAGTCTCTACATGGGATGGATTGTCCTTCTTATTCCAGGTTGTATTACGAAGTTACCTCGTTGCTGCAATAACCTGAGAAGAAGAACGTGTGGGAGTTGAGTGCTCATACTAAAACTTGGAGCTAGACCCCTTATCTTCATCCAGGAGGCACAACGTTTGGTGATCCTGAATATCACTGAGACAACAGCAGCATTAACACTTTAAAGATAAGTCCTTTAAGAAGGCAATGTCAGTTCATCCCAAACCTAATTTCACCAAATAAAGTATACCACCTTGGAGTGATGAAATGGCAGACCTTATAGGGTAAGAGTAGTGGTAGTATCAATCTTAGGAACAAGAACTGTGGGTGTAGTCATTCCAATGACCTCTTTTTACAGAAATGGACAGAGTTTCCGGCTCTAGTGTCTAGTGTCTAGGGGAGAAATGAAATGATGGTACACAACACAAAAACACTTTAATTTTCTATGATGAAGTGAATAAAACCAGTGGTTAGGTTTTTCTTTAAAATGAATGTTTTTTCTGTACAATTTAATCTGCCTGTCCAGCTATATCTTTTGGACAGGTCTTTGAAAATGAGGACAAGATAGTTTACAGAAAAGATCAACTAAAAATGTGTGGACAATTTGCCCAATAACTATAAAGTCAATATATATCTTTCCTATTGGAATGTTCACAGCTTACACTTTATTCATCTAAGAGGGAGAGTCACTGTGTATGAGGGGCTGTAGTTTCATCACACCCCATAAACTTCCTGAGTATGATTTTGAAATACCAGAGTTTATTCAAACGAAAGTGTCAGATATACCCAGATGCTTAACACATCACCTGGGATTCCTTGTAGAATGATAATACAGTATGAAGTTGCAGAAAATCTCGATCTCTCAAAATGCCCAAGCTCCTCCCGTTATCTTTTGACAGCATAAACGAATGGTCGGAGACTTGATGGCTTTATTCTCTCTCAGCAGGTTTCCTGTTACCGGCTGGCAACAGGAAATAAAACCTCTGCAACAAAAGGACACCCTGGCCTTTTATATCTGATCACTTATTATATTTATTATTTTCCTACGGTGATATGGGGTCAGCCTCGCGTGCATTACAGGTGCACTCGCCCCTAATTTTACATGATTCCTACCTTGCTGTGACCACACCTCAGGTCCCTATGGCAGATACGCCACTGTACGTTTACATAGTTTTCCTCAATAAAATAATGTGGAGTAACCACATTTCCTTTGGTATGATTTTCTCTTCTTTTTTTTCTTTTTTTCCTTTTTTTTTTAAATAAATGCTTCAGGCATGTTAAACAGTGTTCATGGAACACCGAGGCTTCCTAACATATTCTAACGCAATAATATGAAAACACAATCATGACAACATACATCAGTTAGATACAGTTCAATGTGAGGACTCAACAATGTCTGCTCCCGGCACGTCCTTCACTTTTCCCAATAGCAGTATCTAACTTTGGCAGTGGGATTAAACATATTAATTCATAAAGCATTCTTACCACAAATTTCAAGAAATATAAACAAATGACGCTGACTTGCAAAGAAGTGGCCTCAGTTTCTTCTGCACTGTCCAGACTGTGAATACTTCTTTATTTAATTTTAAAATTAACACAGTTGATCTCAGCGTATTTGAAGGAAAAGTTTTGTTCAACTGGCAATGAATAATGAAAGCCTTTTGCTAATATTTATTAGCACTGGCCAATCGAAAGCTTGCGACTACCAGAATTCAAATGTAGTTTTTGAAAAACAAAAATAATTCCAAACAAAACCTGCGTCTGGTAGTCGATTGGCCAGTCTGCCTTAGTTATGCCAATACAAAAAGATGTTTCGTTTTGGATTACATTTTCCTACCGCTCCCCTTTCCCTCCTATACTCTTGTTACCCAAGCGAATTTGAATTACCTCAATGCCTCTTGTCTAAGCTGGCGTCCCCACTAATGTTATGAAAAAAACAAGCAGGAACAACAGTCTGTCTGGTCGCGCGTCCGTAGACATTTAGTATTTTCTCAATAACTTCGCTAATACTTAGACTACCATATTATTTAAAACACATTCTTGCTCAGTGGACTCTAAGCTATACTATCATATAATTTTTATGGTCAGTTTCATTATGGTTTAGATTTTCAATTTTGTCACCGGCAATCGTCAAATAAAAATTTTACACAAGACGGCCATTCCCCCCCCCCCCCCCCTTTCATCTCTCGCTAGCATGTATTTTCAAATAACTACTTGTTTTAGTGACGTCAGTAATACTACCGCGAGGAGGAAATAAAATTGTCTGCGTGTTTGCCTCTGTTGGCTTTGCCACAGCGTGTATATATGTATGGCGCAACGTGTCAAGCGAAGCGGGGTTTTGCGCGCCGGGTATTTGAATAGGCGTTAAATATTTGTATTGTCTCGTGTTACACTACCAAAAAATGTAAGGATTACTACTTATTACACGCGTTAAAGTCAAAATATTACGTTAATTCAGACAGTAGTTTGGCGGCACACTTCCGCAAAATCGTTAATTGTAAGTCTTGCCGCAGTCTCTATCAGATCGGCAAAATGTTAAAAATGTACGTCACAAGGAAAGCGAGTAGGTTTAAACGGCGGGGTCGTTTCTAAGCCTGTCCACGGCACAAAATTCAGCGCTATGCTGGCGTGTGAGAGGATCACAGTCAGACACAATCGGGCGGGTTTATTTATTATCATTTTATGACTAAAATCTTACTAAAATGAGCGATTGTTCTCGCAGATTTTACTACACACCTCCCATCCTAAAACATGCATTCATTTGCAGGTTATAATCTGTGAGATAACTTAGCTCAATGAAGTCTTACGCGTTTTTCTGATCTTCATCATAAGGATGTCTACTCAAAAAGTCTGCACCTACGTTCTGAGGGCCGGGCATATATTCAATCAGAAATGAGTATGGCTGCAATAATAAAGACCATCTCAATAATCTGGAATTTTCATGCTTGGCCTGTGACAGGAATACGAGTGGTGAATGATCCGTTTGGACCACAAATGTCCTGCCATATAAATAAATCTGGAATTTTTTTATAGCCCATATCAAAGCTAGACATTCCTTTTCACTTGTTGAATAATTTTTTCCGCCTTATTCAACTTGCGGCTTGCATAAGCGACTGCGTTCAATTCTCCATCTTGTGAGGAGGACCTTTGCAACAATGTAGTGCCCAGGCCCACATTGCTTGCGTAGCTTCTCACGATAAATTCTTGATTCAAGTCAGGCAATTGCAACACTGGCCTGCTTGTGAGTTTTTCTTTCAATTCCTGGTAAGCCAATTCACACTGTGCGGACCATTTTATTGTATCAGGTTGACCTTTGCGAGTTAAATCCGTCAGAGAAGCACATATAGAGTTAAAATGTTTAATGTACTTTTGGTAGAAACCACACAACGACACGAAAGATCGCACATCTTTCTTTGTTTGTGGTCTAGGTGCTCTTTTCAATTTTTCCAGATTCTTGGGATCAGGGGTCATGCTACCCTGATGTACAGTATGTCCCAAGAATTCCAACTCTTTGCAACCAATACAACATTTTGTTGGCCTAGCGGTTAAGAAGTTAGTCTCTCTAAGTCTATCAAACAGCATATTCAAAGAGGTAACGTGTTCCTCAAATGTTTCCGTAGCAATGAGGATATCGTCCATAAAATTCAAAATACATGGATTTTTCAGGGGATCCAACAATTTTCGGATCATCCTAGAAAACACACTCGGGGCATTTTTCAACCCAAACGGTAACATGTTGAACTCATAATGACCTTCCGAGGTGCTAAAGGCTAAATAAGGTCGAACCTCAGGCTTTACTGGAATTTGATAATAGCCTTTGCTAAGATCCACCTTAGAAAAATATTTTGCCTTGTTCAGCCTGGCAAATAGTTGAGTAGTATCAGGTAATGGATCCACCTGACCTTCTGTGACAGCATTCAGTTTCCTGTAATCTATGCACAGTCTATGTTCTCCCGATGGTTTCCGCAACAAAACAACACAGGAACTATAAGGAGACTCACTGTGAGAAATAATTCCTTCTTGTAACAAATAATCTATCTCCTCTTTCAAAGCTTTTTCCTTAGCGAAAGGAATGGAATAGGGCCCCATACAGATATGTGCTGGGTCTAGTAGTTTCATATCATATTCCAACAAATTGGTGTGCCCCGGTTTATCCGTTAACACATCTGTATGTTTCTCAAGGACCTATTGAACCTTCTCCTTCTGTCCTTTTGTCAGGTGATTACTGATCTTCACCTGTGCAAACGTTTCACTGGTTTTCAGTGGATATTCAAATGAGGAGAGAGGGTCATTTTTCATTTCGGTTGCAATAGACAAGGCCAGTAGGTGTGTTCCTTCCTGGATTTGTCTGTCCAGATATTTCTTCAAAAGGTTCACATGATAGACTTTTTCCTTTCCCTTTTTGTCTATCTTATAATTTGTTCTGGATACCTTTTCCAAAACTGTGTATGGCCCTTGCCATCCGATCTGAAGTTTATTGTTGCTGCCGGACAATAGAAGAAGTACCTTCTCCCCTACAGCAAGCTCCCTATCCTTAGCTTTCTTATTATAATAAGCAGCATGCTTTTTCCTGGCTTGTCTCAAATTATCATTTGCCAGTTTCCAACTAGTTTTTAAACGAGTGGTCAGTTCGTTCACATATTGATATGATGAGGTAACAGTCTCCTCTGCCTTCTCATCTGTCCAGGTCCTTAACAAATTACATATGGACTTTTAATTTTTCATACTTTTTTTTCATGGCCCCCGTCAGGTCCTTTACTCTAGAAGCTTTATAGTGAGGACTTTTCTTCCTAGAATCATCACTCACAAATCGTCCACTACCAATTCTTTTCTTGGGGTTTGTCTCCCCACTTTAAATTACTTGTGAGAGATCTCTCTCTGTTCGTTTCCTCCAGTTTATATAATTCTGACCGAGGGATTGTCAGCTTAGTCTGGGGTAAAACTACTCGTCGCATAGTGGCCATTCTAATACATTCAAGTGAAGACTGTGTGTGAAAAGGGGGCTCCCATTCCACGTTGTCTACTTTATTACAATTATTTTTAGTTTCAGGCCTACGTTTGCCCCGTGGCGTGTCTAGGTCCTGATCAATTTTCCCACTTGTGGGTGTTCCCTCATGAAATACGCCACATGCTTCTACAAAATTCTCAACGATGACCATCATATCTGGCCAATAATATTTTTGAGCTACTTTTTGGCAGATGGTACCTACTTTCTCGTGGTCCCCATCTTTTCCAACATGTAAACTCCGTATTACGTCTGCCCTATACATTTTAGGAAGAACCAGCTGTCGATGACCAGCTGAACCGGTGCCGGCCTTCCTATATAACAATTTATTCTTTATGTAAAATTCTCCTTTGCGGGGAGGTGTATGGCAGGTATGCAATTTTTGAAAGCACTGCTTCAGTGACCAATCTTGAGCCTGTGCCTTCCTCATCTTCTCTGGATGAGTATTTATAGGTTCATCTTGTTCCTTTCTGGATTGTGATCGGGTTTGGACTGCTGCCAAGACCACAGGTCTCTTGGGATTCCCCAAGTAGACATAACGACACCCCAATATCAGAGGGTAGATGGGTGCGTCTATCACTGCTGCTCTGATTATCCCTTCCACATAGCGAGTTTTCACTGTTATCCTTGCAATGGGAAGTTTCATGAGTGGTAGGTCCTTGGTCGCCCTTTGTATCTCCACTGTTTCTGTGGTATACTGATCTGGGTTCACCAAGTGCGAGCTCACGACAACATCAAAATTTAAACCTGTATCATAGAGGCGCCTAATGGTGACATCATTGCATACAACATCCTCACAAACTGGGGGGTGATAAGGTTCCTGCTGTCCAGCAGGTTTGTCCTTTACTTCCTGGTTCCCCCTTCTCGTAGCAGCACGTCCAGCAGGTTTACTTTTACAATTAGTTTTATTTCCCGGCCCAGGTTTTCCATTATTCTTCTCTGGAATTTGGTTATTATTTTTCCACCCTGTGGAATTTTTCTTTCTGCACTGGTCACAGGCCTCGACAAATTTTCTTATGTCTTTAACTACTCTGTGTATAATAAGTCATAGATGTCCTTTGACAGGTGCGACCCATCCTCAGATGTCCACCGTCTAGAACATGTGTTTGTCTCATAACTCGTTCCCTATATCTCGATGGCACTACTATCTGTCCACACCCGCATGATCCTGCTTTATCCACCCAGTAAAGCAATCCATCCTCCAAATAGAATTCTCCTTTTCTAGGAAGGGTATGGCGTTTTTGGAGTTTATTAAAACACGGCTTTAGTGATCTGTCTTCAGCCTGTGCCTTTCTACACTGTTTACGAGACATAGTTTTTTGTGGTTCCTTCGCCTTACTAGTGGTTGACCTGACCCGAAGCGTGGTCATTTCCACCGGTTTCCGTTCATTGAACTGTGAGGTTTTATTTTTATACTCCTTTCGAGGCCTATCAAAGTTTTGCCTAGACTTGTTATTATGCTCCTCTGGGTCTTGGGGGGTCCTATTACTCTCTATCTGTTTGTATCTATGAAGCTGAATTTCCATTTCTTTTAATCTTAGTTCATGCTCTCTTTCTAATCTTCTTTCTTCTCTAACAATAAATTTATCACATTCTAAGGTGACATAGTCAATCAATATTTGACCCTCCATATTCATTTCCCTGGCAGTCTGCACAGCCGCAGAGCGAAACTTGGCCAGATCTGCCATCCTGATAAATACAAAATGTACTAACTAAGTTTCTAACTAAGTACAAATTTATTTAATTAATTCTGGGTTCTGACACTTTCTTCACTTCCCAAATCTTGGGTAATAATATATGGGGATTCCCTGGGAAAAATAGAATGTTATTTAAGCTAACCCAGACCCCAATGTATGTAGTACTAGGAGAAATTCAAATCCCGGACAAGCCTACCAATTTATGTAGCAAAGTTTGATTTGCTGGGGAGGTTATGATGGTATCCTAAAAGAATGAAATCCGTGTCTGTATTAACCGTGTGAGGTCAAGCACATGTAGGCCCCTGACTCTAAAAGATGATGATGAAATATATGCAGTGAACCTAACGCTACCTCCCTAGATCTCACACGGTCACTATTTTGGCTATAGTGTCTGGTGTATGATGTACCTAGTGACTAGGGGAGAAATGAAATGATGGTACACAACACAAAAACACTTTAATTTTCTATGAGGAAGTGAATAAAACCAGTGGTTAAGTTTTTGTTTACAATGAATGTTTTTTCTGTACAATTTAATCTGCCTGTCCTGCTATATCTTTTGGACAGGTCTTTGAAAATGAGGACAAGATAGTTTACAGAAAAGATCAACTAAAAATGTGTGGACAATTTGCCCAATAACTATAAAGTCAATATATATCTTTCCTATTGGAATGTTCACAGCTTACACTTTATTCATCTAAGAGGGAGAGTCACTGTGTATGAGGGGCTGTAGTTTCATCACACATCATAAACTTCCTGAGTATGATTTTGAAATTCCAGAGTTTATTCAAACGAAAGTGTCAGATATACCCAGATGCTTAACACATCACCTGGGATTCCTTGTAGAATGATAATACAGTATGAAGTTGCAGAAAATCTCGATCTCTCAAAATGCCCAACCTCCTCCCGTTATCTTTTGACAGCATAAACGAATGGTCGGAGACTTGATGGCTTTATTCTCTCTCAGCAGGTTTCCTGTTACCGGCTGGCAACAGGAAATAAAACCTCTGCAACAAAAGGACACCCTGGCCTTTTATATCTGATCACTTATTATATTTATTATTTTCCTACGGTGATATGGGATCAGCCTCGCGTGCATTACAGGTGCACTCGCCCCTAATTTTACATGATTCCTACCTTGCTGTGACCATACCTCAGGTCCCTATGGCAGATACGCCACTGTACGTTTACATAGTTTTCCTCAATAAAATAATGTGGAGTAACCACATTTCCTTTGGTATGATTTTCTCTTCTTTTCTTTTATAAAATTAAATGCTTCAGGCATGTTAAACAGTGTTCATGGAACACCGAGGCTTACTAACATATTCTAACGCAATAATATGAAAACACAATCATGACAACATACATCAGTTAGATACAGTTAAATGTGAGGACTCAACAATGTCTGCTCCCGGCACGTCCTTCACTTTTCCCAATAGCAGTATCTAACTTTGGCAGTGGGATTAAACATATTAATTCATAAAGCATTCTTACCACAAATTTCAAGAAATATAAACAAATGACGCTGACTTGCAAAGAAGTGGCCTCAGTTTCTTCTGCACTGTCCAGACTGTGAATACTTCTTTATTTAATTTTAAAATTAACACAGTTGATCTCAGCGTATTTGAAGGAAAAGTTTTGTTCAACTGGCAATGAATAATGAAAGCCTTTTGCTAATATTTATTAGCACTGGCCAATCGAAAGCTTGCGACTACCAGAATTCAAATGTAGTTTTTGAAAAACAAAAATAATTCCAAACAAAACCTGCGTCTGGTAGTCGATTGGCCAGTCTGCCTTAGTTATGCCAATACAAAAAGATGTTTCGTTTTGGATTACATTTTCCTACCGCTCTCCTTTCCCTCCTATACTCTTGTTACCCAAGCGAATTTGAATTACCTCAATGCCTCTTTTCTAAGCTGGCGTCCCCACTAACGTTATGAAAAAAACAAGCAGGAACAACAGTCTGTCTGGTCGCGCGTCCGTAGACATTTAGTATTTTCTCAATAACTTCGCTAATACTTAGACTACCATATTATTTAAAACACATTCTTGCTCAGTGGACTCTAAGCTATACTATCATATAATTTTTATGGTCAGTTTCATTATGGTTTAGACTTTCAATTTTGTCACCTGCAATCGTCAAATAAAAATTTTACACAAGACGGCCATTTCGCCCCCCCCCCCCCTTTTCATCTCTCGCTAGCATGTATTTTCAAATAACTACTTGTTTTAGTGACGTCAGTAATACTACCGCGAGGAGGAAATAAAATTGTCTGCGTGTTTGCCTCTGTTGGCTTTGCCACAGCGTGTATATATGTATGGCGCAACGTGTCAAGCGAAGCGGGGTTTTGCGCGGCAGGTATTTGAATAGGCGTTAAATATTTGTATTGTCTCGTGTTACACTACCAAAAAATGTAAGGATTACTACTTATTACACGCGTTAAAGTCAAAATATTACGTTAATTCAGACAGTAGTTTGGCGGCACACTTCCGCAAAATCGTTAATTGTTATTCTTGCCGCAGTCTCTATCAGATCGGCAAAATGTTAAAAATGTACGTCACAAGGAAAGCGAGTAGGTTTAAACGGCGGGGTAGGTTCTAAGCCTGTCCACGGCACAAAATTCAGCGCTATGCTGGCGTGTGAGAGGATCACAGTCAGACACAATCGGGCAGGTTTATTTATTATCATTTTATGACTAAAATCTTACTAAAATGAGCGATTATTCTCGCAGATTTTACTACAAGAATACATTACCCTAGACACTTTGCCAAATAGCACCACACAGATAATCTAATCTTGGTGAGATCTCAAGGGGTAGCCGATAGGGACCCAGAGAACTTCATCATCATCATTCCTTACTCTGGGAACTTACATAGCTGGACCTAACCTTGATTGTCTATACATCCTTGCTTTTTTCAGAGAAGGGATGTTGCGCTAAACTTGTCGCAACTTATTCTGACTATATATTTAATTTTGTAATGCATGGGAAATAACTCATGTAATTGTAGTCACTTTTTTATTTCTACTAGTTGTCTAATCGTGTGACGATAGTTGCCGATAGTTTGTGTGAACGATTTTGAGTCATGTCCATATACGGAGCGCTCAGGTCGTCAGTTCTTAGAAACAGTTGGCAATCGCAATGTTTCAAGAGTCATTTCCTTTTAAGGTTCGAATCTTTAGTCGAACATCTTAGAACATTCTTCGTTCCGTAAGTTAGCTGAGCTGTATTCGATTCGCGTGTTCTGCGCATGTCCTAGGTTGTGTCATTGTTTGAATGATTTCCGCCCAGTTCACTCTTGGCAGATTTTGCTTGTGAGCAGGACGAAGTTTTTTGTGCTGGCGTCCTTGCTGATATTATTCAGGAAAGAGTCCTCATCGTTGTTGTTCCTTTTGAGATGATATATCTCTATGTTATTCCAAGTGCCTGGAGGCCTATGTGATTTATGTGATTTAATTCCTGATGAACAGGTAATTGAATTTTGCTGAGTAACTTTATCGCCATCTTGTGATGTTGACATTTTTGCCTAGCCTGCCTTATTAAAGAGTCTATGATATGACAAGTTTGCTCAGCTCACGATCCACTTATATTGTCACGCATCGATTGATGCCTGTCCTAAGGACCATTTGCTTCCTGAACTTTATTGATGGATCTAGGTTTGATACCTTTCTTGTTTAAGGAACATAGAGGACGATAATGTGACGCTCAAAAGACATGCCTGTCTTGTTGAGGTCGAATATAGGAGACTAGATTTAATCTCCCATTTGATATCTACTAGCTATGATGGAAAGGGAAAGCTTACCACCTGACTACATGCACAGCTGTTTATGATATCCTAAGAAGGCATATAATGTACCATTATTATTGATGCTGTCTGCTGTTCCTGCTGTATTGACTACGTTGATGATGTAATGACTATTGTTCTATACCAGTGATGTTACTGCATAATTATCTTCATGTATCTCGTCGTTGTGGCGTATAATATATGTTACCAACAACATCACTTGCTGTTCAGCGATTTATTGACTTTATACGTTTATGAATTGATGTGACGTCCCTATCTGATACTTGACTTCATAAACACGTCACACCTAAACCAGACCACGACACCATAAGATCTTGCCTCATCATCCCTGGTGTCCGAGGGCGATAACCCTCCATGTTGAGTGGTGCTACTACCAATACACATCAACACTTTATAGCTCCACATCAACATATCCAGTAGAGTACTGCTACACACCTCTAAATAGACACTCTACATATATCTGGGGGATTCTAGCACTCTACATATTGGTGGCCAGTCCAAAGGCATTCGATAAGCCCACCACATCTCAACATTAATTTGGTGAGCAGATTCGGGGTCCCTTACCCACTACATTCAACACTACAAGTCAACAAACTACAAGACATCAACAAAGAATTTTTAAACTACTCGGCGTTGCCCGGTAAATGTGGAATTACATCTTTTTGCCATAAGCAAGAAATATGACAGTACCCGGCGTTGTACATATTGCCGGATATCACAGACTGTTGCTGTCTTTAACTCAAGTGAAGCCAGTCGCTGCTGTCAAGGTGCCAAGTTGCTGTCGTTGTATGAAGGTCAAGTGCCGGTTGTTTCGAGTTCGTTTTCAGAAGGCCAAGTACCGAATTCAAACATATTTACTATAGGATTCAGAAGGACAAGTGCCGAAACAACACTACATTCTATATATCAGAAGCTCAAGTACCATCGTCTTGACAGTTTTGGAACAGTTCAGATGTACCATCATCGTTGGATCTTCATTCCTTAGGACGCTGATTGTCATCTGTTTTTTTCTGCTGGGCTGACGTTGGATTACCATAAGTTAAGTGGCCTGTTTTGTTTGTGAACTGTGCCCTTATACTTCTACTGAGTCTTCTGTGTTTCATCTCATTCTTTTGTTATATGTTATATGTTATTTATATATTTATATTTATATGTTTATGTGTCTGCGGGTTTCGGTTGGGTGGTGTCTCCCTTAGATCATACCACGTCTTAGAGGTTGTCTATCATGAGCGTTTTCTATAGGGTGTGCAAATTTCCGATACTGGAATTTGCAAAGCGACTTCTGTTGCTATTTTTTGTTAGTTGTGATGACATGTGTTAGTATTGTTTTCGTTATTTTTCTGCATTCTTTAGTTCTGTTTTGATTTGTTTGTATTTGCTAGCCTACTCTTTTCTATTGTTTAGTTTCATACACCATTTTTGTTTATACACTGTGGTGTCTTGTATTTGTATTATCTTCTCGCAGATATCATCACATTTTTTGTGATATTTCTTTAATTTTCGCTTTATTTTTTGTTGATTTCTGCGAATGTTTTCGTATAGTTGCTAAATCTTTGTTATTGTTTACATTGTATTGTTTACAGTGTAATATTTACATTGTTATTGTTTACATTGTGATTGTGTTTACATAGTCATTGGTTACACTTATAGTAGTTAATTCACATTTGATAGTGGGATATGCTTATGCATTACTACTACACTGATGATTAATAAATGATGAATAATATTACTTACGGTAATTAATTCAGATTGGATATAGGATTATGCTGATGCACCACTACTATACTGATGATAAATAAATGATGAATAGTATTGTGCACTATTGAATGGGAAGTGCACCTATGATCAAGGTTTGATTGATGATATTTCAAAAAGGTCTATACACAAGGTCTTTGATTTAAGACTTGTTTCCCACAGAGATTGGGATGATAATATGGTATTGTGAGTAAGCAAGTGCTGATTCAAGACTTGTTATTATTGAGTTTGAAATAAGGTAATTAATTATTTCAGGTTGTGGACTCATATTATTACTCATCATGTCTACACTTGAATACTTTATTGAGCAGGGTAAATCACTTGGGAAGACTGGTGATAAGTTAGAAGAATTTGCAACTACTCAATATGATAAAGCATTAAAAATGGAAGCTGAACAAAATAAACTGCAGATGCAGGTGGATGAAAAGAGATACCAAATGGAAATGGAAAAATAAAAAAGAGAAGCAGAAGCTGAAGAGAAGAGACTACAGATTGAGTCTGAAAATAAAAGACTTGAAAAAGAAGCTGAAAATAAAAGACTTGAAAAAGAAGCTGACAATAAAAGACTTGAAAAAGAGGCTGAAAATAAAAGATTAGAAAAACAAGCTGAGGCTGAAGAAAGGAAGTTACAAAGAGAGGCTGATGAGAGAAAAGCAAAAATGGAGCATGAAGAAAAACTCTTAGCTTTGGAAGTTGAGAAATTAAAGGTGATGAACATGAGTAATGCTAATGATGCAAATAAGGTCTCAGATAAGACTAATGCAAGCACTTTCAAGCTTAATCTACCACCATTCAATGCTTCCATCGACGATATAACATTCTATCTGGACAGATTTGAAACTTCATGTAAAGTACATAACATAGATAAATCACTGCAGGTTTATCATTTGTCCAAAATACTTAGAGGTGATGCTTTGAGTATGTTAAGTATGGTAGATGAGCCTGACAAGAACAACTATGAGGTTGTCAGGGCTATATTGTTAAAGAAATACCAACTTGACGAAGACGGCTATCGTCTTCAATTTAAAAATATGTTGCCAGAAACTGGAATGCAATACTCTGAATTCATTTCAAAGATACGTCTTACTTTTTCACGTTGGGTGGAGCTGTCTAAGACAGAAAAAACTTATGAAGGACTTATGGACTTAATACTTAGAGACAAAGTCATGTCTTCTGTCAATGAGTCTTTCCTTGCTTTCCTTCATGAACGTAAACCTAAAACAATAAAAGAAATGGAAGATTTCTGTTGCCAGTATATAACTGCGCATCCTCACGTAACCATTGGTAACTCTAAAATAAAAGAAGGTCTGCCAGTTGCTTCGGCAGCACCTTATGGTCAAAACTCTAGTCGTAGATTCCAACAAAATTTTGATAGGAAAAGTAACCGTAGTTACGGTCAAAATTATGGAAATCAATTTTAAGGTGATTCTTCTTCGAAGAATTGGAGACAAGCTGACAGTCCTCGTTACTACCAACCTAATAATTTTAGGCATTTCAGAAGAGGATATGGTAACAGAGGTTATTCCTCGCGAAGACCTCAAAACCAAACAAATAGATGTTCGCATCATTGTGGACATGATAATAATCATGGAAACTGTAGTTCAAAACAGGATAACAGTTATAATAGAGACAATAATAACTACAGAGATAATAACAACAGTGATAACTTCAGAGGTAATAGTAGTCGCGGTAGATCTCGAAACAAAAAAAATAGGTATCAGCAGGCTAACTCTGTTCAACAAGAATCTCAGGGAGCCTGTAATCAGGTTTCTGATAATAAAAACTCTGATGCTGCCACTTGTTCTTCTTTTGACTTTGGGAGAGCAAACAAATGCCCCCAATGCAGTACTTTGTTCGAACCGACTACAATATCGACTTTGAGTTGTGGTCACCCTCTCCCCGCTCTTCCTGCTTCGGTTGCACATGATGGAAGAGGTTCTCTAATCCTACATAAGGGTCTTGTTAATAATACTCCGGTCTCACTACTTTTCGATTCCGGATGCACCACTATTGGTGTTAGACAATCGCTTGTAGAACCATCCTGTGCGACAGGAAGGGTTATCAAATGTGTCATATTTGGCGGCACTCTAGAGAAATATCCTACTGCTGTAATTCACATTGCCACTCCTTTCTTTACGGGAGATGTGCATGCCTGTCTCTTACCTAATCCTATTGCCGACCTTATTATTGGTCGTATCCACGGAGTTAGGGAATGTACCCCACAGCAGATTGCTGCTTGGGAAGATGATAATATGCAAGCTACCAATGCAGTGGTTACAAGAGCACAAGCTCTACAAACACCACAAACTTCGTTGAATAATGATAATGAAGTTCATAGCCAAGATAGTACCTTGGTTATTTCTCGTGACTCGTTCATAAAATTACAAGAAGGAGATCCTACGCTAAAAAAATTCTTCATTCTTGCGAAGAAAGGTGATCCAAATAAGGATACACAAAGAAAATCTTGGATAGCAATGAAAAACGGCGTACTTGTACGTATGGTACAAGATTCGGCTACGTCAGCACATTCGCAAATTCTTGTTCCCAAGAGTATGAGAGTGCAAATATTGCAACATGCTCATGACTCGCAATGTGCTGGACACATGGGATTTTCCCGTACAAAGTCGAGAGTCCTTGCGGCTTTCTTTTGGCCATTTGTTAACAAGGACATTCGTATATACTGCCGATCATGTCAGGTATGTCAGGAGGTCAAATCTAGAGGACCACGACATGCTGCGCCTATCCAGGCTGCTGACATCCCTATTCGGCCATTTCAGAAAATGGCCATAGATATTATTGGCCCTTTTAAGATAAAGTCGGCCAGAGGACATCAGTTTACCCTTACATGTGTCGATATGTGCACACGTTGGCCAGAGGCTATCCCTCTAAAGAGCATATCTACTACAGATATCGCAGATGCTCTTTGGCTGATATTTTCTCGCTTGGGGTTCCCCAGAGAAATACTATCAGACCATGGCACTCAACTCATATCTGATACTATGTCTCAAGTAATGTCTACCTTACACATTAAAAGATCTCTCAGTAGCATCTATCATCCTATGTCTAATGGGTTAGTTGAGCGTCTGAATAGAACGCTCAAGACTTTACTTGGTAAGATAACTGAAGATCATCCTCAAGATTGGGACAGGGTTTTACCCGCGGCTCTCTTTGTTTATAGAGAGGTCCCAAACAAACACACAGGATTTTCTCCCTTTGAACTTGTCTTTGGCGCGCGTCCGCGCGGCCCTATGTCTTTGTTACACGATCTCATCACTGCCGATGATATTAGTGATGACATTCAATCCTCATATGAGTATGTCATTGCTCTTAGGCAAAAGATCATTGAGGCATGCAAACTAGCAACTGCTTCGTCAGAAATTGCTAAAGAAAAAGCAAGGCAGTTTGCTAACAAGAACAGATGTCTACGACAACTTTGTCCAGGTGACAAAGCATTCGTCCTACTCCCCAGTAGGGAAAATAGACTTCTGATTGCATGGGAAGGTCCATATGCAATAGTCTCACGAATTTCCGATGTTGACTATGTGGTCGATATAGATGGAAAGCATAAAACTTTCCATATCAACATGCTGGCGGAATTTCATGAGCGTCCAGACTATTTGCTGCCTATTTTCCAGGCAACGGACGATTCTTCTGTACCTCATGGTCATTACTCATCCCTGTCTATCATACAGGATGAGGAATCTGTTTTTTCTGATGTCGATCTTCCTCTTCCAGTGGTTCCACTACATTCCATGGAATCTTGGAAAGATGTCTCCATTTCTCCTAATCTTTCTGTTGATGAACATCGTCAAGTCTCGTCGATGTTACAAACATTTCAGGATGTTCTAACCGACATCCCTGGTCACACGCATGTCATAGAACATGACATAATTCTTACCGATAATAATCCTATTAGGGTTAGACCATATCCTATCCCTATACACTTTCAGTCACAAGTGGAAAAGGAATTGGATGAAATGATTCAATTAAACATAATTGAACCATCGACTTCTCCATATTCTTCTTCCATGGTTATTGTTCGGAAGAAAGATAAGAACATACGAATTTGCGTTGATTATCGCAAATTAAATCAAGTCACAAAGTTCGATGCTGAACCTATGCCTTTACTAGAAGATCTACTTATTAGACTTTCTAATTCTAGATTCTTCACTAAACTTGACTTGTCTAAAGGTTATTGGCAAGTGCCTTTAGCAGATCATGCCAAACCTCTTACTGCTTTCTCAACACCTAGGGGTCTATTTCAATGGAATGTTATGCCTTTCGGTCTTATGAACGCCCCTGCTACTTTCGTTCGCATGATGCGTCGAATTCTTTCTCATCGTTCAGACGTCATCGCATACTTAGATGATATCTGTCTCTTCAGTGATTCCTGGGAAGATCACTATTTGGGTTTATATGACCTACTGTCCACTCTACGTGAGTTTAATTTGACAGCAAAACCCTCTAAAGCCTATATTGGTTTTGGTGAAATCTCTTTCCTGGGTCATCGTGTTGGTCATGGTCTCTTGAAGACAGAAGACCACAATACTTCGAAAATATTGAACATCTCTGTACCTAAAACGAAGAAACAAGTCCGTAGTCTCTTGGGTTTAATTCAATTCTATGGGAGATTCATCCCGAATCTATCTTCGATCATGGCACCTCTCTCAACTTTGTTGAAGAAAGGGTCGCCTAATCTGGTTCGTTGGTCTCAGGAATGTCAATCTTCCTTAGACCAGATCAAGAAAATATTTTCTTCTCCTCCCATCCTAAGATTACCTACTCTTGATAGGACTTTTGTTCTTCGAATTGATGCTTCATCCACTGGGATCGGAGCAGCACTTATGCAGGAATATGCTGAAACTCTGCATCCTGTTATGTACATTTCTAGAAAACTAAATGCGGCAGAGAGGAACTACTCGGTTTTAGACCGTGAGTTGTTGGCTATGGTTTGGTCAATTCTCAAACTACAAAGATTCCTCCTGGGCGCACATTTCATTCTAGAAACTGATCAAAAAGCTCTTACAGCTATTCAGACTAAGAACTTAAAGAGTTCGAGATCCACTCGATATGCTATTGCTCTTCAACCTTTTCACTTCACGGTACGAGCTATCCGTGGGTCGGATAATGTGATGGTTGACATTCTGTCTAGATGCCCACATGATTCCAACTAATACTTCTGTCCTATTTCTAGATATACGACAGAGTCATAACACACCTATATTACTACAATACATTAGCACATCTGTCCTCACTTTAGGTGAACACATACTATTGTGCTTTGTTATCATCTTCTTCTGTTCCCATCTTTAATATAAGAGGAAGACTGAGTAGTTAATATAAGGGCCGAAAGTTTACTCGGCCACAATTATTAATAATAATGTATTGTATAGTATGAAACATAATGGCTATTAAATAGAATTATATTGGTTGTTTTTTCTCAGCATGTCATTGATGATCTGAGAAGCTACCTTTCTGTTGTCAAACATGGAGAGTTCCACATTGTGTATTTACCCTTGGAACTACAGGAGATGTGTCCTGGATCGTCATTTATGTTTAATTTCATTATGTAATGATATTATTAAACGTTTAGATAATATACTATTTAATATTCACTATCAGATGTGTACATCCATTTTAAAGCGGTAGTAGTATATGACACCGCTATTTGATAACGATTGTGTTACACGTGCATATGTATATTGTACTTACATGCTAGTGTAGTGTGTGTTGGTGGCACCTCCCCGGTATATTTTTTTGAATCAGATTTTTTATCTGTTGAGAAATATTCTCACCAGACACTTTATGTGTCAATTTAGCCTCATTTTAGGCAGTGCAATTACTTATCCTCGCATAATTCGTGCGTTGTTAAACCGCTTTTGGTTTTACTCTTGGATATTTAAAAAAAAAAAAAGTTGCACATTTTTTTTTTTTTGGGAGGTTGCGGTAATGTTGCGCTAAACTTGTCGCAACTTATTCTGACTATATATTTAATTTTGTAATGCATGGGAAATAACTCATGTAATTGTAGTCACTTTTTTATTTCTACTAGTTGTCTAATCGTGTGACGATAGTTGCCGATAGTTTGTGTGAACGATTTTGAGTCATGTCCATATACGGAGCGCTCAGGTTGTCAGTTCTTAGAAACAGTTGGCAATCGCAATGTTTCAAGAGTCATTTCCTTTTAAGGTTCGAATCTTTAGTCGAACATCTTAGAACATTCTTCGTTCCGTAAGTTAGCTGAGCTGTATTCGATTCGCGTGTTCTGCGCATGTCCTAGGTTGTGTCATTGTTTGAATGATTTCTGCCCAGTTCACTCTTGGCAGATTTTGCTTGTGAGCAGGACGAAGTTTTTTGTGCTGGCGTTCTTGCTGATATTATTCAGGAAAGAGTCCTCATCGTTGTTGTTCCTTTTGAGATGATATATCTTTATGTTATTCCAAGTGCCTGGAGGCCTATGTGATTTATGTGATTTAATTCCTGATGAACAGGTAATTGAATTTTGCTGAGTAACTTTATCGCCATCTTGTGATGTTGGCATTTTTGCATAGCCTGCCTTATTAAAGAGTCTATGATATGACAAGTTTGCTCAGCTCACGATCCACTTATATTGTCACGCATCGATTGATGCCTGTCCTAAGGACCATTTGCTTCCTGAACTTTATTGATGGATCTAGGTTTGATACCTTTGTTGTTTAAGGAACATAGAGGACGATAATGTGACGCTCAAAAGACATGCCTGTCTTGTTGAGGTCGAATATAGGAGACTAGATTTAATCTCCCATTTGATATCTACTAGCTATGATGGAAAGGGAAAGCTTACCACCTGACTACATGCACAGCTGTTTATGATATCCTAAGAAGGCATATAATGTACCATTATTATTGATGCTGTCTGCTGTTCCTGCTGTATTGACTACGTCGATGATGTAATGACTATTGTTCTATACCTGTGATGTTACTGCATAATTATCTTCATGTATCTCGTCGTTGTGGCGTATAATATATGTTACCAACAACATCACTTGCTGTTCAGCGATTTATTGACTTTATACGTTTATGAATTGATGTGACGTCCCTATCTGATACTTGACTTCATAAACACGTCACACATAAACCAGACCACGACACCATAAGATCTTGCCTCATCATCCCTGGTGTCCGAGGGCGATAACCCTCCATGTTGAGTGGTGCTACTACCAAGACACATCAACACTTTATAGCTCCACATCAACATATCCAGTAGAGTACTGCTACACACCTCTAAATAGACACTCTACATATATCTGGGGGATTCTAGCACTCTACAAGGGGGTATTTCTTATAAGACCAGTCTCTTATCTGGCACTATCCTGGTATCCTCTGATACATCTATTTGTCCAGGATAGCCTATAATTAGTAACATCAAAACCTCTTATGACAAACTACTACTACTACAACTACTACTATTACTACCATTACTACTACTACCTATACTAATACCACTACCACCACCAGTACTACTACTACTACTACTACTACGTGTGCCGCACTTTGTCTACTATATTGAGACGCTCAGTGTTAACTACTACTGCTACTGTTGGTGTTCTGCGTCTACTGCTGTATACAAACGAAGCTCTGTGTCTACTACCACAGCTACTTTTGATGCTAAATTTTTACTGCTTCCATATGTGGCGCTAATGTCTGCATCACTACTTGTGCAGCCTATCGTCCACTAGTAATGCTACTGACTTTGATCCACTGTCACTGAGCGTCAGCTCTTGGTGGTTATAACGACCATTCATTACGATTACTACTCCGAGATGTTATATAGGCTGCACATACGTTACATTTCCCTGTATAAAATGAATCCCATCAGTTCTATGGCCGATGCCATGATATGAGTCAATATTCTATTTAAAAAATACTAATTCAGTTTAAAGCAAGCGACCAAAGAAATGAATGTCATTATAGAATAAATCCTGTTACACCTCGTTTTGATTTTACTTTTGAATAGTACATGTGTAAATCTTGTGTGTGTTTACTTTACTCATAAGAAACTTCTGAGAGACTTCTGAAGTCCACGTTCCGCCGCTTTAAGTGCAAAATTAAACACCCATCAGTTAGTCGTTCAGTCTTTAAAATATCTCCTCTGTCTTAAATTCCTCACCTGGAAGCCTTTACCCATGACTAAAAACAAAACAGTAACTTTCATTATCAAGCTTATTTAAAAGCAAAAACATTACTATGCATATACTGCTATACATATTTTATATCAAACGCAGCCTTCAAATATTCCCAACAAAGAAAAACTGATGCTGGGTACTAATTCTCCTATGGCCATATCATTCATTTCCATTTTCCTTCAGAAGTAAATCAATGACATGCAAACAGTAGCACGAAAGCATAGAAGCTTCATCTATGATGAGCAATGATGCTTCCCTGGCTAATAAAGTAGTGTATACGATGGGGATAATTGTTAATACTTTCCCGTAATGCATTGCGGAATGAATTATGCTTAAGGTAGCCGTAGGGTAGCATTTCATTAAATTTGGTGAAAAACTTCAGACTCTTGTTTTATGTTTTTATTAAGCCAAACCATTTCTGTCCACAATACATAGGTTTATGTTGTTCAGTGATGCATAGTTTTTTTTTACTTTTTAAGGGATAAGTGACCAGGGGGTGATATTAATGTTCCCTGACAACGCATTGTTTAACCCTGGTTACTAACCACTTTCTGAAAACATTATGATTCCCACTCTAAAAAGGTGAATTGATAATCATTCCAAAACTCTTCTGTACCAAAAAAAGAACCATTTATGGGAAGACACATTACTCTTCATAAAGTCTGTGTTCAGTTCCTTTTTCTATCAACGTTTGCATTGAAATATCAATTCTATCATGCTCAACCATTCCTGTTCCACCTGTTTGAGTGAAAAAGTTACGTTATTGTGGTAAGCTATATAAATCAGTTTAGCAAGATCACTGTGGGTGACAAAAAAAAAAAGAAAAAAAAGAATAGAAAGTCGAGAAAACGCAAATTCCTTGGCAATCAGCACACAGGTATTAATGGTAGCAAATCAAAAAAATAATGAAGCATCTGTTATCGATAATGAAGTGCACCATCGTCTGTGAAGAAATTGAAGAAAAGTATCCTGTCAACCCAAGAAAAAAATGGACAAACAAATAATGCCTTTATTGTCATGAGTATCGAAAACTTGAATAATTTCATAACTGCAAGCATGAGATGTGTAGAATGTTGTAAATTTATGATGTCATGTAGGTTCAATGAAGAATCAAAGTATTCAAAACAGGGTTTCTGTCACACCATTGTTGTCAAATGTAGCAACTGGTCGTGGGAAAATCTTTCAAAACATCAAGAGATACAAAAAATGTAAAGGAAGCAGGGAAAAACACACAAAAAAGAACAAGGAAATTAATATAAGGATGGGAACGTTTATACGACCACTTGGCCAAGGTCATACTGCGAATATGTTCGAAGCAACACAGAATCACTAACTCCATCACAAAAACTTCTGACAAAGCCAAAGTAAGAAGAAAGACTTTGAGAGCCATCAGAAAGAGGTTTACTGACACGACAGAATAAAAGGAAAGGGGATATATATATACATACATACATACATACATACATACATACATACATACATACATACATACATACATACATACATACATACATACATACATACATACATACATACATACATACATACATACATACATATATACTCTAGGAGGTCATCAAAATGAAGTAAGAGCACAATATAATGTTTCGTTAACATATTTTTCTCCTTTTTCCTTCTTTTTCTCACTTTCCCTTTGTCAGCCATGACAGTTACATTTTGAGATGCCATATCTCAAGAATGAATTGTTGGAATGCTTTAAAACGTTTCAGAGTGTTTCTTAACATCTTAAACCTTGTCCTGAGCCTAATTTTGTTTTGCCTTCTCAATTTTTTTGTTTTTTGTTTTTTTGTTACAGATGTTTTGCATATTAATGAGGTTCGATAATTTTAAAATTTTCATTTTTTCATAAATGTCACACATTGGCCATGCTACATTTCTTGATATCGTCTTCTTCTTCTTCCTCGTTCGTCCTGAAAAGGACGTTGGTTGCTGTGACGTGTATATGTAAATAGACTATATAAATCCGTCTACCTTTGCTTCTCATTAGTGGTTAAGTTTTGCTACGCAAAAACCCACGCAATTCGCTGTCTGTGGACTGACATTTTAGCCACGCCTATTTTTCCTGGATTTCTCGTGTTAACGAGTTGTTTACCTATTATTCGCATCATGCCCGATAACAGGGGGCGAACCGGTCTGTTTAACAGAGTTCTCACGCGAGCTGACATGTCAATCATCGGGAAGTGACAGAAAGCACGTGATGAAACTGATCAGACTAAGTAGCAACTTCAAGGGCGATTATAATATTTCCCGGTCATCTTTGATGTTCGACATTTTCAGGGGAATTAAGTATTTAATCTAAAACAGGAGAGATAATCTAAGCCACTTCGCTCGCAAGAGATGGTTCTCTGATGCCGTTCGGCATCGCGAGTGAGTGAACCGTAGAATCTTTTATCTCGTTAAGCCAGCTCGCAGATTTCTCCTGAAACGTCAAAGGTGTGACTTTTGCCATCTTTCAGAGAGATCACACACAATTTGTATATATACTGCCTGCACTTTAAGTCAGTTATCAAGCCTCTGTAGCAAAGTTGATTTTGCTGGGGAGGTTATGATGGTATCCTAAAAGAATGAAAAGGTGTCTGCTATAACCGTGTGAGGTCAAGCAAATGTAGGTCTCTGACTCTATAGATGATGATGATGAATTATGTGCAGAGAACCTAACGCTACCTCCCTAGGTCTCACACGGTCAATCTTCTGGCTCTAGTGTATGGTGTATGGTGTACCTAGTGTCTAGGGGAGAAATGAATGATGGTACACAACAATCAAACACTTTAAGTTTCTATTAAAGAAGATAATAACTAGCAGTTAAGTTTTTCTTTGAATAAATATTTACAATTTATTTTGCCTGTCCATTCATAGCTTGTGGACAGGTCTTTGAAAATAAGGACAAGATAGTTTACAGAATAGAACAATTAAAAAATGTTGGGACAATCTGCCCAATAACTAAAAGTTATTATGTAGTTATAAATGTCCTTCCTGTATGTAATATTAAATTAGTTTACTTTAGTTATCTAATTTATAAATGTCCTTCCTGGATGAAATATTACAGAGTTCACTTTAGTTATCTACCGGGAGAGTCACTGTATATGAGGGCTGTAGTTCATCCTACCCCCACAAAATTCCTGTGTAATATTTTGAAACACAAGAAAATGTCAGAGATGCCCCAGATGTTTTACTCTTCACCTGGGAGTCCTTGTTGTAAGATAATTCAGTGGGTAGGTGCAGAAATTTCAAGTTCAACACTCGCCAACGCTCCTACTGGATATTCGACAGCATATAAGTCTGGTTGGAGACTGGTTGGCGTTTATAAGCACTCAGCAGGTTTCCTGTCACCAGCCGGCAACAGGAACATAGACCCTCTGCAACAAAAGGACACCCTGGCCTTTTATCTCTGATCAATTATTCTAACACTTAATTTCCTATGTAGGTATGGGGTCAGCCTCGCGTGCCTTACAAATGCACTAGCCCCGAATCGTACAGGACTCCCACCTGGTTGTGACCACACCTCAAGTCCTTATAGTAGATACGCCACTGTACGTTCACATACTTTTCCTCCATACAATAATGTGGAGTAACCACATTTCCTGTGATATGATCTTCTCTTCTTTTCTTTACACTTATATTTGCTTCAGGCATGTTAAACAGTGTTCATTGAACACAGAGGCTTGCTAAACTATTTTAATACAATAATATGTCAACATAATTATAACAACATACATCAGTCAGATACCGTTTAATGTGTGGACTCAACAATGTCTGCTTCCGACATGTCCTTCACTTTTTCCCCAATAGCAGTATCTAACTTTTGTAGTTGGACCAAACATAGTAAATTTCATAAAATATCCTTACCACAATCAAGAAATATATAAACAAATGACGCTGATTTGGTAAAGAAATGGCCTCAGCTTCCTCCGTACTGCACAGACTGTGAATTTATTCTTTATTTAAGTTTAAAATTAACACAGCTGTTTTTCAGCGTATCTGTATACAAATTTTAGTTCAACTGGCAATGAATAGTCAAAGCCTTTTGCTAATATCTACCAGCCCAGCCAATCGTAACCTTCTACTACTTGAATTCAAATGCAGTTTGAATGAAAAACCCAAAACAATTTTGAATAACTGGTGGTCGATTGGCCCGTCTGCTCTAGTCATGCCCAATACAAAAAGATATTACGTTTAGGATTACATTTCTCCTACCGTTCCCCTTTCCCATTCATACCCTGTTAACTCCAAGCGAATTTGAATGTACCTCCCTGCCTCTTTTCCCAGCTCGCGTCCCCCTAACGTTACCAAAAAAAAAATGAGCAGGAACGCCAGTGTGTCTGGTCGTGTGTTCTTAGATATTAGTATTTCTTCAATAACTTCTCTAATACTGGGACTATCATATATTTTAAAGTACATTCTTACTCAGCTAACTTTACGTCATACTACCATATAATTCTTATGGGGAACTTCATAATAGTTTAAAATTTCCAATTTATGTCATCGTCCATCGTCAAATAAAATGTTGCACAAGTCCGCCATTTTTCCCCTCCTTCGTCTTGCGAGCATGTATTTTTCAAATAACTACTTGTTTTAGTTACATCAGAAATGCTACCACTAGGAGGAAATAAAATTGTCTGCGTGGTTATGCCTTGGCTGGCTTTTCCGCAGTGTGAATATATGCGTTGCAGACTGTGTCAGCGAAGCGGGGTGTAGACGGGGCGGGTTAATAATTTGCGTTACTAGTTAGCATTGTATCGTGTAATATTACCAAAAAATGTAAGGATTACTACTGATTTTGCTACAAAGTTGACAGAAAGTTTTACTTCAGATAGCTATATTGCGGTATGCTTCCGCCAATAGTTAATTGTAAGGCTAGACTACAAAGTGTAATCAGCAGATTGGGCAAAAATTAACTATTAGTAGTGTTTCTCGAAAACGAAAATAAAGCGTGTCAGACTTTTTCCGTGAAATCGTTCTATAGGCTTAGCACTGTACAAAAAGCAGCGCGGCTGGCGTCGAAGATTACAACCGTCAGACACATGCGGGCAAATGTATTTATTATCGTTTTATGCCTAAATCTGACTGAATTGAGCGTTTATTCTCGCATATTTTGCTACAGCCTCTAAAGAAATTTTGGATAATCTTAACGCGTACGCTAGAACCTATGTGAAATAGTGCTTAATGACCTTCGTGGGGATTATTCGGCTTTTCTGGTAATAATAATATAAGTTGTGCTTAAGTGTTTAATGTGTTAGAGAGTTAGCATTTTATTCACTGTGAGTCCCTAGCGTTAAGACTAGCGAAATAGCAACGCGTACATATATTTCTTACCAGTGGTTCAGTAATGAAAAATCCATCACCTAATTTTCACTAGAGTATACGGTTTAACTGACTAAATAAATGCTATGAGTGACGGATAAAGTGACAGAGCAGAATGCGCATTATATTTTCATTGTGTGTAATTATATAGTGACTAGCATTAAATATCATGTGGAAAAGAAAAAAACGATAACCGCCGACAATCAACAAGCTAGTAATGACAGGCAAGATTTGTAAGGAAGCGTAGTCATAATTGAATTAAAACTGACATTGTGCGCTGATTATTTACCGGGTCGGAGGTGAAAATGTTGCATGCTTTTATCAAACCCGTACTCGGTAAAGCGACGCGCGATAGTATAGGTTACTATCCCGTGTGCCTTTTAATTTAATTTAGTGACGGAGAGGTTAAGAGATCATGCCTTACGCTTGATAGCCTAAGATTTGTCATGTTAGAAATGTTTTGTTTCTTCCTAATGCAGTGCTTGATCAAAACCCAGCGGCTAGCGGTTTCCTATTTGTGGTCGTTCCTCAGTTACTGAAGTAATAATAATAGTGTCGTTTTTCCCTTGGCGTTTGCCCGTACCAGTGTGAACAGGAATGACCAGGGCGACACAATAACATTCTTTGAACTGTAATTGATTATGGGGCTTACCAAATACCCATATCTATTTTTCATTCAATTTTATCAGCCCGTTGTGGCCATATACATAACAATTTTCCCGACTTCTGACAGTCGTTTACCCATGTGGAGTTTTACCCAGGATAAGACGCTGTTCATAATCGGTACTCACCCAGAGCAAACCGATAGGAGTATCATCACCATCAGAATTGACAGCAGTTTATTTTTTGCAATCATATGTTTCCCTGCTGTTTACTGGGAATGACATATCTCAGAGAGTTCCGGCATTAACCAACCTAGTGGACAAACTTGTGTATCCAGAAACCTATCACCAATTAGGCGTTCCCCGTGTAAAGTTTAATTAATATCGGAGGAACTGGGGCCCGATTCGGATGACACCAATTACTGGACTTTATAGGCACATTCCTGGATTATTTTTCAAAACCAATGTTTTCACCAGAGTAGGTAAGGAGCGAATGAGTGGCCAAGTATAACAGAGAAAGAGAGAAATATTTTCATTTGTTACATGAAACATTGTACCTGCAAACTTCTGTTCTTTTTTTACTATTGTGTAATTTTTTTTTTCTGGATAGCATTGTAGTGGGACTTGTGCTTTCTGTACTGTCTATTCAATACCCTAGTGCTAATCTTTGACCTGTTGGGTTATTAACTCCCTTTGGGGTCCTTCTTTTCCTCAACAAGGGGGAGGGCATTATTGGGTTATTTTCCTATGTCTGTAAACACTATTATGTATATATAAATGTATAAATGTATAAATGTATAAATGTATAAATGTATAAATGTATAAATATATATATATATTAAAATATTTGATGTTGTGAAGTTTAAGTGATAATAAACTTAACCAAAAAAAAACCTAACTTAATGTGTCAGTCAGACCCCTACCCATTTATCCATAGTTTTCCACGTTTGTGCGTACTGTTTGTCGCATAATTGTGAGTGTGTAAGTGGTTAAACGTATAGATTACCTGTATGGAGAGTAGAATTGTCTAATAAGAAATTACAGTCGTAAAGATAGGCTGGATTAGAGTATCTTCTCAATCCAGAGACAGATTCTACCCTTAAACTATTTACTCGTGGAAATCTATTTCTTACATCTTTATTCTCACCTATTTACCATCAGCACCTCAGCTCAGATCGGACCAAATAAATCCCTATACCTATCTTTAAACATTTTCGACAGTTGCGTTGTGTCCGTTTACAGCGAAGCTGCAATATTTGCGCCTTTCGGCCGACACATCCGACTTCAGCACGGCATTTTTTGGGACCGGGTTTGCCTTCCCACTTCGATCCCTACTCTCTCAGCCAGACTGCAGTGATGCAGCCTGTTTCCAGAACCACCACTTGGAGGTGGAGTAGGGTCTTGGTCAGCTCTGGTTCGCTGACCCTGACGCAAGCAGTCAAGCTATGGGTCGCTGACTGCATTCTCTATTGCTGCGTCTTTGGGTCCCCATTTCCTGATATGCCAAATGTTTAGGTTCAAGACATAGTGCATTCATTTGTGGACTTGCATGCAGAATTTCAACTCTGTAAGTTGAGAAATAATTATGTTGTGATTTTTTAAAGTAACCCTGTATTTTTTATTCTGCGGTGGCCATTTTGAATAGCTATTAGCATAATTATGCAATCAATCATATGGTTAGAATTGTCTCTTACCAAGGAACACTTTGACATATATAGGCAAAATGTAAAGTTATATATAAGAAAAATTCATGTTTCTACCCTACGGCTACCTTAATATCTTCTTATTCTTCTTTGATCAGCCGCCGACAGTCAAAGCAGTCAGTGGCCATCACGCCTGGTGGCGTCTTGTAGGGCAGCGACAAACTGCTTTCACTTTGTTCGGTTGGCGCCATCCTTCGTACAGTACCTCAGCTCTGGTTGATTCTTTGCATCCCGGCCTCCACAGTTCTCCGCCAAGTTGTTTTTGGTCGGCCTCTCGTTTGCTTTCCTTAAGGGGTCCATTGCATAGCTGTTCTTGTGATGGCATCGAAGTCTCTTCTGAGGACGTGGCCAACCCAACTCCAGTGTCTGCCAGCTATGATGGTGTGCATGTCCTCTTGGTTACTCCGAGTAAGTAGTTTTTGGTTGGTGATTGTATTCGGGGAAAAGTTTCGGAGAATTTTTCTTAGGCAGATTATGGGGAAGGAGGACAATTTCGACATTTCCTTCTCTGTTTCTCTCCAGCATTCCGCACCATATAGAAGCACAGAAAGCACACAGCTCTCATATAATTTTAATTATTAATCTGCTTAATATGAAGGGGTACAATTCCATAAATTTTGTCTTAATTTAAAAAAAAAAAATTGTTTATATGAGTATTTCTAAAACACCCACCATGAAAAAAAAATGGGAAGAAATGCGCGTTATTTCAATTGGTGGTGTGCAATTTAGTTTCCATGCTGCTCTTCCGTGACTTCTCGAAAATGCTGAATGAAAAGATTGCAGGTTAATGAGAATTTTTTACGTTTCACTTGTGTTACGAACGCAGATAATGTGTCAAATATGAATTATGTAAGTCATTTGCTCGCTTTGAGTACGTTGATTTCCCAGCTTTCCAGTAGGGAAGTTCTGCCTAAACGTCAAAAACTGTTAGTTTAGTGCGTCCATGCTCTATATGCTAAATGGGTTTAGTGCGCCTATGCTCTATATGCTAAATTGGTTTAGTGCTTCTATGCTGTATATGCTAACTGGGGGCTGAAAGTCAGTTTTTTAACAGTATAATTAAGGTAGTTGTCGCCTATGAATTTTAGTTATCAACGTGACAAAATAAAACGATCTACAATCTTCACAGTAAAAATTTGCTGCGTCATCACTTCGAAAATAGATATTCTTTAATACTCTTCAGTCTGCAAAGATCAGTATACTCTGGCGATTTTTTTTTTAAAACTAGGCTACAAACTAAACTACAAACTAAACTACAAACTAAACTACAAACTAAACTACAAACTAAACTACAAACTAAACTACAAACTAAGCTACAAACTAAACTACAAACTAAACTACAATCTAAGTTAAAATGCATGACGACATTGGTTGTGATGAAATAATAATAATATAATATATCATCATTATTATTATCATCGTTTTCTTGTTAGTTCCTTATGGAGCATGGACCCACCATTATAGCGGGCCCCCTTCCTGGAAGCCTGCGGTCAAACCTTCCTGAGCTCTTGTAACGGTGGATTCTGTAGCAATTTGTTTTACGAATTAAGTTACCAGCCCCACTGACAACCTTATTTTAGCCGCCACTGCCGCTTGTGCATTATTTAGTACCTGGTGGTTATGTTATCAATAATTTTTTAGTGTTCTTAAACTCTATCTGGAATTTGAGACAATTATTTTCTGTCTGGTCTCGTGTTGTGGGGGGAGGGTCTCTAAGGAGGCAAAGAAAAAATAGGACTAACGCTCCCTCAGACATGTCGTTTAAAAGAGGCTACTAATATGAGGTTTTACTTAGGACTGGCACCTTCATCATATAACATAAATGAGTACAGAAACCACCGAGGCAGTATTTTTGTGCTTGCGTGCAGGTTTTCCCATGAGGGACATCAGCTGTGGTGGCAACATGCCCCATAAGAGTGGAAAAAAGGAGATGATGATAATTAGGCATTGTCATGGAGCAGTCTATCCTTTCTCTTCCTAAATCTTCCACATTCCTTTACTCAGTCCATCCTGTCACTGTTTTCTAGTCTTCCCTATGACCCCCTTCTTTTTTTTCCTACGAGAATGCGAGATCAGGTGAAGTTCTTGTATTAAATTTCGTTAACAGGCCATTTAGATTCCGCAGGTAGGGTTTTGCGAAGACGCGATGGTAATGGTGGGTTTTTCTGGGTGACATCAATTAACCCGTGACCCACAGACGACCACCTATTTCCGGTCTTAAACTGTATTTATCAGAGAAAATGTAACTTTGCTTTACTCTCTTGATGAACACCGTGAAAGCAGCCTAAACTAAATTTTAAGTACATAAGACTTTTAAAGAATATACACAGATTGTACACAACAACTGTGTGTAAAGTCAATAACGTGCTTATGAATATATTCAAATATTCAAGTTCTGATTGTGGGAAACTGAAGTGATTTTGTGCGGTGAGTTATCTCCCACAATTATTTGTTTAATTATTGCTGAATGATACAAGTGTAATTTTCAGAAGAAGTATGTGGTTGACTATGATAAGAAACATATGTTATGCTATTGGATTTAGTTCTTCCATATCCATTATGTACCTGTATAACATATTATTAATTTTCTTTTATGATTTGCTTATAGTATTTTATTACTGTGCATTATTGCTTGCCTTATTAGAACACAACTCTGTTATGAGTATACATTATGAAAGCTGTTGTTCCTTGCTGAAAAATAATTAAGAATTAATTATTAACTAAAGATACACCAGACTACAAGACAGACTGTTGATTGTGGAAACTAGTAAGACATATTAAGTGTAGAGGAGAGACACTTGACTTGGAAGGATGAGGACAGAGCCTGTTAGACAATGGTCACTGAGATATATTTTACATACAGTGTACTGGACAGTCAAAGTCTTCAGTGGTAAGTGTGCCTATGCTCTGAGACCAAAAGTCTTCGGGGAGGAACTTAATACATGTAAAATCTCTTTAGACAAGAGATTAATGGTCCCCTTACTTTGTTCTCCAGTGCAGAGTGTCAGTAACATAGGACCTGGCTTCGACCTCCCTCAATTTTGCTGAGCCCAAAAATCAAGAAGGGACAGGGACTGAATCTTCACCCCTGAGTGTGAACCAGACATCCTTAAAGACACTAGTGCCACACAGGGCAGTCAGTCACCACCACGTGCTCTCATCAAGAAGTCACAGCAGAGTGTCCTCTCAGCCTACATCCTACAAGAACACTACGATAAGTATAATAAAGCGAAGGAAGACCACATACACACATAGCCACCAAACGCTCAGACTTAGTCAGTGAAGAAAATAAGGCACCCCACTGGGACCTAGATACCTGTTTATTTTTCAGATTTAAACGTCCATATTTCTTTTTTTCATCAGATGTAAAATAACCCTCTGTAAATGTGATTCCCTTAATAAATAGCATATTGTTTATTTACTTACTACACGTCTGAGTCAATTTGATAAAATATCATAAGCCTGTCCAGAGCTCTCTTTTTGTGATTACTTCCCTTTCTTGTTTACTGTCCTCTTTATTGACGAATGGTCAACATTGTGTGGTGTATGTTAGTTGTGGAACAAAAGTCACGTGGGAGAACAACTTGTCTGATATTCTTATATGGTATTTAATTACCCTTGATTCCAGACAGTTAACCTCTTGGTTTCATAACAAATAACATCATTATTACAGTATTGCAAGAAAATCAATCTATATTCTTACTGTTATCTAGAGCAGTTGACCTGTGTCGACTTTGCTCTCTCCCTACGCGTGACAGGCATCGCGTTGCCCGTAACATAATGGTAGAAATGAATTGTATCATTTACACTTAATAACATAGTACGTCCTAATTATAATCCATTAGGAATCTAACATGATATTTTGTACATTAATATTTTTTTTAATAATGCCTTCTCTGACCTATAGTCTTGGCATATCTTCTCTGGGTCTCATTATTTTTTAACACTACAAAGAGAACATGTAATGCACTGGCATATAGTCTTTTTAACGTCCACTTAAAATGTTTTTTCCTGGCTGTCCGATCTTAACTGTTCTGTTAGCGATAGTAGACGTTGTTAGTTAACCTCAAGTCTTTGTCGTTAATATTTGCAGTATATTCGTATTTAGGTGACTGTCTTCATCTTTAATCTTCCCACGTGGCTTAACAAAATACATAAAGCAGAGATTTATCACGTTGCCTTATAAATACGTGACTTTTTAAATATTAAATGAACATTTATTACATAACAGAAATTGTACAATGCGAAAACTGAAAAATTGTCCATGCATTCACGAAAAGTGAAATAGCTCTCGTTTCAAAAAAATAATATTGTACATTTTTGTGTTCGGACTTAAAGCAATTAAGCTGCTATACCGTTAGTTATTAAAATCTGTACATTAAACAAAATACAAAAAAAGCAAATACAGAATATAAGAATGAAATATAAAAATATATATACAAAAAATATAATTCCAAATCACGTATCTTATTTCCTATATTGGTTTTGTATTAAATTTGTTCTATCCTAAGCAGTCTACCTTTTGTATTTCTGTTCAGCTAAAACCTTTAATTTTCTTTTTTTTTTAAATACCTCTTCGGAAATTTCTATTAAGTCGCCAGTTTTGCGTGTGTACATAGAATGTGTTTTTCATGATTGATAAACTAAATTCAACCTCCTGTGGATGTATTTAACGGTCCTTATATTTGAGATAAAATGTTTTATTGAATGCGTTTCTTCCCTGAACAAATGTTTGCACACCGAGGTTATCAGCTTAAGCAAAACAATTCTCTGCAAACATGTAATAGTATCATCGTGATACAGAAAAAACATATTTGGGTACGCTAATACTTGTAGAAGGAAAATACAAAACAAACTTCAGAAAATTCTGAGGGGTTTTTGGTTCTTCTTCTTCAAGTTCCATACCTAGTAGCGTAGGAGATCATGTCTCTCCAAAACTTCCTGTCTTCGGTACAATTGGTCAATTCTGTTGTTGACCTCCTTCCATGGTTCATGGAAGAATAATGTAGAACATTTTGCAGGAATGGCGGTAACCCCACAAGCTCACAAACACACACAACAAGATAGAAAAGAATAATATAATGTATTTGTAATAAACAATTAAAAAATAAATAACGTAGTTAACTTTAATGGGAAATGTCCTAATATAATTTTCGTCTCTTCGAGAAGAATTGAGAAAAACACACTTTCAGAAAATTCAGAAAGTGGCTAGAAACAGGTGATAAAAGACAAGGGAACAGACAAAACAATATAAACTTCAACAGAAACTGACCTAAAGGAGAATTGCATATCGGACATAAGGATGGCCTGCGGTATAAAATACAAGAATGCACCAGTAGGAAACTGATCGAAAGAACCAGACAATGCCAGTGGAACAAGATGTTAGGAAAAGACCCTGTCGTTTGATACGACACACACTGAGGAGACTTGTTGATAGCATTACAAGGTAGTCCTTGTTCTGGAACCCCCAGGGCAAGAGAAGCAGAGGTAGACAAAGAAGCACATGGAGAAGAGAGCTGGAAACAGAAGTGAAAATAATGAGAACGTGGAAAGAACTTGAGATGATGGCACGTGACAGGAGGACTTGGCATGTGTTTTTGAAGGCCTGTGCTCCTTTGGGAGTGGAAGGTTATGATGATGATGACCAGTAGGAAACTGATCAAAAGAACCAGACAATACCAGTGGAACAAGAGATGACAAGAACCAGACAATACCAGTGGAACAAGATGTTATGAAAAATACCCTGTCGTTTGAGAGAACATATACTGAGGACAACAGCTGAAAGCATTACAAGTCAGTCCTTATTCTGGAACCCCCAAGAAAAGAGATGCAGTGGGAGACCGACAAACACATGGAGAAGGAAGTGCAAAAAGATACGACAGAGATGTCGAAGACATAGAAAGACAGAACTGCTGGCACAGGACAGGCATGTGCTGAAAACCTGTGCTTCATAGGGTTCTAGTGCAATCAAAAAATAAACATTATAAGCAAGATAAGGAGAAGGTAATTGGACTTCATTGAACATGTGATGAGAAGAGAAGCACGTGAATACACTTTGACAACTGGATAACCAGAGGGCAACATACAGTATATAGTGGAAGAAATAGATTTAAAGATATAATGAGCAGCTTGCGAATGTGGAATGAGATCTACAGCTAAATTGACGGATGGCACAACGTTTCGAGTTACTTGCAGAGGCATGATCGCCTACGATTCGTGGCATTGCACTTGATGGCGACCACAGCAGTGGTGGTCTAACCATTGACAATAATACAAAGGAGTGGAGTAATAAGAATGTTCACCTGTTTGGCGCTTGCAACCTCATTATGTAAAATAAGTTGCTTCAGAAACCACAGCTGCAAGAACACACCAACGCTTCCGGCAAGGACACCACCTATAGTGGTAGCTCCATGCTCCATAGGGAACGAAAATGGCAATGATGATGATGACAGAGTGTATCAGGAATAATGAACATCATGAAATAAAATAGACTGAGCTGGCTGAGACAATTGAAACAAATGAAAGCTAAGAGAGAAACATGAAAGGTTACACCGACCAAATTCAAGACATTATTCAAAGAAGACGCTGAAGAAGAAGATGTAAGAACAATATAGAAATAAATCTGAAAGAAATGGTTTGTCATCTGGAGAGAGTTTTATCGGGGATATAGAGAAGTGGAAACATACTGAGTCTGAGATAGACACCCTGACAGGCTTGGAACATTGGAGGCGAAGATGTACAACCACAGATATTGACAGCAAGACTGATAGGAAAGATAATAAACGGAAATAACGGATAATACTGACAGATAGCATAACAAAAAATTAAACAACTAACAATACTGATGGATAATATAACAAAAGGGAAACAACGCACAATACTGATGGATAATATAACAAAAGGGAAACAACGAACATTATAGATAGAAAACATTGCAAACGTGACAGAGCACTGAACATTATAGTCATAGAAAGCATACCTGAAGTTATAAATAGAAAACATAAAATAATTGATAGGAAACGTAATTTGTAAAATGACAATGTCGTAAAAGTAATAGTCAAACATATGTGACAGCAAAGAATGAAGTCAGAGGACAAGTGTGAAAGCACCGACAACAAGCATACAGCGTACAAGCTATTAAAGAAACATAAGCATGAGAAATAAACAGCAGCTTTAATACAATGGAATAGCAAGGATAGAAAACATAAGCACAGTTAAGGAGTACAGCAATCCCCCGAACTTTCGCTGTTCTATTAGCGCTTCTTCGATATAACGCTGTTGACATTTTTGACATACAGCTGTTATACACTTAAAAAATTTGATCTTACGCTAAGAACTAAACTCTGTGAGAGGCAGGAATATATCTTTCACATGCTCATCGAGTTCATTCAGAATGGTTGGATGACCAAGAAGAGTGGTCGCTGTTAGCGTAATGAAGCATGATGCCATAATAAAATGGATTTCTATGGTAATCCGTAACATAGAAAAAGATCTTAATTGCTACAATGTGCTTCTTGACGAGAAAAATATGGTGGCAAAGCTAAGCAAGCTCGATTTTTTTTTTTCAAAGTCTCCTCCAATATCTTCAGCCCCTATTGACCAAACAGCCATGTCTTTCTACATCTGGAGCCAGAAACACTTTCTCAACATCTACAAAACCTTCGACTAACACCAGTCGTCTGATGATGAAGACAGCTCTGCTGTGACAACTGTGGTCATATGCAACAGATACAGCAGCGATTAAAGCGCTGTAATATTTTGTATATTTTTGTGTAAGTACAGTACATACATAATATCTCGTTTGTGTTCAATATGTTTGATAATTATAACTAGTTCACTATTTAGTTTTTGTTTCTTTATTACTTTTTACTTAACTTTGATACATTTTTTGCACGCTGGAAACGAATTAATTTAATTTCTGTTACTTCTTGTGGTAAATCAGTTTTCGTTTATCGCTTGATTTTGCAAGAACAAATTAACAGTACTAAGCGGGGGATTCATGTATAAAGCATTACTGGCACTTATTAAAAGAACAACACATTGAGGTAACAGCGCTGATCAATTTTACAATTATAAAAAAATTGAAAGTATTTTCCTCACCTCGTGGGTTGGGGGTCTATTAATAGACAAATAAAGAACAGGTCTACTACCCTTATGCATGTCGTAAGAGTCTACAATATGAAGTTGTTCAAGAGAACATGTATGTAGAATGCAATCTTCTTGCAAGGGGTTGGTTGCAATGGTGGATTCATACTCCGTAGACAGAGAAAAAGGAAAGTGAATGGTTTTAATCCAATAACAAAAGCAAAATCAAATATAATAATAAAAATTCATAGATTTAAAAAAGGAACGATTAAAATATTGTTACCTATCTCGTGCACTCAAACTAATGTTATCATTCTCAAAGTCACGAACTAATGTTATGGTTTCTAAACATCGCTCGCATCTATTGTTTATTACTACTGTAATTGTAAGTTAAAATGACAACACCAAGAAGAACAATAATAAGAGAAGGAAGAACGTTGGGCCTAAATAATGTGCAAGAGCTAAGAGGAGTGGCGTCACAACGAACAACCTGGAGAGCACTGGTTTCTGCCTTATGCGCCGTGTTTGGTGCTTAAAGAATTTATTATTATTATTATTAATTGTTATTTATATTAGAAGGGAGCAGTCAAACTTTCTATGGACATGTTATGAGAAGAAAAAACTGGAACATTCTGTGACAATAGGAAAGAAGGAGAAAAGAAGGAGAAAAAAATAGAGTGCCACAAAGAAAGAAGGTAACCGGGCAGTTTAACATTGTGGCATGGAAGAACGTCCACAACAGAATTGAGAACCACGGGATGGTGAAGATACATGATCACCTATGACAGCAGGCATGGTATTCGAAGAAGAATTTTACTGTACATAGCATCAAAGGTAAACATGCGCAATGTGAGAAACGGTTCCGTGCTCAAAGCATTGTTATACATTATAAATATACATAAAAACACACGCACATTATGTGGTTTATGCTATACTCACGAACATCTTAGCTTTTATGAGTAACATTAGTGTTACTGTTATTGGTAGCAGAGTTACACATACAAGAATCTATCATGAACATACAAACTGTTGTTATTAGCAACAAAGCATGAACGGTAACAACAACAGCTTCTTGGGTGATGATAGCTACTTGAACATCAACATATCTGGACAGGACGTATATTTAGAACACAGCATGCTTGACACAGGAAACAGTATAAACCTACCGGATTTCCTCTCAGGTTTCCAAGTAAATTAAATCTCAGCGTGAGTCCCTTCTCCTGGCTCATGTACTCACACTCCGAATGAAGGTGGTCGCTCCAGGAAAAAAACAACACAACAAATCAATCTCAAGTTGATACTGCGTGAGGTGTTAGTTTATGAGTTGTTTGTACGTAGCAACGCCACAGTTTGGCCGACTCCTTTACATTATTATCACGGTAGGATCATTGCTAAATGAAAGAATGCAGGGTCGTACAGCAACGCTATTGGCGTAGAAGATACAGGTATGCTCTACCTGTATTGATGCTCTGCTCCGTCCTTATGTCGCTATTACCAACAAATTAAGTTAGCAGTCTAATCCAAATTAATTTAACAGTCTAATCAGAAGTAATTGATGAAATAATAGGCACTGACGACTGAGAAACTCGAAAGCTCAGCAGAAATCTAAATTTCAACTCATGTATCTCGCTGCTGATCAACAATTTTCTAAAATGTTTTAAGGAGAACCGAGTCTCATCAAGCGCTGGAAATTAGAAGATATCTTCCACGTTTTAACTTTCCTCCCACGGTTTCAACTTCATCAACGGCCTACGCTTTCACCAGTCGAATTCTTGTTCTGAGAGCTGCAAACTCCAACTCTTATGGTAAATAGATCCAGGAAATCAAGTCTTTCGCGATGACAAAAAATGAGTCCATCTGCATTTACAGCTTGAAAGTGTTCTCTATGTCTTTCAAGTCTTGAAAGTTTTATATTCATACCCTTCACAAAATTTCCTTCTTGAGTTTTGACAGAATTCAATTTAAATTTCCGTGGATAAAAAGACGGGTAGACGCGACTAGCCTCGTTTATGTCCCTTAAGAGAGCGTTAAACCGCGAGACTGCATGCGAATGAGTTTATTTTAAACTGGTACCGATGCCGTAAATTAAGCCACGGAGGCGTGGCACAGTTTGGCAGCAACTGCCCAGAGGATCATTTCCAAAGCGCCGTCAAGCCAATGAGAGTAGTCTGAGATGCTGGCGCCAGAGATTCCTGACAGATCTGGAATCAGTAAGAACCAGGCCTGATGAGATGTAGGCGGAGCGAGGCAATGTAAAGATAGAATATTGGAAGCATATATAGTCTAATCTGTCCTGCGTTTTGTTTATTCCCCCCTTTAAGTTGTGAAAGGAAACACGTCAAGATACAACTTACAAACTCAAAGACAAAATTAGCGAGAGTATTTCTTTTTATTTTATTCGTATGAACAACGCTCTACTTATTATTTTTATATTTTTTTATTTTTGAGAACCATCTACGGGCTGGAAAAGAAGGAGTCAGACAAGACGTAGCAGCCAAGATTCTTCTGAGAAAGAGATGGAGAAAATGAGTGAGGTAACGAAAGAAGGAGAAATATAAATGCCAGACAACGTAAAGAATGACACACACAGACAGACAGATAGAGAGAGAGAGAGAGAAAGAGAGAGAGAGAGAGAGTGAGTGTGTGTGTGTGTGTGTGTGTGTGTGTGTGTGTGTGTGTGTGTGTGTGTGTTTAGATACTGCTTAATCAATGTAAGAAAATTAGAGAACGTGACAGAAAGTTAAATCCAACTATGCAAGAAAAATGAGACATGGTGAGGGAATACGATGACATACTAAGTTTTTAAGTATAAAAAAAAACGCATTTTTTAAAATGTGAGAGATATAAAAATGTAGATTTCACTTAGACAAAATTAAATCACACACGCACACAAAACTCCACTAATTTAGATCCAATTTTTAGAACATAATATTTGAGAGAGACAACACATACATAACGGTGGTAACTGGTGGAGAATGACAGGTTGTAATACACTATTTTACTACACATAATTTCATAATACATTTTAATTAATCGAGATTTCGAATGGAAATGTTTTAGAATGGACATAGATGGATCTACTGCCGCATGGAGTGGTTTTCTGAAACTCCACTAACCAGGGTAGTTATTGTGTTGTACTTTCCATGCTTTGGAAGGGCCGAAATGGATGACTACGACATGAATGGGGAACATACACTTACTTACTTAGTCGTCCCCCTTCTACCGTGAGGTGTAGAGGTTTGGAAGAGAGAGCGCCAGACTATCCTATCGGCTGTCTTCCTCCTGGCCTGGTTCCATTCTAGTCCTCGGTCCTTCAAAGATTGTCTAATGTTGTCCTCCCAGCGGACTCTGGGTCGTCGTCGGGGTCTGGATCCCTGGCTCTTTGTTTCCCATGCTTGTCGTGGTACCGATCTTCTCACATTCTGCAGACATGGCCAAACCATCTTAGTTGGCCAAACCATCTTAGTTGGCCAAACCATCTTAGTTGGCCAAACCATCTTAGTTGGCCAAACCATCTTAGTTGGCCAGACCATCTTAGTTGGCCAAACCATCTTAGTTGGGGGAACATACAGAAAGGTCTCAAACCTGCAGGAACTGGTGTGGTTCTACCGTGTTAGTCATGCATGGGGTATGCTGCAATGAGAGAGCTGGTAGACTTACCTCGAGAGCACCCATAGTGGGGACATTGGATATGGTAAAAGGAGAGAAAGATAAAGGCAATTAACGATAGCTTGCTAGAGAACGAAGCTGTATCGGTGCATTAACAAGTCTCAGACTGTTGGAATTTGATATCAAAGGTAAGACTAGCAGGGATGAACTTATGAGAGGGTAGATCAGGCGTATATCCAACCAGCGTGGTATAGGAACAATCGGCATTCATACATTTCGACATTTGCTGACGGAGACGGAGCACCTATGGGTTTGCCCGGGAGCAGAGATGTTGATTCTGATCAACAATAACAGAAAATGTATACAGGCCGATTTACATCTTACTTTCTGTGGGGATAAAACATATGTACATATAACCTTATATAGCCGTCAGAACCATGCTTTTATTGTTGCAGGGTTAAAGGTCAAAGTTGAATATTTTTCTTTGACAGGTTCGCACCGATGAGTGAACGGCTTTCTGCGAAGGGACCAGGAAAAGTGGCTCCGTGCTCTGTAAGGAGCGCACAGAAAAAAGATGATGATGATTTATGATTGAACGTTTAAATGAATAACTTTCTTCAGCTAGGCGGGGTTGTCGCACGGAATGTCCAGGGTTCGAATCCTGGGTAAGCCACTCATGTCTGTTGTTTTTCTGTTGTCTAGTGTTCTACTTCTTTATTTCCTACGAGTGCCTGTTAACATACCTTTCTATTTGTCTCATATTAATTTACTGTTTACAGGCCTCGGGTTTCCCTTCCTTATGTGTTATAAATGTTCTTCATCACAAGCAGCAAACGAAATAAAATTAACAAACATTAAAGAAATAGTAAATGTTTCATGTGAGCTAAATTATTTTCTTTGTTATTGGCAAATATTGTGTGTGACATATATTAACAGTAAATCGAATAATCTACAAATGAACATTAAGTCAGGGTCACACAAACTAAACAAGTAAGTGAAAAAAAAAAAAAAAATTGTCGGATGGGAGGCATCCCAAGGAAAGCAGAACCAAACCAGAAAAAAATAGACCCCGGAAAAAACTAAAAAAACAATACAAAACAAAACAATAACTTAAAAAAATACGTACAAAACATCTGACAAATAGAACATTTGTGAGATAGAGAAAGTTATGAATGTTTGTCAAAAACGTATAAAGAGAGGAAGAAGTTAAAGGCATACGGTAAGAGAACGGGGAATAGTCTAAACCTGGGTTTCTTTTCTTTTTTGTGTGTGTGCTATGGACCTCTTTGATTGTCCGATGAAGGCTATGGACCTCTTTGGTTATCCGATTAACGCTATGGATCCTTTTGATTATCTGATTAAGGCTATAGACCTCTTCATGTAAGAAAATGTACAAGAAATCGTAATAAAACAACTTTACGTTTTAAATTTTAGGCTATGTACGCGGACCCGTAGAGTCCCATCAACGACCCGAAAGAGGCCCGTGAACCACACAAACCTGGTCTAAATAGAAAGGGAACAGCAAGATAGGGACCAGAAATATCCCATCTCCCGACACAATAGACAGAAAATCTCAAAGGTCCATTTCAATCTACCTTCCATGGGAGTCAACATGTGAGCCAACACTTATATCTGAAATGAATTGGCGAAGAACATTTCTGAAAATGTAATAATGTGATCAGAGCTGGCGTTAGGCCGATTCCACGGCTTCCTCTGAATCAGGTCCGATGCCTAGAAGAGCCCGAGAGGGGTATTGGCAGATGTAAAACTAGTGCATGAAAACGAACAAGTTTCAGAAGTAAAGTAAGTTGACATCAAAGGCTACATGTTAAGCGAAATACTGGAGGCGTTGCAACCAATTCTTTCATCAAATTTAGACACCACTTTAAGTGCTTCATGTTTTTGTATGTCCATATAACATGTTCTTACATAAAACAAATCCTGACATATGGAAGTGTGTCGTGGACGATTAGTAAACAAGTAGGAAACTCACTAGAAACCACAATTATAAACATATCTGCGATCAAACAATGCAGGAAGTGCGATGAAACAGTTTGTCAGTCATATCAATTGAACTCGCGGTAACCAAGAGCTTAGAGTTAGGCAATGCACTGAGATTTTGCCGAACAAAAAGCAAAGCAGATTAGTTTTAAAAATATATAAGTGAGGTGTATAATAAAGTTCCTTTCCTCTTAATCTGTTTGATATTTATACTACATCACAATTTACGTGAAATATAATTTTGTTACAATTTAAATAATCTTGGAAAGTAAATAATACATGGAATATATGAACGGTTTTTTAAGTTTTTTTTTTTTTTTTTGTTCATCCCTGCCGCGGCCAGTCGAAACTTCGAAATTCGGCCACGGCTCTGCATGTAACTGTCTCCTTCTTGAGAACATTCAAGTGGACGTCTGAGAGTGTACGAAGAAGAAGAAGTATAGCTGCCGTCATCGATCCATAATTACATGACATTGTTGTAATATACTGAAGTATCTCAATATATGAATGATGTAAAATATATTGGCGAAGGTATACGTTTATTTATTTGTGGCTAGTAGTTAACAAAGCTAGCTAAATAATCTGCAAGGTTCATAGTGCTGCTGCGACTGATATTCTGGAATTTGTTTAGGCCGATCAAGTAAAAACATATTATAAAAACATATTATAAAAACATATTATAAAAAGAGTTAGTTGTAATTTGATAACACATTGTGCAAATGTACTCCTATTACGCCATCCTCTGTGCGCTCATGGGTACAACGGCGCATGTCTGCATTTGGTTTGTTTCGCTAATCAGATGGTTGTTCGGGCAAAGTTTGTTCTTCTACGTGTGGCCTTTTTCGTTACTTTTATTAGCTATTAAACATTAGTACAAGAAATTCTCATTTTGTATCGTTGCTTTAGTTTACTTTTCTATTTCCATTTACTTCTTTTCCATTTCTGTTCTTCTCCGACAATCCGGGAGCTTTATCTTTTATTGTTATTAAAATCAGTGGCACGCCCTTTGTATTTCCTATAGGGCTCTCAGGAGACAAATAAAGACTAGATCCATCGCTCCCACCAGGCATGTCGTAAGAGCTGATTAAGGTGAGTATATGCATGGGATTGGCAACCCAACCTTTTGAAACTAATTGTCACAGAAACCACAACTGTATGATCGCTATGTGTATGATCGCTATGTGTATGATCGCTATGTGTATGATCGCTATGTGTATGAGAGCAAACTTTCTCCATGGGGACCGCTGCATAAAGCGAAAAAGAGCCAGGAAGAAGGCAACAGGAATATCTTTGACTGTTTTTCTATATTTATAATCTGTTATCTTCATCTTCATGTTTCTGTTTCCGCCCACCTAGAAGCATGGGGGCATCACTGGAGTTTGATCCCGCTACTGGTAGTTTAACTCAAAACAAATCCTTTGCTCTAGCTATTGTTATAGCTGCTCGTTTTGTGTGATGCGTTGTTGATAAAATCCTAACCATCCTTCTTTGGTCACCATTTATAGGATTCTGGGATATGGCGCTAAATCATAGATCTTACAACATTGTGACGAATCATATATTCCAACGTTACATTTTCCTGTGACCTACTTCAACCCTTTCCTGTGCGCTTACTTAATATTTTAATTTTAATTTGTAAAACGCTGAAAATTGTATCTCAGGGCAGAAATGTAAAAAGACAATTATGCCTATTTCTTTACCCTGATGAAATAAAGATTTCGTTCGTTCGTTACTGTTATTTTTTCTCATCCGCACCTTATCACACCTTTTCGCTAGCATCGACCAAGGTTATCTTATCATATCTTGTCACTACCTGTCACACAACGTCTGAACATGCTCTTTTCTGAGATATCTCACACCTTCAGCCCTACGGCAGTATCATTTCTTTTTCTTAATTTTTCTCACCAATTGCTTTTATTTAGCATAAATCATGCCTTTTCATTCTCTTTACTCTCTATGTTGGATCAGTAGAGTTAAGTCTCTAACACTACTCCCCTACGGACGAATCTGCTTTACACGCAGAATTGTTAACGTTCCGCAAGGTAAATGCAATCATATCAGGTAATTATACTGGTCATACGCTTAACTATTCTATCCGTCTGACCATCTTTTGAAACGCGTCGGTGCAACATTTGACCCCAGGTGAAAAGCTCGTGACAACACGGTCTCGTCCGATTGACATGAAAAGAATCCAAGATTGTCTGTCTGAGTTGCCGACGTCAGTGCCTGTTTGTCTGGCAGATTACACAGAGGGTGGCTGCGTTTATCGCTTTTTGTGGGACAATCCCTGGTGAGTTTTAGATAATATGTTTGGGTAGACATCTTAGCGGAAGGCATTAGCCAGGATAGTTCACATATTTGAGTATAAAGTTGCATAAAGATGCCGGCGGAAATATTACCGCATGATTTGAAAGAGGTCACGCGTTGGAATATGAAATTTAATATTTTAAAACACGTGGGGGATATTTTGAAATTAGACAACCCAACTCAATGCTAAAGAGCTTACGATTGGATTAAAGTAAGAAGCCGGGATAAACTATGGATCTTATTGGAACATCCGACGGAAGCACCGTCTGTGATGTGAACTGAGAACTGCAGATATAATCTTGCGAAATCAGAGACACGGAACTCAGAGACTGCATCGCATCGTCAAACGAGCAACTCCCAAAAGCCAGAACAAGAAGGAGCGGACCTAAAATTCCTATATTAAAAGTGACAAATCGAAGTATTTGGGAAACTTAAAACCTTAAAAAGTAAGCCCGCCTTTATAAATACAGAGACTGAGAAAATTAAGGGACCAGGACTTAAAACACGAACACTGGAAACCTAGGAATTGGATCACCCGTCATTAAAGAAACTTTCCCAGACCAAGTGTGTCGCAGATTCACCCGTCATAAAAGTGATTCAAAATTTCCAGACCAAGTGGTTCGATAGCATATAACCTAAATTGCTCGTGTCTATTCTAACCTGCGCGAGGAGATTGTGTATTCCCAAAACTTTGGGGTAAGTGTAACAATTATTTTACAAATTTAAAATTGACATGTTTTCTGGCTTAGGGGTTATATATGAAGCTTGCAGCCTCAACATACGAAAATAGTATATTCATAAACCACTACAGCAAGCGCTGGTGATTTCTTCTGGCTAGTCGTGCGAAAAACCGACTGCAGAGGCGACCCCAGACTCCGAATGGAGTAGCGATGACTGATGATTACATCACATGTGCCTAAAGTGTATAATATTTTGTGAGATATATGCACTTTGTTAATTGTAACTCATGCAACTCATTATTCGCGCTGTCCAGACACATTTTCCCAGTTAATACCCAGAGGAATATAGTGATTTTTAATCATCTTTCGTGAGCTACACTGTGTAATCGGGAATTTCATTCTTCTGAGAGATTAACATTGATGGGTGGACAGCATGAATGCGCCTGTTAATTGGCAGCCCACAAATGTACTTAGCAGAGGCATTTGCTTTCCTCTTTTTCCAAAAATTCGTGGTTACAAGCTATCAGACGGTTCGAAGTACTGAAGTTACTACGCCGAGAGAAGTACACTCATCACTAAGAAGTGATGAAAACCACATCTGCAGGACTCCCTTATATCAGTTAAGTGCTTATAAAAAGGCACCAGCAAAAAGGACACAATTTTCTGACTATATCCTCACCCAAAATCTCTGTGAAGAGAAAATTTGATTCCAATATAAAAGTCACCAACATTTTATTTATTTTAAACTGTTAATACTAATTGATTATTAAATTTGTTACATGTTATTTTAAAACTAAACAAACATAGTTGATTCAGTTATTACATGTGTAAAAGCAAAGGTATGAGCCAAAACATTATATATGTGTATATATATATATATATATATATATATATATGTATATATATATATATATATATATATATATATATATATATATATATATATATATATATATACTGAAGCACATTAAAACGCACCACCTGTATAATCCAGGAACAGAGTGTGAAATGTAAATATAAGTGTTTACAAGTTTACATATCTGGAATCTTTATTCATTTTCCTATGAATCCATGCTGGTCATTAATTTGTACATTTGATTGTTATGAAATTCATTGCATTCTGTGCAGGCAAGGGAGAAAACCAAAAATGCAACCAATAAAAAAATTCATTCACACTATCCTCAGTATCTGGTATGTCCACCGTGTGCGTGCAAACAAGCTTGGCAACGGCTCCGCATGGAACGCACAAGCCTCTGAAGGAAATTCCGGGGAATCAAGTCCCATTCACGTGTAAGAGCAGCTTCGAGCTGTTGCAGATTAGCTGTAGAACCTTGTCTGTAGACTCTGCGTTCAAGCTCGTCCCACAGATGTTCTATAGGGGACATGTCTGGTGATAGGGCAGGCCAATCAATCGTCACAATGTTCTGCTGCTGTAAATATTGCTGCGTAATGCATGCGGTGTGCGCACGTGCGTTATCCTGCTGGAGAATCTGCAAGTCTGGATAATTTGTGAACGCAGGAGCAACCAATGCATCCAGAACCTCATCTCGATATGTCACAGCATTAACATTTCCACGGAAGACGTGAAGAGGCAAGCGATGGTAAAAACTGAATCCTCCCCAAATGTGAATACTGCCACCTCCAAATCGGTTGTGCTGACGAACACAGCAATCTGCAAAGCGCTCTCCACACCGTTGCCAAATCCGCATACGCCCATCAGCAAAGGATATGTTGAATCTGGTCTCGTCTGTGAATAGGACAGCATTCCACTGCAGTCTAGTCCATCTGACATGTTGCTCTGCCCAATGCAGGTGCTACTGACGATGTCTGTGAGTCAAGTTTGGCCCAACATAAGGTCGTCTTGCAGTAAGGCCGATATCTCTGAGTCGTCGTATGACTGTCAATCGAGAGACTTGCCCACGTCTACCCACTATTGCTCTTGCTGTTTGACTTGCCGGGAGAGAACGATTCCTTAGGTGACTCAGCACAATATGACGATCTTGCGCAGGGGTAGTAACTCGTGGTTGGCTCGTTGGCTGTCGTTTTCAGATAGTCGTGGCATTTCAAGCACATGTACTGGGTGTTTTGTTTCAACGGCCTTTTTATACCGAGTATACTGAGACGTACAATAGTGCGTGGTGGCAATTTCAGGGTCATAGCTTCTGGCAATGTGTTGCGAGTAACTTTCATTCCGGTTTCATATACCATACCAATGGCTCGTTGGCTGAATCATGTTTTCAGATAGTCAGCCATTCAAGCACATCTACCTGGGTAGATTTGTTTCAACGGCCTATACCGAGTATACTGCCATGCTTCTTATTGTTAAATCCAGACGTTTGTCGGGGAAGGTACATAACGAACGTTTGATTCGTGAACATGATCGGCACAAATTGCCACAAAACCCATGTTGCTCGGGATGTCCAATCTGGATAATAGATTGAATTTGAAAATTTGAAGATAATGTGCTTATCTTGCAGACATGACAAGCTAGGGAGGTGTGGATAAACTGGGACCTTGAAAGTTAATAATGTTGTTAAAGACTGAGTCATGAGGAATGATATAACACTTCAGACAGATTGACATCGATGTAGTAACCAACCACGAGAAAGTAACATCTTGGAGGAGATTATCAGTAATAGGTATGTGAGGTGGTGAATTTGGTAGACACGACAGGCGACACGGAAGTGGCAAGAAGGATGGTGAAATGAGTTTGAAAATGGCATGTAAGGGGAATATCTTACGTATCTTGCAGTAGTTTTCTACATAAAGTTGGGGAAAACCTCTTCCAAAATCAGACGCTTATTTGCAGTTGGTTGGCAGTTAATGCTAAAATAAACTACTCATTGGAGCTTTCTTCAACGGAGAAATGTGTGTGTGGGAGCGAAATTTCGCTTAGACTACTTCACTGCATTTCCATCTTGTCAAGGAGAAATCACAGATGACCAGGATAACGAATAAACTAAAGATTCCAGTATAGGACCTGACAGTGTATTAGAGGATCTTCTAAACTTGGGAAGGATAACACTTCAACTATCTTACTAGAGGTCACGAGTCCTGTGAACTTGCCTACAGCTTGAATAGTTGGGAGTTTATTCAGTAACCCTAACCATCTGAACGACAGCATCTTAAAAACAGTTGCCCGACAATATTCGGACGTTCCTGTGAAAAGGTTTGTAATTCGCCCAATATCGGGGTAAGCTGTAATATGTACATTTTATTTTTTTATATTTTGCATTTGATATACTGCGATTGTTTAAAAAAAGTAATGGTTCACAACAGCAAAAATGTTAAACAAGTAATGTATTCCTGCAGAAAAGCTCTTGCAGTGTTAGTTCATGAGGCAAGTCATTTTATGCCATGAGGTCGCCATCCTCATATGTAACTGTACTTCCACGAGCGATTTACTACCGCCAGAAACATGCATATTAAGATATACCATCTACAATAATCTACACGAATGATACAGCTATTATACATTTATAATATTTATTTTGTTCTGCACCTTTACTACCATAATCCGTTACCTTTTTATAACTTTTCTGCAGGAATACATTACTTGTTTAACATTTTTGCTGTTGTGAACCATTCCGTTTTTTTAAACAATCGCAGTTTAACTTTCTTTTCAAATGTGAAATAGTTCATTAATTTACATAACAACATTTCAAATCAAGTACACACACATTGCGACCAAAAACAATTCTTCAAAAAAATGCCAAATTTTGTGTATATGGCGATAAGGTTTTAAAATTTTGTTTGATAAATTGGGGAAACATCAAGAACTCTCATTAAGACAGCTCGTGAAGATAATTTTTATTTTTTTATTATTTTTTTAAAAGAAACTTGAGCAGGTAGACAAATTTAGAACATCCTGTGAAAGTATCGTATCACTGATAGCAGTAATTATGCAATTCCAGATTATGTTATAACCGAGTAATTCTTCCTCTTTGCTCCTTGGTTGGTGACTGACACAGTGTTACACCTCATTTCGCATACAGGCGTGCGCTCAATAGGAAGGCATAGCTGTACGCGAATGAGGATGCACGATAACGCACCGATTGTGAAAGCGCACCATTTATTTTAGTTGTGACGTAAGTCAAACTGCATTATGACGTAGGCCCCGTCTGCTTCTGAAAGCTTACGGTCAATCTTCGTTCTCTTTTGGGTCGTATCCGTCGAGGCGGAAGGACGCATTAGTATGCGCTTCTAATATATGTGTTATTCTCCACAAGTTATTCGAGGATTTGTAAGTTGACTGTGTTCTGAGACATGCCTGTGATGCAAGACATCTCATAGAGAAGTATTTGAGATAATTAATATAAATTCCGTCGATTTATGACAATGACGATATAAAAGTATGTGTGGACTTTGATCAATATGACATGGCTAGTTTGCCTTTCAAGTATGTTTAAGGATGGACCAAGAGCAGTGTGTTCATATGAAAACCAACTCATATCATCATTATGTTTCAAATGTGGAGCTGTGTATATTGTGAATACGCATTAAATAATATTAACCGTATAGCGGCATAAAGAACCTTATTTCATGTTATATGTTGCGTGTTTGACATTTTCAGTCTAAACAAACCCAACGCATCAAATAATACAATATAATTCTCAAGATGGCAAAACTACAACACGTAACACAAAGCAATTAGTGACCATCACGCCTAGTGGCGTCTTGTAGGGCAGCAGCAAACTGCCTCCTCTTTGTTCAGTCGACAGCCATCCTTCATGTAGTGTCCCAGTTCCGGCCCACGCCTAGCATCTCCGCCTCCACAGCTCTCCGCCTCCACAGCTTTTGGCCATCGTGGCTTTCGCTTTCCTTCTGGAGCCCATAGCATGGCAGTTACGGTGACGGTGTCAGGGTCTCCTCTGAGGACGTGGTCAATACAATTCCAACGTCTACCCGCTATGGTGGTGTGTATGTCCTCTTGGTGGCTCCAGGTTAGCAGTTCTTGGTTTTTCAAGGTTCTGTATCTGGTAATGTCCACACATTACAAAGCCACTGTCGTAGATTTTTGATAGGGGAATTAAGACATAGATTGGTCCTTTCTGTAGAGACAAGGGCAGGTGATAGCTCAGTGAGAGATAAGGTAAAGAAATAGATTTTCACGAGTGAGATGGTGGAAAATAGGTAGAGTCTGTCCCTGAAATCGAGAAAACTTCTCTCATTCAGCCTATCTCTACAACAAGACTTTGTTAGTCAGACAGTCTACCACACTATATATATATATATATATATATATATATATATATATATATATATATATATATATATATATATATATATATATATATATCACCACTCACATACACACACATAAGTGACGACAGTTAGACATACAGACGCAAAAACTATATCTATGAAATAGGGATCTTTTGGGACAAGCTGACCGACACACGTAAATAAGGGTTATGTAAATTTTATTTATCATAAAGAAACTTCACAACAACAATATTTTGAATATCAAATCAAATACAAATAAACATAAGTTAATGAATTAATTAAAGAGTTAGACTCATAGGTGTAATCCTCCCTTCCTCTGTTGAGACAAGATCCCGTTAGAAGAGAAGTTATTAACCCCCAAAGAGTCAAAGGTGTTTACACTATGGTCTAGAATTTCCCTCTACAATAAAGAACAGAGTTTATACGTTAATCTATTCTGAAAGGGACAGCATTAGCAAAACTTGCATTAAAAAATACAAAGTTAGTACATGGGTTATACAATGAAAGAATTATTTATCCCTGCTTTCTCTCGCTCTGACAGACCTGTGATCACAACCAGTCACTCTTACCTAATAGGTGCTTTCACAACAACTGGAACAATCGTAAGGTACATGCAGCCCATCCAAGGTTTGGTTATTGGCGAATCAAGCCCCAGTTTCTCCAAAGAATAATTAATTCAAATGATGGGAAACGCTGGATTCGCTACTGGTTGTAGGATGCTGATTTTGTCACTTCAATTTTAGTCCAGGTAGTAAAATAATTAAGAGGTCTAATGTTCACAGTGTACAGTAGCTTGGAATCCTCAATCGTTAAATAGAGTGTCAGGTAAATAAATCTGTTCAGGATAAGTCTTCTTCACAACACAGTGGTCGTTATTCAAATAATGTCAATGTTTGAGTTTATCGCCACAACTGGCTGAATGTATATGAATTTGGGAAAAGAAATCTGGGTATCTATGAGTCCAGTTTCATTTTTATTCTTAATATTCTTCGGGTTGGTACTCTGTCTCTTTTGGGTGTAAAACACGAGACCAGACAGGTCACCTTGGAAACCCGATATTTATATAAGAATGTTCTTTTGTAAAGTTATTCTCAGATTCATATGGAAGCCGCTGGTAAGGTTTAGGGTTTGACCCAATACTGTGTAAAGGAGAAAAAGATACAAATACTTAACATAATATAGTATACACAATCCTATCCTTACCCCGCGTAACATAGAATATATTTATCCACTACGGTTATTTAACTTTAAATTATAAACTACAAGCTTAGAGCTTGTCTTATCGTTTAAAAACTTCCGTGAAATAAATTCTAGTCATTTAAAAAAACCAGTCATCATGAATTAGAAATAAATACATATTTCGTTATTACTCATGATGAATCAGTGCCTTTACTTAGTGGGTTAAAATATTCTCTGACTGGTTACTAGCAGTAATTAAATTTATATTATAGCTGGAAGAGTTTAGCTAGAAATTATTATTTGTTCTGCTATCCACTGTAACACAGTAAACCTAGAGAAATACCATTTACGGACCTATTTAGTAAATCACTCTGCACAAAATCTTAGAGAAATATAATTGACGATTTAACTAGTTAAATCACTCTAACTACTAGTATAATAATTACCTTCACACAAACTACTGAGACTATCTCCACCGAAAACTAAGACTCTACTTTTACAAGTGATTCTAGAATCGTAGCTAGATGTCTTCTGAATCTGTGGAGTACTGGATAACTAGAGCTAGAATGCTCTAGTATATATATATATATCTCTGAAATCAAAGAGACTATTACACTATTGACCGAAACCAGACTCTCTGCCAGATGTTAGCACCTACGGAGAGTTCTCCGTTCAATCTGCAAATCAAAGATCTTTCTCACAATAAAGCCGAAAAACCAGAACTCATGCTCTCTCGCTTAGATCGGCATAACGTAATGTGCTAATCAGTGCAAATTTTACACGTCTCTGCTTGTCTGGCCATTTCTAACGAGCAGTGTTCTTAGATCTTGCGATTCGCCGTGATTAATTGCTTTTCAAACGAACAGTTTTACAAGGGGAGTAATAGAAATTGTCTCCCTTTTGTTCCAAAATTATCTGCTCTTAGTACTAAAAGTAATACATCCTTGATCGCTGTCTTATTTATTACCACGATTTTCAATCGCTGGCATTAAGAATAAATTACAGATCAACGTAGCTAAATGGTCTGCTGGTTGAACATCATCAAAGAAAACAGCGAATAGCAATAAAATATGCGCGCTAATTAGAAAAAAGGCAGAACTCTGAGTATAGGAATGGTTTTGTTAACCAACAGGCGTAGGTGAAAACTTTGTTAAAAGAAAAGTGTAGATGAAGAAATAGATAGATGAAAACTATTTTCATAATATGTCACAGCCACCATGTGACACATTTGATATTTAACAGATTGTGATATACAAAAAAAAAAAAAAAAAAAACAGCAGCTTGACAAGAGGAGCAAGTAGCTTCATGTCTCAGCTTTTATCTCAGACATTTCTAGTTGCTTTAGAATATTTACTAACTACTTTATCATCATCATTAATGCCTTTAGCTCCCTGTGGAACAAATGCCTTCAATCAGTTGCCGTCCACCTCTCTTGTCTGGTGCTATTCGCTCAGCTTATCTCCATGTCATCTGTATCCTTTCTAAGTTTGTCTTCAACTCTCTTCTCCATTTCTTTCTGGGACCGCCTCTTTTCTTTTAGCTCGGGGATTCCAGAACATAACCTACCTTGTAATGCTAACCTGGGGGGGGGGGGAAGGGGGGAGGGGTGGGGTGTTTAGTGAGAGCTTCCTAATCTCATTTTTATTTGTGCAAGGGAATTACCACGATTCCTTGCGCACAATTGTAAAGGTGACAATGAATTTTACCTGTGGCAGGGCACCAGGTGGCAAACAAGTACACTGGATCAAAAACTAACAACCAGCTGTGTGACAGTATTGCCTATCTGCTTTGCAGTAGTGGTCCGATAGTGGTCAAAACTCAAGAGTATCTAAACTGGGTCGTAAAAGGTGTCTACCTTCGCACAAGATTACCGAGATGTAGATAGAAGGGTAATGACGCTTCTATCCCAAAGTGAGGCTTCACAAGATATTCAGAAAAGCGAAAACAATGCTGCATTGTTAATTCTATGATCTGCCGACATCTTTTGTAAAGGATTAATCAATTATTAGTTTCAGCTCGTTAAGCCCTCACCTCTGATTTACTCAATGGAATTCTTATTATTCTGGTATAGCTCTGTTTAGAGTGTGTTTAGTAATTTGACTGAGACAAACATGCAGTACATTTAAAATGATTAAATCGAAGTTAAATTTGTATGTTAACAAATAACAGATTTAATAATCACTTAGTTTTAACAAGGGTTAAAATAATTGAATAGTCTTTAAAAGAAGATGTTCATCATTGAAGGATAGTAGGTTTTATGAAAGAAGTTCACTTTTGCAGCTTATATATTTAACTTAGCTGCCAATAGTAGTTTCTGCTCCCGCTGATGGGTTCTGTGCAGATATGTCACTGGAGTTCTCACGTCTCTAGTCGAGATTGAAGGTGCAGCACGTTTCAAGTACAATCAAGAAGTAACTGCCAAGCTGGTCCCGCGTTTCTACGTCAGTCCACTTATACCCTCACTTTGTTCCAGAGATTAGTACTCTCCTGGTACCACCAACAAGCCAATCCTGGCTCACAGTCTTTTTGCTCAGATGAATGAAGTTAAGGCACTTGAATAGGCCTCTTACCCGTGTTCTTGTGGGTCGTTACTTTTATAAGATAATTTCTTCTATGACTCTCTGTGTTTCAGTTTCCTCAGCCTTCCTTATTAAAATGGGTTTCCTGGGCTATGTAAGTCCTTCAAGAGATTGTTCCACAAAGTCCGGCCTGATAAATGGAAATTCTGAATTCTAACTTCTTGCAAGTCTTGTTGTGTCTTGTTAAGCGTGAATCTCACAGCACTAGACTTGAAAAGCGCCAAGTTATAGTCACTGTCCTCCCCCGCATCTGTTTGTTATGGGGCTACTCAAAAGTTCTAATCATTTTCAAATATGCGTGGTGGGGGTAAGGGGGGGGGGGGGGGAAGGGATTAAAAAATATTCCTGACATGGAAAAATTTTGGACGTAATGTAGAGGTCACCTTTCCTATATATGGTATGAAAACATCCGATCCCTGGCAGGCGAACTCACCAACACATCTGTAAACTCATACGACAAGGTGTTACAGACGTAACAATTTATTACTATCTAAAGTAATCTTGTCATAACAAGTCGGACAGGAAGCGCTAAGGTCATCCATGTCTGTCTAAAACGTGTCACCCAGACAAGTAATATCTTGTCTGTCACGTACCCTGGCCTTATCAGCAACTAGACAAATACGCTGGCGATTTAGTGTTAAGCTGATGTCTGATGTCGGCCGCTCCCGCTATTAACCAACATGGTTGTCGATAATATTATCTCAGCAGGGATAGGCAGGTAAACAGACAAGACGAAATATACTGAAGGGAGTGTAAGAATGAAAATACCAAATATCTGCTACACATAGCAGAGAAAGAAAGAAAGAAAGTGCGACAACTGAAAGCACGCAATGAAAATCAGTTAAAAAAATGTAACTGATACTGCCGTAGTGAAATGGAGATCGAGAAGGGTCGCCCCATTCTGTCACAAGCTTTCTCTATACTGCTTCACTGTTATAAAGCAATTAATAAACAAGGAAGATGAAAAAGATATGTAACATCGGATTTTACCTTAAACCACCTGTGTATCTTCCTATGTATTCTTAGAGGCCTTAAAGGTAAAGGTAGTCCCATAGCCGATACTGTCGCAAAAGGGGGGGGGGGGAGTTAGAGACTTAACTATACTAGGTCCAGCTTTGAGAAATGAGGTGACCAGTTCCCTTCCTCGCTGCCTTTCCTTCCCTAACTCAAGAGCAAAGTCATGTAATCATTTACAGCTGGGTAGATTGAAGCGTGTCGATACCGTGAATCGAACCGGCGCCTTTGCCGCGAGAGACCAGTGCTCTAACCACTCTGCCAATCGGACGTTCTAAAGTGCCTTACCAAACATAACTACAATTCTAGAAAAAAATATACACAATTTGCAGATTTCATGAGACATTCTTTCTGCCACAGTACAAGATCATCATCATCACCATGTTCCTCTTCGCACCTTTTGGAGCATGGGACCAACATTACAGCTGGTCTCCCAGGAAGTATGCACCAAAGAATGCATGCGCTTGTGCAGCGGTAGAATATGTAGCACTTTGTTTTACATGATGACGTAGGCAGCGCTTTGTTTTACATGATGACATAGGCAGCGCTTTGTACTACCTCAAATTAGTCGGTCTGAGGGAGCAGTAATGTTATTCTTTGTTTTCTTTTTTAGGTTTTTGTTCTTCTCAGACACCCCCTACCCCATACACGGGACATTTCAAGATCATACGACATTAGTCTGAGTTTAAAGTGTGTGGTTTCTGGGTGGAGTGGAGGGAGGAAAAAATATAATAAAAGGTAAAACGTCTTACGAAGACAAAAGCGAAAAAGAACTTTACTTTGCGACCACAAGGCTTCCATCGGGAACAGAAGGACAAAAACAGAATTGAAAGAATTTGAGAACTAAGTTAAAAAAAAAAAATTGACAAATAAACAATAAAAGCGACTATAAATTTATAAATGTAAAACGAAAAATAAGTAGGCGAATATCAGGAAGAATAAACGAATAAAAAAGTAAATAGATGGACGATAAATGTGGAAGTAACAGTGTAAAGCGAGAAAACAGGTGGACGGTGTACTCAGTGGCTTCTTAGAGACTGGAGGCGGGAAAATGATTGAAAATAGCACTATATACTTGTATATATATTATTGAATGACAGAAAACAAGGGAACACATTATAATATCAACAACAGCATGTACAATGGAAGAATTTTGTTTTATGACATCGCGTAAATCAGGGCTTATTCTTTCATAATCACTAAGATAAAGAGATGAACAAACTGAACAGAACTGTTATAATGTTCTGAATCCCTTTATAACTCTGAGAGACCTCAACAGCAGAACGCTTTGGTTTTTTTTTTTTTTTTCATATTTTCTAAACCTTTCTACATTAGCATGCATTTCTATGCAGCAACCAAAAATACTTAGCTAGTCTTCGTTTTCTCCATATTTCTGTTTCTTTATGACGTTTTAGTTCAGGTTTTTTTTTTCTGGAGTCTGCACGCAATGACACTGCCCAAACCTCACTCAACGATTGGACAAACACTGCGCACGTGAGAATACGTAGATGCAATATCAATTACCATTGGCTCAGCATGTTCTCTGCTCACGACACGTGACGCTAATTAGGTTAATGAGTTGCCACTTCTGTAAATTTTCGGTTGTTTTCGGTCTGCTTGAGCTAACTATTCTGACCCTGACGTCTGAGTTCGAGAGGTCAGCCCAGAAATCGTACTGTTACTATAAGAATCGTTCTGTTATCTTTTAATGTATCATTCGTCCTAAAAGTAGAACCAGACATAAACAATGCGATTTCTTACACAAATGTCAAACAGTGATTTGGTTGCCGACATGCTTTTATACTTTACGAGCAAGTATTGCGGTAAAAAATGAAGTGATACGAATTAAAGCCCACGTCTTAACCTTTCCGCATCTGTTGTACATTTTGAAGACTGAGGATCTTGCCTGCAACTCATTTCATTGATTCTGAGTTATTTTGCATTAAAAATGCACACCGTCATGAAATCATCGATTACCGCTTTGACATCCGTGGCGCTCTCAAACAGCATCGCCCAGGATTTTGTATTATTAATTTCTTCTTCCCTAGAAGAACTCTGTGACGATAAGGTTGTGCGATCTCAAGTCCAATCCGGCAGGATTGCATTACATTCCCGTGCGAGTGATATTTTCTTATTTTTCTCTCCCCTGTCATTATTATGTGGCATATTTTATGCACCATTATTTTACTCTCTATGCTGAGTCTAGTAGGGGAAAGTCTCTAACACTCCACTCCCCTACGGAAATACAGGGTGTCCATAAAAGATTGTACCCTTTTCAAAAAATGTATTCTCGGCCCCATGACGTGGTACGAGGATGCTTTCTATCACAAACGTAAGATAACCACTGCAAGTTTTTAAGCATACCTTACAAAGACTAAAAAAAGTGCGCATGCGCGCAGCGGGTATTTCAAGTGAAACTTTCGCAGTTGATTTGCAACCGGTAATTGTTACATGTCTCTCAACACACTGGTCAAGTAGGTAAAAAAAATAAATAGGTACATTCTTTTTGAGTCTTTGCTTAAAAACTTGCAGAGATTATCTTACTTTTGTGATAGAAAGCATCCTCGTACCACATCATGGGGCCGAGAATACATTTTTTGAAAAGGGTACAATCTTTTATGAACACCCTGTATTTGCTATGAGACTGTCTTTATCTTGTTTACCACTCCTCAGACTTATTTACGTTCCGCCAGGTGAACTGGGGTATTGTCGTAACAATACCCAGTCATTATCACCGGTCAGCGAGCGAGATTCTTATCATGAAAAGACGGTCTCGCCCAATCAACATCTATAGAAGCCAATTTTGTCTGTCTGAGATAGCCGTCTGAGGTGGGCAGATTACACAGGTGGTAGATGCGTTTATCGTTTCACGGGACCATCGCTGTGTGTGATTATCACAATAATCTGTCTGGAGAGACAATATTGGCGATAGGTAGCATCTGGACATCAAATGAGTTCACAGAAGGTGTTTATGAGTTGTGCACAAGATGCCGGTGGAAGTCTGACGCAACGAAATGACATCATTGTAAAAGGTCACGGGTGAATATTAAATTTATTATTTTGAAACACGTGAGGGTATTTTTCAAATTTGAAAAAACGCCCCTACCCACGTAGTGCTGAACGAGATTCGATTTGATTGGTTCATTGTGAGGAGCTGAAATATACAATGTATTTTATTGGCACACTAGTCGGAAGTGCAATCTGTGATTTGCACTAAGAACTGAGAATATAGTGTGATGAAAACACAGACACAGAACACACAGAGAGACTGCAGCGCAAACGTCAGACTAACGACTCCTGAAAGCCAGAAAAAAAGGAGACATTAGACTTAGAAATTTCACAACTATAAGAAACAGATCGAGTATTGGGCAACTTAGGAATTTATAAGTAAACCCGCATTTTTAATACAAGACTGGAAACTTAGGAATTTGATCACCCTTCATAGAGAAATTAAACAAACGTTTTCCAAGGCCAGTGATTTCGCAGAACATCCGCCGTCAGAGGAATTATCTCTAATTTCCCAGACCAAGTAATAGAGGAATTAAACAAAAGTTTTCCGAGGCAAAAGATTTTGCAGAACACCCGCCGTCAGAGGAACTAACTCTAATTTCCAGCATAAAGTGATTTCGAAGCATCTAATACAGAGCTGTGTCCAGTCTTAATCTGTGCAAGGAGATTGTGTATTCCCAAAATTTTGGGGTAAGTGTAAACAATTTATTTACTGATGTAAATTCTACAGGTTTCTTGCTAAGTGGTTATATACAAGGCTGGCAACCTCAACATGTGAAAATAGTATAAGCATGAACCATTACTACAAGAGCTGGTGATTGTTTCTGACTAGTCGTACGGGAAACCCGACAGCAGAGCGACCCTAGACTCCGATGGGAGTAGTGATGAGTAATGAGTGATGATTACATCACATGTGCCTCAGGTGTAACATATTATCTTGTGAGATTTATGTACCTTTTTTAATTGTAATTCAGGTAAATCATTATTCACGCACTAAAGATGCAATTTCCTACTTAACACCCAGAAGTATATTGGTGAATTTTTATCACATTCCCTGAGTTCACTGTATGCTCGAGAATTTAATTCTTCTGAGAGGTTAACATTGGTGGGTGGAGCGCATGACAATGGGCCTGTTAGTTTGCGGCGAACAAATGTACTTAGCAGGCATTTGTTTCTTTCTATTTGTTTAAAGTTCGTGGTTACAAGCCATCAGACGATTTGTGGTATTTACGCAGCTATTGTGAGGGAAAAGCTTCCACCTTAACCGCCTACAGTGGAAGAGAGTGTGGAGAAGGCTTCCGTCATCACAGAATTGATGAACCACAGCTGCAGGACTCATCTGGAGTTATGTTTTTTTTGTCACAGGCAACGGCAAAACACGGACATTGATAGCGCCCCGATCCAACCTCTGTGAGGAAAAATTTAATTTACCTTTCACCCCCTTTAATCCTTATTTTAACTTGTTGAACTAATTGACAATTAAATTTGTTGTATGTTATTTTAAATTAAACAAATAATTGTTTTCTCAGTCATTAGAAGTCTGAAAGCAAACGTATGAGCAAGACTATTTAATAAGTACACACACACACACACACACACACACACACACACATATATATATATATATATATATATATATATATATATATATATATATATATATATATATATATATATCTGCCATCAATGGTAACTATACCTTGTAGCGGTATGGCAGCTTGCGTACCCTGACAATCCCCAGAGCTATGCCAGTGGGAGTTTTACTCCTGGTAGGTTCAACCAAGCTGGACTAGTCTGTGTGGGTAGGGGTCAGACAAAAGCTGGTACCCTGGGCCTCCAGGTTGGGGGTTTTAGCATAGGGCTGACACCCCTGTCTATGTAAAAAAAAAATAATGAAGTTACGGAAACAACATCAAATGAACAAACTTTGCTGCGGGATGGACATTCGGAGTCTGTGGCTCGTATGACTGTCAGTGGTGAAAGCCGAAAGGAAGCCACTGACATGAAAACGGATGTCCTGACCGCAAAACAGGATACAAGAATAGGATTTTGGAATGTCAGGACAATGTACGAGACAGGTAAACTAAGACAGGTCACGGCAGAAATGAGAAACTATAGGTTACACATCCTGGGGATAAGCGAGAGCAGATGGACAGGGGCAGGAAAAGTTAAAACAGCAACAGGAGAAACAGTACTTTACTCTGGAAGAGAGGATGGACAGCACAGTGAAGGCGTAGCCATTATTCTACAGAAAGGGATAGAAAGGACATTACTGGAATGGAAACCCATCAACAACAGACTGATACGATTGAGATTGAGAGGGAGATTCACCAACACTACAATAATACAATGCTACGCACCAACGAATGATAGCGATGAGGAGGTCAAGGATGAATTCTATCAACAACTGCAGAAAGAAATGGAGGACACACCTAGATATGATCTTGTTATAGTAATGGGAGACCTCAATGCGAAAGTTGGTACACACAATACATATAATGAAAGAACAATGAGGAAATGCGGCAGCGGAATAGCAAACGAAAATGGGGATAAGCTAATAAGTTTCTGTAGCATTAACAACCTGGTCATTGGAGGAACACTCTTCCCACATAAGGAAATTCACAAGTTAACATGGGAATCACCAAATGGTCGGGACAGAAACCAGATAGACCACATCATGGTTAACGGTAGATGGAGACATGCATTACAAGATGTGAAGGTAAGAAGAGGTGCAGATGTGGGAAGCGATCACCATTTAGTAGTTGCAAAACTGAAAGTGAAACTAAGAAGGGCTGGACCAACTGTAACTACACAGAAAAGGTTTGACATCAGCAAATTGAAGGACCCCCTTACCAGAAAAGCTTTTGCGGCCGACATTAAGAAACGATATCAATTTGCCAAAAGCCAGGAAAAGACATTGACTGATGATATAGACCAGAATTTTAACACCATTTCAACAATATATAAGGAAAGTAGCAAATCATGCTTAGGATTCCAGGAAAGGAAGAAGCAAGACTGGATAACACCAGAAACACTAAACACCATAAAGATGAGAAAGGAAATGAAAAGAAAGAAAACAGAAGCGAAGTCCCCCAGGTTAAAGCAACTATATAGCGAACAGTACAGTCAACTGGACAGGGAAGTTAAACGCCAAACCCGAGCCAACAAAAGGAATTTCCTAGACGATCTTGCAAAACAGGCAGAAGAGGCAGCACTGAGAAATGAACAAAGCACAGTATACAGAATAACTAAATTCATCAGCGGAAAACAAGGTGCAAACAATATTACATTAGTAAGAGATAAGCAAGGAAATCTCATCAAGACAGCAGAGGGACAAGAAACAAGATGGGCAGAGCACTTCAGAGAAACTCTGAACACGGAAATACCAGAGACACAATTGAATGCTCCTGAGGCTGAAAACGATCTAGTTGTAAATACAGACATTCCACGAAAAGAAGAAATCATCACAGCAATCAAAGGGTTAAAGAACGGTAAAGCTCCGGGCCATGATAACTTAAATGCAGAGCTATTTAAGACAGACCCTGAGCTAGCAGCAGAACTATTAGAACCACTATTTGCACAAGTGTGGAAAACGGGGACAACACCATCAGAGTGGAACAAAGGAATAATTGTCAAATTGCCCAAGAAGGGAGATCTTTCAGACTGCAATAATTGGAGAGGAATCACTCTTCTCTCAGTTCCCAGCAAAATACTAGGCAGGATAATTATACAGAGAATTTCAAAGGCAGTAGACTACAAACTGAGGAAAGAACAAGCAGGATTTAGAAAGAACAGAAGATGTGTAGACCATATATTCACTCTCAGGAACATTATAGAGCAGTGCTCAGAATGGCAAAGACAGCTTTACATAAATTTTGTTGATTTTGAAAAGGCTTTTGACAGCATACATAGGGACAGTTTATGGAAAATACTGAGGGCTTATGGAATTCCAAGCTGCATAGTGTCAATCATAAAAAGCCTCTATGCCAACTTTACGTGTAGTGTTGGGCAGAGCAACCTAACCTTCGAGGTGAAGACAGGAGTACGACAGGGATGCCCCTTATCAACCACTCTATTTTTAACAGTCATAGACTGGGTGATGCGCCAGACAACAGAGGGCAGTCCAAGAGGAATAAGATGGACTACATTTTCAACATTGGAAGATCTGGAATATGCAGATGACATTGCACTGCTGGCACATTCACATCAACACATCCAGGAAAAAACGGATAGACTTAATAAATTTAGCCAGCAGGTGGGCTTGAACATCAATTTAAAGAAGTCTGAGGTCATGACGCTCAATGTGAGCAACCCTGAGCCCATATCAGTAAGGAATCAGCAATTGGTACAGACAGATACCTTCACATACCTAGGAAGCATAGTAACACCAGACGGTGGGGCAGGCAAAGACATCACCATCAGAATGAATAAGGCAAGAACAGCCTTCTTTAGCCTAAATAACATCTGGAAGTCCTCCCAATACAGCACAAGCACAAAATTAAGATTATACCAGAGTTGCGTGCTTTCTGTGCTTCTCTATGGTGCGGAATGCTGGAGAGTCACAGAGAAGGAAATGTCAAAATTGTCCTCTTTTCACACAACATGCCTAAGAAAAATTCACTGAATCTTTTGGCCGAATACCATCACCAACCAAGATCTGCTTACTCGTAGCAAGCAAGAGGACATGCATACCATCATAGCTGGCAGACGCTGGAGCTGGGTTGGTCATGTCCTCAGAAGAGACCCCGATGCCATCACAAGAACAGCTATGCTTTGGACCCCTGAAGGAAAGCGAAAGAGAGGCCGACCAAAAACAACTTGGCGGAGGACTGTGGAGGCTGAGATGCAAAGAATGAACCAGAGTTGGGGCACTGTACGAAGGATGGCCACCGACCGTGCAAAGTGGAATCAATTTGTTGTTGCCCTGCAAGACGCCACTAGGCGTGATGGCCACTGACTGCTTTGACGGTCGGTGGTTAAGGATCGAAGAAGAAGATATATATATATATATATATATATATATATATAGATATATATATATATTAGAGTTAGGGTAAGAATACTTAAGCAAGATTTAAACACTAAGTATTTGAGCGTGTCTAGTTAGTAAATAAACACTAGCCACGAGTCCTATAAGTAATTCAATCATAGTGTTCATGAAATGACGTCATCAGAAATTGGGGTAGAAGCGATACAAGTTAGGACGGAAGTCATTGTTTTTTTGAAGGGGGTTAAGTGAGTTGTTTTTTAGCACGGGACGAGCGAGGCAGTTTTGAGCCCATCTTGTAAGTCCGATGGCTGTGTGATATTTCATGGGATGACTGGTTTGTATACCACAGAAGCACATGTATTTATGAAGTTGTCAGAGTGTGCAAACACTAAATAAAGGTATTCATTCATATTTAGACCAGATTGAACTTATTTCCTGAACGTCAGTAGGAAGTGTCATTTGTTTACATCAGGTAATCGAGAGTAGAATACTACCATATTTTCGACGATCTTACAGCCTAAAACATAAACACAGATACGAGTCTCCAAAAGAACTACCTGGGTTGTATTTCCCGTCACATCTGTAATTCACCATCTCTGGCGTAGGCAGTAACACAACAGAAGAACATTGATAAAAGATACTGCCACAAAATTCACCCTGTCACAGAACGTTTTATTTATCCCTTTCTTCACCCTGTCACAATCTCTGCCAAGAGTAATCTTGCGAGCACGTAGATACATTGGAAGCCAATATTAGATACTCTTTAGTTTTGGTCACTGTTGGACCACTACTGCAAAGCAGGGGAGGCAATCCGTGACAAACTCAAGTAAGCAAACAAGAACTTAGAAAGTAAAAACTGTAAGTGATATTTTTTTTTTAAATTTCCTGGTAAGGCACGTGTGGTATAAAATATCAGCATTTAGATGGCATTTTGAGTTTCTGTACACAAAGACCAACGAATGGATTAGAATTAAAATAACTATTTTTGTGTAAGGAAACATTAATTAAGAATTTTAGTGATTTTGTTTTCGTTTGTTATTTACGAATGTGATGATTTATTAAATAGAATGAAATCCATTGCAAGAAGACACATTTTACAACATTTATGTGTTAGACATTGCCATTGGCTTAAATCAACAGACAATCAAGATACTCTTCTGTCCAGTTTCATTCGGGAAACGGATTTAACTCATTATTTTCTTAAAAATAACCTTAAAATGTAAGTTTTTGATTGTTTCTTCAAGACAAAATTTTAATTTAAAGTATTGCAGACTTATTATTATGGATCAAAATGATAAGATGGCTGCAATTAAAAACTTGTCAATTTTGACGGTTGTTGCTAGTTGTAAATATATTTATGTATCTTTGTGTGTGTGTTGTTTTGATTATGTTGGAGTGTGTTGATATCGTTTATGTTTTTAGTGCACATTTATAATGGATTTGTTTATGTTTGTGTATATCTGTTGTTGTTTCTGTTTTAAGTGTGTCACGGGATTTCCTCCACTTGCTCTGCAGTAGTGGTCCACTAATGGTCACAACGCAAGAGTATCTAAAAGTAGGTCGTCCAAGGTATCTATCTTCGCGCAAGATTACTCTTGGCAAAGATGTAGATAGAAGATGAAGGCGTTTCTACCTTATGGAAGCCTTCACAAGATATTCCCAGAAGTCAAGGACAAAACGCTGCTTAAGGGCTGAGCAAATTTGTTAACTTATTATCTGGCCCGACCCTTTTGTGAAGGGTTTATGCAATGGATCTGGCCCGTTCAAGCCCCCAGTTGGGGTAATCCAATGAATGCCCTCTTATAAGTAATGGCTCTATATTTATATATAGGTATTTATCAAGAAAAACTGGCTCATACGTTTGCTTTCGTACATATAAACTGAATCAACTATTATTGTTTAGTTTAAAATAACATACAACCAATTTAATAGTCAATTAGTTTTTAACATGGTAAAATAAATATGGAAAATTGGGTTAAAATTGAGATTAAAGTTTCCTCACTTAGGTTTAGAATGGGCTTTAGAATGTCTTTGATTTTTGCTGTAACATAAAACGTAGCTCCAGATGAGTCTTGCAGCTGTGGTTTCCGTCACTTCTGTTTGGTGATGAGTACACTTCTCCACGTAACGTCCACTGTAGGCGGTTTGTGGTGATACTCTTCTCTCACACTAGTGGCGTAGGAACTTCAGTACTTAAGTCTGATGTCTTGTAACCACAAACTGTGTCAAATAGACAGAAACAAATGCCTTCTGCTGAGTACATTTGTTCTCCGCAAACTAACTGGCTCATTTTCATGCACTCCACCCACCAATGTTAACCTCTCAGAAGAATTAAATTTCCGAGCACACAATGTAACTCAGGCAATATGATGAAAATTCACCAATATCCTTCTGGGTGTCAACTAGAAAATTGCGTCTGGAGTGCATGAATAATGATTTGCCTGAATTACAATTTAAAAAGGTACATAATTCTCACAGGATAATATGTTTCACTTTAGGCACATGTGATGTAATCATCACTCATCACTGCTCCAGTCGAAGTCTGGGGTCGCTCTGCTGTCGGGTTTCCCACACGACTAGTCAGAAACAATCACCAGCTCTTGCTGTAGTGGTTTATAAATATAATATTTTCATATGTTGAGGTTGCCAGCCTCATATATAACCACTTAGCAAGAAACCTGTAAAATTTACATTAGTAAATAATTTGTTTACACTTACCCCAACATTTTGGGAATACACAATCTCCTTGCACAGATTTAGAATGGACACACAGCCCTTTAGTTAAATGCTGTTCAAATCACTTAGGTCTGGAAATATAAGTTAATTCCTCTGACGGCTGGTGTTCTATGAATCCTGCCTGGGAAAACTGTTGGTATATTTCCTCTTATGACTGGGTCTGGGAAATATGAGTTAATTCCTCTGTTCTATGAATCCTGCCTGGGAAAACATTTGGTATAACTCCTCTCTGACTCCTTGTGATAAATTTCCCAAGTTTCCAGTCTTGTATTAACATTGCGGGTTTACTTGTAAATTCCAAAGTTGCCCAATACTCGATCTGGTACTTATAATTGTGGAATGATGTCCTATCCTTTTTCCTCTGGCTTGTAGGAGGTGTTTAATTGACGCTGCGATGCAGTCTGTGCTGTTCTGTCTCTGATTTCTACAGTATATCTCACAATCCTGAGTTTCAAATCCGAGCTGTGTTTCCTGCTGAATGATCCAATCAATTCATTGTAGCTTTTGGCCAACCAATCAAATCTATCTAGCACTGTTTGAGTGGGGAAGTTTATCATTACTCATCCCAAGCGTATTTGAAAATATTAAATTTAATATACACGCGTGGCCTCTTTCAACAGTGATGTCATATCGTTACATAAGACTTCTGGCGCACCACTGTCTATCACAATATTGTGACCCTGTGTTTCTGGCGTAATGATTTCCGCCCAGATGTCTGCCCCGACATATTATTTAATTATCCCCTTTATCTGCATGCCTCCGCCAGACAGATGTCTGGTCAGACCGTGTTGTCTTCTTTCACACAAGCTTGCGTCAACACGATCCGCCGCTTTCCAATGGGGTCAGATGTTTGACGGACACGTTTCCACAGGTGGTCAACCGGATTCAAAGAGAAAAGCAGGTGACCGGTCTGACGACTGGGTATTGTTACGATAATATCACAGTTCAGCTGGCGGAACGTAAACACATCTGAGGAGTGGCAAACAAGATAAAGACAGCCCTATAGCAAATACATTCGTAGCAAATACTGCCATAGGGGAGTGGCGTGTTAGAGACTTCACCATGCTATGACCAGCATAGAGCAAAATAGTGAAAATAACGAATGAAAAGGCATGATTTATGCCAAATAAAAGCGATGAGTGAGAAAAATGAAGAAAAAAAAGGATACTGCCGGAGGGCTGAAGGCGTGAGAGATCACACAAAGGAGCATGTTCAGACGTTTTGTCACAATGTGTAGTATGATTGTGATTCCTAAAACATTTAATAAGTAAACATGATTGCAATTTTAAAAAAAAAATAAAGTTTTGCCTCGTTTTGGCGAGGCGCGTCCCGTTCAACCAAGTCGGTTATATTAGGGCGCATGTCCAAATATAAAAGACATTTAGGTCTGAACGTGATTGCAATGTAATACATTATCAATGAATAAATTAATTTTCAAAATTCCACCTCTCACCCACAATCATCAACGGTACAGTAAGCAAATGATTTCCTTGCGACTTGCTAATGACCCGGGCTGTGGCGTCAGAGTAGTACAGTCTGTCGTTTTTTAGGGAAATTGGAATGGGTAAAAAATGTCCGGACTCCAACTGCGAATTTGATGCCATATAACTAGTGATAGACTGAAGTCAGAGTTGGGAGTTGGACTCGGACTTCTCAAATTTCAACAGTCGGAAAATTGTTTGGCTGACTCCCCAACCATGCTAATGGCCATGGCGAAGGTAAATATAACTGGAACGTCCGACGTTTCAAAATCAATGCAGATATGGACTTGCTTGACTCCAAAATGGTTCGTGAGATGAAATCACTATCCATTTTATTGCAGTGTGGAATTATCTCGGCATCAATCAACTTCTTATGCAGTCATGTTACTACCATCGTGGTTCCATTCAACAGGTCTTTTTAAGGAATTCAAATTTCTCAGCAGTGCAATGAAGTGTAATTTAGCTGCAATAACTGAGAAGGCATATCTCAAGAACATAATTTATTGAACAAACTCAACAGGTAATCTCTGACATCATTATGATTCAGAAATTACCGAAAGAAGGCTGGGATATTCCATCGCCATACATGTACTAAGTTTTCATAACAATTTTTGTTACTCCCATTAATACTTATTTAATGTCTTAAATTTTATTAGAAAATTTCATTTTTTATTAATTAACATAATTAAGTGACGTTCAATTGACGTCGAAATTAGTGTACTGTTGTTTGTTGTTGTTTTGATGAGGTGACGGGTGGAGAGCGGACACTTAACGGCTGACCGTTATTGCCTCTTCTCGTTCCATCTTGGTCTACCCTGTTCAACCTGAAATTAGGTTATAATTGGGATATTTAGTGTCATTTTATTTTTTTATTTTGTATTCAATTTAAATAGCTATTGTCTTTAGCAGTTGCTGATTTTAATTTATATTAGTATTTGTCCATTTTATTTTCTCTTTTGTATTGTTTCTTGATAACTATTGTCCTTTACACTTGGTTTTACTTTGTATTAGTATTTGTTCTTTTTGAGTTGTTGTTTTTTTTATTTAATACCTTGTTGTCTTTCCTTGTCCTATGAGTAGTTAGTAAGTTTTTATTTTTTTTATTTTTTGTTACTAACCTTATATGTTTTCCTTTGTTTTATGTAAATATCTTTTGGAGCCGCGCTGGTGTAATGGCTTCGGCGTTGTACTGGCGACCAGGTGTTCATGGTTCAAACCCGGGCGTCGGCGTTTGAAGAAATGTTTACGGCCGGAAATTTGACTGAATAGCCTGAACGGCTCCTGTGATAAACCCTCTGTGGATGGGAAGGAGCGAAGCTCCTGACCGGGTTGGAAGGAAAGTCCTCAGGTTCCCCAGCCTCGCAATGACATGTCATTGCGCCGAAGGGCTGAAAGCCTAAGTGCCGCTGGTTAAGAAAAAAAAAAAAAAAAAAAAAAAAGTATTGATTGGGCGTCTCTTGGGGCATCTATACTTAAAACCTTATCACCTGTCAAGTCTATATTGTGATTTCTATAGTAGGTTTTTAATTCAAGCCTTTGTTGTTCATACTTTTTACAGTGGATCAGGTAGTGGTCTATGTCATTCTCTTCCTGACATTCTTGGCAGTGTGGTTCTTCTATCATAAAGTATGCTGCACCGAGACGGAGACGCCACAGTTTTTTGTTTGATAGTATCTTTAATTCTTCTCTGACCTGGCACGTCCTCGTTGGTTCTTTCAGCAGTTTGAACGCGTGTCTGCCTTTTCTACTTTTCTTCCATGTTGTCTTCCATTCCTCGTTTATAGTTATCTTCACTTGGCTCTTGATCTCCGACCTTCCCAGTCCTGCTCTTATATTGTTTTTACTTGTTCTTCCATTCTTGGCGTTCTGATCTGCCAACTCGTTACCAGCAATACCTATGTGTGCTGGAACCCACACTAGCCTCACACTACATCCTCTGTTCCCTAGTGATGTATTAATTGCTAGAATTTCTTCCTTTATGTCTGGCCGGCTACATTTACCTGGGTGTTCTAGTGCTTGTAGTGATGATAGTGAGTTTGTAAATATCGTAACAGCTTCTGGTGGGTTATCTTCGATTATTTCTAAACTTTTAAGAATTGCTACTATCTCTGCGGTAAAAAATCGAAGTCCCTTCAGTTACACTGTAGCTCTTTTTTATTCCCCATTGTGGTATTACAACTCCGGCCCCTAGTTGCCCACTATCACCCTTGGATCCATCGGTGTAGACGGCCAGACTTTGTTTAGTTAGTTGATCTATGAACTTTCTACTTATCATTTTGGCTTCCTTATCTTCTATGTTTTGTTTCATCTTTTCAGTAAGTGAGTAGTCTATGTTTGGTGTTTTTCAGTTCCCAGGGTGGTATTTTGCTTCTGTATTTGTTACTATTTTCAATTGTGTTTAATAGTTCTTTGAACTGCGTTAGGTCTTCTATAGTTCGCTACCCTGTTGGATATCTATCTTTATTTAAGGGGACGTCCCATACACTTGGTTGGTTTTTGACAAATGCTTTATGTGCTGGGTGGGTCACTTCTTGTGCTACTTTACTCCAATAATTTAATCTTAGTTCTTTCCGTCTTAGACCAAGGGGAGGTATGCCAAGAGCTACTTCTAGCGCTTCTACTGGTGTTGATATAAATGCACCTGTAATGGTTCTCATGGCTGCATTTTGAATCCTGTCCAGTTTTGCTTTGTTAGAAGCTGCAGCTGAGTCATAGACTATGCTGGCATAATCCAGTTTCCCCCTGATGAAAGACTTGTAGAACATAAGCATTATTTTATTGCTCCCCCCCCCCCACCCCCAATCCATTACCTTTTACTATCCTTAGTATATTTAGGGGTCCCCTACAGCTTTCTACTAAATTGTCTATATGTTTATTATAATTTAGTTGTTTATCTAAAGTTATGCCCAGAAATCTTGTTGTTGAGGATGTACATATTTTCTGACCTTTAATGGTTATATTGATTTTGTTATTTTTTTTTAAATTTCCTTTGCTGAATATCATACCTACTGTTTTGTTTACATTAATTTGGAAGCCCCAACTTTTCATCCACTCTGAAACTTTGTCTATTTGTTTTTGAAGTTTTTGGTAAACATGGTCCAAGTTTTTTTCCAGATCGCCAAATGGCACAGTCATCTGCAAATTGTGATACTGCATTCTTTATGTCATTAAATTCATCTGCTAAATCATTTACAGCTATAGTGAAAATTGAAGGAGAAATCACTGATCCCTGAGGAATCCCATTCTGTTGTTCATATATTTCTGACCTATCATTATTCACCTGTACAGCAAAATACCTGTCCTGTAAAAAGTTTTCTAGATACCTATAGGTTTTACCAATAATGCCAATCTTTCTCATTTTGTAAAGAGCTCCATCTCGCCAGCATTCATCATATGCCCTTGCGACATCTAGAAAGACTGCCACTGTTTTTTCTTTCCTCTTGAACCCTAGCTTTACATCATGTTCTAATCTTACAAGCTGGTCTACTGTACTTCTGTCTGCTCTAAACCCTGACTGGTTTGGGCTATATCACAGATTTTTTTCTAGGTAGAATTTAACTCTTTTATTCACAACAGTTTCCAGTATTTTACCTAGTTGTGTTGTTAAGGAGATAGGCCTATATGAACTTACATCATGGGCTTCCTTATTGGGTTTTAGGATGGGTACTATCATAGCTACTTTCCATGCTTTCGGTATCTTTCCTAAGCTCCAGATTTTGTTATAGAGGGAAGTTATTTTGTTTATTGTTTTTTTGGGTACTTTCTTAAGGATTTCATAAATTAAGTATATCATGCCCTGAGGCAGTATTAGATTTCTCATTTATTGCACTAGTTACTTCTTCCTCTGTTATATCAGCATCTAAATAGTTTGTTTCATCTATCTGGTCTGGTAGTTCTTTTGAAAACTGTATCCTAAGTCTTTCTCTTCTGTCATTTTCTTCCTGACCAAGACTACGTTTTGCACTGACTTTATAGAAATACTCAGCAAGGGCATTAGCTTTTTCTTTATCTGTTTCTGCTCTCTTTGGTAGTTTGATTGTTGGCATTATTGTTTTCTTATTGTTCTTTTTGACTGCCTTAAGCTTTTTCCATACTTCTTTAATTTGAGTGCTAGGTTTAAGTGACTGACAAAACTCCTTCCAGTTAGTTTCTTTGGCTTTAAATATTATTCTGTTAGATTCATTCCTAATATGTTTATACTCATCATAGTTTTCTTCTGTTCTGTTATTTCTATATTTTTGTAAGGCCCTTTTTCTTCTCTCATGAATTTCTGCACAGCTTTTATTCCACCAGGCAACTGGTTCTTTATTCCACTGAGTTTTTCTTTTCTTGTTAATGTTATTTATTGGTTTTAGGTGCTGTGGCATATTTTTATTTGGTATATATTTTATTGCTATTTTCAGAATTTCATTGGTCAGTGTTTCTGCCCACAAGTCAGTATCATCTGTTTCCATGTCTTTTCCAGGTCTGATTGGAAGGCTTCCCAGTTTGCTTTTTTATAGTTGAAAGTCGGTTTGTCTGGTTCTGGGTTTGGAATGACTTTTTCATGCATGGTTATTACAATGGGCAGATGATCTGAGTTTGTGTCTTGTAACACTTCCCAATTTACATTCGCTAGGTTGTTAGTTGCTATACTTATGTCTATTGCTGAGTCTGCCCTGTTAGCTTGTGGGTTAATTCTAGTTGCAGTTCCATCATTTAGTATTAGCAGGTCATTATTTTCTATGAAGTCAAGTAGGCACTTTCCTGCATCGTCTGCATGTTGTCCACACCAAGCATAATTCTTAAAGCCCTTACAACTATATCTACTATTTGGGTTTAAATGGGTCTCTTGAAGAGCATATATAGCGGTAGTTCCTCCTGTCTCTGCAAGTAGAGGTGCAACATTCTTTTTGATACCCCTACAATTCCACTGTACTCTAATATCCGTAGCTATTTATAGTTTCCTCGTGGGGTACTTCTCGGACGTGCGCAGGATAATCAAGAAACGACACGCATTACGCTGCGGAGATAAAAGACATTATGTATAATACGAGTAAGTCCCCCGCCAAAACATGGTGGGAAATAAATGTGTTTCCGCTCTTTCTTCTGCATGCTCTGATGACGGCACTGTTTCTCTAGTGATCATTTATCTGGATATATTGGTAATGAAGCTGTGGAGCAACCCGTCAAATAATGGCATGGGAAGAAGTAAAAGAAAGCCAATCAACTGAAATTCCATTAATGAATTAACAGCTTTTTAAAATCACAATATGTTTTGTAAATGGGTTGTGTTTAATTGGTTTGATTTGAGATGCCGGAATAAACAATGCGTTTTATTGGAACATTTGGCGAAAACACCATCTGTGATTTGAACTGAGAATGAGAGATAAAATCTAGCGAACTCAGAAACACAGAACAGATAGCTTTGACTTCATACGAGCAACTCACAAGAAGCCAGAAAGAGAAAGATCGGACCTAGAATTCCTATATCAAAAGTGATAGATCGACAGTATTTGGGCAACTCTGAAACCTTAAGAGTAAACCCGCATATTTAAATACACAGACTGTAAAACTTCAGAACCACGACTGTACATATTAGGACTGGAAACCTAGGAATTGGATCATCAGTCATAAGAGAAATAATATCCCAGACCAAGTGTATCGCAGAACACACGTCGAAGAGGAATTACTAGTTTCCCAAGCCAAGTGATTCATAGAACACCGTCATAAGAGGAATTTCTCAGACGAAATTGATTCGAGAGCATATGCATCGAAATTGCTCACGTTCATCTGAAAATCTGTGCAAGGAGATTGTGTATTCCAAAAAATTGAGTGTAAGTTGTGAAGATTTATATTACAAACGTGAATTTAACATGTTTTCTTGCTAGTGGATATATATGAGACTGGAAACCTCAATATATGAAAATAGTATTTTCATGAACAACTACAGCAAGAGCTGGTGATTGTTTCTGACTAGTCGTGCGGGAAACCCGACAGCAGAGTCCGACTGGAGCATTGATGAGTGATGACTACATCATATGGGCCTCCAGTGTAACATGTTATCTTGTGAAGATTTGTGTACCTTTTTTAATTGTAATTCAGGCAAATCATTATTCACGCACTCCAGGTGCAATTTCCTAGTTAACACCCAGAAGGATATGGGGGAATTTTCATCATATTTCCTGAGTTACACTGTGTGCTCGGGAATTTAATTCTTCTGAGGGGTTAACATTGGTGGGTGGAGCGCATGACAATGGGCCTGATAGTTTCCGGTGAACAAATGTACTCAGCAGGCATTTGTTTCTTCCTTTTTGTCTAAAGTTCGTGGTTACAAGCCATCAGACGATTTGTGGTACTAATGCCGCTAGTGTGAGAGAAAAGCATCCACCATAACCGCCTACAGTGAAAGAGAGTGTGGAGAAGGCTTTCGTCATCACATAATTGATGAACCACAGCTGCAGGACTCACTCATACAAGCTAAGTACTAACTAAAAGGCACCAGCAAAAAAGGACATTTCAGTTAAACTTTAAGTATAAAATTAAATTTCCACCCACCTCTCAATGACGAGAACTTTATATCTATCAAAATTCCACTAATCTTTCCATATTTATTATAACCTATTAAAGACTATTTCACTATTAAATTTGTTACCTGTTGTTTTAAAACTAAACAATAATAGTTGATTCAGTTATATGTATGAAAGCAAACGTATGAGCCAGAATATTTAATCTCTCTCTCCCTCTCTCTCTCTCTCTCTCTCTCTCTCTCTCTCTCTCTATCTATATATATATATATATATATATATATATATATATATATATATATATATATATATATATATATATATATATATATATATATATATACTTAGACATATATTTACAAAAAACAGAGCTTTACTTTATAAGAGGGATTTCGTTGGATTACACCAACTGGGGGGCTTGAACGGGCTAAACCATTGCTTAAATCCTTCACAAAAGTCGACGGACCAGATAAAATGCGTTAACAATTGTTCAGCCCAATGCAACATTGTTCGTGACTTCTGGAAATATCTTGTGAACTCACCCTTCAGGTCGAAGTGCTATTAACCTTCTACCTACATCTCTGCCAAGAGTAATCTTGCGCACAGGTAGATACCTTGGAAGCCAATATTAAATACTCTTGAGTTTTGGTCACTGTTGGACCACTACTGCAAAGCAGGGGAGGCAATCCGTGATATATATATATATATATATATATATATATATATATATATATATATATATATATATATATATATATATATATATATATATATATATATATATATATATATCTATATATATATATATATATATATATATATATATATATATATATATATATAGATATATATAAGACACCTATTCATACCAATGAAATGCAAATGGGGGAAATTCCAGAAATTGTTTTCAAAAAGGAAAAAAAAAAGGGGGGGGGAAATGGCTTGAACATTTTTCGAACATCCGCTTTTATTAAGGCTGGGAACAAATTGCGCATTATTTCAGTTGGTGCGCAATTTAGTGTCCTGGCCGTAATTTCCAGAAAAATGCCTCACCATTAAAATATTGCACATTTAGTGGAAATAGATGGGACAGTTCGTTACCGCTAAGGCAATTAGTATGTAAGGGGGCTATGTTTGTGTTACTGTCCTTTTTGCTCTGTTAAGTGCATGTGTAAACACTAAATGATGTATGTGCAATTTTTTGCTTTTATGAATATAGGCTACATGAAAGGGAAAGTTTGAATTTTTTTGTACATAAAGAAGTATAAAGTAAACGATCATTAGAAAGAAATAATTGCTTGTTTAATTTTCTTCCCAGATACTCGCTGGAGCCAAAATTGTTTGGAATAAAAATCACCAGATCATTCACAAAAAGTACAAAGTTCAAGATCATTTACAACTAGTCTGTTAAACTGTGAACTTTCTTTGAAAGTGTTAAGCACATAATAGTCCAGTTTCGCAACGTCCATTCACACTCAGTTGGGCGCAAAGTTATCGCAGAAAGTTAAAAAACCATTATGATGTGGCCAGGGTCTTCAGAGGCCACGGAAAACTTTCGTAGACCGGGGCTGCGCATGAACATATATACTCATAAAATGAATATTAGCAGCGGAACGACTGGCGCCTACTAATCGTTCAGCGATAGAAGAGGAAAAGGTGAGCGTTTTGAAGACCCGCTGAACAGAAAATTGACTGTGTGTAGCTTTTCTGTTAACACATCCATAAGTTGATGCTCCAACGAAATAATGAGCTTCTTCATCTTTATTGAAGTGTGAAAGAGTCGTCATTTTATCAAAGTATAATTGGTATGACGTGTTTGCCATTGGTTTATGATATTTGTGTGTGTTTATGAACGTCCGATGGGCTCAGTGGTTAGAGTGCTTTCCTCTCGCTGCAGAGTTATCAGGTTCCGGGAGAGGAACATGAGTAATATGGGTACCTGACTCTGCTCTTGAATTAGGTAAGGCAAAGACAGAGAGGAAAGAAACTGATCACCCCATATCATTAAAAAACGGGCTCTAGTATGGTAGAGTCTCTAACACTTCATATACTTGTGCCAGTGCTTGTGAGCGCGCGTGATTATGTTTGAGTATGCATGTGGGAGGTGTGAGTGCTCATATGTGTAACCAATCTCAATTACCGTTGTTTATATATGTAAAAATAAAAGGTGCTTACTTTGGACGACTACGATTACAGCTACGCGGACAGTCCAATGACGGGTTTGATAAATAATCAAGATTCAAGACTCGTGATCAGCAACTTGTGAATTCTGTCATGATTCTTAATCTTTAAAGAGGTCTAGACAATGTTTATGTACCTTGAAAATAAGTGATGAAAAAGTGGCTAGATGACACGTCCCCTGTTCTGTCTTATCAGTTGGATTACACTCATCACTTCTCAGTGTCTAGTATCGATTATTTATGTGAAAGTATTCAAAGCTGTGAAACAGAAATCAAGCAGAGAATATGAATGACGAAAGCTATCATCAACAACATGAGACACATAGTGGTACAATTAACCCACAAATTAAAACTGAGACTCATTAAACATTATACACATTCTTCATTACTGTGTGACTTACAAACATGGACATTGTGACAAAACGTCTGAATATGCTCTTTTGTGTGATCTCTCACACCTTCAGCCCTCCGGCAGTATCCTTTCTTTTTCTTTATTTTTCTCACTCATTGCTTTTATTTGGCATAAATCACGCCTTTTCATTCGTTATTTCTACTATTTTGCTCTATGCTGGACACAGCATGATGAAGTCTCTAACACGCCACTCCCCTATGGCAGTATTTGCTACGGGAGTAATTCGTATCTTAATTGTTTGCCACTCCTTAGACGTGTTTACGTTCCGCCAGCTGAACTGTGGTATTATCGTAACAATACCCAGTCAGACCGGTCACCCGCTTATCTCTTTGAATCCGTTTGACCACCTGTGGAAACGTGTCGGTCCAACGTCTGACCCCATTGGAAAGCTGTTGATCATGTTGACACAAGCTTCTGTGTGCTACGATGAAAGAAGACAACACTGTCTGACCAGACATCTGTCTGGCGGAGGCACGGAGATAAAGGGAATAATTAAATAATCTATCGGGATAGACATCTGGGCGGAAAACATTACGCCAGGAAAACACTGTCACAATATTGTGATAAACCGTAGTGCGCTAGAAGTCTTAGGTAACGATATGATATCACTGTTGTAAGAGGCCACGCGTATATTTTAAATTTAATATTTTCAAATACGTGTGGGATGGGTAATGATAAACTTCCCCACCCAAATAGTGCTAGATAGATTTGATTGGTTCGCCAGAAGCTACAATGCACTGATTGGAACATTCAGCAGGAAATACAGCTGGGATTTGAAACTCCGGATTGTGAGATATACTGTAGAAATCAGACACAGAACACTTACTAGTCGTGCAGGAAAACGACAGCAGAGCGACCCCAGACTCCGACTGGAGCAGTGATGAGTGATGATTACATCACATGTGCCTAAAGTGTAACATATTATCTTGTGAGAATTATGTACTTTTTAAAATTGTAATTCAGGTAAATCATTATTCATGCACTCCAGGCGCAATTTCCTAGTTGACACCCAGAAGGACATTGGTGAATTTTCATCATATTCCCTGAGTTACATTGTGTGCTCGGGAATTTAATTCTTCTGAGAGGTTCACATTGGTGGGAGCAGCGCATGAAAATGAGCCAGTTAGTTTGCGGAGAACAAAGGAAATGATGACTCCGTACTGTATACAGTAGCGTGAGGCCAACATACCTGGCAGATAGGGATGTCTCTGACAGTATTCATATAATTAGCTTGTGACGCGAATAGAAATCTTATAGAACCATTAGCTCCAATATTTCTCTTTAAGTAAAATGAAGGACATCTGTGGCTGCTTGCCGTAAAGTGCAGCAGATAGTATATATTAACACTTTAACATTTAAAATGTAGAATTCTCCATGACGAATATTTTACTGTTCCATTTGAAATAAGATCTGGAATGCGGTAGAAATGCCTCTTATCACCATTTTTATTCTCATTGGTGTCACATAATAGATTTTGGGTCGATCTCTGCTTCACTACGGCCGTATCCTGTCTATTTGTTGTACTGACTATTTACGTGCTTTTCCACGGTTGGCATTTTTTTCTTTCTCTGCTGTGTAGCAGATATTTTGTATTTTCAAACATTATTACACTCCTCTGAGCGATACGTAGTTCTGTTTGTTTGCTTACCTGTTTTTCCCTGATAAGATAATATTAGCCGGCAACCATGTTGGTTAATCTCGGGTGTGGCCGACATCAGACTACAGAGTAACACTAAAATCGCCCAGCGCATTTGTTTAATCGCTGATAAGGCCAGGGTGCGTTCTTTGTCAAGATGGTAAAGAGACGGATTGTGTGTGCGCAAGCGACAGATAACGAGATTACTCGTCTGTGCGACACATTTTGGACAGACATGTATGACATTATCATTTCCTGCACACCTTGCAGGAAAGTAAGATGTTACTTCTGATACATATTGCCGAATGAGTTTACAGATGTGTTTGTGAGTTTGCATACAAGGCATCGGATGTTTTCATTCCATATATGGGAGACGTAACCTTTTGCATCACGCATATTATTTCTGGCGGAAATAATTTTGAAATTACCCCACAAAACACGGATGTTGGAAACAATTGGAGCTTTCTTAGCATCGTAACAAAACAAATGCGGGGAAAGAAGGGCCATATAACCTGACCTTTTCGCAGATTTAAGACACTGTGAAAATTCACTGTGAGGATCGCTTGCCACGACGAAACCAGACTTCCAGGGTTAGAATTCAGAATTCTCTTTATCACACAGGACTTTGTGGAACATCTTGAAGGACTTAAAGTGCCCAGGAAAACCATTCTAATAAGAAAGACCGGCATCTGAGGAAACTAAAACACGGTGTCATAGTGGGAGTTTAGTGCTAACATAACGATCCCCAAGACACGTGAAAAAAGGCATCTGCCAGTGCCTTTAACCTACTCCTCTAAGCAAACAGTCTGTGAGCCAAGATTGGCGTAAGTTGTGCATTTTACATTCTATATTTTTCATTACTAACATGTGAAATAATTTGTACATATTGCCATGTGACAATTAATATGTGAAAATTGCTAAGTGGATGTCCAAGTCATTTGAGGCTGGCAACCTCATCATATAGAATGATGAATTCATGAACCACTAATACAAGGGCTGGTGACTGCTTTATTGCTAGTTTCTTACAGAGAACTAAAAGCATAGGTAGTCCCAAGTTCCATATGGAGCAGGGAGGAAAAGATGAAAAAATGGTGTACATTCTAATGATAATATTTACAAGTTCAAATTGGTGTAAATGTCTATTTAAACATATGCACTTTCAAATTAATGAAAGTTTCAAAGCTTTTCAATCAATGTAGATGTAAATGACAATATATTCAATCTATATTGTGAACACTTTCCAATCAGTGTAGATGTTAACGTAAACATATTCTATCTATACTATTAACCTTTTCATTTGAATGTAAATTAAATATAAAGCTATTCAATTTAAATGTAAAGAAAGTTTTCTCTCGAGGGATTAAGCTTAATTCTCATCGAGGGTAAATTCTGAGGTAGATGGGATGGTGGAATAGGAGAAAGGGACACATAACCATGTGTCGGAAAACGAAATACTAAGGAGAGCGTTTTGTTTCTATTCTTTTACCATAGTTGCTGGTGGTACCAATTGAGGGTACTATCTGTGGAACAAGAAGAGAAAAGTAGCCTGAGCTTAAAGACAAGGGACCAACTTTGTAGACACTCCCTGACATTTATGGGAACTACAACCTTGACAAGCGACGAGCGCGATCAGTCTACCAAGAACCAAACCATCAGAAAGAGCAGAACCGTCACTGACAGCTAATTAACACATAAAAGCTGCCAAGTGGCCTCCTTTATAAACTTTCATTCCATCACAACAGTGATGATAACTTTCTGTTAAATCATTATTCAAATTTTCTAAAACCTTGTTAAACCTAAATGATTATTAAAATTGTTATTTGGTAAATATAATAATTTAACGTCGATTTAATCATTTTGAATGTACTGCATGTTTGTCTCAGTCAATTTACTAATTACACCCTAAACAGAGCTATACCATAATAAGAAGAGTTCCACTGAGTAAATCAGGGTGGGGGTTTGAGCGAGCTAACATTAATAATTGCTTCTTCACAAAGGCGGCAGATCGATAAAAGTTAACAAGTGCCCTGCCAATGCAGCATTGTTCTTGACTTCGGAATACTACCTTGAGATAGAAGCATCACTATCCATCTACAACTCTGCCAAGAGTAATCTTTTGCGAAAGTAGACACCTTTGAAGGCCCATATTAGATACTCTTGAGTTTTGGCCACTGTTGGACCACTACTGCAAAGTTGGGGATGTAAATAAGTGACAATTCGATGTTGACTGGTTTGTAAAAAAACAACGTCAACCAACAAAATTTGAATTCACTGACAAAACAACTTGACGATTAAGGTGTTAGCCAACTTTCTGAGTCTTCTAGCCCATAACCTCAACCAGATGCAATTTAAAAAAAAAAAAAAATTAATCTTCCCTGTATTTGTCTCCAATTTTCGTATCCACGGTTCTTTGTTTTTGTTTGTTTGTTTTTTAATTGGGATAGAGTCTTCCTCTATTTCTTTTACTTTGGTATTCCAGAATTAGGACTGATTGGTGTCATTATTTAGCTGCTTTATTCCCTGAGTGTCCTATCAAGCGATTTCCCCTTTGCTCACCTCTTGATCCATTGATGTTTGATTGTTTTCATCAGTTTCACATTGATCTGCGACATCAATTTTATCCTTGTATTGTTCGGACGTTGGAGATGGACAGCTATTCTAATTCGTCTATCATTTACTAGACACAGTATTAAGGTCTGTGTCCTGTGTAATCTGGCCTATACAGTTAAATATGAAAACTGCAGAAGTGATTGCATCTATAGTTAGTCTGGGTCGTCCTTAGGTACATATCCGGGTTACGTGGAGAGATCGTGCTAGACCTCTGTCTACCAAGCACTATTTTTGCGGTGCCTAGTTGCCAGAGAGGATTCGCTCCCGTAGCTAGGCGGTGGTGTCATTGGAAGGTCGTGGGTTCGATTCCAGGTAAGCGCCTATCACTTCTGTTGTTTTTCTTTTGTTTAGTCTTCTACTTCTTTATTTCTCACGAGTGCCTGAAACATACTTTTGTGTATTATTTATTTATTTAAAAACGTGAAAGCAGACACTGAAAGACGCCAGGAAACAGCAGTGGGAACATCATTACATAACTCTTCTGCTCCACAAAAATTGAAGAAAAATGAAGATGCTAATGATGATTCTGCGCAAGCAACTATTTATGAAGATCTCTAACCTCTTGGTTGTCATGTTATCTATTCTCCGTGGTTTAGAGCCATACAATAGGATTGTCACGGATTGCCTCCCCTGCTTTGCAGTAGTGGTCAAACAGTGACCAAAACTCAAGAGCATCTAAATTGGCTTCCAAAGTATCTACCTGCGCGCAAGATTACACTTGGCAGAGATGTAGATAGAAGATAATGACACTTCTACCTTAAGGGAGCTGTCACAACATATTTCCAGAAGTCATGAAATATGTTGCAATGGCTGAACAATTGTTAACGCCTGTGCCGTGGCCTTTTGTACGGGATTTAAGCACTGGTGTTACGTGTCGTTATTGTTCAATTATTCCGGAGATATTCTCCGTGGCCAAGGTAGACTCTAGGGGCAGTCACACAACACGTAATCAGTATAACTGTACTGAGCAGACCAACATCTCCGTCACAATTTTACAAATATGCAGTTTATTAGGTTTGGCACACAGCTCCATGATTATATATATATATATATATATATATATATATATATATATATATATATATATATATATATATATATATATATATATATATATATATATATATATATATATATATCCCCAAAGGCAAATGCAGTGGTATGTATGTCCAGTCCGTTCACTATTAAACGCTGGTCATTGGCAATCATTCAAACTTTATTTAATATCGTCCTTTTGACATTCTATGAATAGGCACACATTTCCTTACTAGAATAAGTCAGGGACACCTCAACCAAGTATACTGATGTCAAGGTGATGGAATAATTCAGGAAAAACACAGAATACTGCAGGAGCTCAAAACGCATACGTCCGCTCACTTCCTAACACAAGCCGCATTTCTCTTGCAGATGCTCAACTCACTTCTTCAAATTTTTTCACGTCTGCCAGTCAACCATATCGGCATGACGTCACTTCCTTTATTAATATATGACTCCGTATAAAATAAACAAAAAAGGAGCCCTGTTGAGCTGCCTGTTATACCGACATAATCGTTATGAATTTTAATCATAACAAATGGTTTAGCCCGTTCAAGCCCCCAGTTGGTGTAATCCACCGAAATCCCTCTTATAAGGTATAGCTCTGTTTAGAGGTAAATATATGTCTAGGTATTTATATATATTAAAGAATCTGGCTCATACGTTTGCTTTCATACCTATAAAAAACTGAATCGACTATGATTGTTTAGTTTTAAAATAACAGGTAACAAATTTAATAATCAATTAGTATTAACAGATTAAAATAAATAAAATGCTAGTGAATTTTATATTGGAATCAAATTGTCTCTTCACTGAGATTTAGGTTGAGGATATATCGAAATTCATTTCTGCTGGTGTCTTTTTACAAGCACTTAACTTCTGAAAGGGAGTCCTGCAGCTGTGGTTCATCAATTCTGTGATGACGAAAGCTTTCTCCACACTCTCTTCCTCTGTAGGCGGTAAGGGTCGTTGCTTTTCTCTCACACTAGCGGCGTTAGTACCACAAATCGTCTGATGGCTTGTAACCACGAACTTTAGACAAATAGAAAGAAACAAATGCCTGCTAAGTACATTTGTTCGCCGCAACATAACAGGTCCATTGTCATGCGCTCCACCCACCAATGTTAACTTCTCAGAAGAACTAAATTCCCGAGCACACAGTGTAACACAGGGAATATAATGAAAAGTCACCAATATCCTTCTGGGTGTTGACTAGGAACTTGCGTCTGGAGCGCGTAAATAATGATTTGCCTGAATTACAATTAAAAAAGGTACATACATCTCACAAGATAATATGTTACACCTTAGGCACATGTGAGGTAATCATCACTCATTACTCATCACTACTCCCGTCGGAGTCTGGGGTCGCTCTGCTGTCGGGTTTCCCGCACGACTAGTCAAAAACAGTCACCAGCTCTTGCAGTGGTGGTTCATGCATATACTATTTTCATATATTGAGGTTGCCAGCCTTGTATATAACCACTTACAAAGAAACCTGTAGAATTTACATTAGTAAATAAATTGTTTACACTTACCCCAAAACTTTGGGAATACACAATCTCCTTGCACAGATTTAGACTGGACACAGCTCTGTATTAGAAGCTTCGAAATCACTTTGGTCTGGAAATTAGTGTTAATTCCAAGAACCAGAAAAGTGCTAGTGGAACAAGAACTGAGAAGAAAACGCTGGCGATGGATATGACACACATTGAGGAAACCTGTTGATAGCATTATAAGGCAGTCCTTGTTCTGGAATCCACAGGGAAAGAGAGGCAGTGGTAGACCAAAAACACATGAAGAAGAGAGCTGGATACAGAGGTGAAAATGATGAGGGAAAACATGGAAAGAACTTGAGCAGATGGCACGGGACAGGAAGACGTGGTATGTGTTTGTTGAAGGCCTATGCTCCTCGGGGAGCTAAGGGGTATTGATTGATTGATTGATATGATCTGTGTCTGCAGTCTCTCTGTGTGACTTGTGTCTGTGTTTTCATCACACTATATTCTCAGTTCTTAGTGCAAATCACATATTGTGTTTCCGCTGAATGTTCCAATAGAATTCATTGTATATTCCGGCTCTCACTTTAAACCAATCAAACCTCTCTAGCACTGGGTTGGGTGTTTCATTATAAAATATCCCCTCGCGTATTTAAAAATATTAAATTTAATATCCACATGTGACCTCTTCAGTGATGTCATATCGTTGCGTAAGACTACCGGCTGCACCTATCTGCCTCTCGCCATATTGTGATCATGTGTTCCTGGCGTAACGTCTACAAATCTTGAGTTTCCAGACACATTATCTGAGATAATTACACACAGGGATGGTCTAAGCGGAAGCAAATTACGCATGACCACCTGTGTTTCGCTAGACGGATCTCCGCCAGATTAGTCACATAATTTGGGGTTCTATGCATAGACCGTGCACAATGCAAGCTTTAATAAACAGGCACAGTCGCTTTGAAAAGATGGTTAGCCTGATAATACGTGATAGAATATTATCGCTGCCCGGGTCAATAAACCTGGCGTAACACAAACAGTCGAGGAGTGAAGTTTTAGAGACTTAACACTACTGATCCAACATAGAGAGCAAAAATGAATGACAAGGCAAAAATTATGCCAAATAAAACGATGATCGGTGAGAAAGAAATGAAGAAAACGAAGGGATACTGCTGGAGTGGATTAAAGAGTGAGATAGCGCACAAAAGTACACGCACAAAGTAAGACGTACTGTCACAAAGTATTAATACTGTGACCACTTAAGATTTCAGTATCCCACCCTCCTATTTTGGATTGTTAGAAACTAACCCCAATCTTATTTAATTTCCATTATGTTTCCCACACAAGCAGTTAAAAGCACCACTTCAGATACCACCCACTCCCATCTTACCTTTACGACTTAGTAAAAATACCCGCCAAAACAAATGACGGGGAGGATAATAATAGCCAACATCTTTAACTTAAAACAGCATCTGGAAGAACTGACGAAGGGAAAAAGTGTTAACAGAACAAAGTGTATTTGGACAAATTACTAGTACTGTCACCAGGTTCTTCAATCACTCACCATATTCATTGTGTAATAGATGTAACGGTCTATCTTTAAAAATGGATCATTACTATTAATATATAGGTTTTCACAAGATGTGGTACAATACATACATTTAAGATTGTACCCCTGTATTTACCTTCCCTAGCGTTAACCGTACATAAAGAATGTTAAACCATGAGAAAAAGACTCAGAAGTATCATAGACGCCTAATGATCGTCCATATGTGCTACAATAAAAGGATCATACACAATGTCGTGGTATCAAAAGTTAAAAAATCACAAAGCAGACTAAAAAGACGACCTAACGTCACTCAAGATACCTAGGAACGCGAGTACCAGTATGGCCTCATAATATGAATGCAAATGGGGGAAATGAAATCACTCGGTACAACCTTAACTACCCTATAAAGAGATGTAAATTTTTTTTTTTAATTTAAGATTGGTGTTAGTAAGTCTGCCTGTATATCAAAAAAAAAAATTCGGATTATGTCCTGCTTAAGTTTAACACGAAATTTGATCCCAGTAATAAGGAATAAACATAGAAAAGATATGAGAAAAAATCACATTAATTTATTCTGAAACACTAAAAGTTTTAAATTCTTCTTCCGTGTCATTTAGTCTTCCTGAATCTGGTTACTTTGCAAAACTGAGAATTCAGATGAAATCCAACAAAACTAGACATCACTCCAGCTCTCACCCGTACTTGATGGAAGTCTAATGTGTGTCGTCTCCTAATATCCAACACATATATTCACTCAAAGTTCAATCGGCAATGGGGTATTTTCCCCGAATAGCTCTGTGCGATGGTTTCCAGACCCGGGACAAAATTTTCACTACTAAGCACATTCAAATGAATTGAATAGGATAACACCGCACCGTCCTATCTCTTTAAAATTTTCCCTATATTATTGCATTAACAAAGTCTAAGTGGAAATAACATGACAGTCTAGATGCAATCCTACATAATGAACACTCGTTGATAGATTCTCCTAGATACTTCGTCCATAGAGCATTCCCCTCTGGCTATCTGCGACACATAAGAGGCACACTGTATATTCACCATTGACATTTTGCCTTTGTTGCTCTGTTCATGGCAAGACTCATTAGTGCACCACATCGTGACTTCCTCACTTAGTGTTAGCCCACTATAATTAAATGTGTGCGTCCCGTGGAGTGACTGGAGTTACATTCTAGAATAGAAATATCTGCAAGGTTATCGGCAAAGGTCAAGATCGACAAGGTATTATACCTATCAACCAGTTTACTGGAGGAAGTGAATAACATTTCCAGTGTTTGTTTGACTTAGGTGTGTTCATTAACCCACTAATATAAAGCAGTATATAACAAAGATAAATTCCATTGGACAATAGAAGCAACGTATACTCCCATTACACTCACGTACCCTCACTATATCAAAAAGAACAGTTGCACTTGTTCTTCAACGAATAACAAATGTGTATCATCGTGTCCAGTAATCACATTCTATTTCTTGCTAATCCATAATGAGCTTGTGACCTGAATGGGAATTTATAAAGCCCCGTTTAATTTTTAGATATATCTAAATGATCTTGTCTCTAAAAATGATGCCATATTTTGAAAAATCGTATAACATTGTTTACTAGTTTTACTTCCCCTCTGATCACACGCTGTGGGTACCTATACCGGTCAACAATGCACGAGATCCTGTGTTGTAAATAAAACGAGACCCCCCATTACTCCTCCTTCAGTATATTTTCCTTAAATTTTTATCTACTCTATGGCCACTCACTTGAATATCTCAAGATGTTTGATCATTCTCCCATGAGTACTGCCCAGTGCTCATCATTCCTCTGAGTCATTGATAATAGCATCAAAGAAAGCTAAACAGCACTCTTGAAGCTATCAAGAAGTCCACTGAGACTACAGTTTTGCCATCACTGCTGCTGAGAGTTAGACAAAATTCTGACCGAGCAACGCAAGTAATTAAGTGCAAGTAATTATCGAATGCTCAGGATCTTAAAACGTTTGCGCTCACAGTCAATGAGATCTCACACCACATGTCATTCCGGTCTATCCTCACCATAGTTTGACTGTGTCATTTGCCTTCTCTTGCAGGATAGAAGAGCAACGTTGTTGGGAACGTCTAGACCGTCAAGCTGCTTTTCCGAATATCTATCCGAAATAGACTTCATTTCCGCTACAGAGATCGTTTATGTTGTTTATTCATAATTTAATAACTACTAATACCAGAAATCCCCGTCTGAAAATTTGGCATGTGGCATCCGCCCCAGTCGAAGCACTCCAATTTATATATTATTTAATCTCAAAGTTTTCAAAGGTCTTCTTGAACTCCACAAATCCATTGAAAGGTAATTGAATTCAAGATCCTAACAATGTTCAATTATCATGCGCAGTATAGCTAAATGGTCTACACAGGATCTGTTTGGCCAATCACCTGCTTGTTCACCTCAGTTAACTGTCATGGACTCTGTTAATTTGTCAAGAATGATCCTGTTTAATATTATCCCTGGCACTGATAATAACAGTATTCTTCTGTCATTTTGAGTACTCCTGCGAATTTCCCTTCCTTGGCAGCTGAATTAGTTATTTTTCCTTCCAGTCTGCTGGTACAGTATTGCTTCTCTCTCACAAAATAACAAAAATTAGAATAATATCCGTGTAGGGAAGCCAACGTTTCCCTTAATGAACTGTGCTGGAATTCTATTCTGGAGCCGTTGCTTTCCCATCGGTTAATTGTGTCTGACGAAAATCTATTTTTACAAATACCTCAGCCACCGAGGATTCGGGAAAGGGTCTATTCTGGACGCTTCATACAAAGTGTCAGTTGTTGGTTATTAGTTTAAAGTAATTTCTGTCGCGTATTATACTGTTCATGACCTACGTTTTGTTTATTCTCTTTTTCATTAATGTGTTCCGACTCTTCTGTGTTCTCACAAAGAAAAGTCAGATCTCGAGAAACATTGAACAGAAGAAAATGTCGAAATACTTGGCGTTATTGTTCTGTTGGAATCCATTATTCTTACCTAGATTTCAAGTTCGGAAACTATGCTAGCAAGTTTTTCCGGCGCCGTGATGGCTGCTGGCTTGTTACTGGAGATACGTGATTTATTTCAGCCAATGACAAATGGCGTTAGTGTTTCTCAACAAAACTTTATGCGCGTTCTGTCTGCGCATGCCTAATCGACAATTCCACAGACTGATTTTAGAAAATGTCTACGATCATTTTCGTCGTTGTACTAGTTTCATTCATGCATTTCCCTTTGTGCTTCTTACGGAGCATTGGGTCACAACTGCAGTTGGTCTTCTTGCAATGTAAATAAAATAAGCCTAACAAATACAATTAATAAAGAGGAAGACAATATGGTAAAATGACAGAACTGGTCCACAAGTCATGTACTCGAAATTCCCCAAATGATTTCATGCTATCACGTCTGCTAATTGTAACAGCTTTTCACGGTATGAAAATTAAAAAGCATACTGAATAAAACCCGCTATTACTAAATCAATGAAACTGTGCATAATTACATGGAAAAAACATTAAAAGAGGCATCTGGCGTAATGAAACCTATATTTATAAAATTCCATTCATGTTCATTTTCACATTACGATACCAAACAGAACGAACAATGGACATAAGGATAGAGCGAGAAGGGGGAGAATGCAGAAAGACCCAAAAAACCTAAACACGCTTATCGCGCGAGAATACGACAAATGCTGGCCATCTACGGCTAAGTAAGTCTAACATGTACTAATTAATAAAAATATTTTTCAGGACGGAACAGTGGATAAAATCCACTAACCCTAAAATCCCAAGTATAGTTAAATAAATCATAACATGAACTCAATAATTAAAAATAAAACATTAAAGAAGAATGGATTACGGTTCGATAACATAACATTACCCAGACAGAACATCTTCAAACAAAGAAGTAAAAGAAATTGGCAATTTTGGAGAAACGGCAGCCACGTATCACCTTTAAAATTAGTATTTAAATTAATTTGAGTTCCATAGGGCTTGCATGACAAATAATAAGTTAAAAAACGAATACAGCAAAAAGTCCAGAAATAATAAATTATACCCAAAATAAAAATATTAGGGGGGTGCCATGACACATAAAATCAAAAAAATCAGGGCTCAAAAAGAATATTTTTAATAACGGTTGGAAAAAAAAAAAAAAAATAAACGAAGATTACAAAAAATAAACCACCAATATACTCCAAATAGGGATTGATCGGTCAAACAAAATGAAAGCCTAAACACGATTGTCAGGGGCTAAAAAATACTATCTATGGTTTGTAAGAAAGGGGAAACGTGGGAAAAAAGGTAACCATTTTTTTATTTCAAAACACCTTTTTTGTTCTAAAAACGTGGCCCCCTCCAAAAATTTTTTGGCGTAGGAACTCCCGCTTGATTAACTCCAACACTTTAGAGGAGCTTATTTTTAGTTAGTTTTTATTTTTTTCCCGAACCCCACTAATGGCCCCCATAAAATAAATCCTTGATTTAAATCAAAACAGTAAAGCCCGTTTTTTGGAAAAAGCCCCAGCCCCTTTCAAATATTTTTGTTGATAAAATTAAAAAGCCCTTGGGAAAACATAAGCAGTAATGGGAATTTTTTTGTGCCCATAATTTGGTTTGGCCAGAAAAAAAAATTTTCCCCCCAACTTTTTTTTTTGCATTAATTTCAACGTATGAATGGGTGTGGGGGAGGGTAATGCTATGAAATTTTTCCAATGGAAACTTAAATTAATGGTAAAAGCCTTTTGGAATGTAAACCCAATGTTGATTCCCCCCCTGTATAGTAACTCCTTTTAGTTCAGTTGCAAACGAAAAAATTTAGTGAAATGCCTAAAAATGCTCCACCTGGGTTAAAATTTAAAAATTGGCCCCAGGTAGAAGTAAATAACATCTGCATGTAAAGGAAATGCCAAAACATTGGCACAGGACCCAATGGATATTGGACAGATTAAGCCCCCCCCTAAATAAGCTGGAGCTCCCCCACCCCCTGGACAAAAACAAGACAAAGGGGTAGGGGTCGGAAGGCTGGTAAAAGTTTTTCCAGAAAAAACGCAACATGGAAAACTAGGTTGGCCCAAAAGTAACACAGGAACACCATAATTTGTTGATGAAATTTTGTAATTAGTGTAGAACAGAAAATAAAAATTAAAAATGGCCTGGGAATTTTGCCAAGCCCCAATCGTGTGACCCAATTATATAGGTCAGGGTACATAAGTGCTGGGATGGTAAAAATAACAGGTAAAAAATTCCAGACTTCTGGAATAAAGGCTGGAACCCCAGTTTTTGACCCCGCCCTACGCTCCAACCTTGAAAAAACTCCAAATAGGCAATAATTTGTTTAGGTCTATTGTCATTTGAACCCAGAGTGAAAAATTCGTTTTATTGGTTTTCCTATTCCTGGCTCCTTGTCCATCACCCAGTTAACGAATAGGCCAACTAATAAGGACTAAAACATTATGATTTCCCCTCATAACATGTACAGACTGGAAAAGTAAAACAGAAAAAGGGGAAATTACGTATGCTTAAAAACCAGAAACTTTCCCCTTTTGTTTTATTTTCAGGTACCCCTTGGTTCCCCCCCTATGTGATGGTAAAAAAGACCTGATGGACAAGCAAGACCAAATAGACATGGAACAAAACAGAAGGCCTTTTTTTTTGCCTCATTGGAAAACACTACACAAGTCCCCCCACAAAAGACCATCTATGCCAATAATTTTAAACTCCCCCCTAGGGTCCAATATTCATATAAATACATTTTATACATAAACAGTGTAGGTTTAAAATGAATTGTGAATCCCCCCCCCCCCCCCGCCCCCCCCCTTCCCCCAGAAAAAGCATCAGGGGGGAGACATTTTCAATCATAGGCAAGGAATATCCCCCCCCCTGTTCCCGCCCTGAAAGCCATCCACGCCCCGCAAGAATTAAGCCTTTAAGATTTTTGGCCCCCAGAATGTTTATCTTGGGAGGGCTCAAACATTTTGTCATGGTGATTGACCCCACCGTAAGTCATCCCTTGAAAACAAAATGAGAAAAACTGATCTAGTTGTTAAAGTGACTTACACTTCATACATACACATACCCTAACACAAAACGTAACATCACAGAAATCCAGAATTTTTTTGATTGAGATATAGAGATATTTGGTCCCCCCTAATAAGAGTTATCCCCAGGAACTGAGAATACAATCTCCCCCCAATTAATAGAAGTCCCCCAAAAGGACACCCAAAACTGAACCCTAAACATTAGGACTAAGTCCCCAAAAAAGTATTTTAATAACATCCCCAACCCCCTTCACCACAACATATATTGGGGGTCAAACGCTCTTGTTTGGATTTTGAATCATTTAACTATTAAAAATATAAGGAGATAATTCACTTTCAGGAAAATAAAGAATAAAAAAGTATCCCTTAGGAGGTGTTAATTAAAATAAGGTAAGACATCACTGAACCAAAAAAAAAATGTCCATTAGAGAGATTGGAATTGGATGGAATTAATAGAAACATTGTATAAATTTACATAATATAACAAGAGGCTGACCTGGCCAATTTCGATCATGCTGACGGTTCATCAGACTGGCAAAAAGAGTTATGGAATTAGATAAGGGCAAGAAAATATGAATGTTGCCATATGTATCACGACAACGGAATGTGTGACAAATTTTATTGAACGCGGCGGAGAAAGAAGCGATTAGGAAAAATAAGCACCGAAAGAAGGTGATAGAGGCTGACAAGTGAAAATTAAGAGAGTTTACAATTTGTGCAGAGCTGAGGCTGAGACGAAGAGGTTTCAAGCTGAGGCTGAGACTAAGAGGTTGCAGATTGAGGCTGACAAAGAGGCTAAAGCATGGAAGCTGGTGGGAAGAAGAAGACAAGCTGCGAAGAAAAGAAGAAGGGGGGAGAAGAAATTAGCTGCAAGCAGAGAGAGATGAAGGCGAATTAGGGCTGCAGAGTAGGTGGGTTACAGCAGAAACGAGGGGGGAGAAAAGATTACAAAGGGAACAATGAAAATATACGACTAAGGTGAGTTAAATAAATTGTAGTTTCACAAGGCCATTGCTCCTGAAAATGGGTGCCGGGGGGGACCATTACCCTTTCATTTGCCTCATTGAATGCAACGAGTTACTCAAGGAGCCTCAAATACTCAAACTATGAATAAAAACATAATTTAAAAAAAAGATCATTTTTTGTTGAGGAAATGACGATGATATTGGTAGAGCTATAATGAAAATAGGTAAGCAGAACTATATAGGCTACCACACGTATAGGAATAAATGGACGAGAGAAAGGAAGAGAGGCTTAAAGATTATACAAATCAGGGACATTTCGTGTGTCAGGCTTAATGAAAAATTTTTTATTTGGCAAAATGAGCAATAGGTGATGCAGGTGAAAAATACGTGACATGCTAAAGCATGGGCCGTCACATATTGGGTAAGTAGGTGAAAAGAAGGGGGGTGCAGAAGTTTTAGACAGGAAAACAATTTATGGAATAGCTTAAAACAACTGGGGTCGAGGAGGTGTGAAACCTATCACCGGGATTTCTCGTGCACCGGCAATAGATGATCATATCATTGGAGAAATCAAAAACAGACTAATCTACTCAGGAGAAAAACACCAAGATCTAAAAGGAAATGGTCCTTATAGAGCAACTAAGAGAGTCCATGGCTCCAGACCTGAGAAAGTTTCTCATGGAACAAGGTGCAGAGAGTCTGGGTGAGTTGCGTTTTGCTAAATAGTGTTGCTGAAAAGTATCGAGCAGACATTGCGGGAGATCACAAGCGACTCCTAAGCAGAAGGTGTAACAGGTGGAATAAAAAGAAACAGGTGGATAACTCGCGAACTAACTTCAGGCAAACCCACAGAACTTTATAAAAAAAATTTGAGATCCTAGGTGGATCAAAAAAAAGGGTAAAATAGCACCAATTAGAAAGGATAGGCCACGGTATAGAAATATAAAAAATAAATTTCCCATATCCCACAATTCGAAGAAAAGGGAGATATGCGATCTGATAAAGAGAAAATCTTTCCAAACCAAGGAAAAAGGTGGTGTAAAAATTGTCAGATGGACAATCATGACACTGACCGTTGCAGAAGGGAAACCTGTGTATATGGCAACCCTTCAGGTCAGGTCGACCTCAAGACAGGAGGAGGATATTATGTTAGATACCACTCCACTCAGAAGAGATTGAGGAAGGCACAGGCTTGGGATGATAAAAACAACTCAAGCCTTGTTTCAGAAAATTGTTCAACCTTGTCATACAACTCCAGGCAAGGGGAGATTTTTTACAAAAATGAAAAACAAGTTGATGTATAGGAAAACTGAGGAAACTAGAATCCCAACGTCCACGGACCACGAGCAGCTGGTTCATCCTTCCCTAAAAAGATACAGGGACAGACTTAATAGCGAGAGACCCTACATTGTGAAACCAGATGGGGACATATCCATGCGAGAAAGATAAGGTTAACCAAACATTATTTGTGGAAATTGCAAAAAGATAATTATATATTGGCCCATATAGCAACATGGGACGGACCATTGTTGAGAATTTTGTAGAAAGGTGTAACATCAGGCATTGCCCACATGTGCCCGCTACGCGGATACACCCACTACAAAAGTGGGAACATCTTGATCAGGTCCAACTGGACATAGCCCATGGAGGATTACCAGATGGCACATTAATTAGCCTAACATTCAAAGAGGCCCAAAGTTAAATAAAGATTGGGGTTTTAACTTTTAGAAAGGGGATTAGTAGCACATGGAGTAAAGCTAGGTTCACCCACAAGGGTGGGAACACATGGGATTCAGGACCTGTGACACGGGCATTGGGGCAAAATCAGAGCCTGACCCATGAAAATAAAACAAGGTTGTTTAGCATTTGATAAAGTGGACCAAATGGAATGGGGAAGTGCCCTAATTTATTCATGGGTCAAATCTTCACTTAAAATGCAACCGTTTTAAACAAAAGCCACTATTGCGGAGAGTGCAAAGAGGAGGTATCTTTACCCCAGGACTAACACCAACTTCCCTCAATCGATTTCGGAGGGGTAGGGACTTAAACAAACTGGAGGAAGAGGTGATGTAGGGAGGAAATCTACTCATCAAGAATTTTAAGTGGGGAGAAAAGCCCCAAAAAGAAAAATTGTTAAGCGGTCGTTTTGTGAATGATAATTCTGAGGAGAAGAAAAATCATGTCACTATAAAGCTTCGAGTGAAAGAACAGTAGACCATACCGGTGCATGGACAAATCGGTCGACACAATTAAAGGGATCCATTTTGTAGCTTTACACTTAAGAACGTTGGACTGATGAAAAGGCAGTGGAGGAAAAGGGGCATTACATCTTCATACCAATAAACTGTGAATGAGCTGACCACTCGGTTAAAAACTGTGCCTAGGAAAAACTTGCCAAAGTTGAAACAATTTGAAAACAAACACCAGGGCAAGACAGGAAACATGCTGGCCCCTTTGGTGGGTATAGGACAGTGGGAAAAAACAGGCGCGAAAGACAGTGAAATTTGGCTGTGGGAGAGAAGGTACAGGTGGAGTCTTTATGCCCGGAGTACAGAATAAGTTACAAATTGGATGGCAGGGTCCATATACAGTTTTAGAGAAGGTGTCTAGAACAAATTATAAGATAGATAAGAAGGGGAAAGAAAAAATCTATCATGTGAATCTCCTGAAGAAATAATTTTGGAAAAGAGAGAACATACAGGAAGAACGACACAACACATGGTTGTGTTGACCTTGTCCAATCGCACATGGAGATGTGAAAAAGGAACCACTTCTCATCATCATTTGAATATCCCCATTACAAAACCACCCCTGTGAGACAGCAGCACAGGTGAAAATCAGTACACATTTAACGAAAACTCAGAAAGAGAGAGTGCAACAGGTTCTAAATAATCATGCAGAGGTGTTAACAAACCGACCAGGGCATACAAACCCATTGGAATATGATATGAAACTGATAGACCCCACACCTGTCTGTATGAAACCATATTCGATTCCGTTTGCTAAGGAGAAAGCTTTGAAGGAAGAGATAGACTATCTGTTGAAGGAAGGAATTATTTCGTTCGCAACAGTGAGTCTTTCGTATAGTTCCGGTGTTGTACTCTTAAGGAAGCCTCTGGAGAACATAGACTCTGTATAGATTACAGGAGACTGAATGCTATTACAGAAGGACAGGTGGATCCATTGCCGGATACAAATCAGCTGTTTGCCAGGCTAAAAAAAGCTAAATATTTCTCAAAAGTGGATCTGAGTAAAGGATACTATCAGATTCCAGTAAAGCCTGAGGTTAGACCATACCTAGCTTTATTGCGTTTGGAGTACCTCAGAAGGAGGACACTAGAGGAGTTTATAAAAAAGATTGCCATTTTGGATTGAGAAGAAGCAATGAGCGGCGCCTAGTGTCTTTTCTCTAGAGAATGATGAGAAAAAAATTATTGGGAGGGGAAGTCCTCTGAATAAATTGTCCCTGTGTATAACATAGCAAAATTTTATGGATGATATTCCTTATAGCAACAGAAACATTTGAGGAACACATTGACTCTCTGCACCTGCTGTATAATCGACTTAGGGAGGCAAATTTAACAGCCCGACCAACCAAATGTTGCGTTGGATGTAAAGAATTGGAATTTTTGGGACACACAGTTTATCAGGGAAACATGACCCCTGACCCAAAGAATTTAGAGAAACTACAGAAAGCCCCGAGACCACACAAACCAAGAAGGACGTGAGATCCTTTGTCTCATTATGTGGTTTCTACCAGAAGTATATCAAGGAATTTACTTCCATATGTGCACCGTTAACTGAAATGACACGTAAAGGACATCCAGATCGAATTACATGGACACCACAATGTGAAATGACTTACCAAGAATTGAAGGAAAAGCTCACAAGTAAACCCATTTTGAAATTACCTGACTTAAGTCAAGAATTCATAGTAAGGACGGATGCAAGTAATATTGGGTTAGGTGCGACTCTACTACAGAAATCAGATGCATTGGATGGGGAATTAAGCCCAGTGGCATATGCTAGCAGAAAGTTGAATAAAGCTGAAATCAACTACTCAACTAGCGAAAAATAGAATGTCTGTTGCAGTAATATGGGCAATAAAGAAATTCAATATTTATCTATATGGGAAGGCATTTAAGTTGCAAACAGATGACCACAAACCTTTATCGTTTTTAGCACAGGCTAAGCATGAGAACTCTAGGTTACTCCGATGGTCTTTGCTTCTGGCTCCATATAATTTTAGCATTGAATATATATCTGGAAAAACCAATCTGGGAGCGGATTTTTTAAGCCGCCATCCGTGTGATGAGAATCACCGTAAACCCCAGAAATAATAATAAATTTCTCTATGTGTATATAGAATAAAGGACTGACATATAATGTCTGTTTTAAAGACAAGGGGGGAAAGAGTGTCATGAAATATTTCTAATCATCCACACATATAAAAATTATTAGGTAAAAAATATGAAAGCCTAGAAAAATACATAAAAATAATAAATAAAGAAAGCAGGTCAATGGTAAAAAATGACCAGTGACAGTGTGCACATCACAAGAAATGTACTCTCGAAATCCCCCTTGTTTTCTGCTTCGTCTGCAAATTGTAACGCTTTCACGTTGATAGTAAAGCTTACTGTATTATTACCCGCCTTCTTCAATGAAACGTGTGCTGTATATTTCTAAGAAAAAACATTGAGTAGAGGACAAAAAACTGCTGCGTAATTTGACCTAAATATTTAAATTCCTTAATCATGTCATTAATTATTATACATATACGCTTTAACCAAAACGAACGAACAGATGGACAAAAGGATTTAGCAGAGAAGGGAAGAAGTGGCAGAAAGCAGTGAACACAAACAAACACTAAACATACGTCACGCGGTCGCGCGATACAAAACAAATGCTGCCATCACGCGTGTAAGTCTACATGCACTAATTTTTTTTCAGACGGACAGTGATAAAATACACTACCCTTTCCCAGAGTTAGGTTTATAAATCATAACAGACTCTTATTAGACAAGATAACATTAGATGGGTTTACGGTTGAAAACATAACAGTACCCAGACAGCACATCTTCGAAACAGGAGGTAGAAGAAATTGCATATTTTGAACGCAGCCACGTAGCTCTTTTAAATTTGTATATTTGGGTTCCTTAGGGCTTGCTGACAAAGAATATGTAAAACGTTACGCAAATAGTCCAGGAATTAATAAATTATACCCAAAATAAAATATTGGGGGTGCCTGACAGCATAAAATCATTTCTGCTCATAAGATTTTTTTTTTTTTAACGTGTTTTTTGAAAAAAAAATTACTTGTACAGAGGAAATAGCCTACCATGTAAACTCCAAATTGATTGGAGCGCAACAAATGAAAGCCTAACCACGATTGGTCGGGCTATAAATACTATCTTGGTTGTTAGGGGAGACGGGAAAAAGATAAACCAATATTTTTCAAACACAACTTGTCGAATACGTGGCTCATTTGGCCAGTCTCGCTGATATACACACAAATAAATGGGAAGTCTTGTTAGTTATACGAAAAAAACCACCTTGTTTTAAAATAGCACGTGATAAGCACCAGTGCATTATGAGCGTTGAAAATAGCGCAGCTTAAAATTGTGGGCTTTTCAAAATAAAAAGCCTGGAATGATACCAGCAAATGGAAATTTGTATGCGCAAGTTTTGCCAGAATTCATTGGGGGGGGGGGGGGGGCGGGGGGGGCGGGGGGGGGGGGGGGGGGTGGGGGGGGCCGGGGGGGGGAGGGGGGTGGGGGGGAGATTGGTCAATTGCTAATCGGGGGGAAGGGGACGTAATACTGGTGGTTTATATGCGTATTGAAAAAATTGTGGTAGAGCAATGTAAAAACCATTCATTATCTATATTAATGAAAATTGAATGTGAAATGGAAGATTGGATATAATTATGCCTAGTAATAAATAAGTGTAGTTCAGTGAGTATACAGAGGCAAACCTGAAAAGAGTAACTCCTGAAATTGCAACCAGCCCTGAACAGAGGAAAAAAAATCAGGAGAGAAGAGTAAAACTGCATATGAGTAATGGGCCAAACAGTACAACTGACACACAGGATGATTGAGACTAGAAAAGGAAAAAGATGCTGGAAGGTGCAGAGCGCGAGGTAACACCAATAAGGAAAGAGTTTAGATAACTGTAATAAATGTAAAATTATACAAATAGAAGCTGTACACATTTGGAAAGCCTAACGCTCTGAACGAGCAATGAAGTTGATGATTGTTATGTGTGCATGAGTCAGTGTAGAACAATGAAAAAATAAATTAAGTTAAAACCAAGAAATAAGGTACAACCTACTCCTAAAAAAAAGAACAATGGCTAACCGGTTTCAGAAGGATTACTGAGGTGCTGATTACCAGGCACCCAATCCCCAGGTAGCTTTGCTGAATCCAGAGCATCGACACCCGTTGTAGACTCCGAGGTGCACAAGCTCGCATGTTCCTTTAAGGCTATTCAGTGAGAAAAAGTTAAATCTCCTACCCAGAGGTAAAATTTCTGAGCAGAGAGTCCTTTCAGCCGCCGCCATCACCACGCCATATAAGCGAAAAAAAGGCCAGCCAGAGCTCAACATTATTGTACCCCTCATCATTGAACAAAAAAGACTTAAATAAAATTAACAACAATTTTTAGCAGTGTAGATAAACAATGTCCATAAAAAATCGCAGGAACAGCCTGATGAACATCACCAATACTGCCCCTAGCCCAAAAGACAAACCTATTTAAAGTCACGCTATTGACAAAATAACCAACAGAGTGCAACTGAACAAAACAAAACCATGTATTACCACAACATTGTACCACTACACAACTGACAACATCAGATCAGAACCTTTTCCATATTTACAAGTCAACGTACACAGTGGGTATGCATATAAATACAATCTGTTACATAACTTGGGACTAGTTAGCAATATGGAAATGTGAGGTCCGTTCCATGAGGGTCTAAAAATAAACAGGACCATCATTGAACGTTCATGCCTAGGTACAGAATACATCTAAAATCATGGTTATTTGTGGATACTACCTAGTTAGTGGCGGCCATTGGAATGCGGTCTGTCGCAATCTGCTCAGTGTGTTATAATGCTTAGGGAAAAAGTCCCAGTGGTCCAGTCAAAAAAAGTGGAATATACATAAAATGTAAAATTATCTGTCTGATTGTTGTGACAATACACTTCATCATACACATACCCTAATACACAAAACGTAGCAAACACACTAAACCCAGAATAAAGTAACTGACTGAAATATAGTAGAATATGAGTGGTAGGCAAAAATAATGTTACTACTATATAATACACTACAACTTACTAAAAAATAATAGATACCTACCCAGCATTGATCAAACAAGTCATACACTAAGAAACCCTATAAGTATTTATAACATCCCACTTCACCACACCCCCCTTCCTCATAGAAAAATACACTTGCAAGTACATTGTAACATTAAGTACTATGATAATAGAGTCCGACGGCACCCCCTTGCTGGCTGTCCCACGGGGCGGACCGCCCCCTCGCACCCCCCCCCCCCCCTTAGTACGAGACTGGCCTGCACCAAAGCCTTCATGTGTTCTGGCAGAGGTAGTTTCTGTAGCAGTCTGTTTTACATGATGAGGTATCAGCCTCATGCACAACCTCAGTCGCCTCTTACGATATGCTTCGGGAGTAATAGTCCTATTCTTATCCTGTGAGGAGACCCCCCCCCCCACCCCCCCCCCCCCCCCCCCCCCCCCCCCCCCCCGAGGCCATCGAAGCTTGTATATTTCAAATATTTTAATATTTTAAATAATCAGATCTTCAAAGTCAGATTAATAACTAAACTGAAATGGTGGGTTTCGTAAAAGTATAACTACCTCTATTATTCGTATTTGGTGGAATTAAACTGGACGAATGTTCAGCCCCGCGGTCTCAGTGATAACCACTGCCAAACTAGCACGTGATTCAAACGCTGGCTTCCTGCAGGGAAGCAAGATACCGCGGTTTTCTACTAGTTTTCTAATGAAAATATTTTTTCTTCTGTCACCGCTGCTATTGCAACAACAATTACTACCACTACTACTACCACTACTTCTACTGCCACCCCTACTTCTGCTATTGCAACAACAATTACTACCACTACTACTACCACTACTTCTACTGCCACCCCTACTTCTGCTATTGCAACAACAATTACTACCACTACTACTACTACTACTGCCACCCCTACTGCTGCTATTGCAACAACAATTACTACCACTACTACTACCACTACTTCTACTGCCACCCCTACTGCTACTATTGCAACAACAATTACTACCACTACTACTACTGCCACCCCTACTGCTGATATTACAGCAACAATTACTACTACTACTACTTCTACCCCTACAACAACAGCTACCACCATACCTACTGCTACTATTACAACAATTAATGCTACCACTACTACTACTACCGCCATCCCTACTGCTACTATTACAACAACAATTACTACTACTACTATCACTACTAGGACTTCTACCGCCATCCCGATTGCTACTATTACAGCATCAATTACTACTACTACTACCACTACTCGTACTTCTTCTACCGCCATCCCGACTGCTACTATTACAACAACAATTATTACTACTACTACCACTACTAGCACTTCTACTACCGCCATCCCGATTGCTACTATTACAACAACAATTACTACTATTAATTCTACCACTACTACTACAACTACCGCCATCCCTACTGCTACTATAACAACAACAATTACTAGTCCTACTACTACCACTACTACTACAACTACCGCCATCTCTACTGCTACTATTACAACAACAATTACTACTACTACCACTACTACTACAACTACCGCCGTCCATACTGCTACAATTACAACAACAATTACTACTACTAGTATTGCCATCCCTACTACTACTATTACAACAGCAATTACTACTACTACTACTACTTCTACCCCTACTACTACCACTACAACTACTACTACTGCCACCTCTACTACTACTATTACAAACACAATTACTACCATTATTACTATTACCACTACTATTGCCACCCCTACTATTGCTATTACTATTACTACATCTTCTACTATTCCTCATCCTCCTGCAGCCAATATTGCTACTACTATGACTTTTTGCTTGTCTCTTTTCATTTTCATTCAGCCGTTCTTCTTCACTCTTTGGACTTGATCCAATTCTCTCACTTTTCTGGCTCTGTAAGGTCACAGTTTTACTCCGATATACATAGACGGACGACACAAAACAGGAGCATTACTGTAATCAAAGTCAAATGTTGCTTGGCCCAGAACCATCATGATTTTGGAACTGGACCAAATGACCGAGAGATGAGTATTCAAGGTGCAAGACATGAGACGGCATACGCTCCATTAATACACATAGAAACAAAGAACCATGAGGCATGTGAACAGTAACTTAAAAATTTTAATTGGTATGTGGTTCGTACTCTAAAGACGCATACCACAATAACTGCGTCTGTGTGTTCTTGTCAAGTTCAGTCCGACAAAACAAAGAAGAGTATCAATCTTCTACTTCGAACATTCAAACATTAACTTCAATATGACTGAAGAAAGAAGCGGTCAGCCGTAGGCCGTTAACATCTCCAAGACGTTTACCTGGACTTAATGAGTACCTGACTATGTTCTTGGGTTAGGGAAGGCACAGACAGCGAGAAACAGAACAGGTCACCCCACATCATAAAGCTGAGTTTAGTATAATGAGCTCTCTTACACTTCACTTTCACTACGGCAATAGCTGATAGGAGACTACTTTTACCTTTTTTTTATAATAGCGAACATTCCATTTTGTGTTTTTGTATTTGTCTCGCCGCCTTCCAACCCCCAGTGAAGCATAGGCCCTGAGCCAGACTTCTCCGGGTCTACTGGTTTGAGAAACGAGTGGCTTTTGTTAATCATGAACATATTTTTTGTAGCCGTAAGTTGTTTATTGTACTGGGTATATTGCTCCCTGCCTAACTCGCATTAGCCGATTCGTATAAGATGCATGTAACATCGCAGTCAGCCATTTCTTTGTGCCATTACTCTGACCCCTGGAACCACAGGGGAATTAGAACTGAAATTGCCATGATAACTAACAGGTCTACGGACATTTAGACGGACTCTGCACCGAGTAAGTGATGGTCCATTTCTAGCTGGAACTTCTACCAGCGCAATAAACACAAATTGAAATCGGCATTCCGGAGATTTCTTTCCAGTTCCAGCTCGAATTTCACAGTTAATACAGCGACATTACTGTCATCCCAGAACAAATGTACACCGCTGTCGTTACATCTTCTTGACAATGTCGACACAGAGATAGATCATACATTAATGTCGACACAGAGATAGATCATACATTAATGTCGACACAGAGATAGATCATACATTAATGTCGACACAGAGATAGATCATACATTAATGTCGACACAGAGATAGATCATACATTAATGTCGACACAGAGATAGATTTACATGGACTCATAATTGTTGTCGACACAGCGATCATACATTAATGTCGACACAGAGATAGATCATACATTAATGTCGACACAGAGATAGATCATACATTAATGTCGACACAGAGATAGATGATACATTAATGGAGACTATAATTGTTGTGTTCCGCGAAGTTTCTGGGACTATAATTGTTGTGTTCCGCGAAGTTCCTAGAGGTCTCTGAAGAGACAAAGAAAGAATGGAACTACTGCACCCGGAGTCATATCGTACAAGGCGAACAATATGAAGTTGTGTATGGGGGGAGGGCTGGCAACCTCATCATGTAAAACAAATTGCCATAGAAACCACTGCTACATGAGTATGTGACTGCTTTGTGCAGTCTTCCTGCAAGAGGACCAGCTACTGTAGTACTCCCATTCTCCGTAATGAGCGCATTGATGAATGAATGATAATTATTTGTCCTGCCATAGACATCAACAGGAATAGTTCATGAATCCATTTGGCTGAGTCAGCCCATAATTCGTATGAATCAAAGAGAGTAATTCTAGTTAAGTCGTCACCAAAAACAAACAAAAATCTATGTTGTTTACATAATGTTTTCTAATGGAAAAGAGAGTAAGTAGTGAACACTGTGGAATTTGCATCCTGAAGAAGACAATTAAACATGATCATGTGTCTAAAGCTGAATTTAATGTAACCAATTGTAATCACATTTTAAAACAGCTCATTGCTACAGGGTTTCTTAACCTGTGTTCCACGGACCTGCGATTCAAGGTAGACCGTGTACATAACCTAATTTTTAAAATGTAAAGTTTTAAAATATACTTTTATGAATATTTTTCTTTCTAAGAAAGAGTACATAACCTTTTAAGAAACTCTGCATTACTAGTTCTATAATACCATAAGTCATAGAACCATTACAATTATTAGGATATATATCAGTCTTTCTCAAACTTTTTGTGTTCACGGCACACTTTTCAATTTTCTAAAATTTTGCGGCACACCTATATGACCCCGCGCCTGTATAAAAAATTACAGTGATATATACGAAACTAAGTTGTAGATATTTCAGAATAAAGGAAACTTTCAATTTAGATTTTATTTTAATTGTTTAAAATAATTAGAACATATATTTGACCAAAAATAAAGAAAACAAAGAAACGTGTTTTTCATTCAACACTGATAGTCCTAATGTGATACATGGGCTTGATGCTATTGAGTAGTTTCTTGGATATTATGGCGTATTTGAAATAAGCAGACTCTTATTTCATCTTCAACACAGAGAAGTCTTTCCCTTTTTTGCATTTAATGTTTGTAAGTGTTGAAAATCCCAACTCACCATAAATATGACGTAGAAAGCTGCATCAAAATAATTTAAGATCAGTTTGCAATAACAGAGTACTCGTCTTTAACAGAAATCCAGAATGCTTCCTGGGATATCTCAGTGTTTTATTGTAAGACTTCAAGCAGCTGAAATAGAAGCTAACTGTTCTTCTATTATTGCAAAATCCAAGTCAGATGAAACTGGTAAAAATGTATTTCTTAACCAGTCAAATCTCTCAAATCGGCACACCGCTTGAGAAACATTGATATATATATATCTCGGAGACATTGCGGGCTCGGTTCCAGACCACCGCAATAAAGCGAATATCGCAATAAAGCGGGTCACACCCATTTTTTGGGCTTCCTAGTGCATATAAAAGCCTAAAATCATGTTTCTTCTTCTTCCGTCCTTAGCCAAAGACCGACCAAGCAGTCAGAGGCCATCACGCCTTGTGGCGTCTTAAGGGCAACAGCAGATTGATTTTCTCTGTTGCAGTTTCCCATCACGCCTAGCGGCGTCTTTAGGGCAACAACAAATAGATCCATCTGCCGTTGTTTCCGTAATCGGTGTGACAAGCCAACGGGTGATCAGCCCATTGGGCAAAATCATGTTTACAATACGTCTATTAAGTGCACAATAGCGCTAGGTCTTTAAAAAAAAACAATGTACTGTAACATTAAAAATATTTTATTGCTAAAAAGAATACTAATCTTCATCATCTGAGCCTTCAGCGAATCGTAATTTTTTTGCTGGTGGAGCCAAAATCTATCGGAAGAAGAAGGCACGTTCTAATAAATAAAAATTAATAATTTTTAAAAAAGCGCAATATCTGCGACGCACAATAAAGCGAAGCGCAATAAAGCGAGGTGTACCTGTACAGTGCTTTCCAGATAAGCGGAATCCCCGGAATCCGCTTAGGCTATATCTAAAATACTTCGGCTTATCCGAAATTCTGCTTATCAGGAGTTTCTACCAAAGAAGACTGATAAGGGTGGATTTAGGCTGACTACTGGCCACTAAGATGATAGACCACAAATCCGGCCACTATGGACGTTACAGGTATCAGTCCGAAGTCGTTGATAATCAGCAGCCCAGTAGAGTACCACCCCTATAGACACCAGGGATATAATAGGTTGCAGTGTGAGGTGTCTTGTCTGGTCTGTTGTTGCTTGCGGTGAGTGTGGGTGATGTGTTTTCACAAGTTCACAAACATATGTGGTATGACATAGAAAGTCATATAAAGGTGTGAACTGCTATTGACGTTTTTCCATAGTTTATTTTCTGACGCCACAAGACAGGTAACTGTACATCCATTTCACAATAAACCATAGTCATGACAGTTCACGAAATTCAGCATAAGTTATGTTCATCAATGCATCTGGCATATACTCAAAAAATGATATGGCCCCAAGGGGATTATACTGTTGGCTCCAATATTACAAAAGTGCATCAATACTCCTCTCACTGATCAGATGTGCTAAATGAGTCTAATCATAGGTCGCACGAGGATGGTGTTCCAGGAGTATAGGTCAAGCTGACCTTTACAAGCATTCCTAAGTCTAACCTCGACGTAGGTGCAATCGCTGACATAGCGACGTTCATAGAACTGTCCTTCGGGCTAAGTATGACCAGTGTACATATTAATCTCAGGTATGAAGATACCTGGGGCGTGACTTCTAGTAGAAGAACCTCTCTTTCTGTAATTCGTAAGCGAGCAGAGATCGACCACTGTCAACATAAAGTTAGATTACAGATTTTGAAACATAAATGAGGTATTACCTTGCTTCGAAATCAACACCACAAAACACACGCCTCCAGGCGTTTTGAATCATCAAGGGAAGGATCTTGTAAGCTAAACTAACTCACAATAGGACTCCTAATTCCCTATCAAAGAATCACAGAGACGCAAGGAGCGTCCTCTCTGCTTCACAACTTTCATAGACTCCCCTACAGGAAAGCTTCTCAAGCACACCTAACGTCCGGACATGCGCAGAACGCATACACCTGAGTAAGAATCAAAACGAGACGATGTAGGGAACATTCCAGATAAAGATTTTGTAATAAATCGCGCCTTATATGGACAGGAATAAAAACCTCAACACTGGTTTCAATCATTCCAAGAAACAGTTGACCGATACTACCATATAAGGAGAATGACCACACATCGTTCAAAAAATGGACCGACGCGTCCCGTCACAAGAGAAGGTAACCATCATTGAAAATGGTAATCACAGTCAAACAAGGGTTATCTAGCTTTCACCGAAAAAAATTAAAGTGTACAATTCAGACAAGCTAATTATACAATGTCTTTAGAAAATAATTATACAATGTCTTCGGAAAAAATTCTGTACGTAACAAAGACTTCTGGCCTGACCTGCCAAATTGCTTGGACTTAACTGAAATTCGGCTGAAGCGAATTCCGCTTATTCGGACTGCACTACACGCACACACACGCGCGCACGCACGCACGCACGCACACACACTCACACACACACACACACACACATATATATATATATATATATATATATATATATATATATATATATATATATATATATATATATACACATATATATATATCTTTTGGTTTGAAAAAAAAGGATAAGGGTAAATACAAGAAGAAGGACCCACATTTATTTTTAAAAGTCCATCCAACGCGTCGGTCCTCTACTGGTTCAAAACACATTGACAGACAAGTAAGTATACAATAAGAACATCAATGAATACTGGAATAAATGTCTTCTTTTTTTCTTTCTTTCACTCTTCAATTCCCAAAGGAGCATAGGCCTTGAACAAACTTCTGCCAAGTCTTTCTGTCCCGTGTCATCAACAAACTTCTGCCAAGTCTTTCTGTCACGTGTCATCAGCTCAAGGTTATTCCGTGTCTACGTCATCCCCCACATGTCTGTCTCGTGTGCTCTTCTCTATGTGTACAGGAATAAATGTTTCATATTTAAATCGACTGCATTTAACTCTTCTTGCAACAAAAATTCGAAATGTACGATAATGAGGAAAGATCTACATATTGGGTATTTAAAACATCACCTGTTTAACAATGGGACTGCGCCTGTCATTATGCATAACGCCCCACATGAATATTGTCCCTCCCTACCCCCTTCCCAAGAGTTCACTTATAAGTTTATAAATAGTCTTGGATTAATATTATTTGCCGGGGGGGGGGGGGAATGGGGGGAGGGGGAGTTCCTATCGTTTCATTCTGGTCCCACACGTTCTGCACGTTCTACGATGGTCTCCCTTTGAGCTTGTTCTTACATACAGTAGAACTCCATTTATCCGAACCCCAATTATCCGAACATCCAATTATCCGAACACTTTTTCCAGAAAAAAAAAAAAAAATCAATCGCCACCAGTCACGTTAGACTACATTTCTGAATCTTTTCATGCGGCACGTTTCAAATGTGTGCGAACAATTTGTAGAGGATGGGATGGGCTAATGGTCGGTCGCTTACGTACAGGAAGTCAGTTAGATCATAAAGTCAGTTAATATCTGGTTTACCAATCCAGTGTACATGTGCGTTCTAGGCAGAACACTGGCTAAACAGACAGTTCAACTTAAAATAATTGTGTCTGCTACTACAGCAGAATAATTTCGGTGTACAAGTATTTCTCTGTGCGATATGGCATCTTCCAGTAGGCCTAAAGCATATAAAAGGAACCACAATGTTTTGTCAATTGAAAAGAAAACAGAAATTATCAAGAGACTAGGAAAAGGTGAAACTGTGTCTTCATTTGCGAGGATTTTCAATGTTGGGAAAGCTACCGTCTCTGACACCAAAAGTAAAAAGGATAAAATTATGAGTTTTTGCATCGAAATTGGAGAGTGAAAATGGGTCGAAGAAACGTAAAACCATGAGAAATGCGAAATATTTGAAATTGGAAGAGGCTTTGTATATATGGTGTCTGCAAAGAAGAAGCAAATCGGAACCTATCTCTGGCTCTCTATTGTGTGAAAAGGCACTTCAGTTCAACAATCAACTTGACGGTCCTCCTGACTTTAAATCTCGTCATGGCATACGAGAACTGGAGATTCAAGGGGAATCTTTATCCAGCGATGCAACTGCCGCTGAAAATTTTAAAGAAAAATTCTTGGCTTTTTTGGAAGAAGAAGGATATTCACTCGATGATGTGTATAATGCCGATGAGACTGGCTTATACTGGAAATCATTGCCTCAAAAATCACTTGCATCTCAGCGCGAAGCAGCTGCCCCTGGGTTTAAAAAGTGCAAAGAGAGAGTAACAATTTTGGTAGCCGCGAATGCCAGTGGAAGTCATCATTTACCGGTGCTAATGATCGGCAAAGCCAAAAAACCACGTTGTTTAAAGAATGTGACATGTCTCTTATTGTGCTACAAAGCACAGAAGAGTGCTTGGATGCATAGTGAAATATTTCTTGATTGATATACAAATCAGTTCATCCCAAATGTGAAGAGGTTGAGAGAACAAGAAAAGAAAACTGGAAAAGTAATTCTTCTACTGGACAATGCACCATCTCATCCAGAGACGGATACATTGAATGCAGTTGATGCAAATTTTAAAGTAATTTTTCTGCCTCCCAATGTAACAGCACTGATTTAACCAATGGATCAGGGTGTTATAGCAAAGCTTAAAAAGACGTACAAGAAGGAAGTCCTGCGTCGTTTATTGTTGGCTGAAGATAAAGAAAGTGTGGTGGCGTTTTCCTAAAAGCTTAATCTCAAAGACTGCTGCTATATGTTAGCTGATGCTTGGACCACCCTGTCACAAGATAATCTCAACAAGGCTTGGAATAGATTGCTTGGGAAAAAAGGAGGAAATGAAACTACTGCAGTGGACACAAATGATGATTGTATAAATGAAGTTGTGGAACTGTTTCAATGCCAGGATTTTCGGACTGTGACAAAGATGATGCCCAAAAGTGGCTAGAAGATGATAATGATTCTGGTTTTCAGTTTTTTAATGACGAAGAAATTTTGTCTTTTGTGCAAAAAGAAAACCAAATACATGTAGTGACCGATGACGAAGACTCCTCAGAAGTACATGATGTACTTGTAGATTATGAAGAAAACCCAAAACGTCGACCAAGTCCTGAAGAGGCCTTTATAGCACTAGAATCAGCGATGGCTTGATACGAGCAAGAAGATGACAGCTGTCCTACACAGCTTCTGCTGTTGAAGAGAATGCGGGACTTAGCAACCAAAAGGAGAATATCCAGTTTGGTGCAAAAGAGGATTCCTCATTATTTTAAATAGTGGGCTACATCTGTGCAAGTACATGTATAAGTAAGTTGCGCCTGGTTTTGAATCGTTTGTAATGTTATTTTGAAAACATTTCTCTTTCTTAAAAAAAAAATTAATACAATACATGCACTGCAGTGTAATGACAGATTTTGGTGATACAGTAATCTAATACAGTGTGGGTATTATTATTACAGTACAAGTAAATATGTTTTATAGTGTATTTTCCTTGTGATGGTTAATTATTTTTAGAAATATGTGTACATGTACTCGATACATTATGTAATCCAATTATCCGAACATTTGATTATCCGAACGATGCTCGGTCCCATGGGGTTCGGATAAATGGAGTTCTACTGTATTTATGTTTGACAATCTACTTATTTTAAAGTTTACAAGGAAGAGGGTATTTTCACCGAATTCTACCGCAGCCCACATCCAATCTGCGACAGTCCATTATAAAAAGTTCGTTATACGCTGTACGTAATTTAGCCTTCAGGGAAACACTGTAAATGTATCTTCTTTAAAAAAAAAATATACAAAAATAAACACACACATAATTAACTTCAGAAAATGATTCATCGATGCCAAAATGGTATTCGCACATATTTTGTAAAGAAAACAAATTTTAGCAGGGAGAATATTGCTCTATGGATATACAAAGAATTTTTCGGCAACTTAAGTGATGAAGCCGAGAACGTTTGGCGATTTATATGAAGATAAAAATGTCAACACCATATTACTGTTAGGTAATATCGTGTATTTTATGTCGCACATAATTTCTCTATCCATTATTTGGTTGTTCTTGCTAGTAAAATTTTTTATAAGTTATTAGCGTTCTTGTGCTTCATATAACGTCACTGCTGACGCTGTTGTTTGTCTTTCGAGATTTCCTCATCGATGTGTGTGTGTGTGTGTATTTTTGTTTGTTTTGTTTTTTGTAATGTATGTTTTCCGTCTATCTGTCAGTGTAGCTATAAATAAATGAGTGTATTTGGAGTGTACGTGTGTATATTCGTGCCGGCCATTATCAACCCATTGTTCCTGGGGGTCTTTTGAGAAATATAAAGTATAGAACTACTGCTTCCTCAAGCATGTCGTACAAGGCGACTAACATGAGGTTGGCAACCTCATCGTTTAAAACAAATTACTATAGAAACCACTGATGCAGGTGTATGTGAATGCTTGGTGTGAATACTCCAGTCTACCCAATATGGTGGAGGTTATCCTGCAATGGGACCAGATGCAGTGGAGAACTTCATACAGAGCAAACGGGAAAATAATGACAATGCTGATGGTTATGATTAGGAAGTCAGCTCGTCACAGATAGCAGATTGTGGAATCCCTTCAGTTATGAAAGGTAGCTGTAAATAACAGCTTGTTCAAATAAGTATTCACGGATTAACTGGCAGAATATATGGAAAGCGATGTGGCATAGCAAGTGACACTGCTGTCACTAAAAAATAATACATATAACAGACCTCACATACTTGAAGTGACCGACAAGCGAGAAGGAAATATCTTAAAGACTTTCCAGGTCCCCGCTGCCTTGAGGTAGCAGATTTTTCGAAGGGTAACCGAGTGCAAATAAATCCCGAAAGAAAATCGAAAACCACTGGTTACGTAACTTCTCATTAACAATTTTTTAAAAATATGTCGACAAAGATAAGGTGAAAGGTGATAATGGGAGCTCCAAGGAAAAGTCTAATCTGGGGCTGAAAATCACCAGATTTGTGTGATACCAGACCGTCATATGGCTACTGTTGATGCAACAACTAATATCATACGGATAACTACATATTTTTAGAACAATGGATAGACGCCGTAGGTCTTCAAAATAAAAATAAAAAATGGGGGTCAAAAATATATTTCCACTTTTTTCCGCTAATTAGCATTATTGGAAGACAGTGCCGCAATGCAAGGTCTGTCGCAGTTAGTTGAAAGGCGTGGCGATCCATGGTTTCCGCGTGACCGATAAAAATCTTAGACGCAATGCTACAGAGAGGAAGATTGAATTCTTGTAAGGAATGAGGAGATTGGTGCAGGCGCAATACAATCCTATAAACATTGAGTATTATACTGAGAAGGTGAAAATACTGACGAGATGATCATCATTTTAGAAACACTATGTTTGTATGACATGTTCGTTATTGGTTTATGATATATATATATATATTTTTTTTTTCTTTGATCCATAGCCGCCGACCATCAAAGCAGTCAGTGGCCATCACGCCTGGTGGCGTCTTGTATGGCAGCAACAAATTGATTCTACTTGTTCGGTCGGCGGCCATCCTTCGTACAGTGCCCCAACTCTGGTTCATTCTTTGCATCTCGGCTTCCACAGTTTTCCGCCAGGTTGTTGTTGGTCGGCCTCTCTTTCGCTTTCCTTCAGGGGTCCATAGCAATATATATATATATATATATATATATATATATATATATATATATATATATATATATATATATATATATATATATATATATATATATATATATATATATATATATATATATATATATATATGACAAGACGCCACCAGGCGTGATGGCCACTGACTGCTTTGACAGCTGCTGGCTAAGGATCACAGAAAGTATGTATGATAGTGACAGAAAGTGAAAATAGAGTGGACAATTTTCTATTCATAGGATTTGGAATATACGTATTTGACAGAATGTGTGGAAAAGTAGCAGATGTAAAAATCATGCTAGTGTATGTTTCAAAACAATGTTACTGTTACTGATGAAAAGAATCGACATCATTGCATTCCAGGCAAACCCATAGGTGCTCACTCTCCCTTATTATATGTCGAAGAGTGTGCATGCTAACTGTTCCTATAGCTCGCTGGTTAAATACACGACAGATGCATCCTCTGATACATCCATCTCTACTAGCTTTACGTTTGATGCCAAATTCCAACAGTCTTAACCTTGATGATTCATCTATTGCAGTGTCATTCTCTAACAGGCGATCATTAATTGTTCTCAGTATCTCCCCCTTATCCAGATCCAGTGCCCCCACTGTGGGTGCTCTTGATGCTAGTCAGTCAGTTCTCTCATTACCGCGTACCCCTGCATGACCAGGACAGTAGATCCACACCAGTTCAAAAATATGAGAACACTGAAGAAGGCTATCATAATTTTCTACCCAAAGCAAACAGCGTGCAGTGTCTTGTTAATGCCAATGTAGGCCCAACCCACTTCATTTAACCTTGCCTTTTGCGTGCCATAAGGGACCCGCTTTCCTACTGTTGCAGAAACCGCTATGAGCAAGCTTGTGATTTACACATCATGCGCTATTGGAGTTGTGTTTTTTCGGCAATGTACGTACTTTAGATTGCGGTGTTGCTAGCGCCATGTATAATTTCACCCGTAAACGCCTTAAATGACATTGCCCAGTTGGAGTAGTGGCCCAATTCTTTCTTTCCCATCGGGGAACCGCAAGGAAGCCTTCTTGGGTGTGTTCTAACGAAAAAGCAGGTTTCTTTTCTAGTCATCACCGTCGTCCTGTGTGCTCCCCGAGGAGCATGGAGCCCCCATTGCAGCTGGTCCCCCTGCAAGAAGCCTTCACCAAGCAGTCACATGGTGACTTTGAGCGGTGGTTTTTGTAGCAATGATTTTACATGATGAGGTTGGCAGCTCATGCACAACCTCATATTAGTGGCCTTGTACGACATGCACAACCTCATATTAGTGGCCTTGTACGACATGCACGAGAAAGTAGTATTTCTATTAATTCGTTGTTTCTTCAGAGACCCCAGAGAATAGATGGAGCGTTGTGTTCTAATGCTGCAGGAAAGTTGGCCGCCTTTGATTTTATGAGAGAGGATAAATTGGAGTTTCTCGAGGCAGCCCTAAGGAATCGTGTATTCAGGGCTTCAAAATTTAACAAAACGACATTCGCCCAGCCGTGGTACTAAGTGAAGCCGTATCATCATCATGTTCATCATCATTATCATCACCATTATTATTTACCTTCTTTTTTTCTTTTTTTCCCCCCTGGGTAGCATAGAGCCATCGCTGCAACTAGTATCTTGTCTGGAAGCTTGCACCCAAGCATTCACGCACTCTTTCTTTAGTGGTTTATGTAGCAATTTGTTTTAAATAATGATGATGATGATGATGATGATGGTGCCAGTTCTATTCATAGACATATTAGTCGCCTAATACAATATTCATGAAAAACAAAAGAGGGGGGGGGGAGACACTAACCCTATCCTTTCTTGGTCTCTTTACAGACCCCTGTGAACTAAACGGTGTGATCTAATAACTACTAGAGAGGAACTACTAGAGAGGAACTACTAGAGAGGAACTACTAGAGAGGAACTACTAGAGAGGAACTACTAGAGAGGAACTACTAGAGAGGAACTACTAGAGAGGAAATTTGAACCTTAAATAATTATATTCCTAGTTTAACCAATTTATTATTCCTTTTTTTCAGTATTAGGCCTGTCTCTTTGTTATGTAATTAACTTACTTACTTACTTAGTCGTTCCTCTTCTACCGTGAGGTGTAGAGGTTTGTAAGAGAGAGCGCCATACTATTCTATCGGCTGTCTTCCTCCTGGCATGGTTCCATTCTAGTCCTCGGTCCTTCAAAGATTGTCTAATGTTGTCCTCCCAGCGGACTCTGGGTCGTCCTGGAGGTCTGGATCCCTGCCTCTTAGTTTCCCATGCTTGCCGAGGTAGCCGATCTTCTATGTAATTAGCAATTACATGAAACAGTATTATACTTCTATGGCATGGCTTTGTTTACTATATACACATTCATTTTAAGGTAATTCTCATTATGCGTGAATGTGGTTTGTCTCGCCGTTTCAGAACATTGTGCTGCTTTGCTATAACCGAAACCAGTCTCAAGACATAATGAGAATGCTTGAGAGGTCACTGTAATTGTGCCTGAAAGTCTACAGACATATTCCGGCAAATTATAACCTTACTGCATTTGGAGAATCCCCCATACAATACGTGGATCTAGACAGACAGACAGACAGATAGATAGATAGATAGATAGATAGATAGATAGATAGATAGATAGATAGATAGATAGATAGATAGATAGATAGATAGGTAGGTAGGTAGGTAGGTAGGTAGGTAGGTAGGTAGGTAGATAGATAGATAGATAGATAGATAGATAGATAGATAGATAGATAGATAGATAGATAGATAGATAGATAGATAGATAGATAGATAGATAACAGAATTAGTGCCGTCATCAGGGTATGCAGCAGGAAATACAGAACACAACTAATTCACCTCCGCCTTTCCAAGTGTTAGCTGGTTACTTGCTCGTATTATTTCTAATTCTCAAATTGTTCTAGGAATGGCTGTTGTTTCTGAAACTGCATTTCTTGTTACATCCGGCCATTTGTGATTGAAGGTGGGGGCCGTTTTAAAACTAGTTAATGTTTTATAAATTAAGTTCGTAATCGTTTAAAAAGTTAGCATTTTGCTGCCTGAATCATCAACATCAGCTGCCATCTCCACAACGAAGGTTGGCTGTAATGGATCTCCAACGTCTTCTGTCTCTTGTCTTGGTGGTGCACTCTGAAAGACTCTTTCCTGTCCATCTCTTGCTGTTATCTTCCCACTTAAAGCGCTGTCTTCCCCTTGCACGTTTGTCTTCACCTCTCCCTTCTATTATGGTCTTCTGCAGGGTGTTATGCCTTTTTATGTGGCCAAAGTATTTTAGCTGCCGAACTTTGATCTCCCTCATTAGTTCTCTTTTCATACGTAGATTTTCTAGGACCTCCTTATTTGTTTTCTTCTCTTTCCACGAGATACTCCCCATTCTTCTATATATCCACATTTCAAGAGCCTCAATTCTTTCCTCCAAATGCTTATTCATCGTCCATGTTTCTGCACCATACAGAAATGCAGAATATATATAACACTTTATGATTCTCAGTTTTAATTTGTGAGATAACTGTATAGATGTCAGTATATGTTTCATGTTGTTGAATGTAGCTTTGGCCATTCCTATTCTCTTCTTGATTTCTGTTTCCCATCTGCCATCTTCTGTTATTATATGACCAAGATATACGTAGCTCTTGACTTGTTCCAGGATTTTCCCATTTACGCTTATCTTTAATGTGGGTTTATCGTCTGTTTTGCTAATTATCATAGTTTTTGTTTTCTCAATATTAATGTCGAGTCCATATTCTTGACTTATACTGTTCACTTGCTTCACTAGTTCTTGTAACTCCTGTTCGCTTTCAGCTAACAACACGGTATCATTTGCATATCTAAGGTTGTTTATTGACCTTCCACTGATGTTCAGTCCTGGTATTTCCTGTATCTGTTTGAAAATTGTTTCGGTGTATAGATTAAATAGGCAGGGGGACAGCGCACAACCTTGTCTGACACCTCTTTTTATGTCTATGTATGGTGAATAATTCCTTCCAGATCTTACTGTGGCAGTTTGCTCCCAATAAAGGTTACTGAATATTCTTATATCTTTTCCATCAATACCTATGTCTTCGTGGCATTCAATTATTTTCCCATGATGGACTCTGTCAAAAGCCGTCTTATAGTCAATGAAGCACATGTACATAATTTTTTAGACCTCTGTATATTTTTCTGCTAATATTCTTAGGCAAAATATTGCCTCTCTTGTTCCACTGTTCCGTCTAAAACCAAACTGTTCTTCTTGGATTTCGCTGTCTACCTTTCTTTTTATTCTTTCCTGTATGATTTTGAGCAGTATCTTAATTGCGTGACTCATCAGGCTGATTGTTCTAAAGTCTGAACATTCTGTTGCATTAGGTTTTTTGGGCAATGTTATAAAAACTGATGTCTTCATGTCGTGTGGTAAATATCCTGTATTGTATATATCGTTGCATAGATCTGTGATTGTATCTATGCCAAAGCTCTCCAGGGCTTCTATCATTTCAATTTTTATGTTATCCGTGCCTGCTGATTTTCCTTTTTGTATCATATGTATGGCATTCTCTACTTCTGATCTGAGAATGTTTGGGCCTTCATTAGAATCTGGTGATGGTTTTTTACCTCTGTTGTCCTCGAATAGTTCTTTTACGTATTCTGCCCATCTGTTTGATATGTCTTTCTCATCAAGTAATATTACACCATTTTTGTTCTTGATACAGCTTTCTTCTTGTGCAAACCGCGACCTATTTGGTAATTTCTTTATTTCCTCATGCATATCTCTTGTCATGTGCTTTGCTTCCAAGTCTTCTATTTCCTTGCATTTTGTTTCTATCCACCGTTCTTTTGCTTGTCTACACATAGTACGTATGTCATTGTCTATTGCTTTATATGCTGGAGTGTTTTTTGCTTTCTTTCTTTCTGCTATTTTACTCAAGATGTCATCTGTCATCCAAATTTGATTTTTCTTAGACTCCTTTTTAGGTAAATTTGCATTTGCTGATTGTATGCTTGTTTTTAAGCATTCCCATTTTGTGGTTACTTTTTCTTCTGGGTTTTCTCTTCAATACTGCTCCAAGCTTTCTGTCAGTAACTGTTGATATCTATTTTTGACGTTGATTAGATATTTTTGCTTTATATCTGGTTGTTTCAGTGCTCATTTTTCTATCTGGGGTTCCGCCTGTCTTCTGTTTCCTGTTCTTTTCAGCTTTATATTTACTTTGATGACGACCGGATTGTGATCTGAATTTATGTCGGCGCCAGGATGTGTCTTTGCACTTGTGACACTGTTCTTAAATTTATGTTTTATCATGATATAGTCAATTTGATTTCTTGTTATATCTCCTGGGCTTTTCCATGTGCCTGAATAGTTAAACCGAAAAAAAATTATGCTGAAACAAACAATATTTTCTTGCTTCACTGTAGATTGAAACAAGTATTTATGGGTTATAGAATGAAAGACAGAAGCGAAAGGTTTACAGGGAATAAGACACTAGCGTACACAGCTTAGATTAAACTGGAAGGAAACAATCATTTAAAACAGGAATGCAGTAAAAATTCACAATTTGTTCCCCCTTTTATCAACTTGAGACATCTTCTTACTTTCATGAACCAATGAAAGTTGCTATTTACAGAGATGCTTATAAAACCAGCAGCATAAAAAAAAATTGGTGGATAATTTCACGGAAAGTTGGGTCGGAATTAAACAGATAATATCTTCAAGTGGCAAGGGAAGAAACTCACCACGATTTGTTTCAGTGCATTAACTTTCTTTGAAAAGAGGGGAGAAAAAAATCATTTCTGCGCTAGATGGTTTCTGGTGTGTCTTTATTGTACGCGATATCAGATCATCAGACTCTCATTTCTAAGTGCAGGAGTTTTCATACTGCAAAAAATAAAATTCTCAGCCCCACAGTGCCTTCGGAGTCTTTGATGTTAACGAAGTTTTCCTTCAAAACAATGTAGGGATTTCGGAAAAAAAAAACATTGGTAATAATAATTCTATGTATTGTTTTATTTTTAACTCAGGGTGGTCGTCTGGGTCCGTCCTTCAAGGGATTTTATGTATTTCCTTATAATTCTGATTTATTTTTAACAGGTTTTGTAATGAATAAACTATTGGGCGAACAAAAATAGGAACGGTGATACTTCTCTATTTTGTCCACGGTGACATTTCTCACTTGGATAGCAGCGATTTCTATTTACTGGTCCAATCATTTCCTTGTAAATATTTGAAATAGTTCTCACATAGTTTTCTCTGTTTTTGTTAACTTGTCCCACACAAATTTGTCCCTTTGTGGTTGTAAAGTAGGCTAGTTCTTTGCTGCTTGTCTTAGTAAAGGTCAAGGTTGTCCCATAGCAGATATTACCGTACGGGAGTGAAGTGTTAGAGACTTCGTCATACTAGGTCCAGCATCGAGAGGTGGGTTGATCAGTTCCCTTCCTCGCTGCCTTTTTCTTCCCTAACTCAAAGCCATGTACCCATTTACAGCTGGCTTTGTCTTAGTAAGGCGTAGATTATTTATATTTGTTGACCTGATCATTTAGCAGAATGTATCTGCATTTCTCCTCATTTTCTGTAGTGAGTAATTAATATATGTTTCTGTCTTCTAACTTTTGATTTTTGGCTACAATATAGACAAAGATGGAAGGACAGACAAGGATATCACAGATACAATACACAAAAAAAAGCATGAGGAGGTTTCATTGCATTGGGAAACAAATGGTGATCAAGTTCAACACACAAGACAAAAATAAGAATCTTCAACAAAAATGTCATGTCATGTCATGTCATGTCATGTCATGTCATGTCATGTCAGTCCTATTGTACGGCTCCAAAACATGATGAACCATAAAAACAACAACCAAAAAGCTAGAGATTGTCATAAATGGATGCTTGCGTAGAATTGAAGAATTGAGATGACATGACAAGGTCACCAGTGTGGAACTGATGTCAAGAATCTAGAAAGGTGCCAGTGGAACAAGAGATAGGACACACATTGAAAAACCTGTTGATAGCATTACAAGGCAGTCCTTATGTTGGAAACACCATGGTAAAAGAGGCTGAAGTAGACCCAACCAAAAAAAAAAAAAAAACATGGAGAAGAGAGCTGGAGACAGAAGTGAAAATAGTGAGGTTATTGAATGTTATTGAAAATAGTGAATATTGAGAATAGTGAAAATAGTGAGGTTATTGAAAGTGGGAATAACTTGAGCTCATGTCACGTGACAGGAGAACACGTCATGAGTTTGTTGATGGCCTATACTCCTTGGGGAGTGTCGTGAAATATTCTAATCCACATATATAAATTATCAGGTAAATTGTCGTGGAATATTCTAATCCACATATATAAATTATCAAGTAAATATAAAGCCTAATAAATACATATAATTAATAAAGGAAGAAGAATGGTAAAGAACAGTGCTGTCACAATGACAGTACTCGAAATCCCCCTTGTTTTCTGCTTCGTCTGCAAATTGTAACGCTTTCACGTTGATAGTAAAAGCTTACTGTATTATACCCGCTTTCTTCAATGAAACGTGTGCTGTATTTCTAAGAAAAACCTTGAGATATGCAAGTTGACCTAAATTTTAAATTCCATTCATGTCTTTTTCTACACTATGTTACCAAAAACAAAAGGCAGATGGACTAAAGGATAGCGAGAAGAGAGAGGGGCGAATAAAGCCGAACGCATGCAAAATTAAACACGCGTCTCGCTATTAATGCCACCCCCAACCCGCGTCGCGCGATACACAAATGCTGCCATCACGCGTGTAAGACTACAAGCACTAACTTTTTTTCAGACGGACAGTGATAAATTCACTACCCTTCCCAGAGTTAGGTTTTAAAATCACAAAAAACGCTTATTAGGAAAGATAACAATAGATGGGTTTACGTTTGAAAACATAACAGTACCCAGACAGCACATCTTCGAAACAGGAGGTAGAAGAAATTGCATATTTTGAACGCAGCCACGTAGCTCCTTTAAATTTGTATTTTTGGGTTCCTTAGGGCTTGCTGACAAAGAATATGTAAAACGTTACGCAAATAGTCCAGGAATTAATAAATTATAACCAAAATAAAATATTGGGGATGCCTGACAGCATGAAATCATTTCTGCTCATAAAATTTTTTTATAACATGTTTGAAAAAACCTTGCGTTACAGAAATAGTCTACCATGTAAACTCCAAATTGATTGGAGCGCAACAAATGAAAGCCTAACCACGATTGGTCGGACTATAAATACTATCTTTCGTTGTCAAGGGAGACGGGGAAGGGTAACATTTTTTCAAACACTTGTCGAAACGTGGCTCATTGGCCAGTCTCGCTGATATACACACTTGGGAGCGTTAGTTCGAAACCACTTGTTTAAATAAGCTTGATAAAGCATCAGTGCGTTGAAGCCAGCTTATATTTTGCTAAATAAAAGCCTGGAACATAGGCAGATGGGAATTTGTGCCAGTTTGTGCCAGAATTCATTGCTAATCAACGTATCTGTGTTTATTTCCATGAAATTGTGGTAAGCTTGAACCATTCAATATCTTTTAATGAAAATTGAATGTGAATTGTTGATTTATGCCTGTATATATATATGTGTAGTTCAGTGGCAAACGTGAGGTAAAGCCTATAATGCTCCAGCCTGAACAGAGGGTGTCGGAGGAAAGTCAAACGGCATGGAATGGCCAAACAGTACACTGACACCTGGATGATTGACTAGAAAGAAATAATGCTGGAAGTGCAGAGGCGTAGTAACCATTAAGAAGGGTAATACTGGAATAAAGTATTTCAAATGAAGCTGACAGTTGGCCTAACGCTCTGAACTCAATGTTTGTGCTGTGTTGTGATCAGTGTAAAAAGAAATTATAAGTTAGTTATGAAGTAGAAGGTACATCCTCCTTGATTTCAGGGACCGTGGTCTTGATGGTAGTGAGCAGCACCTAGTCAGAGCTTTGCTGAATCCTGAGTCGGACAGCATACTCCTTGGTCTTTTTAGCTATCAGTGAGGTGTCTCCTGAACCCAGAGGAGAATTCGAGCAGAGGAGTCCTTTCCTGCCGCCATCACGCCAGATAAGCGAATTGGCCAGCTGAGCTCAACATTATGTCCCCTCATCTTGAAATGACTTTGTAAAAATTAACATTAAGAGGGGAAATTAATTGTCTTAATATCAGGAACTGAGAACATCTCCAATACTAGTTTCCTTAAGACAAACTATTGAAGTCATGATGACAACTACCAACAGAGCTTGAACAAAACAAAACCAGTATTACCTCATACTACTATTACACAACTGACACACATAGGATATTTTTAATAATATATGTCACTACCAGATTCATATTAATACATTCTGTACATAACTTGTAATTAACATTGATTGTGATTCCTGGTTCCTTTGTCTTTGAATCAGGACACACATATGCCTTTATGATAGAAATGAATACATATTGTTATTTGAAAAGTTACGAGTGTCTCCTGTAAGATATTCTCATAGAGTGTTATATGTATGTGAGTGTCACAGTGTTGTCAAGAGTAGTGGATTAAATTAAATTGTTTATCTGTCTGTTGTTGTGACTTACACTTCACCATACTCATACCCTAGACACATAACGTAGCATCACACTATTCCAGAATAATTCTGACTGAGATATAGAGATATGTGGTAGCAAGTAAGGTTATCTATAATACACTACTCTTAATAGATATAGATACCTTCACAGCTGATCTCAGTCAGTACACTAAGTCCCCTATAAATATTTATAACATCCCACTTCACCACATATATTGGGGTCTCGCTCTTGGGATTTTGAATCTTTACCTATTAAAAATATTGGGGGTAATTCACTTCAGGGAATATAAGAATTAAAAGGTATCCTTGGGTGGAATTAAATAAGGTTGAGCTCACGGTGCCTGTGTTGTCCATTATATATATTTAGAATTTGAATTGTTGGTTAGACATTGTAGAAATTTACCTGATAGACAATGGCGGACCTGGCCAAGTTTCGATCTGCTGCTGTACAGACTGCAAAAGAGTTAGGATTAGATGGGCAAGTTATGGTTGCCTATGTCACTACGGAATGTGACAAATTTATTGAACGCGAAGAAAGAAGATTAGAAAAAGAGGCCGAAAGAAAGTTAGAGGCTGAGACTAAGAGGTTGCAGATTGAGGCTGAGGCTAAGAAATTGGAGGCAGAAAGAGAAGACAAAAGATTGGCTGCAGAAAGGGAAGCAGAAGAGAAGAAATTAGCTGCAGAAAGGGAAGACAAGAAATTAGCTGCAGAAAGGGAAGCAGAAGATAAAAGATTACAAAGGGAACATGAGTTACGACTCAGGGAATTTGAGTTTCAAGGCCATGCTCCTGAAAATGGTGCCAGTCCCTTTGCCTCTGATGCCACTGCTAGCCAAGGAGCCTCAACCTCAGCTATGAATTTTCATTTAGATCATTTTGTTGAGAAAGACGATGATATTGAGAGCTACCTAAATAGGTATGAACTATTAGCTACCACGTATGGGTTAGAGAGAGAAAGGTGGAGCTTAAAGTTATCTCAGGGACTTCGTGGGGCAGCTTATGAAGTTTTTGCAAAAATGAGCAGAGGTGATCAGGAAAATTATGATATGCTAAAGCAGGCTCTTTTGTTAAGATATGAAAAGAATGCTGAATTTTATAGGAAAAAATTTAGGAATGCTAAACTACTGTCAGGTGAAACCTATCACCAGTTTTCTGCACGAATAGAGACATACTTGGAGAAATGGACTTCTCTGGGGAAAACCCAAGATCTTAAGGAAATGGTCCTTATAGAGCAATTAAGAGAGTCCATGGCTCCAGACCTGAGAAAGTTTCTCATGGAACAAGGTGCAGAGAGGCTGGATGAGTTGCTAAATGTTGCTGAAAGGTATCAAGCAGCTCAAGCAGAGGTAACAGGTAATAAAAAGAAACAAGTGGATAACTTTAGGGCACCACAGAACTTTAATAAATTTGATCCTAAGGATCAAAATAAAGGTAAGCACCAATTTGATAGGCCACGGTATGAAAATAAAAATAAATTCCCACAATTCGATGAAAGGAAATATGATGAAAGAAAATCTTTCAACCAAGGAAAAAGGTGGTGTAAAAATTGTCAGATGGACAATCATGACACTGACCGTTGCAGAAGGAAACCTGTGTATATGGCAACCCTTCAGGTCAGGTCGACCTCAAGACAGGAGGAGGATATTATGTTAGATACCACTCCAGAAGAGATGAGGAAGGCACAGGCTGGGGATAAAACACTCAAGCCTTGTTTCAGAAAATTGTCAACTTGTCATACAACTCCAGGCAAGGGAGATTTTTACATGAAAAACAAGTTGATGTATAGGAAGACTGGAGCTAGATCCAATGGTCACGGACAGCTGGTTCTTCCAAAAAGATATAGGACAGACTTAATAAGGAGCCTACATGTGAAACCAGATGGGGACCATGAGAAGATAGGTACCATCATTCAAAAGGTGGCTCACAATTATTATTGGCCCAAAGCAAGATGGGACATTGAGAATTTTGTAGAAAGGTGTAGCATAGCACATGAGGGAACACCCACAAGTGGGAACATGGATCAGGACCTGGACACGCCCCGGGGCAAAATTAGGCCTGATAATAAAAAGAGATATAAATTTGATAAAGTGGACCAAATGGAATGGGAAGCCCCTTTTCACGGACAAGCTTCACTTAACTGTTTTACAATGGCCACTATGCGGAGAGTGCAAAAAGATGTCTTACCCCAGGATAAGCCGACAATCCCTCAATCGGACTTAAACAAACTGGAGGAAGAGGATGTAGAGAGGAAATCTCTCATCAAGAATTTTAAGAGGGGAGACAGCCCCAAAAGAAAAATTGGTAGCGGTCGTTTTGTGAATGATAATTCTGGGAGGAAAAATCATCACTATAAAGCTTCGAGTGGAAGAGACCATACCGGTGCATGGACAAATAGGTCCACACAATTAAAGGTCCATATGTAGCTATGTTAAGAACGTGGACTGATGAAAAGGCAGAGGAAAACATTACATCTTCATACCAATATGTGAATGAGCTGACCACTCGGTTAAAAACTGGCTGGAAACTTGCCAATGAAAATTTGAAACAAGCCAGGAAGAAACATGCTGCCTATTATAACAGGAAGGCGAAAGACAGAAATTTGGCTGTGGGAGAGAAAGTACTGCTTCTTTTGCCTGGGAGTCAGAATAAGTTACAAATTGGATGGCAGGGTCCATATACAGTTTTAGAGAAGGTATCTAGAACAAATTATAAGATAGATAAGAAGGGGAAAGAAAAAATCTATCATGTGAATCTCCTGAAGAAATATTTGGAAAGAGAACATCAGGAAGAGACACACTTGTTGACCTTGTCCATCGCCATGGAGATGAAAAAGGAACCACTTTCATCATTTGAATATCCATTACACCCCTGTGAGACAGCCGCACAGGTGAAAATCAGTACACATTTAACGAAAACTCAGAAAGAGAGAGTGCAACAGGTTCTAAATAATCATGCAGAGGTGTTAACAGACCGACCAGGGCATACAAACCTATTGGAATATGATATGAAACTAATAGACTCCACACCTGTCTGTATGAAACCATATTCGATTCCGTTTGCTAAGGAGAAAGCTTTGAAGGAAGAGATAGACTATCTATTGAAGGAAGGAATTATTTCGCACAGTGAGTCTTCGTATAGTTCCGGTGTTGTACTCTTAAGGAAGCCCTCTGGAGAACATAGACTCTGTATAGATTACAGGAGACTGAATGCTATTACAGAAGGACAGGTGGATCCATTGCCGGATACAAATCAGCTGTTTGCCAGACTAAATAAAGCTAAATATTTCTCAAAAGTGGATCTGAGTAAAGGATACTATCAGATTCCAGTAAAGCCTGAGGTTAGACCATACCTAGCTTTTAGTACCTCAGAAGGACACTATGAGTTTAATAGATTGCCATTTGGATTGAAGAATGCGCCTAGTGTCTTCTCTAGAATGATGAGAAAATTATTGGATCCTCTGAATAATCCCTGTATAACAAATTTTATGGATGATATCCTTATAGCAACAGAAACATTTGAGGAACACATTGACTCTCTGAACATGCTGTTTAATCGACTTAGGGAGGCAAATTTAACAGCCCGACCAACCAAATGTTGCGTTGGATGTAAAGAATTGGAATTTTTGGGACACACAGTTTATCAGGGAAACATGACCCCTGACCCAAAGAATTAGAGAAACTACAGAAAGCCCCGAGACCACAAACCAAGAAGGACGTGAGATCCTTTGTCTCATTATGTGGTTTCTACCAGAAGTATATCAAAAACTTTAATTCCATATGTGCACCGTTAACTGAATTGACACGTAAAGGACATCCAGATCGCATTACATGGACACCACAATGTGAAATGACGTACCAAGAGTTGAAGGAAAAGCTCACAAGTAAACCCATTTTGAAATTACCTGACTTAAGTCAAGAATTCATTGTAAGGACGGATGCCAGTAATATTGGGCTAGGAGCAACTCTACTACAGAAATCAGATGCATTGGATGGGGAATTAAGCCCAGTGGCATATGCTAGCAGAAAGTTGAATAAAGCTGAAATCAACTACTCAACTAGCGAAAAAGAATGTCTTGCAGTAATATGGGCGATAAAGAAATTCAATATTTATCTATATGGGAAGGCATTTAAGTTGCAAACAGATCACAAACCGTTATCGTTTCTAGCACAGGCTAGGCATGAGAACTCCAGGTTACTCCGATGGTCTTTACTTTTGGCTCCATATAATTTTAGCATCGAGTATATATCTGGAAAAACCAATTTGGGAGCTGATTTTTTAAGCCGCCATCCGTGTGATGAGAATCACCGTAAACCCCAGAAATAATAATAAATTTCTCTATGTGAATATAGAATAAAGGACTGACATATAATGTCTGTTTTAAGAGGGGAGGTGTCGTGGAATATTCTAATCCACATATATAAATTATCAAGTAAATATAAAGCCTAATAAATACATATAATTAATAAAGGAAGAAGAATGGTAAAGAACAGTGCTGTCACAATGACAGTACTCGAAATCCCCCTTGTTTTCTGCTTCGTCTGCAAATTGTAACGCTTTCACGTTGATAGTAAAAGCTTACTGTATTATACCCGCTTTCTTCAATGAAACGTGTGCTGTATTTCTAAGAAAAACCTTGAGATATGCAAGTTGACCTAAATTTTAAATTCCATTCATGTCTTTTTCTACACTATGTTACCAAAAACAAAAGGCAGATGGACTAAAGGATAGCGAGAAGAGAGAGGGGCGAATAAAGCCGAACGCATGCAAAATTAAACACGCGTCTCGCTATTAATGCCACCCCCAACCCGCGTCGCGCGATACACAAATGCTGCCATCACGCGTGTAAGACTACAAGCACTAACTTTTTTTCAGACGGACAGTGATAAATTCACTACCCTTCCCAGAGTTAGGTTTTAAAATCACAAAAAACGCTTATTAGGAAAGATAACAATAGATGGGTTTACGTTTGAAAACATAACAGTACCCAGACAGCACATCTTCGAAACAGGAGGTAGAAGAAATTGCATATTTTGAACGCAGCCACGTAGCTCCTTTAAATTTGTATTTTTGGGTTCCTTAGGGCTTGCTGACAAAGAATATGTAAAACGTTACGCAAATAGTCCAGGAATTAATAAATTATAACCAAAATAAAATATTGGGGATGCCTGACAGCATGAAATCATTTCTGCTCATAAAATTTTTTTATAACGTGTTTGAAAAAAATTTACGTTACAGAAATAGTCTACCATGTAAACTCCAAATTGATTGGAGCGCAACAAATGAAAGCCTAACCACGATTGGTCGGACTATAAATACTATCTTTCGTTGTCAAGGGAGACGGGGAAGGGTAACATTTTTTCAAACACTTGTCGAAACGTGGCTCATTGGCCAGTCTCGCTGATATACACACTTGGGAGCGTTAGTTCGAAACCACTTGTTTAAATAAGCTTGATAAAGCATCAGTGCGTTGAAGCCAGCTTATATTTTGCTAAATAAAAGCCTGGAACATAAGCAGATGGGAATTTGTGCCAGTAAATGTGCCAAAATTCATTGCTAATCAACGTATCTGTGTTTATTTCCATGAAATTGTGGTAAGCTTGAACCATTCAGTATCTTTTAATGAAAATTGAATGTAAATTGTTAATTTATGCCTGTATATATATATGTGTAGTTCAGTGGCAAACGTGAGGTAAAGCCTATAATGCTCCAGCCTGAACAGAGGGTGTCGGAGGAAAGTCAAACGGCATGGAATGGCCAAACAGTACACTGACACCTGGATGATTGACTAGAAAGAAATAATGCTGGAAGTGCAGAGGCGTAGTAACCATTAAGAAGGGTAATACTGGAATAAAGTATTTCAAATGAAGCTGACAGTTGGCCTAACGCTCTGAACTCAATGTTTGTGCTGTGTTGTGATCAGTGTAAAAAGAAATTATAAGTTAGTTATGAAGTAGAAGGTACATCCTTCTTGATTTCAGGGACCGTGGTCTTGATGGTAGTGAGCAGCACCTAGTCAGAGCTTTGCTGAATCCTGAGTCGGACAGCATACTCCTTGGTCTTTTTAGCTATCAGTGAGGTGTCTCCTGAACCCAGAGGAGAATTCGAGCAGAGGAGTCCTTTCCTGCCGCCATCACGCCAGATAAGCGAATTGGCCAGCTGAGCTCAACATTATGTCCCCTCATCTTGAAATGACTTTGTAAAATTAACATTAAGAGGGGAAATTAATTGTCTTAATATCAGGAACTGAGAACATCTCCAATACTAGTTTCCTTAAGACAAACTATTGAAGTCATGATGACAACTACCAACAGAGCTTGAACAAAACAAAACCAGTATTACCTCATACTACTATTACACAACTGACACACATAGGATATTTTTAATAATATATGTCACTACCAGATTCATATTAATACATTCTGTACATAACTTGTAATTAACATTGATTGTGATTCCTGGTTCCTTTGTCTTTGAATCAGGACACACATATGCCTTTATGATAGAAATGAATACATATTGTTATTTGAAAAGTTACGAGTGTCTCCTGTAAGATATTCTCATAGAGTGTTATATGTATGTGAGTGTCACAGTGTTGTCAAAAGTAGTGGATTAAATTAAATTGTTTATCTGTCTGTTGTTGTGACTTACACTTCACCATACTCATACCCTAGACACATAACGTAGCATCACACTATTCCAGAATAATTCTGACTGAGATATAGAGATATGTGGTAGCAAGTAAGGTTATCTATAATACACTACTCTTAATAGATATAGATACCTTCACAGCTGATCTCAGTCAGTACACTAAGTCCCCTATAAATATTTATAACATCCCACTTCACCACATAAATATAAAGCCTAACAAATACATTTAATAAAGAAAAGAGCAATGGTAAAATAACAGTGCTGTCACAAAGAATGTACTCGAAATCCCCCTTTGTTTTATGCTTCGTCTGCAAATTGTAACGTTTCCACGTTAAATATAAGCCACTGCATAAATACAAGCGTTTCCACAACACACTAAAACGGGTATTGCATTTCTAAGAAAAAACATTGAGAGGCACACTGCGTAATGACCTAAATTAATCCTAACATTAATTATACTACGTTACCAAAACGAACGAACAGATGGACTCAAATAGAAAGAAGGGAGGGCTGAAAATCAGGAACGCATGCAACACTAAACACGTGTCTCGCTATTAATGCCACCCCCAACAAGCGTAACGCGATATACAATTACTACTATCACGCGTGTAAGGCCACATGCACTAACTTTTTTTTTTCAGACGGACAGTGATAAAAACACTAACCTTCCCAGAGTTAGGTTTTAAAATCTTGAAAAACGCTTATTAGAAAAGATAACATTAGATGGGTTTACGTTTGAAAACATTACAGTACCCAGACAGCACATCTTCGAAACAGGAGGTAGAAGAAATTGCATATTTTGAACGCAGCCACTTAGCTCTTTTAAATTTGTATATTTGGGTTCCTTAGGGCTTGCTGACAAAGAATATGTAAAACGTTACGCAAATAGTCTAGGAATTAATAACTTATAACCAAAATAAAATAGTGGGGATGCCTGACAGCATGAAATCATTTCTGCTCATAAAATTTTTTTATAACGTGTTTGAAAAAACCTTACGTTACGGAAATAGCCTACCATGTTAACCCCTAATTGATTGGAGCGCAACAAATATAAGACTAAACACGATTGGTCGGGCTATAAATACTATCTTGTGTTGTTATGGGAAACGAATAGACGGGGTACTTTTTTTGAAAAGATGTGGAGACGTGGTTTCATTGGGTAGAGCTGCGAATATACTTGATTCAGAGCGTCTGTTCATTGCCACATCTTGTAATAAACCTACTAAGAAGCAGTACGTTGAGCACCAGTGTATATTTTATATAAAATAAAGCCTGGAACACCGGCAGATCGGAGTTGTGCTATATCCATTGCCAGTCAACGAAACTGTTTATTATTCTATGAATTGTGGTAAGCTTGAAATATTCAATATCTTTTAATGAAAATTGAATGTAAATTGTTAATTTATGCCTGTATATATGTGTAGTTCAGTAGCGAACATGATGTAAAGCCTATAATGCTCCAGCCTGAACAGAAGGTGTCGGAGGAAAGTAAAACTGCATGGAATGGCCAAACAGTACACTGACACCTAGATTATTGATTAGACAGAAATAATGCTGGAATTGCAGAGGCGTAGTAACCATTAGGGAGGGAAATGCTGGTATAAAGTATTTCAGATGAAGCTGACAGTTGGCCTAACGCTCTGAACTCAATGTTTGTGATGTATTGTGCTCAGTGTAGAACTAGAGTATCAATTAGTTATGAAGTAGAAGGTACATCCTTCTTGTTTTCAGGGACTGTGGTCTTAACGTTATTGAGCAGCACCTGGTCAGAGCTTTGCTGAATCCAGAGTCGGACAGCATACTCCTTGGTCCATTTAGCTATCAGTGAGGTGTCTCCAGAGCCCAGGGGAGAAATCGAGCAGAGGAGTCTTTTCCTGCCGCCATCACGCAAGATAAGCTGATGTGGCCAGCTGAGCTCAACATTATGTACCCCCATCTTAAAATGACAGTGTAAAATACAATTAAGAGGGGAATTTAATTGTTTTAATATCAGGAACTGAGAACATCTCCAATACTAGTTCCAATAAAGACAAACTATTGAAGTCATGATGACAAATACCAACAGAGCTTGAACAAAACAAAACCAGTATTACCTCATATTACTACTACACACTGACACACATAGGATACTTTTAATAATATATGTCACTACAATATTCATATTGATAAATTCTGTACATATAACTTGTAATTAAAATTGATTGTGATTCCTGGTTCCATTTGTATTTGAATCAGGACACATATTCATTCATGACAGCAATGAATACATATTGTTATTTGAAAAGTTATCAGTGACTCCTTTAAGATATCCTCGTAGAGTGTTTTATGTATGTGAGTGTCACAGTGTTGTCAAGTGTAGTGGAATAAATTAAATTGTTTATCTGTCTGTTGTTGTTTTGACTTACACTTCATCATACACATACCCTAGACATATAACGTAGTCATCACACTATTCCAGAATAATTCTGACTGAGGTATACATATGTGGCAGCAAGTAAGGTTATATATAATACACTACTCTTATTAGATATATATACCTTCACAGCTGATCTCAGTCAGTACACTAAGTCCCCTATAAATATTTATAACATCCCACTTCACCACATATATTGGGGTCTCGCTCTTGGGATTTTGAATCTTTACCTATTAAAAATATTGGGGGTAATTCACTTCAGGGAATATAAGAATTAAAAGGTATCCTTGGGTGGAATTAAATAAGGTTGAGCTCTCGGTGCCTGTGTTGTCCATTAGATATATATTTAGAGATTGAATTGTTGGTTAGACATTGTATAAATTTACCTGATAGACAATGGCGGACCTGGCCAAATTTCGATCTGCTGCTGTTCAGACTGCAAAAGAGTTAGGATTAGATGGGCAAGTTATGGTTGCCTATGTCACTACGGAATGTGACAAATTTATTGAACGCGAAGAAAGAAGGTTTGAAGCCGAAAGAAAGTTAGAGGCTGAAAAAGAAATTAAGAAGTTACAATTGAGGCTGAGGCTGAGACTAAGAGGTTGCAGATTGAGGCTGAGGCTAAGAAATTGGAAGCAGAAAGAGAAGACAAAAGATTGGCTGCAGAAAGGGAAGCCGAGAAAAATTAGCTGCAGAAAGAGAAGAGAAGAAATTAGCTGCAGAAAGAGAGAGAAATTAGCTGCAGAAAGAAATTAGCTGCAGAAAGGGAAGCAGAAGATAAAAGATTACAAAGGGAACATGAGTTACGACTAAGGGAGTTTGAGTTTCAAGGCCATGCTCCTGAAAATGGTGCCAGTCCCTTTGCCTCTGATGCCACTGCTAGCCAAGGAGCCTCAACCTCAGCTATGAATTTTCATTTAGATCATTTTGTTGAGAAAGACGATGATATAGAGAGCTACCTAAATAGGTATGAAATATTAGCTACCACGTATGGGTTAGAGAGAGAAAGGTGGAGCTTAAAGTTATCTCAGGGACTTCGTGGGGCAGCTTATGAAGTTTTTGCAAAAATGAGCAGAGGTGATCAGGAAAATTATGAGATGCTAAAGCAGGCTCTTTTGTTAAGATATGAAAAGAATGCAGAATTTTATAGGAAAAAATTTAGGAATGCTAAACTACTGTCAGGTGAAACCTATCACCAGTTCTCTGCACGAATAGAGACATACTTGGAGAAATGGACTTCTCTGGGGAAAACCCAAGATCTTAAGGAAATGGTCCTTATAGAGCAATTAAGAGAGTCCATGGCTCCAGACCTGAGAAAGTTTCTCATGGAACAAGGTGCAGAGAGGCTGGGTGAGTTGCTAAATGTTGCTGAAAGGTATCAAGCAGCTCAAGCAGAGGTAACAGGTAATAAAAAGAAACAAGTGGATAACTTTAGGGCACCACAGAACTTTAATAAATTTGATCCTAGGGATCAAAACAAAGGTAAGCACCAGTTTGATAGGCCACGGTATGAAAATAAAAATAAATTCCCACAATTCGATGAAAGGAAATATGATGAAAGAAAATCTTTCAACCAAGGAAAAAGGTGGTGTAAAAATTGTCAGATGGACAATCATGACACTGACCGTTGCAGAAGGAAACCTGTGTATATGGCCACCCTTCAGGTCAGGTCGACCTCAAGACAGGAGGAGGATATTATGTTGGATACCACTCCAGAAGAGATGAGGAAGGCACAGGCTGGGGATAAAACACTCAAGCCTTGTTTCAGGAAATTGTCAACTTATCATACAACTCCAGGCAAGGGAGATTTTTACATGAAAAACAAGTTGATGTATAGGAAGACTGGAGCTAGATCCAAAGGTCAGGGACAGCTGGTACTTCCTAAAAGATATAGGGCAGACTTAATAAGGAGCCTACATGTGAAACCAGATGGGGACCATGAGAAGATAGGTACCATCATTCAAAAGGTGGCTCACAATTATTATTGGCCCAAAGCAAGATGGGACATTGAGAATTTTGTAGAAAGGTGTAGCATAGCACATGAGGGAACACCCACAAGTGGGAACATTGATCAGGACCTGGACACGCCACGGGGCAAAATTAGGCCTGATAATAAAAAGAAAAATAGATTTGATAAAGTGGACCAAATGGAATGGGAAGCCCCTTTTCACGGACAAGGTTCACTTAACTGTTTTACAATGGCCACTATGCGGAGAGTGCAGAAAGATGTCTTACCCCAGGATAAGCCGAAAATCCCTCAATCGGACTTAAACAAACTGAAGGAATCGGATGTAGAGAGGAAATCTCTCATCCAGAATTTTAAGTGGGGAGAAAGCCCAAGAGAAAAATTGGTAGCGGTCGTTTTGTGCATGATAATTCTGGGAAGAAAAATCATCACTATAGAGCTTCGAGTGGAAGAGACCATACCGGTGCATGGACAAATAGGTCCACAAAATTAAAGGTCCATATGTAGCTTTGTTAAGAACGTGGACTGATGAAAAGGCAGAGGAAAACATTACATCTTCATACCAATATGTGAATGAGCTGACCACTCGTTTAAAAACTGGCTGGAAACTTGCCAATGAAAATTTGAAACAAGCCAGGAAGAAACATGCTGCCTATTATAACAGGAAGGCGAAAGACAGAAATTTGGCTGTGGGAGAGAAAGTACTGCTTCTTTTGCCCGGGAGTCAGAATAAGTTACAGATTGGATGGCAGGGTCCATATACAGTTCTAGAGAAGGTGTCTAGAACAAATTATAAGATAGATAAGAAGGGGAAAGAAAAAAATCTATCATGTGAATCTCCTGAAGAAATATTTGGAAAGAGAACATCAGGAAGAGACACACTTGTTGACCTTGTCCATCGCCATGGAGATGAAAAAGGAACCACTTTTATCATTTGAATATCCATTACACCCCTGTGAGACAGCAGCACAGGTGAAAATCAGTACACATTTAACGAAAACTCAGAAAGAGAGAGTGCAACAGGTTCTAAATAATCATGCAGAGGTGTTAACAGACCGACCAGGGCATACAAACCTATTGGAATATGATATGAAACTGATAGACCCCACACCTGTCTGTATGAAACCATATTCGATTCCGTTTGCTAAGGAGAAAGCTTTGAAGGAAGAGATAGACTATCTATTGAAGGAAGGAATTATTTCACACAGTGAATCTTCGTATAGTTCCGGTGTTGTACTCTTAAGGAAGCCCTCTGGAGAACATAGACTCTGTATAGATTACAGGAGACTGAATGCTATTACAGAAGGACAGGTGGATCCATTGCCGGATACAAATCAGCTGTTTGCCAGACTAAATAAAGCTAAATATTTCTCAAAAGTGGATCTGAGTAAAGGATACTATCAGATTCCAGTAAAACCTGAGGTTAGACCATACCTAGCTTTTAGTACCTCAGAAGGACACTATGAGTTTAATAGATTGCCATTTGGATTGAAGAATGCGCCTAGTGTCTTCTCTAGAATGATGAGAAAATTGTTGGATGTAAACATTTCGGAGGAACGTAATGAATCCCTGAGTTGCCTCTTTGATTGAGGATATTCCGAATGTTTCATACAGGATAATAAGAAGATTATGGGATCCACTACGAAAACTCTGCTATCACCAGGTATATGTTATCTCCTCATAACGTACATTTTGAGGGAAATATAATGTTCTCTGGACATGTCATTGCGCAGACTCAGAGAAGAGAAATGGTGAATACGGGTTGCGAAGCAGCATTAAGACAAGCACTCACACTTGCGGCTGTTCAGTAACATAACCGAAATATATTATTGGTTGTAGAAGTCTGAGGCAGATTTCATGAGTAGTGCCTACTCTGAATGGACCCAACTACATAAAACCATGATAGCACCACAGCAGAGTAAAGTCAAGTTGACTTACATTTATCTATGTGTATATAGAATAAAGGACTGACATGGGATGTCTGTTTTAAGAGGGGAGGTGTCGTGAAATATTCTAATCCACATATATAAATTATCAGGTAAATATAAAGCCTAACAAATACATTTAATAAAGAAAAGAGCAATGGTAAAATAACAGTGCTGTCACAATGACAGTACTCGAAATCCCCTTTGTTTTATGCTTCGTCTGCAAATTGTAACGTTTCCACGTTAAATATAAGCCACTGCATAAATACAAGCGTTTCCACAACACATTAAAACGGGTATTGCATTTCTAAGAAAAACATTGAGAGGCACACTGCGTAATGACCTAAATTAATCCTAACATTAATTATACTACGTTACCAAAACGAACGAACAGATGGACTCAAATAGAAAGAAGGGAGGGCTGAAAATCAGGAACGCATGCAACACTAAACACGTGTCTCGCTATTAATGCCACCCCCAACAAGCGTAACGCGATATACAATTACTACTATCACGCGTGTAAGGCCACATGCACTAACTTTTTTTTCAGACGGACAGTGATAAAAACACTAACCTTCCCAGAGTTAGGTTTTAAAATCTTGAAAAACGCTTATTAGAAAAGATAACATTAGATGGGTTTACGTTTGAAAACATTACAGTACCCAGACAGCACATCTTCGAAACAGGAGGTAGAAGAAATTGCATATTTTGAACGCAGCCACTTAGCTCTTTTAAATTTGTATATTTGGGTTCCTTAGGGCTTGCTGACAAAGAATATGTAAAACGTTACGCAAATAGTCTAGGAATTAATAAATTATAACCAAAATAAAATAGTGGGGATGCCTGACAGCATGAAATCATTTCTGCTCATAAAATTTTTTTATAACGTGTTTGAAAAAACCTTACGTTACGGAAATAGCCTACCATGTTAACTCCTAATTGATTGGAGCGCAACAAATATAAGACTAAACACACGATTGGTCGGGCTATAAATACTATCTTGTGTTGTTATGGGAAACGAATAGACGGGGGGTACTTTTTTGAAAAGATGTGGAGACGTGGTTTCATTGGGTAGAGCTGCGAATATACTTGATTCAGAGCGTCTGTTCATTGCCACATCTTGTAATAAACCTACTAAGAAGCAGTACGTTGAGCACCAGTGTATATTTTATATAAAATAAAGCCTGGAACACCGGCAGATCGGAGTTGTGCTATATCCATTGCCAGTCAACGAAACTGTTTATTATTCTATGAATTGTGGTAAGCTTGAAATATTCAATATCTTTTAATGAAAATTGAATGTAAATTGTTAATTTATGCCTGTATATATGTGTAGTTCAGTAGCGAACATGATGTAAAGCCTATAATGCTCCAGCCTGAACAGAAGGTGTCGGAGGAAAGTAAAACGGCATGGAATGGCCAAACAGTACACTGACACCTAGATTATTGATTAGACAGAAATAATGCTGGAATTGCAGAGGCGTAGTAACCATTAGGGAGGGAAATACTGGTATAAAGTATTTCAGATGAAGCTGACAGTTGGCCTAACGCTCTGAACTCAATGTTTGTGATGTATTGTGCTCAGTGTAGAACTAGAGTATCAATTAGTTATGAAGTAGAAGGTACATCCTTCTTGTTTTCAGGGACTGTGGTCTTAACGTTATTGAGCAGCACCTGGTCAGAGCTTTGCTGAATCCAGAGTCGGACAGCATACTCCTTGGTCCATTTAGCTATCAGTGAGGTGTCTCCAGAGCCCAGGGGAGAAATCGAGCAGAGGAGTCTTTTCCTGCCGCCATCACGCAAGATAAGCTGATGTGGCCAGCTGAGCTCAACATTATGTACCCCCATCTTAAAATGACAGTGTAAAATACAATTAAGAGGGGAATTTAATTGTTTTAATATCAGGAACTGAGAACATCTCCAATACTAGTTCCAATAAAGACAAACTATTGAAGTCATGATGACAAATACCAACAGAGCTTGAACAAAACAAAACCAGTATTACCTCATATTACTACTACACAACTGACACACATAGGATACTATTAAAAATACATGTCACTACAAGATTCATATTGAGAAATTCTGTACATATAACTTGTAATTAAAATTGATTGTGATTCCTGGTTCCATTTGTATTTGAATCAGGACACATATTCATTCATGACAGCACTGAATACATATTGTTATTTGAAAAGTTATCAGTGACTCCTTTAAGATATCCTCGTAGAGTGTTTTATGTATGTGAGTGTCACAGTGTTGTCAAGTGTGGTGGAATAAATTAAATTGTTTATCTGTCTGTTGTTGTTTTGACTTACATTAAAGGATATTGACTAATGTATTCTAACTTTATTTTGTTCATATTTAGATCCAGTATTGTTCCTTTGATACTCCAGTGCCCCCCCCCCCCCCAATTAATAATACACTATTCCAATATAATGCTTTTAGAGGGCGCTACTGCTGCCTGAGCGGCAACGATCAATGATTTCCTGATCCTGTACATTTTAAATTTAATAATTGGCAAATGCCGAAGTGCTGTCACGTGCTGGCCTTCAAAGCATTTATACACTGCTTAGACAACGCAGACTGCTTGGCCATGTCCTAGGCATGGAAGATAGTCACTTCCCCAAAGATATTTTCTAAGGGCAGCAAGCAGATGGCAAAAGAACAGTCGGACGACTGTAGCTGAAGTTCAAAGATGTGTGTAAGAGAGACATGAAGGCATTACACATAAATCCAGCAACCTGGGAGGATGAAGTTGCAGATCGCACTAAGTAGCGATACTGCCTACGGTGCCACCTCAGATTGCGCGAAAAGAAGCTCTCGCAATAAATAAAAGAACGCACCAAAAGGAGCACCAGGCAAAAAAACATCTGAGGACTATACCTCATGGGCGCATTCCCAAAGTCAGTTATGACTGAAGTGGGTTACTACATTACATTTTTAATACAAGCTAACTCTTAGATAAAACGAGACCTCGCACCACCTGGAAAAATCCCTAAGGGCTGGTTCTAAGTTTAGGTACCGCTCTAGGGTTTCCTAAGCAAGCAGTCTTCCCTACAATAAAGCAGCAGCCTTCAAGCACTTAAATGGGGTCAGAGGCATAACCTCAACGCGAGAACTGTATTAATTTTTAATCATCCAATACCATAATTCCCGTCGTAAGTACGTCGGTCGGTCGGACACATCATGCACACCGTCATTTGCGCACTTTTCTATTTTCAAGAGAGTGCAATAACTTTCAACCACAGCTAAGGGGTGCAACTGTGGTTGAAAGTTAGACAATAATTGTATTGTTTCCCTTATATGTACTCTCCCGAAAATGGAAAAGTGCGCAAATGATGTGAACTGGAGACAGGAAGGTGCGGAGATGCAGATTAAATCAACAGACGATCAAGATACTCTTCTGTCCAGTTTCATTCGGGAAACAGATTTAACTCATCATTTTTCTTAAAAATAACCTTAAAATGTAAGTTTTTGATTGTTTCTTCAAGACAAAATTTTAATTTAAAGTATTGCAGACTTATTATTATGGATCAAAATGATCCATAATAATAACTTGGTGGTGGTTCGACATGTAACAGAAACAACACACTGTAATTAAAAACCTGTCAATTTTGGCTGGTTATTGCTAGTTTTACTGTAATTCCAGAGCGTTCGATTTGCTAAGCGGTTAGAGTGATTCCCCCTCGCGGTGATGTTTACTGGGTACAGATAGATATAAGATAACACATTTATATTAACACACATATCAATTAAGGCCAGAGAAAGATCTGTTAAAATAAGACACAGATCTATTAAGATAAGACACAGATCTATTAAGATAAGACACAGATCTATTAAGGCCAGACAAAGATCTATTAAGATAAGACACAGTTCTATTAAGATAAGACACAAATGTATTTGGGTAAGACACAGATCTATTAAGATACGACACAGGTTTATGAAGGCAAGACAAAGATCTATTAAGATAAGACACATATCAAGATAAGACACAGATCTATTTAGATAAGACAAAGATCTATTAAGATAAGACACAGATCTATTAAGATAAGACACTGCTCAATAAAGGCCAGACAAAGATATACTAAGATAAGACACAGATCTATTAAGATAAGACAAAGATCTATTAAGATAAGGCAACGGTCTATTAAGATAAGACACAGATCTATTAAGATAAGATACGGATCTATTAAGGTAAGGCACATATCGAGATAAGACACAGATCTAGTTAGATTAGACAAAGATCTATTACGATAAGACAAAGATCTGTTAAAATACGACAAAGATCTATTAAGATAAGACACAGATCTATTAAGATACGACAAAGATCTATTAAGATAAGACTGACATATGAGGGCAAGACATAACATTTATTGCTTACGTGTTCAGCGTCTCCTACTTGGAATAATTTCCATTCTTCTATTGTTATTGCTATAGAAAGTGTTCTCTTCCCGAAGCGTTGTGTAATGCTATTGCATTTTTTTAGATTGTTATCGTTTTAAGTTCTTTCCGTTTAAACTTGATATAAATGACTACAGAGAATGTTGGAGATCCTTTACTGCCAAATGTTGCTACCGAAACTGAACTTAATTTTGACCTCTCAAAAATAAATGGTGAATGTGTCCATGACGCTGTGTATTTTCAGCATTTATCAGCACCTGTTTTCATATTCATTAAAATCGTAATGGTCACCTTATGTATTTAAAACGCTCTGGAATGTTAACTATATTAAAATCTTGTTAAATCCGTCTATGCACTCAACATGAACTTTGCTGTTGGTGCAAACGAGAAACAATGCCAGTACTGTTAACTTATCTATTCTGTTAAAACTTCTTAAGACATTAAAAAAAAATTATTTACCTTTTGACATGTAAATTTAACTTCTCCCACTTTATTCTTCATTCCATTCTCCCATCGCTCTCTCCCTCACTCCTTTGTCTGATACCATTATCTGTTCTGTCCTGTTTCAGTTTATTTTGAAACACCGGTGCCATTTTTTCAATATTTGTGTAGCCGGTGCCACTTTTGAATATTTATGTAGAGCACAAAGCATCTATCCTTCAGTATTGATGTTGAAGATATATATATATATATATATATATATATATATATATATATATATATATGTATATATATATATATATATATACATATATATATATATATATATACATATATATATATACATATATATATATATATATATAGCAAACAAGAATCGTCACTCAAATTCAATAGGTGCTCTCTGTCACAGATGGTTAGAATTGTCTGCCCTCTGTCTGGCGTGACCTGTCTGTTTATTTTCCTTTTTCATGTTACCGCCCACTTTTCTGTCATTTCTGAATTTTTACAGCTCTAATTCTCTCTTAGATTCTGTCAATCTTGGTAACGCCAAGATAAGACACCCCTTTTGCACGTGAAAGCGGCTAAAGTTGTCATATCCTTTGATCTAATGAACGGGCCTCTTAACTAAGTCTTTGATTCAGAGATTCTGGGGACAACACGGGAATCATCTCCCGTTTCTTTTTCTTTCGCGGACACTCAGGTTCCCGTCCTTATTTTGCCGTCCCTGTACGGTCTAGCGAGCGGCCAGCTAAGAGTTCACTTTTTACCCGATAGCAGAGGGAACTTCTCTACGTTGATGCCGTGCCGCCAGCACGTTTCATCGGGAGACGATCGGACCTTCTGACCGTAGGTCTTACGTCTCAAGCAGTAGTTCCTTGTATGCACGTGCGGGCCAACTGCCAGTCTGTCTTACTATTAAAGACCCTGCCTCTATGTTTCTCCACCAGTTATGCTTCTCGGATTCTCGCTACTAGTACCTAATGCCTCAAGTTGAAAGCTGTTGTCATTTAATACTGTACGGAGATTTATTCATTGAGCGGGTAAGACCGATAAAATTCTCTTAGAGTTAAATTAGGGTGTGAGCTTAGTATTATATTATATAGAGATAGTCTGATCTCGGGTTATTAATTCCATCTCATATAGTTAATTCTTAACGAAATGTAACTTTTGAGGGACCGGAGGAGACTGTCGTAATTTTTTATAAGATCGGTTTATTGATTTTTATGGTCCAGTCTGAGCAGAGGTGATAGTGGAAAATGTGTGAGAATAAGGTGTAAGAAAATAGATTTTTCACGAGGGGTGGTGATAGTGTAAGAGAAAGATCAGTCTCTCGAGTGATTAATTTCTCTACTCCAGCCAATCTATACGACTATATTGTAATCAGACGAACTTTCACTCCTTATATAACAGATATAAGTTACACCTCACATACAGACACAATTACGTGACGTATACGCACTGAAGTGAAATATATATATGGGCAGGGGTTGACCAACACGATAACTTAAGTTTTATTAAGTTTATTTCACTTAAGAAATCTTCACAACATCAAGCATGTACATATCAATAAAATAACATGGTTTAAGACACAAAATGAGAAATAACCCTATATTTCCCGCCCCTCTGTTAGAGAAAGGATCCAAACAGAAAGTGATAACCCCGACATGTCAAAGGTAAACAAAAAGGGTAATAGAATAGTCACTAAAGGCAAATAGCCAGTTCCTAGTTAAACTATCCCGTAAATAATCAGGTTATTGAGGAAGAAAAAAAAAAAAAAGTATACAGATGGAAACAGTGAAACAAAAATATGTTTATCTCTTTCTAGTCTTTCATTCATTCATTCTGTGGCCACACTCATATTCACCTACCCAATAGTTGACGCAGGTATTCCGTGGAAATAAACACTAACAAGTACTAAGACTATTCAGTGTCAGATTATTTTGCCAAATCCAGCCCCAGACTAGCCTTGGTGATGACTGCAAATTTCAAGGTAGTCGCTGAAGTTAGTGAGTTAATTGTTTTCCTGGAAAAAGTCCTGTATCAATGCCCACAGTTGGTAGGAGTAAGAATTATTCGTGATGGTCACCGTCATAGAAAGAAAATATATATATTGTTCCTGTGCTGTCTAGCCTCTGGTTGCTGAGACACTCTGTTACGTTAGAAAAAATGTGTATGCTAGTAAATATCGGCTGTACTCTGAGTTGATGGCCGTGTCTGAACATATATTCCGTCAGTTATCAGTTGCCCAATGTATTCTCTAGTCAATTAAAACATCTCTTACTGGGTGATAGCAAGTAATTAAATTTACTTTACAGCTGGAAAAATTAGCTATAGGTTATTTAATACGTTATTTAATTTACACAGAAGATCCCAGTGAAATATAAATGAAGAAACTTTAGCACATTAATCACTTAAATGCTAGTATATAATTTACCGCAAAACAGAGAAATGAAACTATCTCCACGAATTTTAAGTAATCCACTTTGTACTATGGCTCTAGATATCGAGCTAGATATATTTCAAAAATCTTTCTGCAGCGACTGATATCTGAGTTTGGGGAGATGAGGTATATATCCATAAATGCTGTTCTTTCCCTCCTTAGTGCGAAAATTTGCACCTACGGCCATGTTAGGGCAAATCTATAGTTCGATTCCCGAATTAAAGATTGTCTGCGCACCTTTGCCGACAACATAGACGTTTGCTAGCGAGCAGACGTCTTTTGATCCCGTCTCTCTCTCTGTAGCTAATTGCGTCCCCTGGGAACACGAACAAACGGATGTGGTCGGTAAATGTGGTTATCGCCTCTTTTTGCATTCGCTTAATTCCCCCTGTCAAATGTAACCATCAAAGGTACGCCTTCTGTCTTATTGCCCTTGATTCTACAATTAAACGACCCGTTCTCTTCCTACAAGCGTTCACTGTCTGATCTGTCTCTATGCAACGATTGCAAAATCGCTCGCGTGATAATTCAGTTAACGGCTCTTACTCGCTGGCTGTTACCTGTCCGGCCGTGGACTAGCTAATAGGTCTGTTTGTAAACACTCACTAGTGCCGGTAAGACAGAGAAAAAGAAATAAGTGTGGCTAAACTATGCGTTAGACCGATAGCGAGAAAGGCATTGCTAATGCGTAACAAACGTGCATGCTAATTAGGAAAGCTAGGGGAACGAGTTGGTTTGAATGAAATGAGGGCCGCCGGTGGGAATCAAGCGAACTGATCAATGTAGTCCATTCTCATAACCTGTCACAGAGACACATAATGTAAAGCGCGCCACCAACTGTAACTCTGATTTAGAGGCACTGACCAGACTTATATGAATAGACAGTGATTTGTTTTTCAGACAGAGAAGGGAGAAATAGATTGTAAATGACATAAGGGAACTGTAAATTATTTTTATATGACTGAGTGTTATTTTATATGTGTATAATTTAATTCGGCATTGAGCGTGTACGTATTTTATATGTGTATAATTTAATTCTGCATTGAGCGTTTGCTATTAATTTGTTTCTGTGTTTGGATGACCAACACTTAGCGCTCTTTTATTGCCTGTGTGCGAACTACCAACGCGCGCCGGCCAAAGCCGTCACGCTTGACTGAAGACTGGTACGGGTGTGAATTCGTGTCAGGGGGGAGAAAGGAGATTGTTTTGACGAACACATACGGTAGTGTTGTGCGAGGAAGAGAAAAGATAGTAATGTCAATTGTGGTTGTAAATGTGTAGCCTTTTTGCTGTTCTATTGTGGCTAGATATGTATATTTTCTTGACTTATCGTGTATTTTCAGCGTTGGTCATCTGAACGCTGTCTGTGCCTTTGCTACCAGGCACAAATAAAGATTCTCCAGAAATACATCGGGCATTCATCATAAAGTGGCCCGTGGAGTTTATTCTGCTAGCCTGCATCTACCAGCCACCAATATTCCCAGATCGCACTGCCGGGCAAACGGGCCTGTCAGTTGCTGTTGCATGACTCTTTTGGCTGCCACTTCTGTTGGTGTATGTGTGGGGGTTGTATGAAAGAGATAGTGCTATTGTCTGGCACAGCTGACAAGGTTGACGTCAGCAATGTCGGGCTTACTGTTAGTGGCCGACAGGTGTGTAAATATAATGGGCGAATGTCGTGAGTTCTTTAAATTCGTATGTCTCTGATGTCACCCACACAACAGTAACGTTAGGTCAGGAAATAGACCAACGGATAATGCGAATTAAGTTTTCAACTATTACACAGTTTATTAATACGACAGCAACATCGACATCATGGACAGCAAATCACAAGTTAGAACAGCAGGTATAATCCATGGCAAATAGGTTGCAGAAAACAGCAACTCATCATAAATTGTGAAAGTACATATAATCCATCAGAAATTGGTTGCATTAACAGCAATTCATTATAAATGGTAATAGCCGGTATAATCCATGGCATTAATAATACATTGAACCTCTTCCCTTCAAAAAATACTCTGGACACACTAGCGAGACTATAAAAACCGTCTCGAAGTTCTGCCAGATACCTAATGACCGAGATTATTCTTTCTCAATACAACTCAGTACATCTTCACTCAAGCGCGAACTAACAGCTTGAGATGTGAGCTCAGCTCACCCGTATCTCTCCCCCAACTACTCAGAACATTTGAACACTTTCTTTAAAAAAAAACTAACATATACTCAGTTGAGCTATGTTCAAGCACCCAAATAAAAAATCATCTCATAATTTTAAACGTGCTTACTAGCGTGTCTATAAAAAATCAGACACGTACATAAAAATCCCAAACACTTAATTCCCACTAAAAAAACGACTTAACAGTTGCCTAGCTTACCTAGAGCTCATTCAGAATTATTAACCACCGCCTACGGCACATTACCGGTGCCTTTGCCTTCCACTCGTCAGTGCAACACTGTCGGACCCATTAACGTCCGGTCACCGTGGATATTACTAGCATACAACCAAAAAGAAGAAGCCATCGCTTTCCATTCGTCACGTACATGAAGCCACGTCATCGTCAAGTTCAGCACATAGAGGCGCTTAGCTGGAGAACCTCACTTGGTCGTTGTTTGTTTATCAGCAGTGCCCTAGAGCGATTCTGAATAGTGCAAGGATAAACGCACTACCAGAGTAGTCTTCATTAGTGCCCTTTGGAAGCGGGTGCGCGCTAGGATAAATTGTGCACGTTCTCTTCGGAAGTTTATTTCCTTATCCATTGGATCAGTGTTAGGCACTTAGTCGTGAGAAGTGCTGCCATGTTCTGGAGTAATTTAACAATAAGGCAGACGTGGCTGTTCGTCCAGAACTGGGAGCCCACTGTCCGTTAAAAACAAGAACTTGGGCAGACTAATGAGTGATAGTGCGACGCGAGTGAATGAGGGATTGTGCGTGGTTGTCTAGTCGTGAAACAAAGTGGTGTTGGGTGTTGTACGTTGTTCTATGATTTGTGATATGTGGACTGCCGAAGTGTTAAAGGCAGACTTATGTTGATTTTCTTGATGTCGTGGATTATTTTTCTTCAATAAAAATATATATACACTCTATGGTGGTCAGACCCTCTTATCTTACCTGTCACTTTGGTATCGTGTGTCCTTACTGCTTATTAGATCATTGTCTTCATTAATTAACATAGGAGGGCGGGAAAAGATTGCCATCCAAAAGGCAGTCAAGGTAGTACCACTACCCTTCGGACGGCTCATCTTTCCCAGTTTTTCCAACTGACTCCATTTTTCTCTATTCTCACTCAACACATTCTCCCTCTGTCTGAAATCAGACAGAACCTACTCTCTATTTATACCTACCTGTGACACTCCCTCATGCATGCAAGGACTTTGGCCTCCTCACATTAAATATAAATATAACAAATGTGCTGGGTCAGGATGTGGATGTTGCACCATTTTTAATATTGATAACTATGAATTGGCAGTAGTTGTCGTGAGGTGGTTAAAGAATATGACTGAGATATTGTATCACAAATGTGAATGGAAAGTGTTGTATGATAACCAGGAAATAAGATATCAATTACATCTCTTTATTCCTGCCACACTCACGTTTTTTTAAAATGTCATCCATACACTCCTTTCTTCCCGAATATGAAATATCACAGTAAGAAGTCAAGAGTCACTTCCTTTCAGCCAAGCGTGATCGGATGCTTCGCCTTCAGGGAAGTACCTAGGTTTTATTTATTTATTTTTTTATATTTATTTTTATATTCATTTAAGTTCTCATGTCTCCTATCTAGCCTTCACTTTCTTTCTTTTCCAGACGAAGGCCTTGTGGCCGTAACGTAGACTACTTTCTTTGTCTTTTGTCCTCGTAAGACGAATCACCTTTTTTCGACTTTTTTTCAAACCCATCCATAAGAAGAAAAGTCAGCGTTAAGGTGGCAGATGAAAATAGTGAAGTAATTCTGACCGCTATAAAAATTTATATTTATTAACCACACACACACACACATACACAAATATTTATAAGGACAACCATTAGTCCACAAAATCATAAATATTGGTCCACATCATTGAATATCGCACAATGTAACATAATTTAGTGGTAAGCACAGGAAAACAAGAAAAGAATGCCACAAATAAAGTATAACAGTCCTCATCCTAAGGATGGCCAATTAGTTTCACACCAATACTCTGTGGGTTGTACTACACTATATTTGAGTCACAGTCTATAATTTCCTTCTCCCTGTAACTTATCCAGGTGTTAGAGCAAAATAGGAAATTCGACGAATAGGAAATATTTTCCTTCCACGCAGTCTGTTGAATCAGCTGAGTGACCCACTGATAGGTATGCTAATAATCCACAGTAAAATGGGTGTTTGGATTAGGTGGTTTACTGTCCCTAAATCTTTGCTGGTAAAATTATCCTCTGGCGTCGTCGAAGACATGACCTTGCCGTGTGTACGGAGATGTGTTGACGTTTAGGTATGCAACAGACAATGGTCATCGGTGGGCGGCTAGTGATAATTGACCCTACTAGTATGGGCGCTGCTAGGGAGGATGGATTGGTAATAGTTGGCTGTCTTAAAGAAGATGTGGTGAAGTGGGATGTTATAAATACTTATAGGGAACTTAGTGTACTGACTGAGATCAGCTGTGAAGGTATCTATATCTATTAAGAGTAGTGTATTATAGATAACCTTACTTGCTACCACATATCTATATATCTCAGTCAGAATTATTCTGGAATAGTGTGATGCTACGTTATGTGTCTAGGGTATGTGTATGGTGAAGTGTAAGTCACAACAACAGACAGATAAACAATTTAATTTAATCCACTACTCTTAACAACACTGTGACACTCACATACATATAACACTCTATGAGAATAGCTTAAAGAAGTCACTCGTAACGGTTCAAATAACAATATGTATTCATTACTAGCATGAATGAATATGTGTCCTGATTCAACTACAAGGGAACCAGGAATCACAATCAATTTAAATTACAAGTTATGTACAGAATGTATTTAATATGAATATTGTAGTGACATATATTAGTACAAATGTTCTATGTGTGTCAGTTGTGTAGTAGTAAAATGAGGTAATACTGGTTTTGTTTTGTTCAAGCTCTGTTGGTATTTGTCATCATGACTTCAATAGTTTGTCTTTAGGGACTAGTATTGGAGATGTTCACAGTTCCTGATTTTAAGATAAGTAAATTCCCCTCTGAATAGTATTTTTATAAAGTTATTTCAAGATGAGGGGACATAATGTTGAGCTCAGCTGGCCAATTCGCTTATCTGGCGTGATGGCGGCAGGAAAGGACTCCTCTGCTCGAATTCTCCTCTGGGTTCAGGAGACACCTCACTGATAGCTAAAAAGACCAAGGAGTATGCTGTCCGACTCTGTATTCAGCAAATCTCTGACCAGATGCTGCTCAGTACCATCAAGACCACTGTCCCTGAAATCAAGAAGGATGTACCTTCTACTTCATAACTAATTTATATTCTCTTTTACACTGATCACAATACAGCACAAACATTGCGTTCAGAGCGTTAGGCCAACAGTCAGCTTCATTTGAAATACTTTATTCCAGTATTACCCTTCCTAATGGTTACTACGCCTCTGCACTTCCAGCATTATTTCTTTCTAGTCAATCATCCAGGTGTCAGTGTACTGTTTGGCCATTCCATGCCGTTTTACTTCTCTCCGACACCCTCTGTTCAGGCTGGAGCATTTTAGGCTTTACCTCACGTTTGCCACTGAACTACACATATATATACAGGCATAAATCAACAATTCACATTCAATTTTCATTAAAAGATATTAAATGGTTCAAGCTTACCACAATTCATACGAATAACACAGATACGTTGATTAGCAATGAATTCTGGCACAAACTGGCACAAACTTCCATCTGCCTATGTTCCAGGCTTTTATTGAGCCAAATATATGCTGGCTTCAACGCACTGATGCTTTATCAAGCTATTTTAAACAAGTGGTTTCGAACTAACGCTCCCAAGTGTATATCAGCGAGTCTGACCAATGAGCCCCGTTTCGACAAGTGTTTGAAAAAATGTTACCTTTCCCCGTTTCCCCTAACAACCAAGATAGTATTTATAGCCCGACCAATCGTGGTTAGGCTTTCATTTGTTGCGCTCCAATCAATTTGGAGTTTACATGGTAGGCTATTTCTGTAACGTAAATTTTTTTCAAACACGTTAAAAAAAAATCTTATGAGCAGAAATGATTTTATGCTGTCAGGCACCCCCAATATTTTATTTTGGGTATAATTTATTAATTCCTGGACTATTTGCGTAACGTTTTACATATTATTTGTCAGCAAGCCCTAAGGAACCCAAAAATACTAATTTAAAGGAGCTACGTGGCTGCGTTCAAAATATGCAATTTCTTCTACCTCCTGTTTGGAAGATGTGCTGTCTGGGTACTGTTATGTGTTCAAACGTAAACCCATCTATTGTTATCTTTTCTAATAAGAGTCTGTTATGATTTATAAACCTAACTCTGGGAAAGGGTAGTGTATTTTATCACTGTCCGTCTGAAAAAGTTAGTGCTTGTAGACTTACACGCGTGATGCCAGCATTTGTATATCGCGCGTCGCGTGTTGCATGCGTTCCTGATTTTCAGCCCTCCCCTCTCGCTATCCTTTTGTCCATCTGTTCGTTCGTTTTGGTAACGTAATATAATTAATGTTAGGATTAATTTAGGTCATTACGCAGTACGTCTCAAAATGTTTTTCTTAGAAATGCAGCACACGTTTCATTGAAGAAGGCGGGTAATAATACAGTAAGCTTTTATATCAACGTGAAAGCGTTACAATTTGCAGACGAAGCAGAAAACAAGGGGGATTTCGAGTACATTCTTTGTGACAGCACTGTTATTTTACCATTGCTCTTCTCTTTATTAATTTTATTTGTTAGGCTTCATATTTACCTAATAATTTATATATGTGGATTAGAATATTTCATGACACCTCCCCTCTTAAAACAGACATTATATGTCAGTCCTTTATTCTATATACACATATAGAAATTTATTATTATTTCTGGGGTTTACGGTGATTCTCATCACACGGATGGCGGCTTAAAAAAATCCGCTCCCAGATTGGTTTTTCCAGATATATATTCAATGCTAAAATTATATGGAGCCAGAAGCAAAGACCATCGGAGTAACCTAGAGTTCTCATGCTTAGCCTGTGCTAAGAACGATAAAGGTTTGTGGTCAGTTTGCAACTTAAATGCCTTCCCATATAGATAAATATTGAATTTCTTTATTGCCCATATTACTGCAAGACATTCTTTTTCGCTAGTTGAGTAGTTGATTTCAGCTTTATTCAACTTTCTGCTAGCATATGCCACTGGGCTTAATTCCCCATCCAATGCATCTGATTTCTGTAGTAAAGTTGCACCTAGCCCAATATTACTTGCATCCGTCCTTACTATGAATTCTTGACTTAAGTCAGGTAATTTCAAAATGGGTTTACTTGTGAGCTTTTCCTTCAATTCTTGGTAAGTCATTTCACATTGTGGTGTCCATGTAATGCGATCTGGAAGTCCTTTACGTGTCAATTCCGTTAAAGGTGCACATATGGAATTAAAGTTTTTGATATACTTCTGGTAGAAACCACATAATGAGACAAAGGATCTCACGTCCTTCTTGGTTTGTGGTCTCGGGGCTTTCTGTAGTTTCTCTAAATTCTTTGGGTCAGGGGTCATGTTTCCCTGATAAACTGTGTGTCCCAAAAATTCCAATTCTTTACATCCAACGCAACATTTGGTTGGACGGGCTGTTAAATTTGCGTCCCTAAGTCGATCAAACAGCATGTTCAGAGAGTCAATGTGTTCCTCAAATGTTTCTGTTGCTATAAGGATATCATCCATAAAATTTGTTATACAGGGATTATTCAGAGGATCCAATAATTTTCTCATCATTCTAGAGAAGACACTAGGCGCATTCTTCAATCCAAATGGCAATCTATTAAACTCATAGTGTCCTTCTGAGGTACTAAAAGCTAGGTATGGTCTAACCTCAGGCTTTACGGGAATCTGATAGTATCCTTTACTCAGATCCACTTTTGAGAAATATTTAGCTTTATTTAGCCTGGCAAACAGCTGATTTGTATCCGGCAATGGATCCACCTGTCCTTCTGTAATAGCATTCAGTCTCCTGTAATCTATACAGAGTCTATGTTCTCCAGAGGGCTTCCTTAAGAGTACCACCCCGGAGCTATACGAAGACTCACTGTGCGAAATAATTCCTTCCTTCAATAGATAGTCTATCTCTTCCTTCAAAGCTTTTTCCTTAGCAAACGGAATCGAATATGGTTTCATACAGACAGGAGTGGAGTCTATGAGTTTCATATCATATTCCAATAGGTTTGTATGCCCTGGTCGGTCTGTTAACACCTCTGCATGATTATTTAGAACCTGTTGCACTCTCTCTTTCTGAGTTTTCGTTAAATGTGTACTGATTTTCACCTGTGCTGCTGTCTCACAGGGGTGTAATGGATATTCAAATGATGAAAGTGGTTCCTTTTTCATCTCCATGGCGATGGACAAGGTCAACAAGTGTGTCTCTTCCTGATGTTCTCTTTCCAAATATTTCTTCAGGAGATTCACATGATAGATTTTTTCTTTCCCCTTCTTATCTATCTTATAATTTGTTCTAGACACCTTCTCTAGAACTGTATATGGACCCTGCCATCCAATTTGTAACTTATTCTGACTCCCAGGCAAAAGAAGCAGTACTTTCTCTCCCACAGCCAAATTTCTGTCTTTCGCCTTCCTGTTATAATAGGCAGCATGTTTCTTCCTGGCTTGTTTCAAATTTTCATTGGCAAGTTTCCAGCCAGTTTTTAACCGAGTGGTCAGCTCATTCACATATTGGTATGAAGATGTAATGTTTTCCTCTGCCTTTTCATCAGTCCACGTTCTTAACAAAGCTTCAAGTGGACCTTTTATTGTGTGGACCTATTTGTCCATGCACCGGTATGGTCTCTTCCACTCGAAGCTCTATAGTGATGATTTTTCTTCCCAGAATTATCATGCATAAAACGACCGCTACCAATTTTTCTTTTGGGGCTTTCTCCCCACTTAAAATTCTTGATGAGAGATTTCCTCTCTCCATCTCCTTCCTCCAGTTTGTTTAAGTCCGATTGAGGGATTTTCGGCTTATCCTGGGGTAAGACATCTTTTTGCACTCTCCGCATAGTGGCCATTGTAAAACAGTTAAGTGAAGCTTGTCCGTGAAAAGGGGCTTCCCATTCCATTTGGTCCACTTTATCAAATTTATTTTTCCTTTTATTGTCAGGCCTGATTTTGCCCCATGGCGTGTCCAGGTCCTGATCCATGTTCCCACTTGTGGGTGTTCCCTCATGTGCTATGCTACACCTTTCTACAAAATTCTCAATGTCCCATCTTGCTTTGGGCCAATAATAATTGTGAGCCACCTTTTGAATGATGGTACCTATTTTCTCATGGTCCCCATCTGGTTTCACATGTAGGCTCCTTATTAATTCTGTCCTATATCTCTTTGGAAGAACCAGCTGTCCGTGACCATTGGATCTAGTTCCAGTCTTCCTATACATCAACTTGTTTTTCATGTAAAAATCTCCCTTGCCTGGAGCTGTATGACAAGTTGACAATTTTCTGAAACAAGGCTTGAGTGTTTTATCCCCAGCCTGTGCCTTCCTCATCTCTTCTGGAGTGGTATCTAACATAATATCCTCCTCCTGTCTTGAGGTCGACCTGACCTGAAGGGTTGCCATATACACAGGTTTCCTTCTGCAATGGTCAGTGTCATGATTGTCCATCTGACAATTCTTACACCACCTTTTTCCTTGGTTGAAAGATTTTCTTTCATCATATTTCCTTTCATCGAATTGTGGGAATTTATTTTTATTGTCATACCGTGGCCTATCAAATTGGTGCTTACCTTTATTTTGATCCCTAGGATCAAATTTATTAAAGTTCTGTGGTGCCCTGAAGTTGTCCACCTGTTTCTTTTTATTACCTGTTACCTCTGCTTGAGCTGCTTGATACCTTTCAGCAACATTTAGCAACTCATCCAGCCTCTCTGCACCTTGTTCCATGAGAAACTTTCTCAGGTCTGGAGCCATGGACTCTCTTAGTTGCTCTATAAGGACCATTTCCTTAAGATCTTGGGTTTTCCCCAGAGAAGTCCATTTCTCCAAGTATGTCTCTATTCGTGCAGAGAACTGGTGATAGGTTTCACCTGACAGTAGTTTAGCATTCCTAAATTTTTTTCTATAGAATTCTGCATTCTTTTCATACCTTAACAAAAGAGCCTGCTTTAGCATGTCATAATTTTCCTGATCACCTCTGCTCATTTTTGCAAAAACTTCATAAGCTGCCCCACGAAGTCCCTGAGATAACTTTAAGCTCCACCTTTCTCTCTCTAACCCATACGTGGTAGCTAATAGTTCATACCTATTTATATAGCTCTCAATATCATCGTCTTTCTCAACAAAATGATCTAAATGAAAATTCATAGCTGAGATTGAGGCTCCCTGAGTAACCGTAGCATCAGAGGCAAAGGGACTGGCACCATTTTCAGGAGCATGGCCTGAAACTCAAACTCCCTTAGTCGTAACTCATGTTCCCTTTGTAATCTTTTATCTTCTGCTTCCCTTTCTGCAGCTAATTTCCTGTCTTCTCTTTCTGCAGCTAATCTTTTGTCTTCTCTTTCTGCTTCCAATTTCTTAGCCTCTTTGTCAGCCTCAATCTGCAACCTCTTAGTCTCAGCCTCAGCTTGCAACCTCTTAGTCTCAGCCTCAGCTTCAAATTGTAACTTCTTAATTTCCCTGTCAGCCTCTAACTTTCTTTCGGCTTCAAACCTTCTTTCTTCACGTTCAATAAATTTGTCACATTCCGTCGTGACATAGGCAACCATAACTTGCCCATCTAATCCTAACTCTTTTGCAGTCTGAACCGCAGCAGATCGAAATTTGGCCAGGTCCGCCATTGTCTATTATGTAAATTTATACAATGTCTAACCAACAATTCAATCTCTAATGGACAACACAGGCACCGTGAGCTCAACCTTATTTAATTCCACCCAAGGATACCTTTTAATTCTTATATTCCCTGAAGTGAATTACCCCCAATATTTTTAATAGTTAAAGATTCAAAATCCCAAGAGCGAGACCCCAATATATGTGGTGAAGTGGGATGTTATAAATACTTATAGGGAACTTAGTGTACTGACTGAGATCAGCTGTGAAGGTATCTATATCTATTAAGAGTAGTGTATTATAGATAACCTTACTTGCTACCACATATCTATATATCTCAGTCAGAATTATTCTGGAATAGTGTGATGCTACGTTATGTGTCTAGGGTATGTGTATGGTGAAGTGTAAGTCACAACAACAGACAGATAAACAATTTAATTTAATCCACTACTCTTAACAACACTGTGACACTCACATACATATAACACTCTATGAGAATAGCTTAAAGAAGTCACTCGTAACGGTTCAAATAACAATATGTATTCATTACTAGCATGAATGAATATGTGTCCTGATTCAACTACAAGGGAACCAGGAATCACAATCAATTTAAATTACAAGTTATGTACAGAATGTATTTAATATGAATATTGTAGTGACATATATTAGTACAAATGTTCTATGTGTGTCAGTTGTGTAGTAGTAAAATGAGGTAATACTGGTTTTGTTTTGTTCAAGCTCTGTTGGTATTTGTCATCATGACTTCAATAGTTTGTCTTTAGGGACTAGTATTGGAGATGTTCACAGTTCCTGATTTTAAGATAAGTAAATTCCCCTCTGTATAGTATTTTTATAAAGTTATTTCAAGATGAGGGGACATAATGTTGAGCTCAGCTGGCCAATTCGCTTATCTGGCGTGATGGCGGCAGGAAAGGACTCCTCTGCTCGAATTCTCCTCTGGGTTCAGGAGACACCTCACTGATAGCTAAAAAGACCAAGGAGTATGCTGTCCGACTCTGTATTCAGCAAATCTCTGACCAGATGCTGCTCAGTACCATCAAGACCACTGTCCCTGAAATCAAGAAGGATGTACCTTCTACTTCATAACTAATTTATATTCTCTTTTACACTGATCACAATACAGCACAAACATTGCGTTCAGAGCGTTAGGCCAACAGTCAGCTTCATTTGAAATACTTTATTCCAGTATTACCCTTCCTAATGGTTACTACGCCTCTGCACTTCCAGCATTATTTCTTTCTAGTCAATCATCCAGGTGTCAGTGTACTGTTTGGCCATTCCATGCCGTTTTACTTCTCTCCGACACCCTCTGTTCAGGCTGGAGCATTTTAGGCTTTACCTCACGTTTGCCACTGAACTACACATATATATACAGGCATAAATCAACAATTCACATTCAATTTTCATTAAAAGATATTAAATGGTTCAAGCTTACCACAATTCATACGAATAACACAGATACGTTGATTAGCAATGAATTCTGGCACAAACTGGCACAAACTTCCATCTGCCTATGTTCCAGGCTTTTATTGAGCCAAATATATGCTGGCTTCAACGCACTGATGCTTTATCAAGCTTTTTTTAAACAAGTGGTTTCGAACTAACGCTCCCAAGTGTGTATATCAGCGAGTCTGACCAATGAGCCCCGTTTCGACAAGTGTTTGAAAAAATGTTACCTTTCCCCGTTTCCCCTAACAACCAAGATAGTATTTATAGCCCGACCAATCGTGGTTAGGCTTTCATTTGTTGCGCTCCAATCAATTTGGAGTTTACATGGTAGGCTATTTCTGTAACGTAAATTTTTTTCAAACACGTTAAAAAAAAATCTTATGAGCAGAAATGATTTTATGCTGTCAGGCACCCCCAATATTTTATTTTGGGTATAATTTATTAATTCCTGGACTATTTGCGTAACGTTTTACATATTATTTGTCAGCAAGCCCTAAGGAACCCAAAAATACTAATTTAAAGGAGCTACGTGGCTGCGTTCAAAATATGCAATTTCTTCTACCTCCTGTTTGGAAGATGTGCTGTCTGGGTACTGTTATGTTTTCAACCGTAAACCCATCTATTGTTATCTTTTCTAATAAGAGTCTGTTATGATTTATAAACCTAACTCTGGGAAAGGGTAGTGTATTTTATCACTGTCCGTCTGAAAAAGTTAGTGCTTGTAGACTTACACGCGTGATGCCAGCATTTGTATATCGCGCGTCGCGTGTTGCATGCGTTCCTGATTTTCAGCCCTCCCCTCTCGCTATCCTTTTGTCCATCTGTTCGTTCGTTTTGGTAACGTAATATAATTAATGTTAGGATTAATTTAGGTCATTACGCAGTACGTCTCAATGTTTTTCTTAGAAATGCAGCACACGTTTCATTGAAGAAGGCGGGTAATAATACAGTAAGCTTTTATATCAACGTGAAAGCGTTACAATTTGCAGACGAAGCAGAAAACAAGGGGGATTTCGAGTACATTCTTTGTGACAGCACTGTTATTTTACCATTGCTCTTCTCTTTATTAATTTTATTTGTTAGGCTTCATATTTACCTAATAATTTATATATGTGGATTAGAATATTTCATGACAGAAGACCCAACGATGATATCCACTCACTGCCTAGTGGCGATGGAAAATAATAAAGCTTGGCGATACTGACCCAATATGACGTGAGTTAAACGTAGAATAGGGAATGTAGTTGACATGGGTTGTCTTTTCCAAGGGACTCTGAGATATCTTTTGCCCCGAAGGAAACTTTGGTGACAGAAAAGTTGGCCTTCTGGTCCGCGTTCATGAAACAACAATTTACATTTCTGTGCGAAGAATTTGCTATTGTTGTGCATTATTATTGCACAGACACTGTCCGTTCTGATCCGGAATGTTAGTAGATTACGTGTCAGCCTGGGCCACGGCATCTAAAACAAACACAGAACGTCTAGGGAAAGTGCAAAATTCAAGCCTTAGATTAATCACTGGAGGGATGAAGACTTCTCCAATCCAGGCAATGGAGAGATACACTGTCGTAGATTTTATTGAGATAGGTTGAAGATGTTTAAGGTCCCGTCTGAGCAGAGGTGATAATGGTAAACTATGTGAGAATAAGGGGTAAGAAATAGCTTTTTTTCCCAAGGGGGTGAGAGTGTAAGAGAAAGGACAGTCTCTGGATTGAGTAATTGCTCTAACCCCAGCCTATCTCACGACAATATTTAACTAGACTCCCTTTCTCTCCTGGTACATATATATACGAGTTACACTCCACTTACATATACAAAATTCTGTGACATAATACGTACAGACGTGAACCAAGCTATGGATAACATATAATGGGCAGGGGTTTGACCAACACGATAACTTACGGTTTTATTATGTTTTATTATCTTAAAAAAATCACATCAATATTATCTATCAGAACGTATAGTTTACAGACATAAAAAATGCAAGAAAATTTATTAACCCAATAGGCTCTCTTCTATTGCAAAGGAATCCCAAAGTAGATCCTGACAGAGGTAATTAACCCAAAAGATTACAGTTAATGATAATATATATAGGGATAGACGATATAGTAAAAGAACCAAGTCTCTACTTAATCTATCCTGAAACAAAGAAGACAAGAAAATGATATAACAGTATTTGCGAACCCGAAAAGACTGGAGTGAGTATAATGATTATACAAAATATGAAATATTCATTTCTCTTTCTTACAGTCTGTCAGTCTGTGGCCACAAGCAATCAGCAATCACACTTACCTACTACTCTTTAACACATCTGTGTATCTTTGACATATTTCAGGGTGGTGCTATCCAAGGAACCCCAGTTCCTCCAAGAATGATTAATTTTTCCTAATGGGGAACGTCCGCTTAAATAATGCTAATATTATGTGTCAAAAAGTTCACGTCAGGTAGTGCAGGTAAATATATATTGCGATCAAAATGTTCACCATGGGCAGCACACAGATGTCCGATATTTAAGGAAAATGTCTGGCGGGTACACTGTTAGAAAACCAATAAGGATAAGCAAAGGATCTCCTATCTGTTTTTATCTCTCACTCTGGGGTTGGGTGCCGGTTATGGACCCAAGTATTCTTTTTCCTGGATAAATCCACTTGAGAAAAGGAAAAAGAAACTACGATAGTCAATATTCTGGAAGCAATGTTTATATATATAGATATCTGGCCACCACAGGCTGATCAGATTTGCTGTGGACAAATCTGGGTACTTTCTTGTCCAGTTCTGATGTTTTATTCTTTAAATGTTTATATGTGGGGACTCTCTCTGTAAGAAGACAAGAGAACCGCACAGGTCCAAATTTAAGACCCAATAATATTTTAAGAATGTTTTCTGGAGCTATTCAGACCGCTAGATCACAGGGTTGATCGCCTAGATGTAGAAAAAACAAACATTTTAACAATGATATCATTATTATATTCTACACTCGTTAGGTAAGACCTCTAGATCACTCCGGTATTAAATTATATTTAAAACCCACAAAACTCTAGTAATTCGCAAAATTACGCATGGTGAATAAATGTATATTTATCTCTAATTACACTGACAAACAACATTTTTCTTTCTTATATAAGAATAAGTGTTCTTAGGTCAGTTTCTTGCGCTGATTTCAAATTTGAAATCCGTTTATCTCTATCACATCGGGTTCTTAAGATATTTGTGAATAAATATATTTTTGGGAAACCGTTATTTGCTCTGTTTCATTTTTACTATATAACTTATTAAAAATTAATAAAATGCAAAATAATTCTACTTTTTATACTGCTAAAAGATGCATGACATATGTTACGCTATTTTTCAAATAGTTACTGTATTTTGAAATAATTCTGAGCGAAATATGGCTTCTAGAAGTTGTAGAAATTCGGCTGATCTGTTCTGTTACGTGTGCGGATATTTTACCGATCGTGTTCACCAGAGCACAATGGGCTAATCACCTGTTTGCCATGTCATTTTGATTACATGTCCTGCCCATGGGCCTTGTGCACTTGGGTTCCCTCTACACCTCGTTTCACGGGGTAGAAGAGGTTCCGATTATGAGATGAGATGAGATGAGTGTTCACCAGAAAAACATTACACCATTACTAAAAAAAGCATATGAACTTTATTTCGATTCGAAAGTTGATGATGCAAATAAATCTTGGAAGCCAAATGAAGTTTGTTCGACTTGTGCAAATACATTGGCAGGTTGGTTACGAAAATCGCCGAAGTATAAGTCGATGCCTTTTGGAGTGCCAGTAATATGGCGTGAACCGACAAATCACGCTACTGATTGTTACTTCTGCTTGACAAATATCCATGGTTTCACTTTTAAAACTAGAAAGTCTGTGGTTTATCCAAATATTGAATCGGTTTTGAAACCAGTGCCTCATGATCCAATCGTGTCCGATCCCAGTTCCACCAGAACAATATCCGTTGGACGTAAATGAACCATCAGAAAGTGATAGTTTACCTGCTTTAGAAACTAATTCTGACTCGGATTATATACCGGTGAATGATGGTGTTCACTTAATTAACCATTCAGAACTTTCAGATCTAATACGTGATCTCGCTCTTACCAAAGGACAAGCGGAATTACTCGGTTCGCGACTCAAAGAATGGAATCTTTTAGCGCCCAATACTCCGATATCTAAATTTCGTCATAGACACAGAGAACTTGTTCAATACTTTGAGATGGATGATGACATTTGCTATTGCAAAGATGTAAACGGTCTAATGGTGCACCTCGGTCATGAGTACATAGTCAACGAATGGCGACTTTTCATCGACTCTTCCAAGACTAGTCTAAAAGCCGTGTTATTGCATAACGGAAATTTATTTTCATCAATTCCAGTCGCCTACTCTGTTCAAATGAAAGAGACTTATGACAATATGGCTATACTTTTGGCAAAAATAAAGTACAATGACTACCAATGGCGGATTTGTGGAGACCTAAAAGTCATTGCAATTCTCACGGGCATGCAGACTGGGTACACTAAATTTTGTTGCTTCCTATGTGAATGGGACAGCCACAACAGACAGGAACATTATGCAAGAAAGGTGTGGCCTATCAGGGATCGTATGCAGCTCGGGCATAAAAATGTAATACACGAGCCATTTGTTAACAAAGACTGCATCATTTTACCACCGTTACATATAAAGTTGGGGCTCATGAAGAATTTTGTAAAAGCGTTAGATAAAACGAGCAAAGCTTTCACTTATCTTCGAGAAAAGTTTCCGCAAGTTAGCGATGCAAAGATAAAGGAAGGTATCTTTGTAGGACCTCAGATTAGGAAAGTTATTGCAGACAAACAATTTGAGAACTTGTTACATGGTAGTGAACTTCGTGGATGGATGGCATTCAAATCGATCGTCGATAACTTTCTGGGAAATCACAAATCTGTCGACTATGTTGCATATTGTTAAGCAGTGCATAGATGCATACAGAATTATGGGCTGTAACATGTCCCTCAAAATCTATTTGCCCGATTCGCATCTTGACTTTTTCCCTGACAATCTTGGCGAAGTCAGCGATGAACATGGAGAACGATTCCATCAAGATATCGCCGTAATGGAGTCACGTTATCAAGGACGGTGGAGTGTGACCATGCTTGCTGATTATTGTTGGATGCTTCATCGCAATGTACCACATGCCATTCACCGACGAAAGTCGACTGCAAAGAAATTCAAGCCTACATAACTGTTATACTTCTTGTACGAATGATATTGTAATACTGTATGCGTTGTTAAAAAACTTCAATTGCGTATTTCTTGAGATCCCGACCTGATAGAGAAAAACGGTTTGCAGATTTTAAAACAGCGCATTAAAATTGACCAGAAAAACATAGAAATGTTAGAGAAAGAAAAAAAATTTTTTTTTTTGTTAGCCAGTGTTATCAGTCGCCTAGCGTATATTAATTAATTTAAAGCGTCTCTTACTGGGGGAATATCAAGAAATTAAATTTACTTATTACAGCTGGAACTATTTAATATTCTTCTTCTTCTTCTTCTTTGATCCTTAGCCGCCGACCGTCAAAGCAGTCAGTGGCTATCACGCCTAGTGGCGTCTTGTATGGCAACAACAAATTGATTCCACTTTGCTCGGTCGGTGGCCATCCTTCGTACAGTGCCCCAACTCTGGTTCATTCTTTGCATCTCAGCCTCCACAGTCCTCCGCCAGGTTGTTTTTGGTCGGCCTCTTTTTCGTTTTCCTTCAGGGGTCCAAAGCATAGCTGTTCTTGTGATGGCATCGGGGTCTCTTCTGAGGACATGACCAACCCAGTTCCAGCGTCTGCCAGCTGTGATGGTGTGCATGTCCTCTTGCTTGCTACGAGTAAGCAGATCTTGGTTAGTGATGGTATTCGGCCAAAAGATTCGGTGAATTTTTCTTAGTCATGTTGTGTGAAAAGAGGACAATTTCGACATTTCCTTCTCTGTAACTCTCCAGCATTCCGCACCATAGAGAAAATATGCTTATTTAATAAACACAGAAATCCCAGTGAAAAAATTAACACGTTAAGGCACTCAAAATTCTAATATATATATGATTACCGCCACACAAGGAAAAATGACACTCTCCGTGAATCTCAGAAATTCTTTCTATATAAAACTCCAAGATTCGCGCTAGCAGATATCACCAATTCCTGGGGCAGACTGATGATGAATTTTCTAAAACTGCGCTAATATACTGAATCGGCCCATGTCCCCATGACTGGCAAACGCACCTGCGAATTCTTCGTCCATTCTATTATCAGGTGTTAAACAGAGGGTGCTGATCTCGGCTCTTGACATTGTAACCTGATCTCCGGTGGTCTGCCTCTCTGTGGGAATGTCAGTAAGAGATACCGCCGCGAGAGAAGACAACAAAAGGGCGAATGTCCAGATAACTTATGGCATACCAAACCAGCAATCGTGGGAATGACTCGAGTTGTTTAGTTGTAAGAGAGAAAAGGGGGACTGAGGGATTAAAGAAAAAGAGGATCGACTTTCATACGTCACATACACCAACATCCGCTCTCTTGATGACAGACGTGAGGAAAAGGTATTCACTCACAGTGAGAAGCTTCTACGAATGCCAAGTCATCCAATGCATGCCAAACTCCATAGTTTGACAAAGAACAGGCTGAAAAGAACCAGCTTCTTAAACATCTCCAAACATCTGCATCGATGCCATGAAGACCTCCTCCCAAACCGATCTACTGAGATTGAAATGTTAATTGATTACAAGGAGCCAGATGACTGTCATGAAAATATATCTATCATCACAGAAGTCCCTGAAATAAAAAAGAAAGACCACCAGACCCCTCAACAACTAAAACCTTTGGCTCAAGAAATGATTGAAGAAAAGTACAACCCGAAGGAGTGGACACACGCATACACAGATGGATCCGCTGAGGGGGCAGTAAAAAACGGTGGAGGAGGCATTTTTATAAGATTCCTAAATGGAAAGATCATCCGAAAGGCCTTCCCAACTGGAAAGATCTCCTCCAATTTCAGGGCAGAAGCTATGGCACTACTGCAAGCTCTGAAAATCCTCACCAGATCCGAACAGCAGCCACCAGCTAAGATAGTGATCTTCACTGACTGCAGACCATTACTGGAATCAATACAAAACACCAGAAATGATAACATGATGAATGAGATCAGATCTGAGCGTAACATCATCCAAAGGTCATCAACCATTGCCCTTCAGTGGTTACCCTCCCATTTTGGAATTGCTGGAGATAGAGCAGATGCTCTATCAAGAAGTGGCAGTAACATGGAACAATACAGCCACCCATTGCCCTATCGGGAAGCAAAAACCATCATCCACAACAAGTACAAAAATCAGTGGAAGGAGGAAGCGGATATATACAGAAAAGATGACCCAATCCACCTTCTAAACAGATACCAACAGACCACCATTTTCCGCCTGAGAACTGGCCACTGCAGATTACTTGGCCATCTCTATCGCCTCAGGATATCCCACACAAATGAATGCCCATGTGGAACTGGAATCCAGACCCCAGAACACATTGTCCAGAACTGCCCAACCCATGATGAACCGCGACGTGCGACCTGTCCAAGGGATGCTGAGCTCAAGCAGAAGCTATGGGGCTACCGCGCCGACCTGGTAAAGACTGTGGACTTCGTCCTGGCGACAGGTCTGCAGATTTAGCATGACTACAAACTGAACGCAGAAGAAGAAGTAGATTACGTGTCTTTAATTACATTTATAGTGTTAGAGGCGCAAATGATTTTTGTTGATGTTTCTTTCAAGTATAGACTAGCTGAATTAGAGATGGTAATGATATTTGTTGTTTCTTTTAATTATAGACCCACTGAATTAGAACTGAATTAGAGGTGGTAATGACATTTGTTGTTTCTTTTAAGTACAAACCCGGGAGCCGCGCTGGTGTAATGGTTACCACATTGCGCTGGCGATCAGGTGTTCAAGGTTCAAGCCCGGGCGTGGGCATTTGAAGGTGTGTCATCGACCGGGATTTTGACTGAATAATCTGAACGGCTCCTGAGATCAACCCTCTGTGGAAGCGAAGCTCCTGACCGGGTTGGAAGGAAAGTCCACAGGCTCCCCAGCCTCGCAATGACACGTCATTGGACCGAAGGGCTGAAAGCCCAAGTGCCGCTGGTTAAGGAAAAAAAAGTATAGACCCACTGAATTAGAAGTGGTAATGATACTTGTTGTTTCTTCTAAATATAAATCTACTGAATTAGAGGTGCCAATGAGATGTGAAGTTTTTGTATTTTAAAATATAAACTCGCTGAATTAGAAGTGCTAATGATACTTGTTACTCATTCTGTGATGATACGGTTGTGTGATCTCAAGTCCACTCCGGCAGGATTGCATTACATTCCCGTGCGAGTGATATTTTCTTATTTTTCTCTTCCCTGTCATTATTATGTGGCATATTTTATGCACCATTATTTACTCTCTATGCATAATCTAGTAGGGTGAAGTCTCTAACACTCCACACCCCTACAGAAGTATTTGCTATGGGATTGTCTTTATCTTGTTTACCACTCCTCAGACTTATTTACGTTCCGCCAGGTGAACTGGCGTATTATCGTAACAATACCCAGTCATTATCATCGGTCAGTGAGCGAGATTCTTATCATGAAAAGACGGTCTCGCCCAATCAACATCTATAGAAGCCAATATTGTCTGTCTGAGATAGCCGTCTGAGGTGGGCAGATTACACAGGTGGTAGATGCGTTTATCGTTTCACGGGATCATCCCTGTGTGTGATTATCACGTTAATCTGTCTGGAGAGACAATATTGGCGATAGGTAGCAACTGGACATCAAATGAGTTCACAGATGGTGTTTATGAGTTGTGCACAAGATGCCGGCGGAAGTCTGACGCAAAGATATCAAGAGGTCCCGTGTGGATATTAAAATTAATAATATTTTGAGACACGTGGGGTATTTTTTTTTAATTTGAAACACTCCTACCCACGTAGTGCTGAACGAGATTCGATTGGATTGGTTCATTTTGAGGAGCTGAAATATGCAATGTATTTCATTGGTACACTAGTCGGAAGTGCAATCTATGATTTGCACTACGAACTGAGAATATAGTGTGATGAAAACACAAACACAGATCACACAGAGAGACTGCAGCGCAAACGTCAGACTAGCGACTCCTAAAAGCCAGAAAGAAAAAGGAGATATTAGACTTAGAAATTTCACAACTATAAGAAACAGATCGAGTATTGGGCAACGTAGGAATTTACAAGTAAACCCGCATTTTTTATACAAGACTGGAAACTTAGGAATTTGATCACCCTTCATAGAGAAATTAAACAAACGTTTTCCAAGACCAGTGATTTCGCAGAAAATCCGCCATCAGAGGAATTAACTCTAATTTCCCAGACCAAGTAATAGAGGAATTATACAAAAGTTTTCCAAGGCCAGTGATTTTGCAGAACACCCGCCGTCAGAGGAACTAACTCTAATTTCCAGCCCAAAGTGATTTCGAAGCATCTAATAAAGAGCTGTGTCCAGTCTTAATCTGTGCAAGGAGATTGTGTATTCCCAAAATTTTGGGGTAAGTGTAAACAATTTATTTACTGATGTAAATTCTACAGGTTTCTTGCTAAGTGGTTATATACAAGGCTGGCAACCTCAACATATGAAAATAGTATATGCATGAACCACTACTGCAAGAACTGGTGATTGTTTCTGAATAGTCGTGCGGGAAACCCGACAGCAGAGTGACCCCAGACTCCGGCGGGAGTAGTGATGAGTAATGAGTGATGATTACATCACATGTGCCTAAGGTGTAACATATTATTTTGTGAGATTTATGTACGTTTTTTAATTGTAATTCAGGCAAATCATTATTCATGAAATCCAGACGCAATTTCCTACTTGACACACCGAAGGATATTGGTGAATTTTCATCATATTAACTGAGTTACACTGTGTGCTCAGGAATTTAATTCTTCTGAGAGGTTAACATTGGTGGATGGGGCGCGTGACAATGGGCCTGTTAGTTTGCGGCTGTAGCAAAATATGCGAGAATAAACGCTCAATTCAGTACGATTTAGGCATAAAACGATAATAAATACATTAGCCCGCGTGTGTCTGACGGTTGTAATCTTCGAAGCCAGCACCGCTGATTTTTGCACAGTGCTAAGCCTAGAGAACGATTTCACGGAAACAGTCTGACACGCTTTAGTTTCGTTTTCGAGAAACACTACTAATATTTAACTTTTGCCCAATCTGCTGTATACACTTTGTAGTCTAGCCTTACAATAAACTATTGGCGGAAGTATACCTCAATATAGCTATCTGAAGTAACACTTTCTGTCAACTTTGTAGCAAAATCCGTAGTAATCCTTACATTTTTTGGTAATATTACACGATACAATGCTAAATAGTAACGCAAAATCTTAAACCCGCCCCGTCTAACCCCGCTTCGATGACACAGTCTGCAACGCATATATTCACACTGCGAAAAAGCCAGCAAGGCCAAACCACGCAGACAGTTTTATTTCCTACTAATGGTAGCATTACTGATGTAACTAAAACTGTAGTTATTTGAAAAATACATGCTCGCAAGATGAAAGAGAGGAAGATGGCGGATTTGTGCAAAATTTTATTTGACGATGGACGATGACATAAATTGGAAATTTTAAACCATTATGAAGTTCCCCATAAGAATTATATGGTAGTATGACGTAAAGTTCGCTGAGTAAGAATGTACTTTTAAATATATGATATTCCCAGTATTAGAGAAGTTATTGAAGAAATACTAATCTCTAAGAACACACGACCAGACACACTGGCGTTCCTGCTCATGTTTTTTTGGTAACGTTAGGGGGACGCGAGCTGGGAAAAGAGGCAGGGAGGTACATTCAAATTAACTTGAGGTGAACAGAGTATGAATGGGAAAGGGGAACGGTAGGAGAAATGTAATCCTAAACGTGATATCTTTTGTATTTTGCATGACTAGAGCAGACTAGCCAATCGACCACCAGTTATTCAAAATTGTTTTGGGTTTTTCATTCAAACTGCATTTGAATTCAAGTAGTAGAACGTTACGATTGGCTGGGCTGGTAGATATTAGCAAAAGGCTTTGATTATTCATTGCCAGTTGAACTAATAACACTGACAAACAACATTTTTCTTTCTTATATAAGAATAAGTGTTCTTAGGTCAATTTCTTGCGCTGATTTCAAATCTGAAATCCGTTTATCTCTATCACGTCGGGTTCTTAAGATATTTGTGAATAAATATATTTTTGGGAAACCGTTATTTGCTCCGTTTCATTTTTACTATATAACTTATTAAAAATTAATAAAAAGCAACATAAATCTACTTTTTATACTGCTAAAAGATGCATGACATATGTTGCGATTTTTCAAATAGTTACTGTATTTTGAAATAATTCTGAGCAAAATATGGCTTCTAGAAGTTGTAGAAATTCGGCTGATCTGTTCTGTTACGTGTGCGGATATGTTACCGATCGTGTTGACCAGAAAAACTTTACACCATTACTAAAGAAAGCATATGAACTTTATTTCGATTCGAAAGTTGATGATGCAAATAAATCTTGGAAGCCAAATGCAGTTTGTTCGATACATTGGCAGGTTGGTTACGAAAATCGCCGAAGCATAAGTCGATGCCTTTTGCAGTGCCAGTAATATGGCGTGAACATACAAATCACACTACTGATTGTTACTTCTGCTTGACAAATATCCATGGTTTCACTTTTAAAACTAGAAAGTCTGTGGTTTATCCAAATATTGAATCGGTTTCGAAACCAGTGCCTCATGATCCAATCACGTGTCCGATCCAAGTACCACCAGAACAATATCCGTTGGACGTAAATGAACCATCAGAAAGTGATAGTTTACCTGCTTTAGAAACTAATTCTGACTCAGATTACATACCGGTGAATGATGGTGTTTACTTAATTAACCATTCAGAACTTTCAGATCTAATACGTGATCTCGCTCTTACCAAAGGACAAGCGGAATTACTCGGTTCGCGACTCAAAGAATGGAATCTTTTAGCGCTCAATACTCCGATATCTAAATTTCGTCATAGACACAGAGAACTTGTTCAATACTTTGAGATGGATGATGACATTTGCTATTGCAAAGATGTAAACGGTCATGAGCACATAGTCAACGAATGGCGATTTTTCATCGATTCTTCCAAGACTAGTCTAAAAGCCGTGTTATTGCATAGCAGAAATTTTTTTTCATCAATTCCAGTCGCCTACTCTGTTCATATGAAAGAAACTTATGACAATATGGCTATACGTTTGGAAAAAATAAAGTGCAATGACTACCAATGGCGGATTTGTGGAGACCTAAAGGTCATTGCAATTCTCACGGGCATGCAGACTGGGTATACTAAATGTTGTTGCTTCCGATGTGAATGGGACAGCCGCAACAGACAGGAACATTATGCAAGAAAGGTGTGGCCTATCCGGGATCGTATGCAGCTCGGGCATAAAAATGTAATACATGAGCCATTAGTTAACAAAGACAGCTTCATTTTACCACTGTTACTGGGGCTCATGAAGAATTTTGTAAAAGCGTTAGATAAAACGAGCAAAGCTTTCACTTATCTTCGAGAAAAGTTTCCGCAAGTTAGCGATGCAAAGATAAAGGAAGGTATCTTTGTAGGACCTCAGATTAGGAAAGTTATTGCAGACAAACAATTCGAGAACTTGTTACATGGTAGTGAACTTCGCGCATGGATGGCATTCAAATCGATCGTCGATAACTTTCTGGAAAATCACAAATCTGTCGACTATGTTGCATATTGTTAAGCAGTGCATAGATGCATACAGAATTATGGGTTGTAACATGTCCTCAAAATCCATTTGCTCGATTCGCATCTTGACTTTTTCCCTGACAACCTTGGCGAAGTCAGCGATGAACATGGAGAACGATTCCATCAAGATATCGCCGTAATGGAGTCACGTTATCAAGGACGGTGGAGTGTGACCATGCTTGCCGATTATTGTTGGATGCTTCATCGCGATGTACCACATGCCATTCACCGACGAAAGTCGACTGCAAAGAAATTCAAGCCTACATAACTGTTATACTTCTTGTACGAATGATGTTGTAATACTGTATGCGTTGTTAAAAAACGTCAATTGCATATTTCTAGAGATCCCGACCTGATAGAGAAAAACGGTTTGCAGATTTAAAAACAGCGCATTAAAATTGACCAGAAAAATATAGAAATGTTAGAGAAAGAAAAAAAAAGTTTTTTTTTGTTAGTCAGTGTAATTTTATACAGATACGCTGAAAAACAGCTGTGTTAATTATAAACTTAAATAAAGAATCAAGTCACAGTCTGTGCGATTCGGAGGAAGCTGAGTCCATTTCTTCAATAAATCAGCGTCATTTGTTTATATATTTCTTGATTGTGGTAAGGATATTTTATGAAATTTACTATGTTTGCTCCAACTACAAAAGTTAGATACTGCTTTTAGGGAAAAAGTGAAGGACATGTCGGAAGCAGACATTGTTGAGTCCACACATTAAACGGTATCTGACTGATGTATGTTGTTATGATTATGTTGACATATTATTGTATTAAAATAGATTAGTAAAGCCTCTGTGTTCAATGAACACTGTTTACATGCCTGAAGCAAATATAAGTGTAAAGAAAAGAAGAGAAGATCATATCACAGGAAATGTGGTTACTCCACATTATTGTATGGAGGAAAAGTATGTGAACGTACAGTTGCGTATCTACTATAAGGACTTTAGGTGTGGTCACAATCAGGTGGGAGTCCTGTACGATTCGGGGCTAGTGCATTTGTAAGGCACGCGAGGCTGACCCCATACCCACGTAGGAAATTAAGTGTTAGAATAAATGATCAGAGATAAAAGGCCAGGGTGTCCTTTTGTTGCAGAGGGTCTATGTTCCTGTTGCCGGCTGGTGACAGGAAACCTGCTGAGTGCTTATAAACGCCAACCAGTCTCCAACCAGACTTATATGCTGTTGAATATCCAGTAGGAGCTTTGGCGATTGTTGAACTTGAAATTTCTGCAACTACCCATCGTATTATCTTACAACAAGGACTCTCAGGTGAAGAGTAAAACCTCTGGGGCATCTCTGACATTTTCTTGTGTTTCAAAATATTACACAGGAATTTTATGGGGGTATGAGGAACTACAGCCCTCATATACAGTGACTCTCCCGTTATATAAATACAGTGAATTAGTTTAATATTTCCTAAGGAAGAACAGTTATAATTACATAATAACTTTTAGTTATTGGGCAGATTGTCCCAACATTTTAAATTGTTCTTTTTCTGTAAACTATCTTGTCTTTGTTTTCAAAGACCTGTCCACAAGCTATGAATGGACAGGCAAAATAAATTGTAAATACTTTTTTTAAAGAAATACTTAACTGATAGTTATTAACTTCTTTTATAGAAACTTAAAGTGTTTGATTGTTGTGTACCATCATTCATTTCTCCCCTAGACACTAGGTACACCATACACCATAGCCACAAGATTGACCGTGTGAGACCTATGGAGGTAGCTGTAGGTTCTCTGCACATAATTCATCATCATCATTTATAGAGTCAGAGGCCTACTTTTGCTTGACCTCACACGGTTATAGCAGACACCTTTTCATTCTTTTAGGATACCATCATAACCTCTCCAGCAAAATCAACTTTGCTACTTAAATTGGTAGGCTTGTCCGGGCATCTGAATTTCTCTTAGTACTACATTCATTGGGGTCTGGGGTTTAGCTTTAACAACAGTCTAATTTTCCCAGGGAATCCCCATATAGTATTACCCAAGATTTGGGTAGTGAAGAAAGTGTCAGAGCCCAGATTTAATTAAATAAATCTATAATTAGTTAGAGATTTTGTTAGAACATTGTGTACTTATTAGAATGGCAGATCTGGCCAGGTTTCGCTCTGCGGCTGTACAGACTGCTAAAGAGATGGGCATGGATGGACCAGAGTTGGTTCAATACGTAACTTCAGAGGTGGATAAATTTATTGCCAGAGAAGATAAAAGATTAGAGAAAGAAGCAGAAAGAAAGTTAGAGGCTGAAAAAGAAATTAAGAGGTTGCAGATTGAGGCTGAGAAGGAGGCTAGGGCATTAGAGGCTGATAGAGAGGCTGAGATAATGAGGCTCCAATTTGAGGAGAAAAAATTAGAGGCAGAAGAAAAGAGATCGACTGCCGAGAGGGAAGCAGCAAAGGAGGAGAAAAGATTACAGAGGGAGCACGAGTTACGACTAAGGGAGTTGGAAATTCAAGGCCATGCTCCTGAAAATGGTGCCAGCCCCTTTGCCGCAGATGCCACTACTAGTCAAGGAGCCTCAACCTCAGCTATGGGTTTTCATGTAGACCATTTTGTTGAGAAAGACGATGACATAGAAGGATATTTAAGCAGGTTTGAACTTTTAGCTACTACTTATGGGTTAGAAAGAGAAAGATGGGGGGTAAAATTGTCTCAGGGACTTCGGGGAACAGCTTATGAAGTGTTTTCCAAAATGAGCAGGGATGACCAAGACAACTATGACATGTTGAAGCAAGCTCTTCTGTTAAGATATGAAAAGAACGGAGAGTTTTATAGAAAGAAATTTAGGAATGCCAGGCTACTGTCGGGTGAGACCTATCACCAGTTCTCCGCCAGGTTGGAAACGTATATGGAGAAATGGGCTACTTTGGGGGAAACCCAAGATCTCAAAGAGATGATACTCATTGAACAGATGAGAGAGTCCATGGCTCCAGACATGAGAAATTTTCTCATGGAACAGGGCGCAGAGAGGCTGGGTGAGATAATAAATGTCGCTGAGAGGTATCAGGCAGCCCAGGCAGAGGTAGCTGGCACGAAGAAGAAACAAATAGATCAGAGTAAGGTCCCTCAAAACCATAACAAATTCGATAATAGAAATAAGCAGAACTTCGATAGGCCTCGAAATGAATTTAAGAATAGACCCTCTCAATTCAACGATAGAAGAAATGATGAAAGAAAACCTTTTAACCAAGGAAAGAGGTATTGTAAAAATTGTCGGATGGACAACCATAACACTGAAAATTGTAGAAAGAAAACTCCAAGTTTCGCTGCCATGAAAACTGGGAGGAAGGGAATAAAGGTCAACTCTATTGAACAGCAGGAACCTTACCATCCCCCAGTGTGTGAAGATGTAATATGCAATGGAGTCACCATAAGGTGTTTGTATGATACGGGATTGGATTATGATTCAGTTGTTAGTTCTCACCTGGTGCAAGCAGATCAATACACCACAGAAACAGTAGAGATCCAAGCGGCAACCAAGGACGTAGCGACCATGACACTTCCCATCGCCAGGATAAATGTGAAGACGCGATATGTGGAAGGAGTAATCAAGGCAGCAGTGTTAAATGATCCAATCTACCCTCTGATATTGGGGTGTAGATATGTCTTCTTGGGGAATCCCAAGAGACCGGTGATCATGGCAACAGTCCAGACACGATCTCAATCCCGAAAGGAAGAAGATGAACCCATAAATACTCATCCAGAGGAGATGAGAAAGGCACAGGCTGAAGATAAGTCACTGAAGCCGTGTTACAAGAAACTCCCAAAGAGCCATACTCCTCCTAATAAGGGAGAATTCTATATGAAGAATAAATTGCTATACAGGAAGGTCGGCACTGGTTCAGCTGGTCACGCACAGCTGGTCCTTCCTAGTTCATATAGGGAGAAAGTAATGGAGTTAGGTCATACTATCCCCTTCAGTGGTCACATGGGGATTAGCGCAACAGGACAGCGGATAGCTTGTCATTATTTCTGGCCAGGGATAACGGAAGACATTAAGAGATATGTGAAATCCTGTCCCGAATGCCAGAGAGTAGCTCCAAAACATTGGACTGCTCCAGCAACTCTTGGGGAAATGCCCATAGTGGGAACCTCTTTTGAGAGAGTTGCAGTGGATATTGTGGGACCTCTCCCTCGGACCAAGAGGAGGAACAGTTACATCCTTACTGTGGTAGACACTTGTTCTATGTGGGGAGAGGCGGTAGCCCTGTCATCAATCGATTCGAAACATGTGGCAGAGGCATTACTTACTATATTCACAAGGTTAGGATTCCCGCATCAAATCTTGACTGATAATGGCTCTCAGTTCAAGGGGAAGCTAACTGAAGAGGTTTTCAAGTTGTTTCAAGCCAAGCACTTTTATAGTAGTCCGTATCACCCCCAAGGGAACGGCCAGGTAGAGAGGTTCAATGGGACTCTCATTTCTATCCTGAGAAAGCTGGCACATGAGAAACCTGAGACGTGGGACCACTACTTGCCCGCCACATTGTTTGCCTACCGGGAAGTACCACATAATTCAACTGGAATGGCACCCGCAACACTCCTATTTGGGAGGCCTATAAAAGGTCCGTTAGAAGCTTTGCTAAGGACCTGGACAGATGAGAAGGCATAGGAGACTGTTACCTTATCATACCAATATGTGAACGAACTGACCACTCGTTTAAAAACCAGTTGGAAACTGGCAAATGAAAATTTGAGACAAGGCAGGAAAAAGCATGCTGCTTATTTTAATAAAAAAAAGCGAAGGATCGAGAACTTGCTGTAGGGGAGAAGGTACTTCTTCTATTGCCAGGCAGCAACAATAAACTTCAGATCGGATGGCAAGGGCCATATACAGTTTTGGAAAAAGTATCCAGAACAAATTATAAGATAGACAAAAAGGGAAAGGAGAAGGTCTATCATGTGAACCTTTTGAAGAAATATCTGGACAGACAAATCCAGGAGGGATCACATTTAATGGCCTTCTCTATAGCAACCGAGATGAAGAATGATCGTCTCTCCTCGGTTGAATATCCACTGAAAACCAGTGAAACGTTTGCACAGGTGAAAATCAGTAATCACCTGACAAAAAGACAGAAGGAGAAGGTTCAAAAGGTCCTTGAGAAACATACAGATGTGTTAACTGATAAACCAGGGCACACAAATTTGTTGTCATATGATATGAAATTACTAGACCCAGCACCCATCTGTATGAGGCCTTATTCTATTCCGTTCGCTAAGGAAAAAGCTTTGAAAGAGGAGATTGATTATCTGTTAAAAGAAGGGATTATTTCTCACAGTGAGTCTCCTTACAGTTCCTGTGTGGTTCTGTTGCGGAAACCATCAGGAGAACATAGACTGTGCATAGATTACAGGAAACTGAATGCTGTCACAGAAGGTCAGGTGGATCCATTACCTGATACTACTCAACTTTTTGCCAGGCTGAACAAGGCAAAATATTTTTCTAAGGTGGATCTTAGCAAAGGCTATTACCAGATTCCAGTAAAGCCTGAGGTTCGACCTTATTTGGCATTTAGCACCTCGGAAGGTCATTATGAGTTCAACATGTTACCATTTGGTTTGAAAAATGCCCCGAGTGTGTTTTCTAGGATGATGCGAAAATTGCTGGATCCCCTGAAAAATCCATGTATTTCGAATTTTATGGATGATATCATCATTGCGACGGAAACATTTGAGGAACACGTTACCTCTTTGAATATGCTGTTTGATAGACTCAGAGAGGCTAACTTAACCACTAGACCAACAAAATGCTGTATTGGTTGTAAAGAGATGGAATTCTTGGGACATACAGTACATCAGGGTAGCATGACCCCTGATCCCAAGAATCTGGAAAAACTAAAAAGAGCACCTAGACCTTAAACAAAAAAAAAGATGTGCGATCTTTCGTGTCTCTGTGTGGTTTTTACCAAAAGTATATCAAACATTTTAACTCTATATGTGCTCCTTTGACCGATTTAACTCGCAAAGGTCAACCTGATACTATAATTTGGTCAGCACAGTGTGAATTGGCTTACCAGGAGTTAAAAGAGAAGCTTACAAGCAGGCCAGTGTTGCAATTGCCTGACTTGACTAAAGAATTTATTGTGAGAAGTGACGCAAGCAATGTAGGCCTGGGCGCTACATTATTGCAAAGGTCTTCCTCACAAGATGGGGAATTGAACCCAGTCGCTTATGCTAGCCGCAAATTGAACAAGGCGGAAAAAAATTACTCAACCAGTGAAAAAGAATGTCTCGCTTTAATATGGGCTATAAAGAAATTCCAAATTTATTTATATGGCCGGACATTTGTGGTCCAAACGGACCATTCTCCCCTCGTATTCTTGTCACAGGCTAAGCATGAAAATTCTAGATTATTGAGATGGTCTCTCTTGTTGCAACCATACTCATTTTTAATAGAATACATTCCCGGCCCTTTGAACGTTGGCGCAGACTTTCTGAGCAGACATCCGTATGATGAAGATCAGAAAACGAGTAAGACTTCATGGAACTAAGTTATCTCGCATATTATAACCTGCAAATGAATGCATGTTTTAGGATGGGAGGTGTGTAGCAAAATATGCGAGAATAAACGCTCAATTCAGTACGATTTAGGCATAAAACGATAATAAATACATTAGCCCGCGTGTGTCTGACGGTTGTAATCTTCGAAGCCAGCACCGCTGATTTTTGCACAGTGCTAAGCCTAGAGAACGATTTCACGGAAAAAGTCTGACACGCTTTAGTTTCGTTTTCGAGAAACACTACTAATATTTAACTTTTGCCCACTCTGCTGTATACACTTTGTAGTCTAGCCTTACAATTAACTATTGGCGGAAGTATACCGTAATATAGCTATCTGAAGTAACACTTTCTGTCAACTTTGTAGCAAAATCCGTAGTAATCCTTACCTTTTTTGGTAATATTACACGATACAATGCTAAATAGTAACGCAAAATCTTAAACCCGCCCCGTCTAACCCCGCTTCGATGACACAGTCTGCAACGCATATATTCACACTGCGAAAAAGCCAGCAAGGCCAAACCACGCAGACAGTTTTATTTCCTACTAATGGTAGCATTTCTGATGTAACTAAAACTGTAGTTATTTGAAAAATACATGCTCGCAAGATGAAAGAGAGGAAGATGGCGGACTTGTGCAAAATTTTATTTGACGATGGACGATGACATAAATTGGAAATTTTAAACCATTATGAAGTTCCCCATGAGAATTATATGGTAGTATGACGTAAAGTTCGCTGAGTAAGAATGTACTTTAAAATATATGATATTCCCAGTATTAGAGAAGTTATTGAAGAAATACTAATCTCTAAGAACACACGACCAGACACACTGGCGTTCCTGCTCATATTTTTTTGGTAACGTTAGGGGGACGCGAGCTGGGAAAAGAGGCAGGGAGGTACATTCAAATTAGCTTGAGGTGAACAGAGTATGAATGGGAAAGGGGAACGGTAGGAGAAATGTAATCCTAAACGTGATATCTTTTGTATTTTGCATGACTAGAGCAGACTAGCCAATCGACCACCAGTTATTCAAAATTGTTTTGGGTTTTTCATTCAAACTGCATTTGAATTCAAGTAGTAGAACGTTACGATTGGCTGGGCTGGTAGATATTAGCAAAAGGCTTTGATTATTCATTGCCAGTTGAACTAATAACTTTATACAGATACGCTGAAAAACAGCTGTGTTAATTATAAACTTAAATAAAGAATCAAGTCACAGCCTGTACGATTCGGAGGAAGCTGAGGCCATTTCTTCAATAAATCAGCGTCATTTGTTTATATATTTCTTGATTGTGGTAAGGATATTTTATGAAATTTACTATGTTTGGTCCAACTACAAAAGTTAGATACTGCTTTTGGGGAAAAAGTGAAGGACATGTCGGAAGCAGACATTGTTGAGTCCACACATTAAACGGTATCTGACTGATGTATGTTGTTATGATTATGTTGACATATTATTGTATTAAAATAGATTAGTAAAGCCTTTGTGTTCAATGAACACTGTTTACATGCCTGAAGCAAATATAAGTGTAAAGAAAAGAAGAGAAGATCATATCACAGGAAATGTGGTTACTCCACATTATTGTATGGAGGAAAAGTATGTGAACGTACAGTTGCGTATCTACTATAAGGACTTGAGGTGTGGTCACAATCAGGTGGGAGTCCTGTACGATTTGGGGCTGATCACCCGTTGGCTTGTCACTCCGATTACGGAAACAACGGCAGATGGATCTATTTGTTGTTGCCCTAAAGACGCCGCTAGGCGTGATGGGAAACTACAACAGAGAAAATCAATCTGCTGTTGCCCTTAAGACGCCACAAGGCGTGATGGCCTCTGACTGCTTGGTCGGTCTTTGGCTAAGGACGGAAGAAGAAGAAGATGAGGAACTACAGCCCTCATATACAGTGACTCTCCCGTTATATAAATCAGTAAATTAGTTTAATATTTCCTATAGGAAGAACAGTTATAAATACATAATAACTTTTAGTTATTGGGCAGATTGTCCCAACATTTTAAATTGTTCTTTTTCTGTAAACTATCTTGTCTTTGTTTTCAAAGACCTGTCCACAAGCTATGAATGGACAGGCAAAATAAATTGTAAATACTTTTTTTAAAGAAATACTTAACTGATAGTTATTAACTTCTTTTATAGAAACTTAAAGTGTTTGATTGTTGTGTACCATCATTCATTTCTCCCCTAGACACTAGGTACACCATACACCATAGCCACAAGATTGACCGTGTGAGACCTATGGAGGTAGCTGTAGGTTCTCTGCACATAATTCATCATCATCATTTATAGAGTCAGAGGCCTACTTTTGCTTGACCTCACACGGTTATAGCAGACACCTTTTCATTCTTTTAGGATACCATCATAACCTCCCCAGCAAAATTAACTTTGCTACAGCGGCCAACAAATGTACTTAGCAGGCATTTGTTTCTTTCTATTTGTCTAAAGTGTGTGATTACAAGCCATCAGACGATTTGTAGTATTCACGGCGCTATTGTAGGAAAAAGCATCCACCTTAACCGCCTACAGTGGAAGAGAGTGTGGAGAAGGCTTTCGTCATCACCGAATTGATGAACCACAGCTGCAGGACTCATCTAGGGTTGTTTTGTTTTTTTGTCACAGGCAACAGCAAAACACGGACATTGAAAGCGCCCGGATCCAACCTCTGAGGAAAAATTTAATTTACCTTTCACCCCCATTTAATCCTTATTTTAACTTGTTGAACTAATTGGTTATTAAATTTGTTGTATGTTATTTTAAACTAAATACTAAATAGTGTGGTGTGCCCAGGTGTAAATGTACTTACACCGCATTTAAACCTAGGTATGAAAAGAGAATTAATAAAAGAGATAAAAATTAGGTATCTAAAATATGTTAGCCTTATAAGGCGACGTAACACCTTGCAGAAGACCATAAAGGAAGGAAGAGTTGAAGGCAAACGTGCAAGGGGAAGACAGTGCTATAAGTGGAAAGATAACATCAAGATATGGACATGAAAGAGTGCACCATTAAGACAAGTGACAGAAAATGTTGGAGATCCTTTGCAGCTAACCTTCGTTGCGGTGATGGTGACAGCTGATGATAATGACACCACATTTCCAGGGGAAACCCGTAACTTAACTTACTAATATTAACTTTATTCTTAACAGTTTAAGACAGACAACGATCGTTTCTTTGACGTGAAGTTAGATAAAATATTTAGTTTTAATTTCACCGCACCGATGATGTGATTGCAGGCAGCAAATCGTGCGGCAGAGATAAAAGTTACATATAGGCTGGTGTTGCGAGTCTTTATATTATATTATGATGAGTAATACGTTTACTCAGGCCAAGTCCATATAGGGGTATGTAGTTGGACCCCCGCACACAACCCTTCTCCACCAACTATTAATGTCACCACAAAGGCCAGGTTGGACAAATGAATACACAATTTATTCTCTCAAGCGTTGCTCCACAAATCTCATCATAAAAGCCATTATATACATTGGCATTATATATATATATATATATATATATATATATATATATATATATATATATATATATATATATATATATATATATATATATATATATATATATATATATATATATATATATATATATATATATATATATATATATATAGATATGCAGTCCTCAGTATATCTCAGTATCGTCTGTCGCTATAACGCTGTCCTCGACAGGTTTTCACAATTTTAATTACTCACGTTCTTCACATAAATAAGAATTCCTTTCATACATAAGCTAGCATCATCACACGGAGGTATATGGATGATCTAGTGGTCGAACATCATAGGAATATATCGTGAAGTAGTATAATTCTCAGGAGCTCAAAAACACACGTCCACCTGCCTCAAAAACACATAGAGAAAAAAAAACCAGCAAACGATCGTTGACTTCTGCTGATACCAACTCTAGATGTCTGCTACTCCAGCCCGAGGCAATGACGTAACTTCCTGTTACCAAAGACTACCGGTGATAAACAAATATGAAGCCTAGTCGAACCATTTTGATATCGACAGACATGTTATGAATTTTAAGCATAACAGCTGGATTAATTCTAAATTCCAGATACTCTGAAACCTGAAAACATGCATGCATGATTGTCACGTAGACAGTGACTTAATTTATTTTTCCATCTAGTCTCAATGTTATTACTCTTTAATGTTCTGTTTTCCTATACATTTTGTTTCTCTTTGCTTTGCTACCTGTGTGGCCCAATTGTTTTCTCCTTCTCAAACCCCACCCGAGGTTGTTTACGTTCGAGCCTGCAGCGGTCAGCGAACGATAATGTTACATCAGCACACCTGGCCTGATCAGAAGAACGTCTGTTACGCTTAAAGTGTTAGAACGAGCCAAAGACGGTTTCTGTGAAAGAAACGGTTCGTTAGCGGCGGGTACCCTCTGTGGTCCGAACAGGGGAATTTATCTGGTTGCTTTAAAACGTTTGATCACAAGCGGCTAGTACCCTTTGAGGCCTGGGTAACGAGTTTGATCTGTTTCAGGGGGGAGATAATAATCGCGGTCAGTGTGGGTTGTTTGCCCTTAGATGAGCAAAGAGCACATAATATTATGATTGTCTCTCTGGGGGAATTTTCGCAAAGTTGTTGCTTCTGAAACCTTTGTCTTACCCGGTATTACGCATTACGCCGATACATCTGTAGAATCATGTTAGGCAGGTGTCCTGGGTAGAATGGTTTGTAAGCTATAAGATTTGAAATTTTACTACGTCAAACACACTCGTAGAAGATTCCTGGCCCGAGATGGACCATCATGAGATAGGCAGACTTTAACAGAACTAAAATGTTAAGGCCTTTCTCTAGTCATTTTCGGGGTGAGTTGACCTATCTTATAATATGATATATTCATGTTACAGAGTTATATTTATATCTGATAGGGAGGTGACTTCATCTAGTAATTTAATTCAGTGATAGTGTTGTGCCGTATTCAGCCTTTATTAAGTGGTGTTTAAGCTGTTTTTGGTTTATCATGGGTTAAATATTAAACTTATAATAACACTCACTAGGCGTAGAATAAGTCCACAGATGCTTATCATGGGTTAAGAATAGGCATTAACTGTCATTTCTGTAAGATAACGTCAGAGGTGGATTATTCACTTAAACACTGAATTATAGGAGATAGTCGCTTATTCCATGTGGATAGATATTTTTAGTGGCTGGGGAGAATCATTTTATGCTTACTTGTGTAGCTAGACTCTAGCCATAACTTTCACAAGAGCAGCCACCAGCCATAGAAAACATTTTACCTTATGACTCAGTCACAACTGTATTATAGCAAGAACATTGCATTTTCTTTGTACTCATTTTGTGGAATATTAATATATTTCCCCAAGGGGACATACGATTTATTTGTGTAATGTCACATGCTGTAATCTGCTTATGTAAATTCATTTAATGTTGTAAGATGAATAACATAACCATTCAGCTGTATGTTTATTTTGGAGAAGAGGAGTAGATTTTGCTGTTAGAACATGTTACTGACAGGTACATGGATGTACAATAGATATTAAGCCTATGCGGGCGCGTGTTGATAATTGATATTTTTAAGGAACAGGAGACATGGTTAAAGACAGCCCTAAACTATCATAGCAATAACTACAATAAATTTAATCCCATAGTGGAGCGAAACTTTGTGTATAAAGTTAGTGTGATTTATTATTTGCTTGATGTAAAAGGGTGTCTCTTTTTGGGTCTCAGTTTCAGGGATATCGAATTGCGAGAGGTCCCGGGATTTTGAGCCACATCTGCTGCAACCACAACAAATGGTGGCTCAGTCCGGTATGAATCTAACATAACATGTGGGCTCGTTCCGAAGATGAATCTCTCACAAGATTCTATTCTGATTCTTAGAGTTTAGTGTTCGGCAGATTATAGGAATTTCTTTCCCCTAGACATATCGAACTATTTCTTTTGGAGGAAGTCGGAACAGCGTTTTTCTTCACAGCATTCATAATATTTAGTTACAGTTATTGTTCATGCTACACATGAGACAGCCGGTAAAGGTTGATGGTATCACTGCTGAGTTTTTGGTTTACAAATCTGACGACTATTGTTGAAAAAGTCAGAAATTTTTTTTTTTAAGGGTTAATATTTTTTTCAGGAGTAACTCTTTAATCTGAGATAAGAAGCTACAGATAGTCAGTTACTAGCTTGCATTTGTACCAAGGGAGGGTGTTCATTCGGAGATAGTAACCAATCCTCTCAATAGCTAAGTACTGACAGAAGTTGGAAACGAATTTGTATTATGATTATAGGATGTTCAATGACATGTAATGGACGTCTATGGAAAAGATAAATTACTGTCATTTAGTCCGTGTTTCACGCACTTTAAAAAAGGGGGCAACTTGTCACGTAGACAGTGACTTAATTTATTTTTCCATCTCGTCTCAATGTTATTACTCTTTAATGTTCTGTTTTCCTATACATTTTGTTTCTCTTTGCTTTGCTACCTGTGTGGCCCAATTGTTTTCTCCTTCTCAAACCCCACCCGAGGTTGTTTACGTTCGAGCCTGCAGCGGTCAGCGAACGATAATGTTACATCAGCACACCTGGCCTGATCAGAAGAACGTCTGTTACGCTTAAAGTGTTAGAACGAGCCAAAGACGGTTTCTATGAAAGAAACGGTTCGTTAGCGGCGGGTACCCTCTGTGGTCCGAACAGGGGAATTTCTCTGGTCCCTTTAAAACGTTTGATCACAAGCGGCTAGTACCCTTTGAGGCCTGGGTAACGAGTTTGATCTATTTCAGGGGGAGATAATAATCGCGGTCAGTGTGGGTTGTTTGCCCTTAGATGAGCAAAGAGCACATAATATTATGATTGTCTCTCTGGGGGAATTTTCGCAAAGTTGTTGCTTCTGAAACCTTTGTCTTACCCGGTATTACGCATTACGCCGATACATCTGTAGAATCAGGCTAGGCAGGTGTCCTGGGTAGAATGGTTTGTAAGCTATAAGATTTGAAATTTTACTACGTCAAACACACTCGTAGAAGATTCCTGGCCCAAGATGGACCATCATGAGATAGGCAGACTTTAACAGAACTAAAATGTTAAGGCCTTTCTCTAGTCCTTTTCGGGGTGAGTTGACCTATCTTATAATATGATATATTCATGTTACAGAGTTATATTTATATCTGATAGGGAGGTGACTTCATCTAGTAATTTAATTCAGTGATAGTGTTGTGCCGTATTCAGCCTTTATTAAGTGGTGTTTAAGCTGTTTTTGGTTTATCATGGGTTAAATGTTAAACTTATAATAACACTCACTAGGCGTAGAATAAGTCCACAGATGCTTATCATGGGTTAAGAATAGGCATTAACTGTCATTTCTGTAAGATAACGTCAGAGGTGGATTATTCACTTAAACACTGAATTATAGGAGATAGTCGCTTATTCCTTGTGGATAGATATTTTTAGTGGCTGGGGAGAATCATTTTATGCTTACTTGTGTAGCTAGACTCTAGCCATAACTTTCACACGAGCAGCCACCAGCCATAGAAAACATTTTACCTTATGACTCAGTCACAACTGTATTATAGCAAGAACATTGCATTTTCTTTGTACTCATTTTGTGGAATATTAATATATTTCCCCAAGGGGACATACGATTTATTTGTGTAATGTCACATGCTGTAATCTGCTTATGTAAATTCATTTAATGTTGTAAGATGAATAACATAACCATTCAGCTGTATGTTTATTTTGGAGAAGAGGAGTAGATTTTGCTGTTAGAACATGTTACTGACAGGTACATGGATGTACAATAGATATTAAGCCTATGCGGGCGCGTGTTGATAATTGATATTTTTAAGGAACAGGAGACATGGTTAAAGACAGCCCTAAACTATCATAGCAATAACTACAATAAATTTAATCCCATAGTGGAGCGAAACTTTCTGTATAAAGTTAGTGTGATTTATTATTTGCTTGATGTAAAAGGGTGTCTCTTTTTGGGTCTCAGTTTCAGGGATACCGAATTGCTAGAGTCAAGTCTCCAGTCAGGCGAAGAATGTCACATTCTCTTCGTTCTAGAGGGATTCTGAGTACATATAGTATCACGAGTCGTCAACCCCCATTCCTGAACCTAAACCTTTTTGTCAACGCCAAGCTAAGCTCACGCAATGCAACTAGCCAACGCTAAATCTGGAAACATCGAATGCAGTAGTAGTTCTCTACTCGCCTATTGGATTACCAGTCAGAGCATTGCGGCTTCCAGAATATCCAAAACCGCCCAGCATGTCTATAGCAGAATCTGATAGCACCAAGCCTTTGTGTGCCTAAACGGGGCACTCAGCCAAGCCACGGTCAAGCAAGCCCAACCAGGATTTACTGCCTAGTACGAAAGGTCAAAAGCGCCGGATAAGAGCGCTAGGGACTGCCTTGTCCTCAAGTAACTTCGTCTGGTGTATTTCTGGGTCTATGTAGAACTTCGCACGTATGAGCAGCCATCTATGGACAGAGTTCCTCACGCCATTAGAGGTCACCAACGTTTAGCACCAACAAAGAAAGTTTTGTAGGCTAGTCCCTCACGAAGGATCTACAAGTAATACACTTTCTGGAGCTAGCATTTGGTCCCACGACCGCGGACAGGCTGTCGCTCAGTTCGGTTATTTGGCCAGCAAGAAAGATAGACAGAGTTCCAGCCCCACTCACGCCATTAGAGGTCACCAACGTTTAGCACCAACAAGGAAAGTTTTGTAGGCTAGTCCCTCACGAAGGATCTACATGTAATACACTTTCTGGAGCTAGCTTTTGGTCCCACGACCGCGGACAGGCTGTCGCTCAGTTTGTTTATTCGATCAGCAGGAGATAAATAGAGTCTTCCAGACCATCTCGCGCAATTAGGGAGGAATCACCAATGATAGCGTCTATACAGTGATTTTATTCAAGTTAATTCCATCACCCATGGAGGATATGTACGAAAAAACCACTTACTGGAGCTATTTCATATGGTCCCCGAAAACGGACGGACTGACACTCGATTTATTTATCTCTCAGTGTTCTACAGGTTTTATGAATGGTGATCTGTGTGTGGTTGTTGGTGTATATGATTATTGATGACTATTGATGATTTTTTGATTATTGATGTAATTTATGATGTTATGATGAGATGCATTATTTTCATGCTTTTCTTCATTTAATAAAGTTTACACCTTTATTAATACGCTGTTCGCGACCTTTCCATCCATAAGTAACTTGTTTTAGCTCTCTACTATAATCTCTATGTATGATAAGAGAAAAGAGCGAGAGCAGGAGGTGCTTTGACAGACATAAGTGAGTTGAGGCTTGGAGAGAGAGATCATTTTGATAAATCTTCTTCCAGGTTGTCTCACGTCCATCTCCTATTTACACCTTTCTGTGTGTGTAATCTATAACTGTCAGTCCACTAATCCTTGTCGATTTCACTACTGTTGTCCAACTCGACAAATACTCTACACTCTAACTCAACCACGACAATGATCAAGGCAGATCTTAGAGAGCTCAGTGTTTTTAAAGTACATCCCTACAGCTCCTTGACTGCCTACCTCTGAGCTAGACTATGCTCCAGTCGAGCACATACTATACCTTCAGGCAGCTGAGCGCAAATAAGTGTACAATCATTTTAATAAACGCATTAAAGATTTAGCTACCAAGTCTGGACAGAGGAAACCTACGCTTCCAACCAACACATGCAGACAGAGAAACTCTAAGACAGCTAGGCAACTTTAACTGCAGCAATAACAGTGCTTTTTCAAATCGCCGCATAAAGTACACCCTAACAGCTCACTTCTGTATAGACTATGTCCACCCAGATTCACAGCGGTGATTTGCGGTATTTTTTTTAAAACGGATTTCGCGAGGAAACTACGCTTGATGGGTGCATACCTTTAACTGCACAGCTTTTCATCGTAAATCGCCGCAAACAACCCAGTCAGCTCAAAGTAAGTGGTGTCATACTCACAGCTGAAGCGGAACAACGTCAGCTCAAAGTAAGTGTCACTCGGAAAAGGGCGTCATTAAAAGACGTCAGTAAATTGGTTTGGTTTTGCTGGAAGCTGCACCTCTAATGGGTTAAACACAGACCGTCTATTTCATGGAAGCGACATCTGAAGATAAGATTTTTATTAAGTCTTGGACTTTGTATGAAAATATGTTCTGTTTCCGCAGTTTTTTTCTCTTTTTGTTTTTAAGTTAAAAATGAGTGTTAAAATTATTGCTCTTGAAGGAGTTATAGGGTAATGATGATGGTGACAATGATGATGGTGACGATGATGATGATGGTGATGAGTAAATGTCGCTAAATTGTTTAAAAACTTAAAAACACGATACTTGAACATTTGAGTTCAATATTTCAACGGCAATGATACGTGTGATATTGTTCCATGATTTTTGTATTACTACATTGATTGTCAAAAGTCTGTTGTTATTGTTGTTATTGTTGCAGTTGGTGGTGGTGATGTTGGCAGTGATGAAGGTGGTGGTGGTGTGGTGTTATTTGTTAATGTCGCATTCAGTGTCGTTTTTACGAATGAGCCAAGTGGGAACATGACCCAGGTTGGCAGATTTTCTGGGGCTGAAATTTTCAAGATCGGAAGAAACATTTTCCGAGTACAACAACGTAAACACATCAAAAGAAAATCGAAACATGCATGATTATAGATCTGTTAAAAGTGAATGTAATAAAATTATGACTTTACCACGTTCTTCGCCAAGCCCAAAAGTACGGCGCAGGTCGCATTTCTTTATTGTCCTTATTACCACGCTATTTATTATGTTGTATGCTACTGATATTATTATCGTTATGATTACTTTTATCATTCAGATGACGTTAAAGTGTTAGTTGTGCCGATGTTGCAGATAAATGTTAAGCAAAAAATTGTACGACTTAGGAACTCACGCTAACAAGAAACCATATATCATTTCATACGTCTATTCTAAGCAGACATTCCACACATATACCAATTAAAAAGCCAGACGAAATCTCTGAAATATAAATCGATGTTTTCCACTCTTCCAGTGTTTCAGACGGGTATCTTTAAACGCTGTGAATTTCAGGACTGCTCTCGGGACAATGTTAACGAAACTTAAAATAACGAGGCATCTTTCAAAGTCGACAGATCTGTTCACAAACATCACTCGACGATATGGGCTAGAGGTCATTCAAGCACCTCGAAAAACTAATCCGTTATTTGCATACTTTTCCCGCGTAGGTTCTGTGAGTAGTGCGTGCGCATGTTTGCTGTAGACTTCCGGCATGTTGGTCGCGTCATCGCCTTGTTTCTGTGATTTATAACAAACAAACGTTCATAAGTGGTAAGAGAACAGACCTCACGCGTGCTAAACGGTGCAGAGATTTCATGGATTTCACGCGTGGAAAAAAGGTTCACAGTGGCTTTGGGGGTTCTCTCCCGTGTCAACCGACGCACTAGCAGTGCAAAAACTTCTGGTGCACATGGAACTGCAGATGTCTCTGACCTGTTAAATGATCTCAGTGTTAAATAGTTCCATACATGAAATGGTCTTCCTCAGTTTAAAGTAAGTTCATCTAGGGTAAGATACGATAATACGACATCATAAGCTTAATTAACAGTAATACAATGTAGACATAGCTTTATTTTATTTACAGAGATTTTACACGTTTTGGCGAGGCGCGCTCCGTTCAACCTGGATACAAATTTCGTCGGTTATATTAAGGCGAGTGTCCAAATATAAATTACCTTGTGGTTTATGACATCTAGACTTTCTTTGCTTGTTTAATGGTCTCCAGTACCTGGAACTCCGCTCGCGTTGTACGACAACACGATGCTGATGGTGAGAGATTTTTCTCGTGTTAAGTAGTTTTCGAAGGTTGTTGGAAGTAGTCTCCTTTCTTTGCGCATGTTATGAGAAGAAGACAGCTGGAATTATCGTGTTAACGGAAAAGATTGGAGGAAAAGGGGATAGAGGAAGACAAAGAGAGACGATACAGGAGAGTTGGGCATCTGTCACGGATTGCCTCCCCTGCTTTGTAATAGTGGTCCAGCAATGGCCAAAACTCAAGAGTGTCTAAACTGGGTCGTTAAAGGTGTTTACCTTCGCACAAGATTACTCTTGGCAGAGATGTAGATAGAAATGTAATGACGCTTCTATCCGAAATGAGCCTTCACAAGATAATTCAGAAGTCAAGAACCATGCGGCATAGCGCTGAGCAATGGTTAATTTATATCTGTCCGTCGCCTTTTGTGAAGGATTTAAGCAATGGTTTATAGCCCTTTCAAGCCCCAAGATTAGCTAATTCAACGAATGTTCTCTTATAATGATATAGCTCTGTTTAGAGGTAAATATATGTTTAGGTATATATATATATATATATATATATATATATATATATATATATATATATATATATATATATATATATATATATATATATATATATATATATATATATATATATATATATATATATATATATATATATATATATATATATATATATATATATATATATATATATATATATATATATATATATATATATATATATATATATATATAAACTAGCAATAACCCGTAAATAATGACGAAGTAAATGGCACCCATGGATGCAAAGCCCAAGACTGAATTATAGGAACGGATATTTTCCTTAAAATGTCGATGTTGTGGATGCGCTGGGTTGCTCAAAAGATCCTTGAGATACGGAGGAAAAGGACTTCTCTGCTCTCCTTCTTGCTCCAACAGCACTGTACCTTTATGGTAGCAATATTTGAGTGTACCATCGGTTGATCTTTCCACTTGAAAATTGAGAGAATGACAGAACTGATATTCCTGATCCATTGGGCCGCAGTTGTATACAGCAACTTCATTCTCATCAAAGGCATCATGACTTGGAATTGTTGGACTACGTGCAGCTCTTGATCGTCTCACTTGTTGTGCAGCTGCTGCTCTACGTTCTGTTGCTTCTTCTGAAGTCTCCTTTGCTCGTTGTGATGCTCTCAACTGACGAATGCGAAAAGCTTCTGCAGCGCGTTGAGATTCATGCTCTTCTGCAGACTGATTTGCTCGTTGTGACTGACGCTGTGCTTGTCTTTGTACCGCTTCATGTTGTCGTATTGCTGCTTCTTCTAGAGTCTCGCTTGCTCGTTGTGAGTGACGCGATCGTCTTTTCCTCTTAGCATCTACAACTCGTTTTACAGCCATCGTATCATTTTGATCCATAATAATAAGTCTGAAATACTTTAAATTAAAATTTTGTCTTGAAGAAACAATCAAAAACTTACATTTTAAGGTTATTTTTAACACAATGATGAGTTAAATCCGTTTCCGGAATGAAACTGGGTTCTACAATCAAAAACTTACATTTTATTCACAAATCACTGTCACTCCTTTTGTGTTGCACAATCCACCGACTTTTCTTCGCTGACTGTTACTATTTTCGGGAGAGTACATATAAGGGAAACAAAACAATTAATGTCTAACTTTCAACCACAGTTGCACCCCTTAGATGTGACCGACGTACAAAAGGCGAGAATTATGGATGTTGATGATTATTCTGGCTCATACGTTTGCTTTCATACATATTTTAAAAAAAACTGAAGCGACTATGATTGTTTAATTTTTAAACAACATGTAACAATTTTAATAATGAATTAGTCTTTAACAGTTAAAATAAATATGGAAAGATTGGTGAAATTTTGCTGCTGTAAATACAAGTTTTCGTTACTGAGACATAGGTGAGGATTATCAAAGAATTCGCTGCTTTCGCCTATTTTACAAGACAGCGTAACTCTAGGTGAGTCCTATCCCTGTGGTTTCTGTCGCTTTTTGGTGATGAGTGTACTTCTCTCACACGAGTGGCGTAGTAACTTCAGTACTTCGAACCGTCTGATAGTTTGTAACCACAAGTAGTCTTGTACCACGCACGTTTAGAAAAAAATAGAAAGACAAATGCCTCTGCTAAGTACATTGAGTTGGAAGCTTAACAAGCACATCCTCTCGCTGTCCACCCACCAATGTTAATCTCTCAGAAGAATTAAATCCTTGAGTTTACACAGTGTAACTCAGGACAGATGAATAGAAATCACCACTATTCCTCTGGGTATTAACTGGGAAAATGTGTCTGGACAGCGCGAATAAGGATTTGTGATTGAACTAACATTACCTGGAAACAGGCTGCATCACTGCAGTCTGGCTGAGAGAGTAGGGATCGAAGAGGGAAGGCAAACCCGGTCCCAAAAAATGCCGTGCTGAAGTCGGATGTGTCGGGGGAAAGGCGCAGATATCGCAGCTCCCGCGTAAACAGACACAACGCAACCAACGTCCTTTTCAGGACGAACGAAGAAGAAGAAGAACTAACATTAACAAGTTACAAATATCTCACAAAATAATATGCTACACTTGAGGCACATGTGATGTAAACATCACTCATCACTGCTCCAATCGGAGTCTGGGGTCACCTCTGGTGTCGGGTTTTCGTGCACGACTAGCCAGAAACAATCACCAGCGCTTGCTGTAGGGTTTCATGAATATACTATTTTCATATGCCAGCCTCATATATAACCACTTAGCAAGAAAACATTTTAATTTACATTTGTAAAAGAAATGTTCACAACTTACCCCAAGATTTTGGGTTATTCACAATCTCCTCGCACAGGTCTCGGATGGACACGAGCAAATTCGGTGCATATGCTCTCGAATCACTTTGATCTGGAAATTTTGAATCCCTTTTTATGACGGGTGTTCTGCGACACTCTTGGTCTAGGAAAGTTTCTCTGATGACGGGTGACCCAATTCCTAGCTTTCCAGTCTTGATATTTAAAGTCCTGGTCTCTCACGTTTTTCACTCTCTGTATTTATAAAGCCGGGCTTACTTTTTAAGGTTTCAAGTTTCCCAAATACTTCGATCTGTCACTTATAAGTATGGAATTCTAGGTTCGATCCTTCTCTTTCTGGCTTTTTGGGAGTTGCTCGTTTGAAGTTGCGAAGCTGTCTGTTCTGTGTCTCTGAGTTCGCTAGATTATGTTTCCAGTTTCCAGTTCAGATCCCAGATGGTCTTTCCGCCGAGTTTTCTAATGAAATTCCATGTATATCCCGGCGCTCACTTCAAACAGATGGAATCTCTTTAGACTATGTGGGTCGGGGTGTTTAATTCAAAAAATTCCCCACGTGTTTAAAATATTACATTTAAAATTTCACGCGTGACCTCTGTCTAATAAGTCGTAATACTTCCGATGGCATCTTCATACAAACAGTTCTGTGACTCATCCCTCGATAATACCTTCCGCCCAGACGGGTTATCTGTAATCTTGATGCAGACAGGGGCCAGCGGAAACGAATTACGTATTTATCACCTGTGGTTTCGTCTGTCCTCCAGACAAGGTCGCCGACAGACAATGTGGCTTTCTTTAAGTCTATCATGCACTCCCGTCTTGTGCAAACCCAGGGATGTTCGCTATCGACCTGGGGTCAAATGTTGGACCGTCACGTTCAAAGGGGTCATCCGGCTTTTGTGACAACGTATAATCGGCTGGTCGGTCTAATTACCTGGCGGAACGTGAACCCAGTCTGGGATAGTAAACAAGATAAAGACAGTCCCATAGCAGATACTTCCGTAGGGGAGTGGAGTGTTAGAGACGCCACTTTACTAGATTCGGCATAGAGAGTAAAATAATGAATGAAAGGGCATACAAATTATGCCAAATAAAGCGATCAGAGAGAAAATGGAGAAGAAATGATACTGCCTGTCACGAGAGGTTCAGATGTTATTGAAAGTAAAGATATCCTGGAAAAATAGATGTATCAGATGATACCAGGATAGTACCAGATAAGAGACTGGTCTTAAAAGAAATACCCCCTTCTCTGAAAAGAGTAAGGGTGTATCGACATCAAAGTGGGGTCAAGCTATGTAAATCTACAGGTATGATGATAGTGTTGGGTCCTGAAGATCTATCTGCTACCTCTCCAGATCCCACAATGAGTAATGGTTATATATTTGTTTGTGTGGCTAATTATCTAGGGGTAATTAATTATTAACATGTAATATCTATCAAACAGAACATTGACTTAATTAGAATAATTAAGCAAGACTGAATAATAGTATTTACAATTTATTGTTCCTAAACCTGTTTTCTTTTGGTTAGGAAACTTAAAATCAGGTTATAATGTATTTACAAAATGAAATAAATAGTATGGAATGTTCTCCACAAAAAGGCAATAATATGCGTTTATATTTATTTATATAAGCAATTACAGTTCAATTACTCGTTCACAATCTTGATATCAACATCCCTGGCTGGTAACGTAATAGGAGTTGAATATGGTCCTCCGTGAATCATCATGTTATAATGTTGCAGTCTCTAACAAGTCTGTATTATAAGAGTTTTTACTTTAAGTCTTTAATATTTTTAGTTTCTCTCTTTTAGTTATTTTTATTGTTGCTGGATCATCTGAACAGTGGATCTAGGTGTCCACTTATCTTAATCGAAGTCTGAGACACCTCCAATCCTGGCTGGGTTCGCACAGAATATGAACTCCAGGCTGGGAAACGTGGCTTTCGTTCTATTTATATGAAGAACAGTACACCACCATAGTTCCTCTCAAGTGGATGTCTCATGAACTTGAAATATTACCAGGACAAAACCTGGAATGAAAAGACATTCGCAAAACTTGTAGGGTCCCGTAGTTTTTCCCTACACACAGACAATATCACGTACAAACATTAAATCAGTCACAGGACAGTTACCTCAATACCTCACAGCCAGTTCAATTTGATTACTCATTTCCTTAATACATCGTATGTTAGATCCATTCGTCCATGATTGTCTTCCATACCATAATTAGGTTAAGTACAACATAGTAAGTAACATCTTGATTCTTCTTCTTCTTCTTCCGTCCTTAGCCAACGACCGGCAAAGCAGTCAGTGGCCATTACGCCTAGTGGCGTCTTAAGGGCAACAGCGAATAGATTTTCTTTGCCGTTGTTCCCATCACGCCTAATGGCGTCTTTAGGGCAACGACAAATCAATCCGTTTGCCGTTGTTTCCGTAATCAAAGTGACTGACAAACGGGTGATCAGCCCGTTGGGATCTTGATTACATCATGTTAATATATTCTGTCAGCCTATCTTATGTTCTTGAACAATGTGTCGTTCCAGTAGGAAATACTCATTCAAATACCCTAATAGACTTACAGTCGCACTTGTGCCATAATTTGCAAATATCCTACACTGTTTCCATTTCTGGCCTGTCGTCTTTAAAACTACACACGTTGGTAAGGAAGTCCGTTACACATTTGGCCTATTTTTTTCCGGTACTTGTGTCTTTATTCACCGGCAGATTAAAATTGTTGAAATTGTCAAGCTAAATAGAGCACCGTACTTTTTCGTAAATTTTTTTTCTTACAATTTTTTGCCTATTGCCTGCGCGGGGTTAGTCTATTTCGCAGGTAGGGGTTGCGGGTTAGTCTATTATGCATTTTCGCAGGTAGGGGTGGCAGCATTAGCGGTACAGGTGGATTTTTGCATGCGTATTTGAAGGTCTATGCTCCTTTGCGATCTGTAGGGCAGTGATGATAAAGATATACGACCTATTTTCATGTCTCTTTTTGAATACTTTCAACAATTTAACGTGTAGTTCTCGAACTTGTCTTGTTAAGATGATTGTCAATAAATTTTTTTGTTTGTGTGGTTGGGGGGGGGGGGGGGAGACAACAAGACTATTCATCGTCATCAGACATACCAATATCTTAGATCGGCTGCAATGGATCTCAGGCGTCTTCTGCCTTTACTCTTGATATTGTGATGGACTCTTTCTTGTCCATCTCTTGATGTTACATTTCCACTAATAGCGCTGTTTTTCTCTTGCACGTTTGCCCTTAACTCCGCCTTCTATTATGGTCTTTAGTAAGGTGCTGTGTCTTTTTACAAGGCTGTTGCGCACATATTCTTTTGTATGGAATTATGCGACGCACTGATTACTGTAGGTAGGTAGGCATACAAATGTACTGTATGACTGTTTGATATGAAAAGAAATACTCTATCGGTCAAGGTTAGACTATCCATGTTTGATTTATACTTTTGATTATATGAGTGATTTCTCTTGTTATTGATTTGGCGTATGAATACTGAATTTATGTCATTTCTCATTTGTTAGGGCCAGAAAATAGATTGATTTCGCTTAGAATGTTTATGGCCTGAATTTATATGTATTACTTGTCTAGTGCAAGAAGATTCAGTCTTATATTGTATATCTGCGTATGCTTAGGTCGGACTATATTCTTTGTGCCGAACTCTGGGGCAGGTATTCGTTTTCCTACGAAGGCGTAGTGAGTCTCGACGAAGCCAGCTGATAATGGCTGTGTGTGTTTTTGAGCTGGTCCTGTAACAAGGTTGAAAATGATCTGTGAATGATCTTTCAGTAGGAGATAGTGTCTCTGCGAGATTCTGTTGTCAGAGATTCTCCTCATGTATTCTAGTGTGTTTAATTCGGACTCCAGGTAATACCAGACCCTTTTGATGATCTCTATTTTGGTTAGATCTAGATGGACATCGTATTACCGAGCATCTAGGATCGTTTGTATATTGATGAAGATGACAGTTTAACCAACAGCGCTTATGTACTACATGAAGCAACCTTATTGATATAGGACTGTATGGAAATGCTATGAGAATATTTATTACGAATCATCTTTGGCTTATCATTTATCCTTCTTCTGAGTGAGTGAGCAAAACTCAAGAAGGTAGCCATCTTGAATTCCTGTCATCACTATGAATCACTGTCAAGAGAACAGAATATAAATCTTACTATCGGACAGTGGTATAGAGATCTTGCTATGATGGAAAATACACTATGGTGGGTTAACATTGCTACGATAAAGTTGATGAATTTACGGCTTGTGAAGAACTTACCCACGAGAAGGTTCTAGCGGCGAACCACTATTGATATTTATGTATTTACCTTTACTGAGTATGCAGCGATAGACAACCAGAACGTTTGCCTACTATCGTCCCATAATGTATTCATATGCTGCCTGAATATGTCTGATGTTACCACCTACGATCCAAATACCATGATTTACTGTGTCAACATGTACCCATGACTGTATCCGTTTTGTTCAAGTGTGTGCGTCCTAATAAACAGTATGAAACGACCACAGCAGTCTGTATTGGTGACTTATAGCTATGAGTGAATGAGTGCCTTATACTGGTCAACATACGAACACTCCACCATTCGCATAACTAATTCTTTACACTCTCACTCCATATCTGCATAACCCTGCGTCGGTCGAGTTGACCTTTGTTCTACCTGCAGCACCCATCATATTCACCACTGGTTTGCGTAAGGAGAAGAAATCATAGTTTACAGTGATATTTTACAGTGGTAGGCCAGATTCCTGGGTCCAGCCTTCGCAGTCTTAATCTTGAGAAGTCACCTAGTGTTACAAGAACGTTTATTTTGGCCAAATGTGACACACATCAACACCAGTAGGACAACTATACAGTCGATGTCAGCTTGACCTGTTCTGACAAGTGTATACAGTATCTGGGTCAGTACTTGTTGACATTTTCCGCAGTACAGACAGTGTTATAAAGAAGTGATTGTTTATCCTGCTGAAGAAGAATTGCAGTGTTGTTAGACAGAGAAGTGCATATATTTCATCGTGGGATCTTCATATGCTACATTTGTTGAACATTGTAATAAAGTAGTTCAATAATTTAAAAACGTATTAAAAGTGGCAAATTATTTTGATTAAAAACTAAGCCTTCTCTGTAACACATTCTTTGCAACACTCTACCTGCAACACATTCTATTCATAATATATATATATTGTATGCTATATGTATTTATGTTACATGATTATTTGTTTATATGTAATAGTTGTTTATATGTCAGTGGGCGGTTGGTGAGGTGACTAGGACAAGAAATACCGAGTAATATTGGTCTTGTACTAGTGTTCTGTAGGGGCAAATTTTCTTAATTTAAAATTTGCTGCAACATCTGTTGCAATATCTGTTAGCTGTGACTAAATTGTCCCTATTGTTGTTTTTGTAATATTTTTCCTGTTCTTTAGTTTTGTTTTGATTTGTTTGAATTTGTTGGTCTTATCTTTCCTTTCATTCAGTTCTTTACACCCTTATGTTTATACACTGTGGCGTCATTTGTTTTGTTTTAGTTCATTGCAGTTATCATCACAGATTCTGTGATTATTTACTTCAGTTCCTTATATTTAACTTAATTTGATTTCTGCAATTGTTTTCATATTGTCTTTTCTTGTTTGTCCTTGTTAATGTCTTTGTTGACATATGATATATGAGGTATATTTGAATACACTTATACTATAGTACAGACCAGTACTTTATTATTATTATTGTTGTACAAGGAGGTATACAAGACCTTTGTAAGGCTTGTCTCCCACAGTGATTGGGATAGAAAGATATTATTTTCCACAGGTACTCAAGTGATCATTTGTTACATTATAAACAAGATAACCATATAAGGTCTTTCACTAAGATTAACAGAGTGAAATAAAGTGAAGTGAGTATACAAGTCTATAGTACAGACTTGTCTCCCATTAAAGTAGGATAAGGTAATTTATTTACTTTTTCAGGTTATTGATCTCATTAGACAGGATGTCTAATTTAGATTACTTTATTGCACAAGGAAAATCCCTTGATAAGACTGGTAAAGAGTTAGAAGAATGGGAAACTGCTCAATTTGCTATTGCATTAAAATCAGAAGAGAAAAAACAAAAAGATGAGAATAAATGGAAAGCAGAAGTTGAACAAAAGAAGATAGATGCTGAGAACTTAAGATTGCAGATGCAAGCTGAGGAGAGAAAAGCTGCTGCTGAGGAGAGAAAACTTCAAATGGAAGAAAAAAGATTAAAAGATGCTGCTGAGGAGAGAAAACTTCAAATGGAAGAAAAAAGATTACAAGCTGCTGCTGAGGAGAGAAAAGCTGCTGCTGAGGAGAGAAAACTTCTAGCTGCTGCTGCTGCTGAGAAAAAAAGATTAGACAGAGAAGCTGAGGAGAGAAAAGCAATTAGGGAACATGAACATCAGAAAGAACTTTTAGCATTTGAGTTAGAAAAATTAAAATTGACAAATATGAGTAATGTTAATCAAGCATCTAGTGGTAATGGTAAACCCTTTACTTACAAGGTCAATGTGCCAGCGTTCAACTCTGCCAGTGACGATATAACATTCTGGCTTGATAGATTTGAACGTGCTTGTCGAGCTCATAATGTGGATAAATCACAATATGCTAATCAGTTGTCTGAGAATCTAAAAGGTGATTCTCTGACGAGTTTATGTTTGGTTGAAGAAACTGACAAGGATAATTATGATGTTATTAGGGCAGCCTTGATAAAGAAATATCAACTGTCAGAGGAAGGTTATCGTATTTTGTTTAAGACAATGGTACCTAAGACAGGGGTAGAATTCTCAGAATTCATGGCAAAAACACGTCTTACATTTACACGATGGATTGAATTGTCCAAAATAGAGAAAACATCTGACGCTCTTATGGATTTGTTGCTCAGAGACAAGATCATGTCCTCTGTGAATAAACAATTCCTTGAATTTTTACATGAGCGTAAACCCCAAACACTAAAACAAATGCAAGAATATTGTGACCAATACGTCACGGCACACCCTGACGTAACTCTTAGCAACACTAAGATTAAAGAGGGTATGCCAGTTGCTTCAGCAACACAATACAATCATAATTACTCACACAAGTCTCAAGGAGCTCAAAATAAATTTGACAAAAAGGTTAATTGGAATAGTTATCAAAACCAAGGTAACCACTCAAATCAGGGTTCTTCTTCGAAGAACTGGAATCGGGCTGACAGTCCTCGATACAGGGGTGGCCATAATTACAGAAATTTCCGCAAAGGAAGTAACTATAGGAACTACCCAAGTTTTCCTTCATGGAAACAACAAAACCAACATTACAGGGATACTCATTATAATGAGCATGATGATTATGATCATGAACACTATGATTCAAACCCGAACAGGGGTTATAACAGAGGATATAATAATAAGTATAGAGGTGATAATAATCGTGGTAGATCACAATACAGAAGACATAAATCACATTACCAGGCTAACTCTGCACAGCAAGAGTTCCATGAAGCTGGTAATCAAATTAATGATAAGAACGACTCTAATAATGTCGGATGTTCTGCTTTCGATTTTGGTAGAGCATCTCAATGTTCCCAATGCAAAACATTATTCGATCCAACAACGGTTTCTACTTTAAGCTGTGGTCATCCTCTTTCCGCTCTTCCTGCGTCAGTCGCGCATGATGGAAGAGGCGCTCTTGTCTTCAATAGAGGTCTAGTAGAGGGTACTCCGGTATCAATTCTTTTCGATTCGGGGTGCACCACCATTGGTGTGAGGCAGTCACTCGTAGATCCTTCTCGAGCCACTGGCAAAATAATCAAATGCGTAACATTTGGTGGCACATTGGAGAAGTACTCTACTGCCATTATCAATATTGCTACTCCCTTCTTTACAGGAGATGTGCACGCATGTCTTCTGCCGAATCCGATCGCTGATCTTATCATCGGTCGCATTCATGGAGTGAAAGAATGTACTCCGCAACAAATTTCTGAGTGGGAAAATAAAAATACGCAAGCTGCTAATGCTGTAGTCACTAGAGCTCAAGCTCTTAACGTGCCTCAATCTTCACCTTCTGAAGATAATGATGCGCAGAACCAAGATGATCCCTTGGAAATTTCTCGCGACTCATTTATAAAAAAGCAAGAAGATGATCCTACTCTAAAAAAATTCTTAACGCTAGCAACAAAAGGTGATCCGAATAAAGATACAAATCGTAAATCTTGGATTACGATGAAGAATGGCGTACTTGTACGTAAGGTACAAGACTCCGCTAGGTCCATTCATTCTCAAATTCTTGTGCCCAAAAATATGAGAGTTAAAATCTTACAGCACGCTCATGATTCTCAGTGTGCTGGGCATATGGGTTTTTCCCGTACTAAATCTAGAGTTCTTGCGTCTTTCTTTTGGCCTTTTGTGAACAGGGACATACGAATCTATTGTCGATCTTGTAGGGTATGTCAAGAAGTTAAATCCAAAGGTCCACGCCATGCTGCACCTATTCAGGCTGCAGATATTCCAATTCGACCATTTCAAAAAATGGCGATAGACATCATTGGTCCATTTAAGATAAAGTCTGCTAGAGGACACCAATTTATCTTGACGTGTGTTGATATGTGCACACGTTGGCCAGAGGCTGTTCCTCTAAAGAGCATAACTACTGCTGATATTGCAGATGCTCTTTGGCTAATATTTTCTCGTCTGGGATTTCCAGCAGAAATAGTATCAGATCATGGTACCCAACTCATATCGGATACCATGTCTCAAGTAATGGCGACTCTACAGATAGAGAGATCTCTGAGTAGTATTTATCATCCTATGTCTAATGGGATGGTGGAACGTCTGAATAGGACTTTCAAAAACCTATTAGGAAAGATAACTGAAGATCATCCTCAAGAATGGGACAGGGTTTTACCCGCGGCTCTCTTTGCATACAGAGAGGTCGCCAACGAACATACAGGATTTTCTCCCTTTGAACTTGTCTTTGGTGCAAAACCGCGAGGTCCTATGTCCTTACTTCATGACCTTATAACTGCTGATAATATTGTCGATGACACAAAATCCTCTTACGAATATGTCATTGCACTTAGACACAAGATTATTGAAGCATGCAAATTGGCAACTGCTTCTTCTGAATTTGCGAAACAGAAGGCAAGGCAATTTCCCAATAAGAAGAGATGCTTGCGACAACTTTGTCCGGGTGACAAAGCATTTGTCTTGCTACCTTGTAGGGAAAACAGACTTCTTATTTCTTGGAAAGGTCCGTACGATGTAATATCAAAAGTTTCCGATGTTGACTATATCGTCGATATTGACGGGAAGCATAAAACCTTCCACATCAACATGCTCACGGAATTCCATGAACGTCCGGATTATTTACAACCTGTTTTCCAGGCAACGGACGATTCTCCAGTCCCACATGGACATTACTCATCACTGTCAGTAATACAGGATGAGGAAACGAGTTTCTCGGATGTTAATCTCCCTTTTCCGATGATTCCACTTCATTCTAATGAATCATGGAAAGATGTTACGGTCTCTCCCGAGTTATCTCTAGGAGAACAGAAACAAGTTTCTACTATGTTACAACAATTTCAGGATGTCCTTACTGACATTCCTGGTCAAACTGATGTCATTGAACATGACATTATACTTACTGACCATAATCCTATAAGAGTCAGACCGTATCCTATCCCGATACATTTTCAAGCACAGGTAGAGAAAGAGTTGGATGAGATGATAGATTTAACAATAATTGAACCATCCACATCAGCATATTCTTCGCCGATGGTTATTGTACGAAAAAAAGACAATAACATACGTCTTTGCGTTGATTATACTGTGCACATGTGGATTAAACGAACAAACTGCTGAGCATGTTCTACAGGACTGTCCTCTGTATGACCAGTTAAGAAAGATATACTGGCCCAATGACTCAACACTAAACTCAAAGCTATATGGAGTTAAAGAGGAACTTCAAACAACAGTCGAATTCATCATGAGAACTCGTCTGACGGTGTAATCATCAAAGATGCGATCGCAAGAAGAAGAAGAAGCGTTGATTATCGCAAATTGAACCAAGTGACGAAATTTGATGCTGAACCTATGCCTTTACTAGAAGAACTACTTACTAGATTGTCGAAATCTCATTTCTTTTCTAAACTTGATTTGTCTAAGGGATATTGGCAAGTTCCACTATCCGAACACGCCAAACCGTTTACTGCTTTTTCGACACCTATGGGTCTATTCCAGTGGAATTTCATGCCTTTCGGTCTTATGAACGCCCCTGCAACATTCGTACGCATGATGGGTCGAATCCTATCTCATCGCTCAGATGTCATTGCATATCTTGATGACATCTGTCTTTTCAGTGATATTTGGGAAGATCACTATAACGGGTTAAATGAACTATTGTCTATCTTACGCGAGCATAACCTGACAGTGAAACCATCTAAAGCCTGTATTGGTTTTAGCGAGATATCTTTCTTAGGTCACCGTGTTGGTCATGGTTTCCTAAAAACAGAGGACCATAATACGAGTAAAATACTTAACATTTCTATTCCTAAGACTAAAAAGCAAGTGCGAAGTCTCTTAGGTCTAATACAATTTTATGGACGATTCATTGGGAATCTGTCCTCGATCATAGCACCTCTTTCTTCTTTGCTAAAGAAAGGGTCTCCTAATATAGTCCATTGGACTCAAGAATGTCAATCCTCTTTGGATAAGATTAAAACTATGTTTTCTACTTCACCTATTTTAGTGTTACCTACTAAAGATAAGACATTTGTTCTTCGTAGTGATGCTTCATCCACAGGGATTGGAGCAGCACTAATGCAAGAGTACTCTGGAACTCTGCATCCTGTGATGTATATTTCTCGAAAACTGAATGCCGCAGAGAAGAATTACTCGGTCCTAGACCGTGAATTATTGGCTATGGTTTGGTCAATCCTTAAACTTCAAAGATTTCTTCTTGGCGCGCATTTCATTGTGGAAACTGACCAGAAAGCTCTTACGGCTATTCAGAGTAAAAATCTGAAGAGCGCGAGATCAACGCGAAACGCGATTGCTCTTCAGCCTTTTCATTTTTCGGTGCGAGCTATCCGTGGATCAGAAAATGTGATGGCAGACATTTTGTCTAGATGCCCACATGATTCCACCTAACTGCTAGATCTTGGATTTCTAACATGCCTACCTTTGCTACAGTTTTTTTCCTATGTTAAAATATGTACACATATGTAATATATCATATATTGATTGTATCACTACTTAGCTGTTCATTGATGCATATTCACCGCTGATCTTTTGATGTTCTTCTTCTTTGGTAATCATGATTTTAAGATACCTAAGATGAAATTTTTTGTATAAACTATTGTAGAAATAGTGGCATTGCCAGTATTGTAGTATGCGTTGGTGACACCTCTCTGGAAATATTTATACTCAGAGAAAGACTTTCTCTGGATCCTAAGATATATTCTAATTTATCGTTCCATAGGACGACTTAGCCTTACATTAGGCGTTACATTTGTTTGGAATGCTTATCATCTGCGCATTGTTATTCGTGCGTTGTGAGCCTATTGTATGTTGCTCCTAGATGTATTTCAACACACAAAAAATGTTCCATTTTTTTTCCCGGGGGGTGTGGTAATCTGTTGCGCACATATTCTTTTGTATGGAATTATGCGACGCACTGATTACTGTAGGTAGGTAGGCATACAAATGTACTGTATGACTGTTTGATATGAAAAGAAATACTCTATCGGTCAAGGTTAGACTATCCATGTTTGATTTATACTTTTGATTATATGAGTGATTTCTCTTGTTATTGATTTGGCGTATGAATACTGAATTTATGTCATTTCTCATTTGTTAGGGCCAGAAAATAGATTGATTTCGCTTAGAATGTTTATGGCCTGAATTTATATGTATTACTTGTCTAGTGCAAGAAGATTCAGTCTTATATTGTATATCTGCGTATGCTTAGGTCGGACTATATTCTTTGTGCCGAACTCTGGGGCAGGTATTCGTTTTCCTACGAAAGCGTAGTGAGTCTCGACGAAGCCAGCTGATAATGGCTGTGTGTGTTTTTGAGCTGGTCCTGTAACAAGGTTGAAAATGATCTGTGAATGATCTTTCAGTAGGAGATAGTGTCTCTGCGAGATTCTGTTGTCAGAGATTCTCCTCATGTATTCTAGTGTGCTTAATTCGGACTCCAGGTAATACCAGACCCTTTTGATGATCTCTATTTTGGTTAGATCTAGATGGACATCGTGTTACCGAGCATCTAGGATCGTTTGTATATTGATGAAGATGACAGTTTAACCAACAGCGCTTATGTACTACATGAAGCAACCTTACTGATATAGGACTGTATGGAAATGCTATGAGAATATTTATTACGAATCATCTTTGGCTTATCATTTATCCTTCTTCTGAGTGAGTGAGCAAAACTCAAGAAGGTAGCCATCTTGAATTCCTGTCATCACTATGAATCACTGTCAAGAGAACAGAATATAAATCTTACTATCGGACAGTGGTATAGAGATCTTGCTATGATGGAAAATACACTATGGTGGGTTAACATTGCTACGATAAAGTTGATGAATTTACGGCTTGTGAAGAACTTAGCCAAGAGAAGGTTCTAGCAGCGAACCACTATTGATATTTATGTATTTACCTTTACTGAGTATGCAGCGATAGACAACCAGAACGTTTGCCTACTATCGTCCCATAATGTATTCATATGCTGCCTGAATATGTCTGATGTTACCACCTACGATCCAAATACCATGATTTACTGTGTCAACATGTACCCATGACTGTATCCGTTTTGTTCAAGTGTGTGCGTCCTAATAAACAGTATGAAACGACCACAGCAGTCTGTATCGGTGACTTATAGCTATGAGTGAATGAGTGCCTTATACTGGTCAACATACGAACACTCCACCATTCGCATAACTAATTCTTTACACTCTCACTCCATATCTGCATAACCCTGCGTCGGTCGAGTTGACCTTTGTTCTACCTGCAGCACCCATCATATTCACCACTGGTTTGCGTAAGGAGAAGAAATCATAGTTTACAGTGATATTTTACAGTGGTAGGCCAGATTCCTGGGTCCAGCCTTCGCAGTCTTAATCTTGAGAAGTCACCTAGTGTTACAAGAACGTTTATTTTGGCCAAATGTGACACACATCAACACCAGTAGGACAACTATACAGTCGATGTCAGCTTGACCTGTTCTGACAAGTGTATACAGTATCTGGGTCAGTACTTGTTGACATTTTCCGCAGTACAGACAGTGTTATAAAGAAGTGATTGTTTATCCTGCTGAAGAAGAATTGCAGTGTTGTTAGACAGAGAAGTGCATATATTTCATCGTGGGATCTTCATATGCTACATTTGTTGAACATTGTAATAAAGTAGTTCAATAATTTAAAAACGTATTAAAAGTGGCAAATTATTTTGATTATAAACTAAGCCTTCTCTGTAACACATTCTTTGCAACACTCTACCTGCAACACATTCTATTCATAATATATATATATTGTATGCTATATGTATTTATGTTACATCTTCTTCTTCTTCTTCTTCTTCTCGTTCGCTGTTGTTTAGAAATGTCTACACAAGAAGTCCGGTTTTCTGGATGTATGTTGCTGTGGTTGAAAGTTCTTCAAGACTCCCAAACAGCTTTGTGTGGATGTGCGTCTCTGTGGGCCAATGTTCAGTTCGCAATTGACTAAGCATGTGGCAGTCTTGCAGGATGTGTTCGGCTGTCTGTGCTGCCTGTCCACACGTACATAGGGGTGATGGGACCAATCTCAGTCTGTATAAGTGACTGTTCAGTCTGTTGTGTCCTGTTCTCATACGGAACAGGATCACCTGTTTTGCTCGATCAAGATATTGATAGTTGTCTCTTTGTTGATCAATTTTCCTGATGGCCTTGATAAGGGTCTTCTTTTCCTGGAATGTGATTGTTTGTTCTTTTTGTTCCTGTGTTGCTCCCTCTTTTGCTAACATATCTGCTCTCTCATTTCCTGGTATGCCACAGTGTGATGGTATCCACTGTAGCACTACCCTTCTTTTGATATTTACTTCGCATAGGACTTTGTTTAATTCTGGCAGTTTATCACTGTTGAGGGCTTGCAGAACTGACATTTATGTTACATGATTATTTGTTTATATGTAATAGTTGTTTATATGTCAGTGGGCGGTTGGTGAGGTGACTAGGACAAGAAATACCGAGTAATATTGGTCTTTTACTAGTGTTCTGTTGGGGCAAATTTTCTTAATTTAAAATTTGCTGCAACATCTGTTGCAATATCTGTTAGCTGTGACTAAATTGTCCCTATTGTTGTTTTTGTAATATTTTTCCTGTTCTTTAGTTTTGTTTTGATTTGTTTGAATTTGTTGGTCTTATCTTTCCTTTCATTCAGTTCTTTACACCCTTATATTTATACACTGTGGCGTCATTTGTTTTGTTTTAGTTCATTGCAGTTATCATCACAGATTCTGTGATTATTTACTTCAGTTCCTTATATTTAACTTAATTTGATTTCTGCAATTGTTTTCATATTGTCTTTTCTTGTTTGTCCTTGTTAATGTCTTTGTTGACATATGATATATGAGGTATATTTGAATACACTTATACTATAGTACAGACCAGTACTTTATTATTATTATTGTTGTACAAGGAGGTATACAAGACCTTTGTAAGGCTTGTCTCCCACAGTGATTGGGATAGAAAGATATTATTTTCCACAGGTACTCAAGTGATCATTTGTTACATTATAAACAAGATAACCATATAAGGTCTTTCACTAAGATTAACAGAGTGAAATAAAGTGAAGTGAGTATACAAGTCTATAGTACAGACTTGTCTCCCATTAAAGTAGGATAAGGTAATTTATTTACTTTTTCAGGTTATTGATCTCATTAGACAGGATGTCTAATTTAGATTACTTTATTGCACAAGGAAAATCCCTTGATAAGACTGGTAAAGAGTTAGAAGAATGGGCAACTGCTCAATTTGCTATTGCATTAAAATCAGAAGAGAAAAAACAAAAAGATGAGAATAAATGGAAAGCAGAAGTTGAACAAAAGAAGATAGATGCTGAGAACTTAAGATTGCAGATGCAAGCTGAGGAGAGAAAAGCTGCTGCTGAGGAGAGAAAACTTCAAATGGAAGAAAAAAGATTAAAAGATGCTGCTGAGGAGAGAAAACTTCAAATGGAAGAAAAAAGATTACAAGCTGCTGCTGAGGAGAGAAAAGCTGCTGCTGAGGAGAGAAAACTTCTAGCTGCCATCTCTCTCTCTTCCTTTATTCTCATTGCTGCTGCTGAGAAAAAAAGATTAGACAGAGAAGCTGAGGAGAGAAAAGCAATTAGGGAACATGAACATCAGAAAGAACTTTTAGCATTTGAGTTAGAAAAATTAAAATTGACAAATATGAGTAATGTTAATCAAGCATCTAGTGGTAATGGTAAACCCTTTACTTACAAGGTCAAGGTGCCAGCGTTCAACTCTGCCAGTGACGATATAACATTCTGGCTTGATAGATTTGAACGTGCTTGTCGAGCTCATAATGTGGATAAATCACAATATGCTAATCAGTTGTCTGAGAATCTAAAAGGTGATTCTCTGACGAGTTTATGTTTGGTTGAAGAAACTGACAAGGATAATTATGATGTTATTAGGGCAGCCTTGATAAAGAAATATCAACTGTCAGAGGAAGGCAAAAACACGTCTTACATTACACGATGGATTGAATTAACCAAGCGGTGAGTAAATTTCACTCTGTGCAGCTTTATGGATTTGTTGAGCGGACAACATTCGCAGTTGCAGATCATGTCCGGCGCTGTGACGGTAACAGACAGCCAGTCTTTTGAATTTTTACACAGCGAAACCAAAAGCCAAGATCACTAAAACAAAGCAAAAGGAGCATTGATCCAATACGCTCGCACGTGTACATATCGCTGAGGTAACAGCACACTAAGAAAAGAGCGCCAGAGCTGACAACATCGGATTACAGATAAGTCCAAAAGCATAAGGATTATTTTCCTCAAGATATCTCAGAGATCTTATTCAAATTCCCAACAGAACTTTCACATAGATACTCACGGAACTAATTTTAAAGTGCCTTCCAGGGTATTACAAAGTGAACATTACATTCAACAATGTTAGGCAACTCTCATGATAGTCACACCAGTGCAAATGATGATTAGTAGGACATACTAGGACTTTTAGTCATTCAGTGTTTATGTCCATATTATTATTTTCGTTTACCTTTTCATTTTCTTTGTGTCATATATGTGGTTTAGGGATTAAATATCTGTACATAAGTTATATCATCTACCAAGTGGTCGAGTGAGTTTCTTACATGTACTGTCTCTTAAATCCATATATGTGTCAGTTCCTCAGTATGAGAGGATGGGGGCTTAATAACAATTATAATATTCTGTAAGAATAACAGGGGAGATTTGTCGCAAGGAAACAGAATCCATTCTCATGTGCCCTTCTGAGACATTATCTCTTTGTGAGAATATTCGCCTTCCTTTCACCCCTTACTTGTATAGGAATCTAACAATTAACGAGCCACTTCTGAGATCCTATATATCTTTCTTACATTTCTCAATTTACAACTTTCTTATCCAACTGTGCTGTGACAATTAATGTCCAGTTCGGGATAACGGCGCGACAATTGGAGGCTATGTCCGGTATCTAGATCATAACTCTAGAGAACCTTTTCTACCTCTTGCATTCCTATAGTTCTCCACTGAGAACATATATCTCTAGGATCTGATTTTTTTTTTTTACAACACTAGGGATTTTAGTATATATACACGTACATACCTCTTAGATAACGAGATATTGCAAGATCATGATTAATTCTTTTTTGATTGATAAAACTAAGGAAACTAGATCTTTATTTGTAAACACAGCGAACTTTGAGTTCAGCGAATTTTTTTTACCTGTAAGCGAAGCTAAAAATAGTAACTGGGTCAACGCACTAACGACATTGTAATCATAAGAACGAATATAAAAGATCTGAGTAGAATCTGAGGAAATCCTTATGCTTAATTATATGTTGTATTATATACTTAATATTATACTTTGTATTAATGAGATAATTAATCGTTGTATTAATATATCTTATTGTTGGTATTTGTTAGAAGTATACTTTGTTACAGTTGTAATTAGAGATACATTTGAGTTGGGACATAGCATATTGTTTGCAAGTCATACCAACCTGTTCAGAGTGAATCATCACTGCTAAAATGGACGAAACAATGGAATTGGATGAGTGGAGAGCATTCTGGACAGAGTTAGCAATTGAGTGTGAACTCTCCGGAGAAGAGCTAGATACTTTCGTTTCACGGGAGATGGAAAAATGCAGGATGAGGGAGGAAGAGAGACAGCAACACAAATTAAGGATGGAAGCTTCGGATGCGGAATTACTGCGTCTCGAAACGATGCTGCCTAGAATGAGCTCCAAGACCTCAACTTCCTCCAGCCCCTCACCTCCGTCAGTTAAGTTACTCCCGCAGGTAGCACCTCAAACTGTACCAGAGAGAGTCAGGTCTGTTAGTCAAACCCTATTACCCGGAAGAGAAGAGGGGCGGCTTTCAGAACAAAGGCATCAGGACCACTCTGAGAAGGAGAAGCGTGCAAAGGCGGATGATCTGGAAAGACCCACTTCCACCTTCTCTACGACTCACAACATTCACCCTCTGAATAAAAACAGGACCAACATAAAGCATGAAATAGCTTCGGAGATGTATGGGATGGAGAGAAATATTAGTAAGTCTTTCCGATCGGTTAACCACAGTAATAAAAACGGCAGGCACCGAATCCGAAACATACAAACTGTCAGCCCAGCGCAAGGCCCGCCATGTAAAGGAAACCCGGTGAAGTCCCGAGGTGACCTTAGGAAAACTTTGAATGAAGGTTATGCGACCGTCAATGGAAGACGAGTTATATGTCTGCTTGTACCTGATCTCGGGTTTAGTGCAGTTGCTTCATCCTCACTCGTAAACGTCGATGAAATTACTGAGGAATATGTAATGGTAAATGCACCTATGCTCCATGGGGAACCGATGGAATTGCCCATTGCAGGCTTGCACTTAGAATCTCATTATGAGACAGGATTTATTAACGCAGCAATAGTAGACGAACGCTTTTTCCCCATACCCCAAGGAGGGAGTTACTTGCTCTTAGGAAACTCAGCACATGCCAGAGTGAACATGACTGAGGAGGGCGGGAAAATTCAAACGCCTATGTCGATTTCCAACATTTTTGGAGGGAAGCTGGAAACAGGTCAGAGGAATACAAATCCTGGAATCCATGGTTTTAAACCATTAAAACAAACCCCATCCACCATCCTTGTGCAAAAGGAGGGGAAAATGTGTCACAGGGAACCGTCTCCCTTGATACATGATGGTAATAAACTGCCGAATTTAGTTTCTCCGATCCTCACAGGAGAGGCAGTTTTAAAGGCATACAATCACCCCACAAGCAGGGAAGGCAGAAGTACGACCTCTTATCATTCAGCACTGCAAAATGTCGAAGCCGGACAAGATTCGGAAAAGCACATTAAGACTTCAAAGTCAGAACTTCGCACACATCGGCTCATGGATGAGTGTGGGACAGGCCGAATTCAGCACATCTCTAAGGCGTCCTCTATGCTACAAAATTCACTCTCAATTCGTCTCAAGAAAGAGGTTGTACAAGAGGAAATAATTTGCTTCCAAGTTAAAGGAGATCATGAAGGAACCTTAAAAGGCCCGACGCAGCCTGAGATTGCTGTAACAGGAAAGGCCGGGGAGCAGTCAGAGGTGACCCCTGCGCCAGAATATGAACACCTCCTTACAGAGGAGCGGATACAGAGAGAAATGGGAGGGAAACCCAAAGTACCTTGTGGAAAACTATTAATTAACTCACCTCTCAAGGGAGAGGCGGTGTTAGAAGAGCGGTCCTCCTCTAAAATCCTTGGAGAAGGAAATATGTCTGGATTACCTAATTCAACCTCCCATCATCCTAAGAAGGAGATTGTCTTAGATGAGTATATTTACACCCAAACGAGTGGATGTGGGTATGCGCCCATACGGGGCCCAACACAAACTATGACCGAACGAGTTAAGAAACCTGAGTCACCCCCCAAACCCCTGCACACGGATTTAGAAAAGGCCCAGACTGAGAACATTACGTTCACGCTTTGGATTGGACATCAGTTTTACGCCCACTCGCGCCCTACAACCCAGGGAGAAGTTTATGGCGAAATCAGACTGATAGACAAAAGTATCGGCAAGAGAGGACTCAAGAACACGCCACATGTTGCATCGTCCTCGTCTAAAGCCCACTGGTTGAAAATGTGCAATTTGTCACATTTAACTCGACGTCTGAAGATCGGGATTAGGATGCACCCTATCTTACGTCATGATCACTGGCGGAGCAGGAAAGCTAACAGACGTAGTCTAGGAAAGAACTACTCCACCAGTAAACATTTCACCCCGCGTAGTTTCCGGGAATTGCTCATAAGAAACGGAAAGAATAGAACTACTGCTCACTTAGGCAGGTCGTATAAGGCGACCAAAATAAGGATGTATAGGATGGTACCGACCTTGTCAGGACAACCCATTTCCTATCAACCGACATGTCGTCAATCCATACGTTTTAATGCAGGCCCATTGCCAGGAGAATGTCAGCTACATTGGTGGAAGAAGAAAGAGAGTAGTGCGAGGAAAGTGAAGATGAGAAGAACGAATTTAGGAATGATCGAGAAGACCAGACCTCAGTATGTTAGACCGCAGGTCAAACTGAAGGGGGAGGCTATGTCGTAACACGGTCTATTCTTCTCTCCATCTTTGTCTCCCTTCTCTTCCCTTCTCTCTCTCTCTCTCTTTTATTCTCATTAATTTTCACGTTACACTACGGTATTTTCGGCGCTGTAGTCAGCGTTTCTCTCTCAGACATCACGGCGCTTACTAATGGTTACTGAGCAAATATCGCAAACGCATCAACACCAGGTTATAACACATGGCCAGAGGATATACCTTAATTAAGAGTAAAAGGCGTCTTAAAGTCTAGAGATCCATTGCTTTATTGCACCTTATTTGAGGGACCTGACGGAAAACGCCCCAGTGTCAAATTTCATTGCATCAGCCAGCACGTGTATGCCTTCTAGGAGTAACCAGTAATTACGGGGCGGGGAAGCTTTCTCACGCAAGACGGTTCGCAACTGCGTCACACGATCTCAGGTTCAGGGAGAGAATTTACGTGTTATTACGTCGGAATGATTTAGAACACGTGAGAAGAGATTCATAAAATCTAGAAGCTTAGACGAAAACTTCACTTACACGCACGACTTGTGGGCCGAGTGCATCTACATGACGAGGAATTTTACATTACAAGCACTTTGGTATTAACCAAGCGGTGTTGTATAATTTCACTCTGTGCAGACTTTTAGGTTTCTGAGCGGACAACATTCGCAGTTGCAGAATTCAGTGTCCGGCGCCTGACGGTAACAGACAGCCAGTCTTTTGACCGAGCAGCAGAACCAAAAGCCAGAGATCTCGTCAACTCCTAAGCATAAAGGAGCATAGATCAACGCTCGCACGTGTAATGTCATATCGCTGCAGGATGACAGCACCTAACAACCTGCGCCAGGGCTGACAACATCGGATTACAGATAAGTCCAAAAGCATAAGGATTATTTTCCTCAAGATATCTCAGAGATCTTATTCAAATTCCCAACAGAACTTTCACATAGATACTCACGGAACTAATTTTAAAGTGCCTTCCAGGGTATTACAAAGTGAACATTACATTCAACAATGTTAGGCAACTCTCATGATAGTCACACCAGTGCAAATGATGATTAGTAGGACATACTAGGACTTTTAGTCATTCAGTGTTTATGTCCATATTATTATTTTCGTTTACCTTTTCATTTTCTTTGTGTCATATATGTGGTTTAGGGATTAAATATCTGTACATAAGTTATATCATCTACCAAGTGGTCGAGTGAGTTTCTTACATGTACTGTCTCTTAAATCCATATATGTGTCAGTTCCTCAGTATGAGAGGATGGGGGCTTAATAACAATTATAATATTCTGTAAGAATAACAGGGGAGATTTGTCGCAAGGAAACAGAATCCATTCTCATGTGCCCTTCTGAGACATTATCTCTTTGTGAGAATATTCGCCTTCCTTTCACCCCTTACTTGTATAGGAATCTAACAATTAACGAGCCACTTCTGAGATCCTATATATCTTTCTTACATTTCTCAATTTACAACTTTCTTATCCAACTGTGCTGTGACAATTAATGTCCAGTTCGGGATAACGGCGCGACACTGGCTAGTCTAAACTTTGTTTCAAAAAACTTTGATATTAATTTAGATGAACAATCGGCAGACTTGAAGCTGAGATTGTGAATAGCAACATGAAATGCAAAAGTTGCTTCTTTAGCAGCTATTAAAAATTCGTTGTCACATGGATCGGCACTTTTAAAATATGACAATATTTTTGAGGAAGTTCCTGCCGCTTCTAGACTAGCCTTATGTCTCGCACATTTCAAGTGATTTTTGATGTTCGAACGCCCACCATGAGCCACCGAAAATTCTGAAGAACACTGTTCGCAATTCACTTTGTCAATATGACCACAAACTTTTTTCAAAAACGGATAATCCTTTCTTAATTCATCATCCGTAAATACACAGTTTCTTTTTGGCATTTTGGGGGTTAAATTATTTTAATGTACAATACAAAATAATCGCAAACAACACCTTCGCAATCTGGCAGAATTCAACTAAGATTGCGCATGCGCGGCAACTGACTTGCGACGCTGCATACTAGGCCAGTGTTAAAGTCGGGTTTTCGTATTGCCTAATTGCCATTTTCCGAGGCTACGCTTTTTGACTTCGTGTATATTCGGCACTTTTTTTTTTCCAAATAACAGGGACAAAATGACAAACTGGCCGGGACGCCGGGACCATGCCTTCAAACCGGGACAGTCCCGGTCAAACCGGGACGTATGGTAAGCCTATTTATATTGGTTTATAGTGGTTCAACTTTTTCGGACTGTTTTGGATTCTGAATTAACTTCAGTGTCCAGTTTGGCTGCTAGAACAAGGAAACGCTTGAAAAACTATTGTCTGGGCTGGGTATTGAAAGCCTCGCCCTCCCCGCCCCCTCCTCCCAGGTGGAGGGAGGGTGGCCATTGTGTGCTGCGTAACGCCTTTCTCTTGGCTGGGCGGGTTTCAGCCACCAAAGTGGTGGTTGATTACACTCAGCCTTGACCAGCCTTAAGGCGGCTAGACACACTGGCGACGAAAGAGATCCAAGTTAAGAGGAGTGGTTTCTATAACGGATTTTTTTCTTTTTTTAAACTGATCTTTATTCATCTGTCAAGTGCATTTCTCAAAGTGTCTCAAATAAAACATCACATTTTGTATATTGTAAATATAGTGTCGTACATCGGAGGTGACTGGAAATACATAGAAGAAATATGGTCTACTTCACCCTCGGCATGTCGTACCAGGTGACTAATGGTGATTGCATTCTGAAGTAACTTCAGTGGACAGTCTGGCTGACAGGACAAAGGACACTTGAAAATTTTGTCTGGGCGAGATATTGAATGCCCCCGGGTTGAAAGTATAGTGGCCAATTGTGTGCTGCGTTACGCTTTTCTCCTTGGCAAGTTTCAACTAACAAGTTGAGCACACAGCCTTGAGCCATAAAGGCGGCTAGGCACACCGGCATTTCGAGAAAGATACAAGGGATAGTTTGTAATCGTGTTCCCTGAAGCATATTCAATTTGAAATTTCAAAACATGTTTAATTTACTTACTTAGTCGTTCCCCTTCTACCATGAGGTGTAGAGGTTTGGAAGAGAGAGCGCCAGACTATCCTATCAGCTGTCTTCTTCCTGGCCTGGTTCCATTCTAGTCCTCCGTCCTTCAAATATTTTCTAATGTTGTCCTCCCAGCGGACTCTGGGTCGTCCTGGGGGTCTGGATCCCTGGCTCTTTGTTTCCCATGCTTGTCGTGGTAGCCGATCTTCTCCCATTCTGCAGACAAGGCCAAACCATCTTAGTTGGTACTGTTCTACTTGGGTCTGCAGGGGGTGGCATTTTAGGCCTTGACGTATCGTTTGGTTGCGGACCATGTCTCTTCTTGTTACTTCAACCACCTTCCTCAAATACCTCATTTCTGAGGTTTGGATCTGTTAAATTTACAACATCAATAAAATACATTCATAAACTATAAATACAAGGTGAGTAAAGTAAATACTAAAGTTGGGCATTTCTGTACATTCATGTCAATTTGTGCCCATTCATAATTTCAAGGCGAAATGGGGGGAGGGGGGGGGGGGATCTCAAAGTTGAAAACATATTTATATTCATGCAAAAATGTATTGTATACGTTCCAAAACAGTATAATTTAGACTTTAAAACCACAAATGGAAACCACGCACACACCCACACCCAAAAGTGCAGGTGAAACCTGGAAACCCTGCATCCACTCCAACACACACGTACTTGTACTAAAAAATTGTGTTACACATTGATGCGTTTCCAGAAACAAAAACGGCATTACAAAGTTGCCAATCATACTTTTCATACATACCGTTTTCTCATATTTTTCCAATTGGTGGTTCTGTAACAAATTTTATGATTTGTGTTTTGTTTCCATCTCAATTTTCAAAACATGTACATTTTCCAAACAAATTATAATAAAAGCTCGAGCGCAATTCACTAGTAAATTTTATGCACATACAAACACACATTTAAAACACTTCAACAATACAATAAGCGTGCGTGGAGAAAGGAGAGCTATGAAAGACCCCAGTTTAGGAATAGTGATCGGTCTGCGTTGGAAACAAAACGCATCTAGAAGACGGCCGGAATGGGGCGGGAGAGACACTACTGAAGGCCTCGGGTAGGAGGAAGGTCGGTATGTGTTACGGCCTGCTTTGTTCTCAGTCGTGTGCAGGCTTCGACTTGTAACAGTTGAAATACACTTCTGAGTCGCCTTTCAAGAGGCTAGCCCGTACTTACCGGCACATGAAGAGAAGAAGGGAATTTTGTGGCGTCTAGGCTACTTCCCTAAGATGGAGGGAGCGGAGGAATGTTGCTCCGCTGTAAATTAAAATCGGGTGAAATAGACAGTGCTTTGTGCAGAAAAACATTTAAAAGTATCCGCGAATTAAAAAGGCGGTATTGGAACATTACAAAGTTGCGAAAAGTCCAAATGAAATATCTATATTGAGACAATAAGATATGAAGTTTTGTTTGTATGTCTTTTGTTGTTCTTGGGATCATGTTTAAAAAAATAGCTTTGTAAATGTCTACGGGTTTTTCCGTTTGTAAAGCAATGATTCTTTGCAAAGCTTTCATCATGAGTATGACTGTGTTGCACGTGCAGTAAATATGATCCTCAGTTTCTTCTATGTGTGTTTTGCACAGCTGACACTGTAATGTTTGCTTGGATCTGTGAGCTTGTCGATCTGTTGTGGGTGTCATGTTGTATATAAGTCTAAAGGTAACTTCTCTTGCCTTGGCAGTGGTGTGAGGGTTGTGTAAGTTGGTGAAAGTGTCAGTATAATTTGTCTTGAAGTATTTCTGTCCTCTTTTAATTCTGAGGTGTAGTGGGGGTGCTTGTAGTTTGGCTAAGTGTTTGTATATTGCATTTGTTTTCTGGTGAATTGAATTTTCGTGTCCGCGAATAGCTTGTATGCATGACTTGTAAAATGATGGTAGTGGGCCGAAATGGTGCGGCATTGAGTTGTTTAGTGGTCTCATTCTGGTGAGTCTGAGCCCCATGTAATAGTGTGCTAGCGCGTGTTGCTCTGGATGCTTGATGATGCTCCCTACGTGTTTGATTCTAAGTGCTTGTATCTTTGTCTGTATGTCCTGGAGTGCAATCCCTCCCTGTTTCTTTTCTTGTATAAGTGTCTTATGTTTTATGCTATAGCTTGTGCGACTAAAAATAAATCGTCTGATCTGTTTGTTTATGTCTGTAATGGTCTGTTTTGGGGGGTCAAAAACTGTGGATACGTATAGTAATTTGGGAATGAGATAAGTGTTTACAATCGTGCTTTGTCCAAAAATTGTTGTGGTTTTGAATTTGTATCTATGTAGCATGTCTGTCATTTGTGATGTTAGGTTCTGCCATGTGTCTTTGTGTGTGCTGCTTGGGTGTGAAGGAAAAGTGATGCCGTAGATTTTGATGTTGTTTGTTGGTACAAGTCCAAATGGAAAGTCTGCTTTGTTTTTCCATTTGCCAAGGCCCATTATTGTTGATTTCTGTACGTTGACTTTAGCTCTACTACCTGTACTAAAGTCTGTGAATGTGTTTAGAATGTTTGCAATAGACCTGTCGTTTGGTGGGAAAAAGGTGGAGTCGTCTGCATAAGCAATCAACTTCTGCTCACCTTTCCCTGGTATAAAAGTGCCCTTTATAGAGCTGTCCTTTCTTATTTTTTCTAGCATGGGTTCTAGTGCTAGAACATAGAGTAGGGGGAGAGAGGGCACCCCTGTCTAACGGATCGCGTTAGCCTGAAAGTGTTGGTAACAGTATGATTCACCAAAACCTTGCTTTCGGGCTTCGTGTAAAGGACTTCAATCCATTTCCTAAAGTTTCCGCCTATATTGCAATGTTGTAAAGTTTTGTGAAGGAATGAGTGTGATTTTCGATCAAAAGCTTTCTCTTGATCGAGAGATAGGATTGACGACTGACAATCTTTCTCGTGTGTGTAGGTGATTATGTCTCTGATGAAGTGTGTATGTTGGTGGATGTTTTTGTGTTGAACGCTACCAACACTGACATATTTTTATGTTAATATATGTAACAATTAAATGAAAAAAAAATTTGTTATAAAAACTTATGGTTTAATAAAGTTTTTAAACATAGTTTCTAAATTTTTATTTGTTTCTATAAGATTTTTAAATATTTTTATAACTACATAAAAAGTTATTCAGTTTTTAAGAAAACCTTTTACTTTTTCACACGTTAATATTTATCTTTATATATTTATTAAAAGAAAAATAATGTTTATTTCCCTTAGATTCTAAAGAAGTAACTATTAATCTCCCTTTATTATTTATTTGCACTGCTATGTATTTTATTTCCTCTTTCTTCTTTTAAAAAAGTAGTTTTGCGTTGTTTTAGCTATGTGGGGAACACTCAGCATTGACACGAGGTCCGTCGGTTATATTAGGGCTCATGTTCAAATGTATAACATACCTTTTGTGTCTAATAATAGTTTGCTAGATGTTTTCTTGTATTATGCGGTGAAAGAGGAAAATGGTGCTGACAATATTTTTTACATCACATTAATAGCGACAAGTTTTAGTCGTGTTCGGGTAAACGTGTTGACAAATAAACGTTTAAAAAATAGCTTAATATCAGTATACTTTTTTTTAAAATTAATGAAGAAAAATAACCTCTGATGGGTTATAATTGGGATATATATTGTTTTCAATTCCAAATAATATGAACAACTGCTGATATGAGAAAGTGGCATCACATTTGTCAAATCATTGTAAATATGGACAATCACAATTGTGCTTATACGTTAAATTAAAAAAAAAAAATCAAGAAGAAACGCTGAACAAGAATAGGAAATTTCTTGCCAAGTATATTGACAAACTGTTTGACTAACAATTCTTTCTATAATGCTATGACTTCTTAGTTCGTTTTCGAATTACGTTACATTTTGTGTTAAAATGTGAGCTACACAATTTCAATAAAATAAAGCTGAGAACACTCATGTTATTTGTATTAGTCAGGGTATAGCGCGAACGCAGACCCCCTTCCAAAATTATGCACCTGAGTCTACCTCATTTGGGGTGCTCGCAAGTATATACGGATAAAAAGTTGATCACATTGATAATGTCAAGGCATTCTCGCCGGTTGGTATTTTCAAGTGAGGAAACACTAACACATTTGTATGTTAATATATATAACAATTAAATGAAAAAAATTTTGTCTTAGAAACTTATGGTTTAATAAACTTTTTAAACATAGTTTCTACATTTTTATTTGTTTTTATAAGCTTTTTAATATCATTATAATTACGAAGAAAGTTATTTAGTTTTTAAAAAAAATCTTTTACTTTTTACTTTTCTACTCGTTAATATTTATCTGTATATATTTATTAAAAGAAAAATAATGTTTACTTCCCTTAGATTCTAAAGAAGTAACTATTAATTTCCCTTTACTATTTATTTGCACGGCTATGTATTTTATTTCCTTTTTCTTTTCTTTAAAAAAAAAAAGTAATTTTGCATTGTTTTAGCTATGTGGGGAACACTCAGCATAGACACGAGGTCCGTCGGTTATATTAGGGCTCATGTTCAAATGTATAACATAAATTTGTGTCTAATAATAGTTTGCTAGATGTTAATATGTTCCAAATAAGTTCCAAAGGTTGTTATTGCCGGGAGTTGTAGTGAGGATAAGCTCTCACTGTAGATAAAATACTTCTACGGCACGCGCCTCAAACAGTCTCTGACAACCAAGTCCAGCTCCCGGCCTTCACGTGTGGCTCAATTTGAGCCCGGCGGAACTGTTTCCACTGACGGGAGAAGGGGCAAAGGCGAGCGACTGGCGCCTTAAAACCAGCAGCTTCGGACAGATAGGGCTCGTGATCCTTGGTTGGTAGCTTATCTAAGAGAAGGAAGTCTGAATTCAAACCACCTCTGCCTTGCGGGAATATCCATTTGTGGAAAATGGCTTCGGGAGTAAACCCTGAGGATTAATCCGGAGTCGGAGTCCCTAAGTCAGTCTAACGTCGATTCGACATTATTCTGGCAACTCCTGCGACATGGTGTGGTAAAGTGGGTTGATATAAATATTTATACGGGACTTAGTGTACTGACTGAGATCAGCTGTGAAGGTATCTGTATCTAATAGGTGTAGTGTTTTACAGATAACCTTACTTTGCTACCACATTTAGACCTCAGCCAGACGTATTCTGGGCTATTGTGATGACTACGTTGAATGTCTAGGGTTATGATAATGATGAAGTGTATGTCACAACAACAACAGACAGATAAACACTTTAATTTAATACACAATACTTTACAACACTGTGACACTCACATACATATAACACTCTATAAGACTATCTTAAATGAGTCAAATGTTAACTTTTAAAAATATATGTATTAATTCCTTTCAATAATAGATATCCTGATTCAACTACAAAGTGAACCAGGAATCACAATCAAATGTAATTACAAGTTGTATGTACACAATTTATAGATATGATCTTTGTATTGACATGTATTATTATTATAATATGTGTGTAAGTTGTGAGGTAGTACTTTGAGGTAATACTGGCTTATCAAGCTAAGTTGTTGTTTGTCATCATGACTTCACGTGTTTGTTGCTGGTGGAAATAGTATTGGAAATGTTCACAGTTCCTTTTATATGAAACAAATATTTGTCCCTCTTTATTTAAGGTAAAGTCACTTTTAGAGAGGGGTACATAAGATTGAGCTGCTCTGGCCACGAATCTTAACTTCTGTGTGGGCGGCAGGAACCAGTCTCCTATGCTCGCTTGCTTCACAGTTTTCTTGAGAAACAACACTGGTCGCTATCTTGACCAAGGAGTATGCTATCAGCCTCTGGATTCAGCAAAACTCTCAGACCAGGTGCTGCTTTATTACTTTAGTACCACGGTCCCTGAAACAAGAAGGTGGTACCTCCTACTTCAGAACTAATTTATAATCTATTTCCACACTGACGCACAATACATAACAAACACCGAGTTCAGAGCTGTATGTCAACTGCTAGCTTCTCATGAACAATATACACCAGTATTCCTCTCCCTAATGGTTACAACGCTTCTGCAATTCCAGCATTATCTCCTTCTATTCAATAAGATAGGTGTCATAGTAATATTTGGCCATCCCATGCAGTTATATTCCTCTCCGACAAGTTTTATTCATGGTGGAGCCATATCGAGGTTTTGCCTCTGTTTATTGTTACTGAACCACACACATATAGACATAAATTATCAATTCACATTCAATTTTCATCAACAAGATATCAAGTAGGTCTAGCTTACCACAATTCATGGAAATATTTAAACAAATACGTTGACTGGCAATGAGTTATGGCACAATTCCGATCTGCCTCTGTCCCAGGCTTTTATTTAGAAAAATATGAGCTGGATCTCAACGCACTGCTTTTACTAAACATATTCTTCTAGCCAATCAAATCGGATTTAACTTGTTGGCCTATTTCCCGTAAAATAGTGGTTTTAAAACATGCCACTGAGCAAATATGATCTGGTGCTGTCAGACACCCTCACTATTTTATTTTGGCTATAATTTGTTAATTCCTAGACTATTTGCGTAACACTTAACATATTCTTTGTCAGCAAGTCCTAAGGAACCCAAATATATAAATTTTAAAGGAGCTAAGTGGCTGCGTTCAAAATATGTATTTTCTTCTAGGATAGTCGTGCTGTTACCACCTCCTCACTTCCATACTATGGGGTGTCTTCTGTACTGTCAGGCTAATGTCAGGATTTCAGACGTAAAACAGTATTGGGTCATGTTTCCTAATAAGCATTAACCATGTTTTTTAAAACCTAACCGTGTATTGGTAGTGTTTTTTGCCCCTGTTTATTTGAAAAAAAGCTAGTGCTTCATGCCTTTCGCGTTCACTTTTTCATCGCGAGACGAACGTGGTAGTATTGAATGCGTTCCTCCTTCTCTCTCTCTCTAAGTCCGTCTGTCTTTTCATTACGCAGTGTATATAATGACATTAAATGCTAGTATTTTATCTAGGTCATTAAGCAGTGTGCGTATCTCAAGGTTTTCTAAGAAATACAGTACACGTTTTATTTTTAGAAACGCGTGTATGCTGCTGTAGGCTTTACTATCAAACGCGAAAGCGTTACAATTTTGCAGACGAAGTAGAAAAGGGGGATTTCGGGTTCAGTCATTATGACAGCACTGGTCTTTTACCATTCTTCTTTCCTTTTATTGAATTAATTCGTGAGGCTTTTTATTTACTTTTTAATTTAGATATGTGGATTTAGAATGTTTCACGACAAATTCTCCCCACTTAAAACAGACGTTATATGTCAGTCTATAATTCTATATACACATAGATAAATGTAGTACTATTCCTAGTGATCATTGTGATTCTCATCACACGGATGGCGGCTTAAAAAATCCGCACCCAAGTTAGTTTTTCCAGAAATATACTCTATGCTGAACTCAAATGGCTGCAAAAGTAAGGACCATCTGAGTAACCTCGAATTTTCATGCCTAGCCTGCGCTAGAAACGACAAGGGTTTGTGATCCGTTTGCAACTTGAATGCCTTCCCATACAGATAAATATTGAATTTCTTGATTGCCTATATTACTGCAAGACATTCTTTTTCGCTAGTTGAATAATTGGTTTCAGCTTTATTCAACTTTCTACTAGCATATGCCACTGGGGTTAATTCCCCATCCAGTGCATCTGATTTCTGTAACAATGTCGCACCTAACCCGATATTACTGGCATCTGTTCTTACCACGAATTCTTGACTTAAGTCAGGTAATTTCAAAATAGGTTTGCTTGTGAGCTTTTCCTTCAATTCCTGGTATGCCAATTCACATTGTGCTGTCCATGTAATTCGATCTGGATTTCCTTTGCGTGTCAAATCAGTTAACGGTGCACATATGGAATTAAAGTTCTTGATATACTTTTGGTAGAAACCACATAATGAGACAAAGGATCTCACGTCTTTCTTGGTTTGTGGTCTCGGGGCTTTCTTTAGTTTCTCTAAATTCTTGGGGTCAGGGGTCATGTTTCCCTGATGGACTGTGTGTCCCAAGAATTCTAATTCTTTACATCCAACGCAACATTTGGTTGGACGGGCTGTTAAATTCGCTTCTCTAAGTCGATTAAACAGCATGTTCAGGGAGTCAATGTGTTCCTCAAATGTTTCTGTTGCTATAAGGATATCATCCATGAAATTTTTGATGCATGGATTATTCAGAGGATCCAACAATTTTCTCATCATTCTAGAGAAGACACTAGGCGCATTCTTCAATCCAAATGGTAATCTGTTAAACTCATAGTGTCCCTCTGAGGTACTAAAAGCTAGGTATGGTCTAACCTCAGGCTTTACTGGAATCTGATAGTATCCTTTACTCAGATCCACTTTTGAGAAATATTTAGCTTTATTTAGCCTGGCAAACAACTGATTTGTATCCGGCAATGGATCCACCTGACCTTCTGTGATAGCATTCAGTCTCCTGTAATCTATACAGAGTCTATGTTCTCCAGAGGGTTTCCTTAAGAGCACCACACTGGAACTATACGAAGATTCACTGTGTGAAATTATTCCCTCCTTCAACAAATAGTCTATCTCTTCCTTCAAGGCTTTCTCCTTAGCAAAAGGAATCGAATAGGGTTTCATACAGACAGGTGTGGGGTCTATCAGTTTCATATCATATTCCAATAAGTTTGTATGCCCCGGTCGGTCCGTTAACACCTCTGTATGATCATCTAGAACCTGTTGCACTCTCTCCTTCTGATTTTTCGTTAAATGTGTACTGATTTTCACCTGTGCTGCTGTCTCACAGGGATGTAATGGATATTCAAATGATGAAAGTGGTTCCTTTTTCATCTCCATTGCAATGGACAAGGTCAACAAGTGTGTCTCTTCCTGATTTTCTCTTTCCAAATATTTCTTCAGGAGATTCACATGATAGATTTTTTCTTTCCCCTTCTTATCTATCTTATAATTTGTTCTGGACACCTTCTCTAGAACTGTATATGGACCCTGCCATCCAATTTGTAACTTATTCTGACTACCGGGTAGAAGAAGCAGTACCTTCTCTCCCACAGCCAAATCTCTATCTTTAGCTTTCCTGTTGTAATAGGCAGCATGTTTTTTCCTGGCTTGTCTCAAATTTTCATTGGCAAGTTTCCAGCCAGTTTTTAAACGAGTGGTCAGCTCATTCACATATTGGTATGAGGATGTAATGTTTTCCTCTGCCTTTTCATCAGTCCACGTTCTTAACAGCGTTACATATGGACTTTTAAATTCGGAAACTTATTTTTCCTGGCACATGTCAGGTCCTTTGTACTCGAAGCACTGTTGTGATGACTTTTCTTCCCAGAATTATCATGCACAAATCGACCGCTACCAATTTTTCTCTTGGGGCTTTCTCCCCACTTAGAATTCTTGATGAGAGATCTCCTCTCTACATCTTCTTCCTCCAGTTTACATAAGTCCGATTGAGGGATTTTCGGCTTATCCTGGGGTAAGACATCTTTTGTGCACTCTCTGCATAGTGGCCATAGGAAAACATCCAATTGAAGCTTGTCCGTGAAAAGGGGCTTCCCATTCCACTTGGTCCACTTTATTAAATTTATTTTTCTTTTCAGTGTCAGGCCTACGTTTGCCCCGTGGCGAGTGTAAGTCCTGATCACTGTTCCCACTTGTGGGTGTTCCCTCATGTGCTATGCTACACCTTTCTACATAATTCACAATGTCAATCATTGCCTTGGGCCAATAATAATTCTGAGCTACCTTTTGGATGATGGTACCTATTTTTTCATGGTCCCCATCTTTTCTCACATGTAAGCTCCTTATTAAGTCTGTCCTATACCTTTTTGGAAGTACCAGCTGTCCCTGACCTTTGGATCTAGTTCCGGCCTTCCTATACATCAACTTGTTTTTCATGTAAAAATCTCCCTTTCCTGGAGTTGTATGACAAGTTGACAATTTCCTAAAACAAGGCTTGAGGGTCTTATCCCCAGCCTGTGCCTTCCTCATCTCTTCTGGATTGTTATCTATCAGGATATCCTCCTCCTGTCTTGAGGTCGACCTGACCTGAAGGGTAGCCATATACACAGGTTTCCTTCTGCAATGGTCAGTATCATGATTGTCCATCCGACAATTCTTACACCACCTCCTTTTTTGGTTGAAAGATTTTCTTTCATCGAATTGTGGGGTTTTATTTTTATTGTCATACCGTGGCCTATCAAACTGGTGCTTACCTTTGTTCTGATCTCTAGGATCAAATTTATTAAAGTTCTGTGGTGCCTTAAAATTATCTACCTGTTTCTTTTTATTACCTGTTACTTCTGCCTGAGCTGCCTGATACCTTTCAGCGACATTTAGTAGCTCACCCAGCCTCTCTGCACCTTGTTCCATGAGAAACTTTCTCAGGTCTGGAGCCATGGACTCTCTTAGTTGTTCTATAAGGATCATTTCCTTAAGATCTTGGGTTTTCCCCAGAGAAGTCCATTTCTCCAAGTATGTCTCTAACCATGCAGAGAACTGGTGATAGGTTTCACCTGACAGTAGTTTAGCATTCCTAAATTTTTTTCTATAAAATTCACCGTTCTTTTCATATCTTAACAAAAGAGCATGCTTTAGCATGTCAAAATTTTCTTGATCATCTCTGCTCATTTTGGCGAAAACATCATAAGCCGTACCACGAAGCCCTTGAGATAACTTTAAACTCCACCTTTCTCTCTCTAACCCATACGTGGTAGCTAATAGTTCATATCTATTTAGATAGCTCTCAATATCATCGTCTTTCTCAACAAAATGATCTAAATGGAAATTCATAGCTGAGGTTGAGGCTCCCTGACTAGCAGTGGCATCGGAGGTAAAGGGACTGGCACCATTTTCAGGAGCATGGCTTTGAAACTCAAACTCCCTTAGTCGTAACTCATGTTCCCTTTGTAATCTCTTCTCCTCCTTTTCTGCTTCCCTCTGTGCAGCCTGCCTTCTTTCTTCTGCTTCCCTTTCAGCCTTTTTCTCTTCCAACTGGAGCCTTTTAATCTTCCTATCTGCCTCCAATGCTTTAGCCTCTTTGTCAGCCTCAATCTGCAACCTCTTAGCCTCAGCCTTGTGGTAATGTGGGATGTTATAAATATTTATAGGGGACTTAGTGTACTGACTGAGATCAGCTGTGAAGGTATCTATATCTAATAAGAGTAGTGTATTATAGATAACCTTACTTACTACCACATATGTATACCTCAGTCAGAATTATTCTGGAATAGTGTGATGACTACGTTATATGTCTAGGGTATGTGTATGATGAATTGTAAGTCATAACAACAACAGACAGATAAACAATTTAATTTATTCCACCACACTTGACAACACTGTGACACTCACATACATAAAACACTCTAAGAGGATATCTTAAAGGAGTCACTGATAACTTTTCAAATAACAATATGTATTCATTGCTGTCATGAATGTATATGTGTCCTGATTCAAATACAAGGGGAACCAGGAATCACAATCAATTTTAATTACAAGGTATATGTACAGAATTTATTAATATGATTCATGTAGTGACATATATTATTAATGGTATCCTATGTGTGTCAGTTGTGTAGTGGTAATATGAGGTAATACTGGTTTTGTTTTGTTCAAGCTCTGTTGGTATTTGTCATCATGACTTCAATAGTTTGTTTCTATTAGAACTAGTATTGGAGATGTTCTCAGTTCCTGGTATTAAAACAATTTACTTCCCCTCTTAATTTTATGTTACAATGTTATTTTAAGATGGGGGTACATAATGTTGAGCTCCATGGCCACACTCTCTTATCTTGCGTGATGACTGCAGTAAAAGACTCCTCTGCTCGATACTGTAATGAGTTCTGGAGCCACCCCACTGGTTGCTATATTGACCAAGGAGTATGCTGTCCACTTCTGGCTTCAGCAAAGCTCTGACCAGGTGCTGCTCAATAACTTTAAGACCACGGTCCCTGAAACAAGAAGGTTGTACCTTCTACGTCAGAACTAATTTACACTCTAGTTCTACACTGAGCACAATACATCACAAACATTGAGTTCAGAGCGTTAGGCCAACTGTCAGCTTCATCTGAAATACCTTATACCAGTATTTCCCTCCCTAATGGTTACTACGCCTCTGCAATTCCAGCATTATTTCTTTCTAGTTAATAATCTAGGTGTCAGTGTACTGTTTGGCCATTCCATGCAGTTTTACTTTCCTCCGACACCTTCTGTTCAGGCTGGAGCCTATAGGCTTTACATCATGTTCGCTACTGAACCACACATATATACAGACATAAATTATCAATTTACATTCAATTTTCATTAAAAGATATTGAATATTTCAAGCTTACCACAATTCATGGAAATAATAATAAACAGTTTCGTTGACTGGCAATGAATATAGCACAACTCCGATCTGCCGATGTCCCAGGCTTTATTTTATAAAAAATATACACTGGTGCTCAACGCACTGCTTCTTAGTAGGTTTATTACAAGATGTGGCAATGAACAGACGCTCTGAATGGAGTATATTCGCAGCTCTAACCAATGAAACCATGTCTACACATCTTTTCAAAAAAGTACCCCTTTCTCACGTTTCCCCTGACAACACAAGATAGTATTTATAGTCCGACCAATCGTGTTTAGTCTTTCATTTGTTGCGCTCCAATCACATAGGAGTTAACATGGTAGGCTATTTCCGTACGTAATGTTTTTTCAAACACGTTATAAAAAAAATTTTATGAGCATAAATGATTTCATGCTGTCAGGCACCCCCACTATTTTATTTTGGCCATAACTTGGTAATTCCTAGACTATTTGCGTAACGTTTTACATATTCTTTGTCAGCAAACCCTAAGGAACCCAAATATATATATTTAATAGAGCTAATATGCTGCGTTCAAAATATGCAATTTCTTCTACCTCCTGTTTCGAAGATGTGCTGTCTGGGTACTGTAATGTTTTCAAACGTAAACCGGTATAATGTCATAATTCCTAATAAGCGTTTTTCAGGATTTTAAAACCTAACTCTGGGAAGGGTAGTGAATTTTATCACTGTCGATTTGAAATAAAGTTAGTGCATGTGGCCTTACACGCGTGATGGCAGCAATTGTGTATCGCGCGACGCGTGTTTAGTGTTGCACGTGTTCGGCTTTCTGCCTCTCCCTTCTCTCTATCCTTTAGTCCATCTGTCTTTAGTTACGCCGTGTATGGAATGAATGAAATATTAAATCTAGGTCATTGATCAGCCTGCGTGATACAGTACACGTTTCATTGAAGAAAGCGGGTAATAATACAGTAGGCTTTTACTATCAACGTGAAAGCGTTACAATTTGCAGACGAAGTAGAAAACAAGGGGATTTCGAGTACGGTCATTGTGACAGCACTGTTCTTTACCATTCTTCTTTCCTTTTATTAAATTTATTTGTTAGGCTTTGCATTTACGTTTTAATTTATATATGGGGATTAGAATAATTCACGACATCTCCCCTCTTAAAACAGACATTATATGTCAGTCCTTTATTCTATATACACATAGAGAAATTTATTATTATTTCTGGGGTTTACGGTGATTCTCATCACACGGATGGCGGCTTAAAAAATCCGCTCCCAAATTTGTTTTTTCCAGATATATACTCAATGCTAAAATTATAGGGAGCCAAAAGTAAGGACCATCGGAGTAACCTAGAGTTCTCATGCCTAGCCTGGGCTAGAAACGATAAAGGTTTGTGATCCGTTTGCAACTTAAATGCCTTCCCATACAGATAAATATTGAATTTCTTTATTGCCCATATTACTGCAAGACATTCTTTTTCGCTAGTTGAGTAATTGATTTCAGCTTTATTCAATTTTCTGCTAGCATATGCCACTGGGCTTAATTCCCCATCCAATGCATCTGATTTCTGTAGTAGAGTTGCACCCAGCCCAATATTACTGGCATCCGTCCTTACTATGAATTCTTGACTTAAGTCAGGTAATTTCAAAATAGGTTTACTTGTGAGCTTTTCCTTCAATTCTTGGTAAGTCATTTCACATTGTGGTGTCCATGTAATGCGATCTGGATGTCCTTTACGTGTCAAATCAGTTAACGGTGCACATATGGAATTAAAGTTCTTGATATACTTCTGGTAGAAACCACATAATGAGACAAAGGATCTCACGTCCTTCTTGGTTTGTGGTCTCGGGGCTTTCTTTAGTTTCTCTAAATTCTTTGGGTCAGGGGTCATGTTTCCCTGATAAACTGTGTGTCCCAAAAATTCCAATTCTTTACATCCAATGCAACATTTGGTTGGTCGGGCTGTTAAATTTGCTTCCCTAAGTCGATCAAACAGCATCTTCAGAGAGTCAATGTGTTCCTCAAATGTTTCTGTTGCTATAAGGATATCATCCATGAAATTTGTTATATATGGATTATTCAGAGGGTCCAATAATTTTCTCATCATTCTAGAGAAGACACTAGGCGCATTCTTCAATCCAAATGGCAATCTATTAAACTCATAGTGTCCTTCTGAGGTACTAAAAGCTAGGTATGGTCTAACCTCAGGCTTTACTGGAATCTGATAGTATCCTTTACTCAGATCCACTTTTGAGAAATATTTAGCTTTATTTAGTCTGGCAAACAGCTGATTTGTATCCGGCAATGGATCCACCTGTCCTTCTGTAATAGCATTCAGTCTCCTGTAATCTATACAGAGTCTATGTTCTCCAGAAGGCTTCCTTAAGAGTACAGCCAATCGTGTGCACCAAATTGCACCGCAACCGGCCAAATAATACGGCTGCCCTAAACCGTTGAAATGGAGCGTGTTGGCAACTTGCGTTATAAGCAGCGAATTGTGATAGAATTTCTCGCTGCAGAGAAGGAAACTGTTGTTAACATTCACAAGCGTGTATGTGATGTGTATGGAAGTTTTGCAGTCGACAGGAGTACAGTCAGTCGCTGGGTTCAGAGAATCAAAGAATCAGGAAGTGGAGATACGGAGCTGCTTGATCGGTCGCGCTGTGGACGTCCTGCCACAGCCACCAACGCAGAAATGTTGAAATGCGCTGAGGGCATTATTCTTACTGATAGGCGAATCACTACTCAACAATTGGCCTTACAGCCGTCAGTCAGCATTGGTAGTGCAAATGCAGTTACAAAAACTCTCGGATTTTCTAAGGTTTGCGCAAGATGGGTTCCTCGAAGTCTCACAAATGACCACCGATTGCAAAGGAAAGCAATTTCTTCTGAATTGTTGGAGCGTTTCAATGCTGATGGAGAGAACTTTTTGGCTAAGATCGTTACAGGTGACGAAACCTGGGCACATCATTTTGAACCTGAGACAAAAAGACAGTCAATGGAGTGGCATCATCCGCAATAACCAGGAAGAAAGAAATTCAAGACAATTCCTTCAGCTGGAAAGGTCATGAACACTGTCTTTTGGGACATTGAAGGTGTGATTCTTGTGGACGTTATGCCAAGAGGAGAGACAATCAATTCGCAAGCTTACATTAGGACATTGAAAAAACTCAATCAACGTTTTCGCAGAGTTCGGCCGCACAAGAATCCAGCAGACCTGCTTCTCCTTCACGACAATGCGCGACCTCACACAAGTCTGGCAACACGGGAAGCAAACACCAAATTGGGTTGGACAGTACTACCCCATCCACCCTATAGTCCCGATTTGGCACCCTCTGATTTTCCTCTATTTGGTCCACTTAAAGATGCACTCCGTGGGACAAGGTTTGAAGATGATGAAGGGGTGATTCATGCAGCGAAGAAATGGCTACATGATCAAGACAAAATCTGGTACGGGCTAGGAATACATACACTTGTTTCGCGCTGGCATAAAGCCGTACAAGTTGATGGGGATTATGTTGAATAATACCGATGTTTACATGACATATCCATGTATATTGTGTATAAATTTCATGCTTTTTGAATAAACAGCTCCTGAGAAAAACGATGTGGTGCATTACTTTCTGAACGCCCCTCGTATATATATATATATATATATATATATATATATATATATATATATATATATATATATATATATATATATATATATATATATATATATATATATATATATATATATATATATATATATATATATATATATGGGGTGCTTCAAAATGATGTATACACACTTTAAAATGTATATTTCATGAACAACATGCACTATTTTGATTTTCTTTATCACATTTTAAAGCTAAGAGATAGACCATTTTTTCACAATGACGTAATTTTGTTTTAATTTTTCGACACATAAAAATGACGGAGATTACTAAATAAAATTTTGAAGAAAGAAAGACAATTCTAAAAGAATTGTAGATCAGTTGGTGAGAGATATCACTCATGTTTTAATGCTGATGGTGGACGCTTTGAACATTTGAATAAAATGTATGTCATTGTGAAAAATTGTCTATCTATCAACTTTAAAAATGTGATAAAGGAAATTAAAATCCTATATGTTGTTCATGAAATATACACTTTTAAATTGTGTATACACAATTTTGAAACACGCTATATACGAGTATATACCTTGTATATATAAACGCTGCATGTCTTTCACGCGACAAATACGAGATGTGAGTATTAGGCGCATCTAACAGGTGACATGACGGCTCTGAACATTTAACGCGTTGTAAGTGGGACTTAGGCAGGTTAAGCGGAGCAGAAGAGCTGTACGCTATTCAAGAATGTTAAGCAGTCACTTGAGCAAGAGGACTGATTTTAAAATTGTAATTAAATATTATGTCTTTTAAAGCAAACGGAAGCTTGAACTTTAGGCAGAAACATCAACCCTTTTACTGGTACGAAATATGTTGAAAAAAATACACAATACTAGCTCTGTATTTCAGTTCAGCCACTTGTCGAATAATGTATCAAATACTTTTCTCGAGTTAAGTAAGAACTGGGGGTCGGAGTGGCTAAGAAGTATGACGTCCGCCTCTAGTTCTAAAGTACCGGCTCGCTCCCAGTTCAGGGAATATAACTGATGGACATTTTTTTTCACAACTAAAGATGTCATCCCCCCCCCCCCCCCGCCTCCCCCATCTCCTGGGTAGTTAGATCGGATGCCGAGCCTTCTCGGATAAAGGTGGAAAAAAGGAGGTCTTGTATGCAAGTTGCGCATGTTAAAATTCCCTTTGCAGTTGGAAATCGTAAAGAGCAGACCATATAGTTGCTGCCCTGGCAAAATTTAAAAATTAGGAAACCTACCCACCAAAAAAATATTTATAGAAAGTGCGATTCCTAAATACACACATTGGGATCCTCGCAGGTGGTAAGGAGTTCGTGCACTGTGCTGAGGCCCTCCTTGTGTGATCTAAGAGAAGAGGAGGGAGCACTGATGAAGTTGTATGTGTGTCATGCAGATGGTCCTAAAAAACCAAACCAAAGTAAGAACTGTTTTGATTTAATTTACTTTCATCATCATCATCTTTTCTCTTTTCGCTCCCTGGGGCATGGAACCACTTCTACAGCCAGTCATCTTGTAGGAAGCCTGCACCAGAACATAACATTAGTTTGGTGCATATTTACTGCATCCATAGAAGCCTTGAGTCTTCATGAACCGGCGTGGATCTACTGTCCTGGTCATGCAATGGTGCGCGGCAATGAAAAAGCTGACAGACGAGCTTCGAGAGCACCCACAGTAGGGACACTGAATATGAATAAGGGAGAGATACTAAGGACAATTAATGATCGCCTGTTAGAGAACGACACTACAATAAATGAATCAACAAGGCTAAGACTGTTGGAGTTTGGCATCAAACTTAAGACTGCCAGGGATGGACGTATAAAAGGACGCATCCGTCGTGTATACAACCAGGGCTACAGGAGCAATTATCATTAATACCCTTCGACATTTGCTGAGGAAGACTGAGCACCTATGGGTTTGCCCGAAGTGCAGTGATGTCGACTTTGATCAACAATAACAACAACAATAACAACATAATACAGCTATTACAGTGTTTCTTTCTCGCCCGACATGGAACAATAGACCATCACTACAGCTAACCCCTATCTATACAGGATACCTGTGGGAAAGAACTCTGCGTGCTCTGGTAGTAATTGTTTCTGTAGCAATTTATTTTACAAGATGAAATTGGTGGCTTCATGCACAACCTCATCTTATCATCTCTTACAACACGCCTAGAGAGAACGTAGTTTTAGTCCACCATTATTTTACTGACTGAAGACCCGTGAAGCCACGCGGGAAAAAGCAATTCATTGTTTCAGTTAAATCCAGTTATCTATATTGATACCAAGTTCATTGGAATAACAAAAGCCAGTGTGGCAAATATTTATACCAGCTTGTCTGTCATAATTAATTTCCACGTCTCTCGTGTGCGCCACAAATCCAGAAAAATCTGGCATCTGTGTAGAATGTTCAGCTTTAGTGTAGGTTTACCAAGCACCAGTTGTCCTTGTGTTTTGGAAGAAGACGTCTTTCAGCGCGTGTTGATGCAGAATATGTTTATCAGCACGACGGTAGTGTCCGTTTTCCCAGGATGGAAACTGATAAGCGCAGCATCTTTGTCGGCTTCTTCAAGGTGGAGTTGTTGGGTACAAATAGTTTCATCGTCCAAGTGCTTGCACTCTGGGATTTGCCGTGACTGCTCAATCCACAAATCTCACGCACCATTGTTACTTACATAAGTTAGGATTTCACCGGAGACATGAAGAAACCAAGAATCTGTTTCTTTACCTTGCAGGCTTTTTTGCATTCTTTGACTCGTGAAGTTAAAGATTCAGAACTTTGCAGAGAAATTTTATGAAGTCAGGGAACAAAATCCTGCTAACGTCTTGCACATTGGCATTTTTTTAAACCCCCCCCCCCCTTCCCCCCCCCCTTCTCCCCCCCCCCCCCCCCGAGTAATAGCGGGCGTACGCAAGAAAAAGCACCCTTTAGCTCCCAAGGAGCATAGGCCTTCAACAAACACATCACATGGCAAGTCCTCATGTCACGTGCCTATCAGTTCTTCTCACGTCACCCTCATCATTTTCACTTCTGTCTCAAGTTCTTTTCTCCATCCGGGTTTTAATTTTTTTTCCACCTTGCCCTCCCTTACCCTGGGGGTTCCAGAACAAGGACTGTCTTGAAATGCTATCAACAGGTTTCCCCAAAGTGTGTCCTATCCATCGCCAGTTTCTTCTTCTCATCTCTTGTTGACGGTAAGGACTGTTAAAGACGAATTATACTGTACAGGATAATTGAAAAAGTCACTTCTATTTGTTATTTGTGAGTTCCTATCTAGCTAATTTACACCAAACAAACGTTTAAATGAAAAGACTTATTACAGCTGATTGGGACCGAAGACGCAGCAACAGTGATAAATGCAGTCAGCAACCCATAGCTTGACTGCTTGCGTCAGGGTCAGCGAACCAGAGCTGACCAAGCCCTACTCCACCTCCAAGCGGTGGTCCTGGAACCAGGCTGCATCACTACAGTCTGGCTGAGAGAGTATGGATCGAAGAGGGAAGGCTAACCCGGTCCCAAAAATGCCATGCTGAAACCGGATGTGTCGGGCCGAGAAGCGCCAATATCGCAGCTTTGCTGTAAACGGCGACACAACGTTACAAACGTCCTTTTCAGGACGAACGCAGAAGAAGAAGAAGAGATTACAGCTGATTGTGATAGCATAGTGAACACGTGATAGCATAGTGGGCAGTCATTTTATCCTGTCTATTGTAATGACAATGTTTTGACCATTTTAGTTTTTATTTTTATTTTTTTTCCCAAGGAATTTCTTTTTTTTTCTTGAAGTGCCATAGCAGATACTGCCGTAAGGGAGTGAAGTGTTAGAGACTTGCCCATACTAGTTCCAGCATCAAGACGTGGGGTTACCAGTTCCCCTCTTAGCTGCCTTTCCCTCAAATAGCAGAGTCAGGTACCCATTTACAGCTGGGTAGACTGGAGCATGTCGGTACCGTGATTCGAACCCGACACCTTTCCCCCGAGAGTCCAGCGCTGTAACAACTCTGTCAATCGGACGCTCGCCCTGGGAATAAAAACCAAAAAATAAAATAAAAACTTATTTGTCAACTGGCATTTATTGCCCCTTGTTCTGACATTTATTTCATATTGCTGCAATCAATGCATACAAGTCAAAATATACTATTTTAAAATATGACGTGATTTCTCAGTCACCACGCAGGAAGAGCAACCAGAAGTAGAATGACGTATTAACCCAACCGCCTCCAACAACACATCTCCTATAGTTCGTTCGTTCGTTCGTTCATCTCCAACTGGTGAAATCCTTCTGTGCAATGGCGATAAGATAATAAGAATGTTTTGTTCAAAAATGTATTCTTTCAGAAAAAATTATCTGGTGGCTGTCCTTTATACCTACAATCTTATGCTAATAAACATTATCTTAATTCTCCCACTGTCGCACGTTTGTCAATTCAATTCAATACCCTTTAGCTCCCCGAGGAGCATAGGCCTTCAACAAACACATGCCAAGTCTTCCTGTCACGTGCCATCCGCTCAAGTTCTTTCCATGTTTTCCTCATCATTTTCACCTCTGTTTCCAGTTCTTTTCTCCGTGTGTTTTTTGGTCTACCTCTGCCTCTCTTTCCCTGTGGATTCCAGAACAAGGACTGCCTTGAAATGCTATCAACAGGTTTCCTCAATGTGTGTCCTATCCATCGCCAGCGTCTTCTTCTCAACTCTTGTTCCACTGGCATTTGTCTGGTTCTTGTCATCAATTCCACATTTGTGACTTTGTCATACCATTTCAGTCCTTCTATTCTACACAAGCACACGTTTATAAAAGTCTGTAGCTTTTTGGTTGTTGTTTTTGTTGTTCTTCATGTCTCAGAGCCATACAATAGGACTGACTTGACATTTGAGTTGAAGATTCTTATTTTTGTGTTGGACTTGATTTCTTCTGTTCTCCGTATGTTTCCCAATGCAATGAAAGCTCCTCTTGCTTTTTGTATTTTTTGTAGGTATGTTAATAACTTCTGCCCCCATCTTAACTCATTATTTGACTATTATGGTTCATTAAGCTATTTCTTCAGCCCGTTCTTCTAGTGCAAATAAAGCAGAGAGGGAGATGTTAGCAAGTATTTTTTTTAAACGATCATTATTTAAAGCACAACCAAGAAGACATGTGCACCATCATAGCGGGTAGACGCTGGAATAGGGTTGGCCACATGCACAGAAGAGACCCTGATACCATCACCAGAACTGCCATGCTGTGGACTCCGCTAGGAAAGCGAAGGCGAGGCCGGCCAAAAGCTACCTGGCGGAGAACTGTAGAAGCAGAGATGCCAATCATGAACTAGAGCTGGGGTACGGCACGAAGGATGGCTGCCGACTGAGCAATGTGGAGACAGTTTGTTGCTGCACTACTAGACGCCACCAGGCGTGATGGTCAATGATTGCTTTATCAGTCATCGGCCAAAAACCAAAAAGTAGGGTTTAAATTAAAGCACGCGATGGGAAGATCACAACATGTGACATGATATGCCTGAGGAAAACTGTAAATATCACCATACAAGTCATATGGAAACATGAAAACATTAGGAGGGATGTGCTAATAACATATTTATCCTCTACATAAGGAAACAGATCATAAAGTGGCGTTGAAACCCTAATGGTATACCGTCAAATCAGCTATCACCACGAGCTATCAACAGCAGAAGATTTGGCTACATGGCAAAAATACACACAAGATAAAAGTGAATAGATTGTGTTAAAAAATCCTGGGAAAAAAAACCCACTACAAATCACTATGATGTTGACCAAACAGTACACCTCTCTCAAGAACAAAAACTTATTCTGTCACATAACAGCATATTGAAAATAAAAATTTTATTAAAAATAAAAGAAGAAATTATGGTATATAAATTCCTCCTCCTACATCAACTACGGTGAAAAGAGAAGAATCTTTGATCTTTCCAAGTTTTTTTTTTCTTTTTCGTAAATGATTTCTTAATTTAGTTTTTCAAAGAATCGTCTACATCCAAAGCAAAGTATACTTGAGCAAAAATAAAACGACATTGTATAGCTCTTTTCCTGTAATTCTAGACCACCATTTTTAAGATTGCTATTTCTATAAATAAATCGTAATTTACAGCGCCCCGTAAATCCAGTTTGTTCCCGCAATTAAACTAAAGGACATAATCACTCGCTGATCTACAGATCCATATCTTCGTGCCCGCCATATTTCACGAACTACTAGCGGCTGACGCTTGCTTATCAAAGTCGCCGGAACTGTTCTGATAGACATTTTCTTCTCTGTGGCTTTTATTCTATAAACCTTGAACGAAATATTTGCACTGAAGCAACTTAAGGATTAAGCGTTTTATATAAACGGTTTGTATAAGGTGCTGCTTTTGTGAAACTGCAATGGTAACCTTACTTACTTAGTCGTTCCTCTTCTACCGTGAGGTGTAGAGGTACAATGGTAACCAACAGCGTCCTACTCCCACCATTCTTGTATTTAAAAAAAAAAAAAAAAGCAACGAAAGATATGGCTTTAGAATCAAGAATCACTGGTGCTTGTCAACCATCTTTCACCGCACCGTAGATAAAGTACTTAATACGAGGTATTTTTGAAAACGTAGTCTGAATATTGGCCTTCTTTGTTTCAGAAAACTTTCAATACGTCGCTGAAGCATGGATATAGTGAGCACAGTCACTTGGTTTGGTTTGGTTTTAAGGACTTTCTTCATTTCACACGGAATGCTCTGATCTCCTCCCTCAGATCAAACAAAGAGGATCTCAGCACAGAGCACAAACTCCGTAGCACCAGGGAGAATCCCAGTGTGTGTATATAGGAACAACACATTCTATAAATATTTTTGTGGTGGGTAGGTTTCTAAATTTTAAATGTTTCCAGGGCAGCGGCCTAATGGCCTACTCTTTACGATTTCCAACTGCAGTGGCGATATTTAACGTGCGCAACTTGAACACGGGACCACCTATTTACTCGCCCTTATCCGAGAAGACTAGGCATCCGATCTCACTACACAGGAGACCAGGGGGAGTATGGCATCATTCGGACCATTAGTTCTGAAAACATAAAATCTCCATAAATTATATTCCCTCAACTGAGAATCGAACCCGGTACCTCTAGAATTTGAGGCTGACGCCATACCTCTTAGCCACTCCGATCCATTGTCAATTAGATATGCACAGATGATGTCATTAAACAAAAAAATTACAGTCATTTATTTAAGACTTAATCAACTAGATACGAAATACTTAATTAATTTATTCATCCAATTTAAAAAAATTATAAAATATTCAAGCCTGGACTGGTGATTCATCTTTTCCTTTTATCCATTTTCTTATACGAAATTTTCCAAATTGGGCACCTGGACTCTTCGAACATTAAACAAATAAGGGAAAGTAGCACTTGTGGCAGCAGAAATGAGAATCTATATTAATCACATCCGGTGACTGTACAATGCAGGATGGACTAGAGCAGAAATGAAGAACTGAACACAGGAAAAAACGTGCTGTCCTCAGGTCACGAGGAAGAAAGGGCACAGCAAAATAAAGATGTGTCTCTAATGCTGTCAAAGAAGCCCTCATCAAAAGCGAAGCAATTGCTTGTTTGATTTTAACCTATTTACGAGAAATGTGAAGTCCATTCATTTCAAGTAATACCTGGTTCAACCCCCACGTGGGTTATACGTTAGTTACATCGATTATTTTTAAATTATAGACAGCATAAGCTATGTTTTGTGTTTCCTATGTTGTTGCTTCGAGACTCAAATTCAGGCACATGTAACTATGACATTTCACAAGGACAATAGTGCACGTAGAGCACCACTATACTCAAGTTTTAATATTTCTCTTTATATTTTAATGTTCGAGGACATGTAGGCTTTAGTTTAAAATTATTTTAAATATATTAATATTGTTTTTGTTGATCTTTAAAGTTTTAAAAAAAAATTAAGCTTAACATGCTGGTGTGCATTTAATTTATACTGCGTATATAATTTTATTAATGCGTTTGTTTACCCTTAATGACGATGAAAAAGACAAAGAACAAACCGACGAAGGCAAAGATAAAAAACGAAAAAATCCAAAATAGCACGTTTTTGTACATGAACATTCAACATTAAACTATTTAAGATTTGCTGTGGGAGCCGCGCTGGTGTAATGGCTTCGGCGTTGTACTGGCGACCAGGTGTTCATGGTTCAAACCCGGGCGTCGGCGTTTGAAGAAATGTTTACGGCCGGAAATTTGACTGAATAGCCTGAACGGCTCCTGTGATAAACCCTCTGTGGATGGGAAAGAGCGAAGCTCCTGACCGGGTTGGAAGGAAAGTCCTCAGGTTCCCCAGCCTCGCAATGACATGTCATTGGGCCGAAGGGCTGAAAGCCTAAGTGCCGCTGGTTAAGAAAAAAAAAAAAAAAAAAAAAAAAAAAGATTTGCTGTTGTTTAGGCACACAGTCTGTCGGTCAGCTGCTTTGTCTGTAGCAGCGGAAATCAACACGGGGAGCTATGGGCACCTACTTTTAAAACACTGAGCTCTCTGAAAAGATCTGTCTGGATAAAATCATGTTGGTTGTCAGGTTTCAGAATCCTGTATTTGAAGTTTGGAATAAGTGCAGTTTATATGTAACTTTTATCGGTGTCGGAAGATCAACAGAACGATCGAACATAGAAACTAAAAGATATTTTTCCGAATGTTCACTTCACTTTAAAGAAGACATCACGTCCTATCTTATGCAGTTCACGAATAGTGATTTTTTTCCCGTAAACTAGATCGTCATTTCAACGGGAACGCGGAATGAGAACCTGTGATACTTTGGATACCGCGCTTTTAAGTGCCGGCGGGAGAGATTTGGTTTAAATTTCCACAGCTTAATAATTCTCTCCCTCCCCCTTTCAGCTAGAGATCTGCCAAATATCCCCCTGGCGTCTACCGGTAGATCGCACGACTGGTTGTCAACCCCTTGTCTATAGAACACTCCACATTGGGCATTTGTCGACTTTCAAGGAAATCTTGCGTTTTCCCCCCAATAGAAAAGAGTTAAAATATCTACGAGCTACTAGCTATTTTACGAAAGTAAAGCATCGCGATGTTCTTAGATCTAATACTTAAAGTCCAACACATCTTACTTAATCTCGAAGACGGGTTTCTACGGTGGAAAAAAAAAAGATGTATATATATAATTTTAGATTACTTTAATGGATGTGAATTCCCATTGGAATCTTGATGGAATACCACGACAGAGGTCGTGACATCCATTCTGAATTTATCGCACTGCAGTTGATTAAGATCGGAAACTTGCGAAAAGGTGGCGCGCCTCACATTATTTAATGTTTAGAGTGGGCAATACTCGAAGCTTCGCACATTTCAACGTTTTCCTAATCGGCTTCATCAGAATTCCACCAACTGACAACTACCGGCTCTTCTATTTGAATTGCTCAGGGTGTAACAGGGACTTCGTATGACTCTGCAGTTACAGGTAATGGTGAAGGTAGTCCCCTAGCAGATACTGTGGTAGTTTAATGAAGTGGTATAGACTTCACTATACTCATCATCATCATCATTCGTTTTCGTTCCCTGTGGTACATAGGGCAGAAACAGTTGCTCTCCATAGATTTCTATTCTGGGCTGTCTTTTTCAGCTGTGCCCAAGTCATTCCAATTTCCCTTGCCTCTTCTTCAACAGTTCTTCTCCAAGTTCTTTTTGACCTCCCCACTCTTCTTTTCCCCTGTGGGTTCCAGTCAAGGGCAATTCTGACTGTGCTTGATTTTTCTCTTCTGAGTGTATGTCTTATCCATCCCCACTTTCTTACCTTAATTTCTTTTTGTATTGGCTGTTGCCCGCATCTTTTCCTTTGATCTATATTTGTTATTACATCTGGCCATCTTTTACGGAAGATCCGTCGGAGACATCTATTTACAAATGTCTGTAGCTTGGAGGTGATACTCTTTGAGACATTCCATGTTTCTGAACCATACAGCAAGACTGACTTCACATTTGAGTTAAAGATTCCAATTGTGTTCTCTCTGGATATAGCTGAGGAGTTCCATATTGGTCGAAGGGAAATAAAAGCGCATCTAACTTTATTTATCTTTGAGCAGACGTCACCAGCTGTTCCCCCTCCTTTGGCAATGTTACTCCCCAGATATGTAAAGCTTTCTACTTCTTCAATGACTTGATCATTGATCTTCATCGTCCATCTGCCAATTATTTATTCTCATTTCCTTTGTTTTATTTACATTTTTGTGTAGTCCCATCTTTGCTGCTTCTGTCACTAATCTATTTGTTTTCTTCTGCATGTCTTGCTGTCTATGTGATAGAAAGCACAAATCATCTGCAAAGTCTAGATCCTCCAGTTGTTTGTTAAATGTCCACCGTTTTCCAGTTTTCTCTCGTTCTGTTGTCTGTCTCATAACACAGTCTATGACCATGAGAAAATTGTTGTTGATAGCAGACATCCCTATCTGACCCCACTGTGTACTGTAAAGTGCTCTGATAGTTTTCCTTTGTGTACTACTTTGCATGAGGCCTCCTGGTAGAAATCTTGGATGATTTTAATGAATTTCTCTGGGATTCCATAATGTCTCAGGATTTTCCATATCACAGTATGGTCTATACTGTCGAAAGCTTTTTCGAAGTCCACACAATTTATATACAAGGGGGTCTGCCACGCATTTGATTGTTCTATGATGATTCTAAGTGTTGCTATCTGATCTGTGCATGATCTATCTGCACGAAATCCTGCCTGTTCCTCTCTGAGTTTGTCATCCACCGCCTTCTTAATACGGTCAAACAAAACTCTGGTCAAAATTTTTCCAGCCACTGCTAGTAGTGTTATACCTCGCCAGTTGCTACATACAGTCAAGTTTCCTTTCTTTGGCAACTTGATAAGGTGACCTTTGTTCCAGCTCTTTGGGATGGCCTCTTTTCCCCAGATTTTCTTGAAGAGCTGGTGTAGTAACTATGTAGTGTATGGTATATCTACCTTCCTGTGGTATTCCATCTGGTCCTGCGGCCTTCCCAATTTTCAGCTGTTTTATTGCCCGAGAGATCTCTTGTTTATTGGGTGGGTTCATGTTGCACTGTAGTGGCTCTTCTGCTGGTTCTATGATGGGTTGCTGTAATGGTTGGTTTTGGTTTAGGATTTCCTTAAAATATTCAGCCCATTTGGCCCTTTGTTTCTCTTCATTGCTAATGCTTTGTCCTTCTCTGCTCTTCACTTTTGTATTGTGGTTTAGCTGTTTCTTAAATAAAGTTCTAGTAATATTATTTCAAGTCTCCTTTTTTGTCGCAATCTCGGCTTCCTGTGTTAGTTTTTCAATAAATTCTCTTTTATCTTGTCTGGCACTCTTTTTCACTATCCTGTTTAGCTCCCAATATATTGTGAGCAGTTGTTTTCTGTTCTGCCTCTGTTTTTTGTTGTTTACTTGCTGTTTGATGTCTCTCCTTTCTATTATGAGGTTCTGTGACGTATAATGGAAATATAGCCTACAGTATCTGACAGACTTGCGGACCTCGTTAGCGTTCTATGATTCGCCAGCAAAACCATGCATTTACAGCCTGCGTTTACTCACTTTTAATCCACGCCTCTTTTCCCTGAACATAAAACAAACGAAGTTGTTTACCAACTTCGCGACCTGCCAGTCATAACAGGGAGCGAATGAGGTTTGTTTACCTGAGTTTCTCACGCGATCTGATCTGCCAATCATCGGATATCGGACAGACCGCACGTGGGATAACACCGGACCCTTTGAAGTGAGTCGCTAGGGAAAAAATATTTTCCCGAGTACCCTTTGATGTTCGTATACACAGGGGGAGTTAACTCTTTGATCTCCAGAAACGGGCTAAATCTCCGAGAACCCGTTATGTGGTTTTAAGTCTTTGTTGTCGATTAGCAACGCCCGACAGAGCGACCATGAAAACCTTTTATCTTGGGAACTTAGGTTTCTGACTTGCTGCTATGCACAATAGTGTGAAAATTAGCATCCTCTAGAGATCGTATATCCATGATGATATATAAACTGTGTCTTCCAAAACCAGTTATCAGTCGTCACTCATAATTTTTCGGATAGTCTAAGGACGCAGTAGCTAGAACCATTTTTGCTAGATGCGTTAATAGTATTCGTGGGAATTGTCATTCTGATGTTCTGGTAATAGAAAATGAGTGCTTACGTGTTAAAGTGTTAAAGTTTAACATTATAATTCACTTAAAGTTCTAGCTGTTAAGAGCAGTGAAATAAAAATAACGCGTAGCTATTTTTGTACCAGTTGTTCAGTTTAATGTTAATTTTACCACCTGCTTTCTCACACAAGAAGAGACGGTTTAGTTGACTCGTAAATATGCTAGGCGCGACTGCTAGGGACAAAAGAATTCAAGTTTATTTCATTTTGTGTAGTTATTATAAGTGACTATTATTTAATATCATACGACTAAACAATCAGACGCCGACAACCTAATAGCTATTAACGACAGGCGATATTTGTTTAGTGCGCGTATGGATAATTAAATAATAATTGACATTGTACGCTGATCGTTAACGCGCGCGCAGGGGCGGGGAGGGCGCATACCTTCACCCGACCTAGAGACGCCGCGCTAGCGAAAGCTGACCGGATATGAAGAGGCTAAAGACACTGTGTGCCTTTTAAATTTAATCAGGACTGACGGAGTGGATAAGAGATCGTCTTGTCCCCGTCTGTGTACATATATGTAGCGATATAGAATAGTAGCATTTTTTTCATAAATGTTTCTTTATTCCTAAGCAGACCTGATCAAGAGCGGCCAGCGGTCTATTTTGGTCTTTTTCTTCATTTACTGATTGGATTAATGTTGTCTTTTTCTTGTTTTACGCGTCCTCGAGTTCATTTGTGAACAGGATTGGCCAAAGAGACAATTGACATTTTAAATGGTAAATTTAACTGAACTTATATATCCCAGAAATAAATTGTTAAATTGTATCAGGCCACTGGGTTGTGAAAATAATAACACTATCTGACTTTTGACAGTCGCATCAGCGAATTTATCCAGAAAAGTTACGCTGTTTCAAAAATCGGCACCCACCACAGAGCCAGCCGATAGGATTTACCATCATCATCATAAGTAACAGTTTTTAGCAACCAGATGTTTCCCAATACTGGAAGTATTTTTCCTCTGTTCCTGTGAACCCAAGATCTCGGTTTTTCTACACTAATTATTCGAAGTGACCTTTGTCCATCCAGGATTAACCCACCAAATTAGGCGTCTACCTTATAAATTTTAATTATTAGAGGATGGACTAGGGCCAATTTGGAAGATACACACACTGGAAATGTTATATTCAGGATAATTGTATTTTTCAAGAGATATCACCAAGAGTAGGTAAGGAGCAATTGTGTGGCCACGTATGACAGAGAGAGAGTGAATATTTTTCTTTGTTACAGGAAAATGTTATCATCTTTGATTCTGCTTAAACTTGTTTACTTTACTGGGTAGTATATATTGTAAGAATTTTCTTCTTTACTGTCTATTCTGTAACATAGTGCTAACCTTTGGGGTTATTAACTTGTTGGGTTCTTTTTCTCAATAAGGGGAGGGCACATGTATTCAGTTATTTTCCTATGTATGTAATTCTGATTTTATTTGATCTTTCTTTAGATGTTTGATGTTGTCAAGTTTAATGATAATAAACAACAAAGAAAACCTAACTTTGTGTGTTGGTCAGACCCATACCAAATTAACCATAGTTTTTCACGTTAGTGTGTCTTGTTGTCACATAGTTGTGTGTGTGTGTGTAGTTAAACTTATATTTACAGGTATAGGGAGGGAAAGATTGTCTTGTACTAAATTATAATCGTATAGATAGGCTGGACTAGAGAAACTACTCATTCCAGAGACAGATCTTCTCCTTAAACTATTCACTCGTGAAACCTATTTCTCACACCTTTATTCCTCACGTACTTATCACCATTCACTCTACTCAGGCGGGACCATAAATAACTTCCAAACCTATCTAATTACGACAGGTTCCATGTGTTTTCTGTGAGCCATTCATTCTGTTGTTTATTTCTTTTGCCAAGAACTTCTTCTCTTGTCTTCCTGTATGCTATCCTGAATTGTGCACCAATGGTTATCTATACTTTCCTCTTCCAGGTTCTCCAGTGCTTCAAATCTATTTCTCAACTTTAGGTTGAACTGAACTCTTGTGTCTTTGTTCATAAGGTTCTGGGTATTATACTTCGGGCTTGATCTTTCTGCTCTGTCTTTGTGCGCCCTCAATCTTATCTTCAGTGATGCCAGGAGAATGTGGTGGTCTGACGCTACGCCAACTCCTCACTTTACTCTAAAATCTTGTAGGCAGCGTCTTCATTTTCTTTCTATGGTGAAGAGGCCTATCTGATTTTGCGTGTGCCCATCTGGGGAGTTCCATGTAGTCTTGTGTATGTCTTTGTGTGGGAAGATTCTCCCTCCGATGATCAGATCATTCAAATCACAAAAGTTTACAAATAGCTCTCCATTTTCTTCACTATACTACGTCCAGCTTTATAGGGTTTGGGGTGGTGGGGGTGGGGGGTAGGGTAAGTTCCCTTCCCCGCTGCCTTTGCTTTCCACCAATCAGAAACTGAGAACAAGAACCAGACAATGGCCAGGGAAACAAGATATGAGAAGACTGGCTATGGACACGACACACACTGATGAGTCCTGTTGATAGCATTACCAGGCAGTCCTTGTTTCGGAATCCACGGGGTAAGAGACGCATGTAGACGGAAAAACACACGGAGAAAATAACGGAAGACAGAAAGGAAAATGATGAGGAAGACATGGAAAGACCCTGAGCTGATGGCACGTGACACGATCACATGGCATCCTTTTTTTAAAATTCCCATGCTTCTTGGGGAGCTAAGGTACTACTGAAACTTCCGTGGTTTTAGCGTATCGCTTATTTGTAAACGAGTACCATTATTAATATTTTGTTGTTTTATTTCAAAATTATGATATATTCAAGCGGGAAGAATGGAGTATATCAGATGAGAACTGGATTAATTACCAGCAGGTCATCATCAGCCTTGGCAGAGAGTGTAGAAATTGGGGGAACGGAAAAGCAGAATAGGAAATTAATCAATTCATACATGATCATTCCGGGGATGATGGTGCCATTGTGTATACAGATGGGTCTGTGATTCGTGGTGAGAAATCCGGATTGAGCTTTTCTGCTCGGGTGCAGGGCAGAATCGTCGCCTAACATAGCGGTGCTTACAAGATAACAACTTCCAGCATGAGAATGGAGGTCGAGGCTGTTACTGCAGCCTTAATGTGGATAACTGAAACTTCATTAACAAAGGCCATTATTGTGTCAGACTCTCAGTCCTATGATTCGGAAGGTTCAAAGTGGTTGGAAAACAGTCATAGAAGCTTCCAGTCTACAAGAGCTGGTGTGGGTATACTGTCCTGGTCCTGCTGGGGTATGTGGTAATGAAAGAGCTAACAGACTAGCATCAAGAGCACCCGTAGTGGGGGCACTAGATATGGATGTGACAGACGAACTCAGCTGACCTTGAAGTGTTGGATGATATGGTACGACCCTTCGTAACGACCCCTTCGGATAACATCAGTGCCCCCGAGTATTGTTGTAATTTTATCATCAAACGGGAATGCTTCCACCTGGACTCATTAGCTATGCACAACAGAAACGTGGACTCATTAGGATGCAACCTTTCCACGCAGATTGTCAACACGTTTGCTGATTAATATGTGGACAGTTTATCTACTGTACATTCGGGTCATCGCATTGATTTAAGGAGAGGTTAAATCACGCCCACGGATATCTCTTGAGCAATCATATGCAGTTATTTTCATTAACTGGGTCAGAACCGGCCCAGTGGGGGCGTTGCCAGAATCAAACGAAAGTAGCGGCACACGATCAAACATGCACTGAGGGATCTCAAGAAAGACTAGCGGCATGCTATCAAAGGCAGTAGTGGTCCCTGAAACGAACGACGCAAGTTTCTTGCCGGCATTTCGCATCTCTGTGTCAACCAGAACACCACTCGAAAGACGGAGCGAACGGGAAAGCCGAAGCGGACGCAGCGAACGGAGATACGGAAAACCAGGGGCGGCATCTCTCTTTAGTCTGGCGGTCAGAACCCCGAAAGTCTCCTGAGATCTAAAAAGGTGTCAAATTCTAACATGTCCCCCCCCCCCCCAATCTTGCATTCCAGTTAGATATATACAGACCATGAAGAAAGCCATTTTTTCATTCGTTCGCCAGAGATTTAAGATTCACTAGCTATAGTAAAATTTTGCTAGATTTCCATCTGAATTGGTGGCTACATTGGAGTGATTTCTGTTTCTGTGCACGGTATAATATATTTGTTAAAGTGATCAGTGGTCTAGTGCTTTCATTTTATTTCACTGGATTTTGTGTTTATTTAAATCTATTAAAGTAAACTCATCTCAAAAGTTCCAGTAGTAAATGTAATGATATATCTATTATATTATTTCCAAAAATAATAGATGCTTAAATGCTAAAGTATCTTTTAAAGTCACGAATGAATTTATAATTAATAAATTTAGTTAAGTCCTATATATAGATGTGTGTGTTAACCATTAGACTCGCGAAGTGTTTTCTTAAATACATTATTAAATACGCGAGTGTATATATATATAGTCTTAACGGTAAATTTATCGCGCGTTAGAATATTATTTGATTTTTGCGGTATGATTATGTTGTCATGGTTTTTCTATCTTTTTCTATAGAATGATCACATAACCTTTGCGATCCCAGCAATAAAGGAATCATACAGAGTCTTCCAGACTCGGTTCTTAAACTTCCAGATATATTGATGAAACATTTTAAATATAATCTTGTGGCGGTCCGATGCGGCCTAGCTATCATAATTACATGAAAGAAAGCCCACCCAAGAACATTTAAATAAACCATCAAATTAAATTGCCAATCTGTAAGATAAACTGGAAGAAGAACAGTTGCCAGTAGCGATATTTTATTTACTGCTCTACTGTGAGAGAGTACCTATTTACCTGAACTGTGACTGGGCCTAGTTTTTCCTCACTGGATTTAAAACTTACCGGTCAGTTGCTATCATCACGCATTGAAGGAATTTTACCACCAGCGGCGAAATTAAAGAGACCACTCCATTCTCACCCCTGTATCGAGCTGTGCCAGTGCCATCCCATAGACTCCTTTTATATAATAAAACACAAGAACTCTTAGGCTTCACGTCCGGCGATAAGTGGGAATATTTGCTACCAGCCAACCTCGCTAAATCTGGGGCTGGACATCGAAGTACCAGACATTTTCATATGTCAAGAGTGTAATTGCTGTTTATATAATTCTATGGAGTGCCTGATTCTGCAATCGGTAAGTGAGTGTGAGCATATGAGTGTGGGCCCTCACGAGCGTGCATGAATGACAGGAGATTTAATTTTTGCAAACCATTTGTTAACTTGCCTAACGGGTAATTGTTGGGTTCGTTTCCAACGTTCAAGAGTGTTATTTACGCGAATGGTTTTAATAGAACGAAAATGTCATAAATGTTCTTCAACACGAACACCAACAAGTAGTGATGAACTGGTTATTGACTGGCAGCACACAAGGCTGTGATGATTGTACATATAATTTTATTGAACGTGACATATACGACGTTGAACAAGACGGTCATATTTACAGTTGCAAAAAGGTCATTACATCAAAATGTTGATCATTGACTTTTCAAGTTTATGAAGATCCTCTACAATTAAGTCCTCTCATTCAAGTGACTAAAGATCGATCACTTCCTTTGCCATAGCATATGTATTGTAGTAACGTCCGTTGACCTTCTCTCAAGGACGTATCTTATGACCAACGGATTAATTCTCACTGAGTAATATTTCTTGTCATACTCGCACTAATTCCAGACTTCCTTCATACAATATTTAGGTAGCATAGATATATAACAATCCAAACAAAGTCATCCACAACAATACGACCAGGTTAGAGTTCTGTATTGACCAACCTCTCTGTATCCATGCCACGACTTTGGCATTTACGAAAATACGGCATATAAACATAAGAAGTATGCAAATCAATTAACTTTGTTTCTTCGTAGGAATCCTCCCCTCTACGGTAATTCAAAAGGGCTAACGACTCCGTCTGTCCATTCTAGGAAGGACATACTGTGATGACTTCCCGCTAGATCAGAACTATGAGTGGCCTTATACATTAATTTACTCAATAAACATTCAATGACATGGGGCGACACTTACATGATACTTCTACTCTTGGCTGCATCATGAACCAGTAGAGATCATACAAAAGTAATGGCTTCTTCCAAACTTGCCAATAAAATATTCCAAGAAATATACCTCGGACATAAACACAGTCCGTACTGCCCCGAACTCACATGACGTCACTCTTTTTTAAACTAGGTTACCCGTGCGTCCAAAGCAACTCACACTGCATTGTGCACGTCAGTGCGTGAATCAATCGAACGCACAAATAATAAAATATATAAAGACTGGTGCGTACATTTGGCAGGACCGAAGACTACCCCCTTAGGTAATAAATGTACGTAACAGCTCCCTTATCACCTCCCCTTAAAAAAATTAATTCTATTAATTTTTTTTTGAACTTAATACCCGAGAGAGGTGAGTCAAAACTACAACAAGATATATGAAATGCATAAAGTTATACTATATTAAGAAAAGAATATTAAAAGAAATCAATATAACTAAATGATAGTATGCATTAAAGCACACATCCACAATCGACCTACTTTGGAACGATGTGGTAAAACAAGTTTGAAAATGAAAAATGAAAAAACCATTAAAAAAAATGATAATAAAATTCAACTAAGTTTTCAAAAAAAAATTTGAAACATATGATTTCAAAAATGAAAATGAACAGCAACACTGATGATAATCAATGACAAGAGGATCAATAAAACAGAAAAATTGAAAATACAATGTGCAAAAATGAAGCAATGCAAAATTAAACACTTTAAGAATCAACACACTTAATGTTTTTCTAACACTAGTATGGTTGACTAGTGATCTAAAAGTGAGATATCATAACTAAGACCCGTGAATGCAGGCATTACGTGACAACTAAGAAAGTTAGTATGTGTGTGATCCATAATCAATTAAATAGATTAAGTTGAATTAATCTAATTTATATATTCCTTAATTACTAACAAATAAACAGTTACTAATATTTCTAAGTAATTCCAGTATCACTCATTGTCAATGTTCAGTTGCAACTAGTTAGTAATAGACGCGACGATGTACTGAATGTTCCATACAAGATAAAATATATTCTCGCACACGCCATGTAGTGTAATATGTTCCATAGAATAATGAATGTCTATTTGTCGCTCTTAACAATGTTGCCATATTAATAAAAAGTTACTGTAGTACCAATGTTCCCGTTCTAATAAAACGTTAATATAGTATCAATAACAATGTACAAAGTTATTCATGTTATCGGTGAGGATGTTCCAACATCTGGAAGTGGTTTAGTTTCGACACGTTCACTTGGGCATCTTGATAGACAGTCTGCGAACACATTCTGCACTCCAGGAATAGCTCGTATCTCAAAATGGAACGGTTGAAGTGCTATAGCGTAACGCGCTGACTTTGATGACTTAACGTTCCCTGTGTTCAGTGCGGTAAGAGCTTTCTGGTCAGACTCCACCACAAAGTGTGATCCGAGGAGATAACGATCCAGTTTAGTGATTGCCCAGACAAGAGCAAGGAGCTCTTTATCCAGAACGGAATATTTCGTCTCGCTCGGCGTGAGCTTTCTGGATACGTACATAACCGGAAATAAGGTGCCGTTATATTCCTGCATCAAAACTGCAGCAATAGCGTAAGAACTTGCATCACTGCGAAGAACAAAGGTGAGATCTTTGTTAGGCAACCTTAAAAAAGGTGCATTTGAAAAAAATTGTTTTATATAGTCTAAAGCCGTTTGGTGATCCTGCGACCACTTTATTACATTAGATGTGCCTTTCTTCAGTAGAGAAGAAAAAGGTGCAGTTATAGTAGACAAATGAGGGATGAATTTTGAATAGAACTGTATTAGTCCTAAAAGCGACCTAACTTGTTTTTTTGTCTTAGGTGCTGAGATGTTTAAAATTTTAGAGACGTTACTGTCTTCTGTATACATGAAACCATGACCTATGCGGTGACCCAGAAATGAGATGTCATGAAAACCGACAAAAGCCTTTGAAGGTTTCGCTGTTAAGTTATAATCCCGTAAGGTAGAAAGTAAAGATTTTAAAACCCTGAATATGTTCATCCCAAGAGTCACTGAAAAGACAGATGTCATCTATATAAGTAATGACATCGGGACGATGAGACAATATGCGGCGCATCATGCGTACAAAGGTAGCTGGCGCATTCATTAACCCGAATGGCATAAAATTCCATTGAAAAAGACCCCGTGGTGTCGAGAAAGCGGTGAATGGCTTTGCTTTAGGAGTGAGTGGCACTTGCCAATATCCCTTTGAAAGGTCAAATTTCGAAAAGAATGTAGCATGAGATAATCTCTCCAATAAGTCATCTAAAAGAGGTAATGGTTCCGCATCGAATTTTGTAACTTTGTTTAATTTCCTGTAATCTACGCAAAGACGTATATTGTTGTCTTTCTTCCTAATGATTACCATGGAAGAAGAATATGGTGATGAAGATGGTTCAATTATATTTAATTGGAGCATCTCATCCAATTCCTTATCAACCTTATCACGAAAGTGTAAAGGAATAGGATATGGGCGAACTCGAATAGGCGTATCGTCAGTCAGAATAATGTCATGTTGGATGACTGACGTATGACCTGGGATGTCAGTGAGGACATCCTCATACGAGTGTAGAATATTAGAGACTTGCTGACGTTGATCAGCCGAAAGAGTAGATGAGATTGTAACATCATTCCATTTCTCAGTGGAATGGAGTGGTACAACTGGTATTGGTAGTTGTACATCATCGAAAGAAGATTCTTCTTCTTGGATGACTGACAAACTAGAATAGTGTTGAATAGGAGGTGTAGGATCGTCAGTTGCCTGAAACACTGACTGTAGATAATCAGGACGTGAGTAATACTCCTTCAACATGTTAATGTGGAAGGTTTTATGTTTACCATTAACATCAACGATGTAGTCGACATCGGATATTCTTGAGATGATCCTGAAAGGACCTCTCCAGGTAATTAAAAGACGATTGTTATGCGCAGGTAGTAAGACAAAAGCTTCATCACCAGGTATGAGCTGGCGAAGACGTCTATACTTGTTTGCAAATAGACGAGCTTTTTCTTTGGCTTGTTCAGATGATGCAGTAGCTAGTCTACAAGCATCTATGATTCTCTTTCTCAGAGAGATCACATACTCATAAGAGGATTGAGTTTCCTCTTCAATATTCTCGTCAACCAATAAGTCGTGGATTAACGACATAGGACCGCGTGGTTGCATGCCAAAAACAAGCTGGAATGGAGAAAACCCCGTGGCTTGATTTTGTACTTCGCGATACGCAAAGAGACAAGCGGGTAGGACCCGATCCCAGTCTTGGGGATGGTCTTGAGTCATCTTACCCAACAACTGCTTGAGTGTCCTATTGAGACGCTCAATTAACCCATTTGACATCGGATGATAAATAGAACTAAGAGATCTGTCTATACCTAATGTCTTCATAACTTGAGACATGGATTCAGAAATGAACTGAACCCCATGATCCGACAAGATTTTCCGTGGAAAACCAATGCGTGAAAAGATTAACATCAATGCCTCTGCTACACTGGCAGATGAAGTGTTCTTGAGAGGGATGGCCTCAGGCCAACGAGTGCACATATCAATGCACGTAAGGATATGCGTATGCCCTCTAGCAGATGGAAGCATCGGACCAATAATGTCAATAGCCATTTTATCAAATGGTCTAATCGGGATGTCCGCAGCTTGAATAGGAGCCGCATGAAATGGACCCCGTACCTTAACTTCCTGACATATCAAACAGGACCGACAATAGAGAGTGATGTCCCTATGGACGCCTGGCCAGTAGAATGCCGAAAGCACTCTGGATTTGGTACGCGAAAAACCCATATGGCCCGCACATTGCGAGTCATGCGCATGTCGTAATATACGAGATCTCATAGAGGATGGGACTAAGATCTGATAACATAAGGATGAATCCTTTTCCCGTATTACTCTAACCAAAATCCCATTTTTAAGTATAAAGTCATGTCTAGATTTTGCAAGTTTGTTGCTTGTATTCTTTTTGTTCACATACTGAAAAAATTTTTTTAATGAATCATCATTCTTTTGCAATGTTGCAAACAACTCCCGTGAAATAGGAGCATCATCATCACAAGTGGTATGAACTGTAGGTTCAATAGGTGTATCATGCGACATATTAGTAGCTTGCGCTCTAGTCACTACTGCATTTGCAGTTTGAATATGTCGCTCTTCCCATTCAGCAATTTGCTGTGGTGTACACTCTTTAATACCATGTATGCGACCAAGTATTAAATCACAAATTGGATTCGGAAGGAGACATGCTTGGATCTTTCCTGAAAAAAATGGTGTATTAAGATCAATAATAGCAGTGGGAAATGTTTCGACGGTGCCACCAAAAGTCACACACTTGACAACCCTGCCCGTGGCACAACTTGGGTTGATCAGCGAAGTCCGGACGCCCACAGTGCTACAACCTGAGTCAAATAGGAGAGAGCATGAAATATTGTTGACAAATCCCTTGTTAAACTTAAGAGAGCCCTGTCCCTGGTGTACTGACGCAGCAGTGGCCGTACAGACTGCAGGTAGACTAGGCAAGGTATGTCCGCAACGCAGCGTCGTGATCGCCTTAGGCTGGAAAAGAGTCGAGCATTCTGGACAGTCTTTCACCTGGGTACAATCAAGAGAACAAGACATAGCATTGTGAGTTTCAGCTACTTTACCCTGTTCAATGTTAGCCTGTGTATCAATTAAAGAGACATTAGAATGTCTACCCGTATTACTCGACGATCTTTCTCTGCGACGCGATCGATTTTGATTATTTGCATTAAAATTGCCATAATTGTCTTTTCTACTAGAGTTAAAATTTGGATGAGTCCGATAGTTTGTATAATTAAAGTTATGCTGTTCTTTAAAATTTTTATTCCAAGAACCTTGTCTGTTTTGCGGACCCTGAGATTTTGATCTCCAGTTTTGTTTATTATAATGTCCTTGATTATTTTTAAAATTATTGTTACCAAAATCTCGCGATCTGTGAGCTTGGTTCCAAGAAACATTAAATGGAGCAGATTGTTGAAATTGCTTCCCTTTGTAAAAGTTATCATTGTTAAAATTGTAATTATTTCCCTTATTGACATACCTATCAGCACTAAAGGAACGATTTCGTGAAAAATTGTTTTGTTGTGCTGCAAAAGCAACAGGCAATTCATTCTTAATCTGTGCGTTACTTAGATCCATGTTTGGGTGAGCAGTACAAAAATTTTTTGCATGTTCTTCTAAGCCTTTCATAGATAAAGGTTTCCTTTCGTGTAAAAATGCGAGAAATGTAGGATTTACAGACGAAAGTACCTTATCGCGCATCAGTAAATCGAAGAGACCTTCATACGACTTTTCAATTTTGGATAATTCGATCCATCTTTCTAATGTTAGTCGTATCTGTGACAGAAAATCACTAAAATTTCTGCCAGATTGAGGTAGTAATGTATGAAATCTTAAACGATATTCGTCTTCTGTCATTTGGAATTTTTGCAGAAGTGCTGCTCTAAGAGCATTATAGTCATTTTTCTCACCAATGCTGGTGGTATGATAAACTGCTAATGCATCCCCTGTAAGTAATCTGGATAAATATGTACAGTATAGCGCTTTATCCACGTTATAAGATCCACAAGTGGCCTCAAACCTATCTAGGAAGAATATTACGTCATCAGACGGGGGATTAAATTTTGGTAATTTAAGGTGAATTTCCTTAAAATAATCATGTCTGGATGGAGTTTGGCTTTCAAAAGTTCTCTGAGAATTAGATTCCTGAGTTAACCTAAGTCTCTCATATTCTGACTCTGCTAATTTCAGTTCATGCTGTCGTTTTTTATTATTCTCTTCCATCTCAAGCTGAAGTCGTAATGTATTTTGTTCAGCTATTAATCTTCTTCTTCCCTCTCCGTTTGTGTACCTTCCATTGCATTTTGTTTCTGTTCTGCCTCTCGCTGAAATCGTTTATCTTCTAATTCAGCGGCCAATCTCATTTTTTTCTCCTCTTCCTCAGCTATAAATTTCCTCTTCTTTTCATCCTCCTCAGCAGTTAATCTCATTTTTTTCTCCTCTTCCTCAGCTATAAATTTCCTCTTCTTTTCATGTTCCTCAGCGTCAATCCGTTTTTGATCTGCCTTAAATTTCATCTTCTTCTCTTGTTCCTCAGCCTCAAATTTCATCTTCTTCTCTTGTTCCTCAGCCTCAATCCGTTTTTGATCTGCCTCAAATTTCAAATTTTCCAATCTTAACTTTTCAGCTTCCAATCTTTGAGCTTCCAACCTTTGAGATTCTTTATATTCCGACATAGCGAATTGTCGTACCTCTTCAGCAGGTATTTGCAAAGCTTTTGCTTGCTTAATGAAATAATCGAGTGAATACATTATTCTATATAAGTAGTCACAGTACTCTAGATATTTAAAATGATAATTAATCAATATAAATTAGTTAACCTTGTTATTATTATAACAAGTGTTCTTCGTTCCTGTCCTTAGAACGGTATAATGTTATCATATAGTTATTAAATATGTTAATAATCAATACAGTTATTTATGTAATGAAATGTCATGAAAGTAATAACGTGACAAACAATAGAAACAATACCGACAAGACACGATAATCAAAGACGATAGAAAACAGTCGCAGAAATCCAATAAAAATAAAAATGTGAAACTAAAAATAGAATGTCGTAAAGAGTTACGATGATAACTGCGATCAAATAATCAACAAGACAATAGACAACACAGTGTAAAAACATAGGTTTTGTAAAAAACTGAACGACAGGAAAGGTGAGATGGACGCAAAATACAAACAAAATTCATCATAAAACTAAATACGAGTAAAATAAATACCAAAAACAACAATTAAACGTGACGAAACAGCTAAACAGATACTATTATAAGAAGCAACTAGCGATCGGAACTTCGGCAAGGTTTCTAGCCTTGTACCGGAACTATCGCTCAATTGAAACTTACAAGTTGAGCCCTACAGAACGTCTGACGAAGAGCCCGAATTGGCTTCGAGATGGATCTCGTTCGTCAGATCAACCTCCCTACCTCCCACGAAGAATGCACAACATATAACATATAACATGGAATAAGTAAAGGTGGACATAACAATAAAAGGCACAGCTAAAAGTAATAAAATGTACAACGAAAGTACGTTATACTTAGCTCGCGTGTGCCGGGAAAAACAAGGTGCCTCGTCTCCGTGGATGTACGTCTACGGATAAAATACTTCGTTCTGCGTATATAAAACCAGCTCGCACGTAATACTGACGAAGAGGTGAGCAAGGCAGTCAGTCACTGTAGAACTTGACGTGGAGGTTGATTGATGATCTTGAGCATTTGAGTTGATTTTGATTCATTATCACGCTAGGATCCAAATTGAGATGATGTCGCCTTGAAAGTACAAATTCTTCTTTTCAAACGATAATTTGGATGGGTACGTTTATTTGAAATTACTTCCAGACCACACTGGCATACCAATTACTGTTGGGTTCGTTTCCAACGTTCAAGAGTGTTATTTACGCGAATGGTTTTAATAGAACGAAAATGTCATAAATGTTCTTCAACACGAACACCAACAAGTAGTGATGAACTGGTTATTGACTGGCAGCACACAAGGCTGTGATGATTGTACATATATTTTATTGAACGTGACATATACGACGTTGAACAAGACGGTCATATTTACAGTTGCAAAAAGGTCATTACATCAAAATGTTGATCATTGACTTTTCAAGTTTATGAAGATCCTCTACAATTAAGTCCTCTCATTCAAGTGACTAAAGATCGATCACTTCCTTTGCCATAGCATCTGTATTGTAGTAACGTCCGTTGACCTTCTCTCAAGGACGTATCTTATGACCAACGGATTAATTCTCACTGAGTAATATTTCTTGTCATACTCGCACTAATTCCAGACTTCCTTCATACAATATTTAGGTAGCATAGATATATAACAATCCAAACAAAGTCATCCACAACAATACGACCAGGTTAGAGTTCTGTATTGACCAACCTCTCTGTATCCATGCCACGACTTTGGCATTTACGAAAATACGGCATATAAACATAAGAAGTATGCAAATCAATTAACTTTGTTTCTTCGTAGGAATCCTCCCCTCTACGGTAATTCAAAAGGGCTAACGACTCCGTCTGTCCATTCTAGGAAGGACATACTGTGATGACTTCCCGCTAGATCAGAACTATGAGCGGCCTTATACATTAATTTACTCAATAAACATTCAATGACATGGGGCGACACTTACATGATACTTCTACTCTTGGCTGCATCATGAACCAGTAGAGATCATACAAAAGTAATGGCTTCTTCCAAACTTGCCAATAAAATATTCCAAGAAATATACCTCGGACATAAACACAGTCCGTACTGCCCCGAACTCACATGACGTCACTCTTTTTTAAACTAGGTTACCCGTGCGTCCAAAGCAACTCACACTGCATTGTGCACGTCAGTGCGTGAATCAATCGAACGCACAAATAATAAAATATATAAAGACTGGTGCGTACATTTGGCAGGACCGAAGACTACCCCCTTAGGTAATAAATGTACGTAACAGTAATACTTTTTCTGTATACCCTGTATTGTTCCTTTAAGTGTGATATTTTGTTAACTCTGTTTACCCCCCCCCCATTTAATTTGCTTAGTAAAGGGAAGAACACTTGGGAATAACAGGATTTTTTTTCTACCACACATACCTAAGATTGTAACCCCTCTTTCAGAGTAATTAAATTCCCTGTTGGGTTACAATACCTATGTTCCTGATAACTATCTATCATTGGACTGGGTTTATCTTTGTCTAATACAAGCGGGAAGGGCTTAGTCGATACCAATCTTCTTCACCCCCCCCCCCCCCAACCTTGTTATTTGTATTTTCTGTACTTATGATATTTTTTCTGTAACACATGATAATTTTTGTGACTGATTTTAATGTTAATAAACAGCATAAACTTATTTAGTACTGTGTTGGAATACTGATGCGTGATGCCATATGATGATGGATGGTATCCGCATGTCTGGTTTTGTGTAGTGTGCAGATGTGTTCAGTCAAACAATGTTCATAAAAAATAACAGGGCAATCCACATAGGACGTCAGTAAACTCACGACGTATAAAGTCAATGATGCTTGTAACAGCTAGACGTTTTTCTGTATCATTTATTGTGGACGCCACAGTGACAAAATGTATACGCGAATATGTAGGTACATCAGACAGTCATTATCACAGCAACAATGTCAATATAGCAATGGACGGTAGACAGCATCATAACAAAGGTGATTCACAGACATGTCAATACATTATAAGGCTGTAATGTAGTCGGGAAAATTCTCCATCCCTTTCTATCTTAGCCAGAAGGTAACCAGATGTATGAGATCAGTTCACTCTCCTTAATCTGACTTCAGCAAGACAGACACGTCTGCCGAAGTATAAATAATGTCCTCAAAAATATCCTCTAGTTAACAAAGGTTTTCCAAGCCTAGTTCATTTAACAAAGTAGCAAGTAATGGTCCTTGGGACATGCATCAACCGATGCAGTACAATACAGCGACATGTGAGCTGGGAAAACATCTCGTGACGACGACTTTCGAAGACAGGCTATGAATCGAAATCGCTCACGACCAAAAATCGATAGAGTTAATGGAAAGTCAATTTACCTTGCCTTCAGGAAATACACAGAAATATTATGCCTCCCGGCATGTGCAAATACACTAGAGGTATTATCTCGAATAAACGAAATATCCATAAGAGGACTTTCACATTCCTGACAGAACAAAAAATAGCGGAGATCCTCTTTCAGCGAGGCATCTTTCTCGCCATTCAAATCGCTCACTCCACTGGTGGGCGGAAATCGATCGACCAAGAAGCAAGACCAGTCATGCGCAGTCCAGCGCAAAATGACCACAGCTCAAAACTTAACTGCATTCAATACCAACGCGAGAAGACAAATGCTTACCGAGAAAAGTGACTATAAATTTCAAGCAGTTGTTGCCCTTGCGTTATAAAATAGATATTGTAATAAAACGATGTTGCGAGAATTTCTCACGCAACATATCACCACCTCCTCCCGATAAAAAAAATGTGGAACATATTTTTTTTTTAAATATCAAAGAGCATGCGATAAGCGGCTCAAAACGCACGAATTATGCGCTGATAATTAATTAAATTGCCTAACATGAGGCTAAATATAGAGTGTCTGGTGAGGATATACCTCAACAGAAAAATAAATATGTCTCAAAAAATATTCAGATCGGGGAGGTGTCACCAACACACATCACGTTAGCATGTAAACACAATATACGTATGCAAGTTACCATAATCATCATTAAACAGCATACTCTAATATTGTCTTTAAAAATGGATGTACAAATCTGATAGGAAAATTTAATTAGTACATTATTTGGCATGTAATGACATAAGTACATAGTAAAGTTAAACTACATGACGATCCAGGACATATGCTCTGGCATTCCGAGGGTAAGTACACAATCTAGAACTCGTCATGCTTGATACTAGTAAGGTAAGTCCTCAGCTCATCAATGACATTCTGAGAAAGTACAAGCATTATAATGCTAATTAATAACTAATATGCTTCATAAGGTACAATACATTATTAATAATTGTGGCTGTTTAGTAAACTAACGGCCCTTATATTAACCACTCAGTCCTCCTCTATCATCTTAAAAAACGAACAGAAGAAGATGATAACAAAGCACGATAGTGTGTACATATAAAGTGAGTACAGATGTGCTAATCTATTGTAGTAATATAGGTGTGTTATGACTCTGTAATATATAGGAATATAGGACAGAAGTATTAGTTGGAGTCATGTGGGCATCTAGACAAAATGTCAGCCATCACATTATCCGCACCACGGATAGCTCGTACCGTGAAGTGAAAAGGTTGAAGAGCTATAGCATATCGAGTGGATCTCGAACTCTTCAAATTCTTAGTCTGAATAGCTGTAAGAGCTTTCTGATCAGTCTCTAGAATGAAATGTGCGCCCAGGAGGAATCTTTGTAGTTTTAGAATTGACCAAACCATCGCTAACAACTCACGGTCTAAAACCGAGTAGTTCCTCTCTGCCGCATTTAGTTTTCTAGAAATGTACATAACAGGATGCAGAGTATTTGCATATTCTTGCATCAGTGCTGCTCCAATCCCAGTGGATGAAGCATCACTCCGAAGAACAAAAGTCCTATCAAGAGTAGGTAATCTTAAGATGGGAGGAGAAGAAAATATATTCTTGATTTGGTCTAGTGAAGATTGGCATTCTTCAGACCAACGGACCAGATTAGGCGAACCTTTCTTCAACAATGTTGAGAGAGGTGCCATGATCGAAGATAAATTTGGAATAAATCTCCCATAAAATTGAATTAAACCTAAGAGACTCCTAACTTGTTTCTTCGTTTTAGGAACAGAGATGTTCAGTATTTTGGAAGTATTGTGGTCTTCTGTCTTCAAGAGACCATGACCAACACGATGACCCAGGAAAGAGATTTCACCAAAACCAACAAAAGCTTTAGAAGGTTTTGCTGTCAAATTATTCTCACGTAGAGTGGACAGTAAGTCATATAACCCTAAATAGTGATCTTCCCAGGTATCACTGAAGAGACAGATGTCATCTAAGTATGCGATGACATCCGAACGATGTGACAGAATTCGACGCATCATGCGAACGAAAGTGGCAGGGGCGTTCATGAGACCAAAAGGCATAACATTCCATTGAAATAGACCCCTAGGTGTAGAAAAAGCAGTAAGAGGTTTGGCATGCTCTGCTAAAGGCACTTGCCAATAACCTTTAGACAAGTCAAGTTTAGTGAAGAATCTAGAATTAGAAAGTCTAATCAGTAGATCTTCTAACAAAGGCATCGGTTCAGCATCGAACTTTGTGACCTGATTCAATTTGCGATAATCAACGCAAATTCGTATGTTCTTATCCTTCTTCCGGACAATAACCATGGAAGAAGAATATGGTGAAGTCGATGGTTCAATTATATTTAATTGAATCATTTCATCCAATTCCTTTTCCACCTGCGACTGAAAGTGTATAGGAATAGGATACGGCCTAACCCTAATTGGATTATTGTCGGTAAGAATTATGTCATGTTCTATGACATCTGTGTGTCCAGGAATGTCAGTGAGAACATCCTGAAATGTTTGTAACATCGACAAGTCTCGTCGATGTTCGTCACCAGAAAGATTAGGAGAAACAGAAACGTTTTTCCAAGATTCCGTGGAATGTAATGGAACCACTGGAAGGGGAAGGTTGACATCAGAGAAGGTAGCTTCCTCATCCTGTATGACAGACAGGGATGAATAATGACCGTGAGGTGCAGGAGCATCATCCGTTGCCTGGAAAATAGGCAGCAAATAGTCCGGACGTTCGTGAAATTCCGAAAGCATGTTTATGTGGAAAGTTTTATGCTTTCCATCAATATCGACCACATAGTCAACATCGGAAACCCGAGAGACTATTGCATACGGACCTTTCCATGCAATAAGAAGTCTATTTTCCCTACTGGGGAGTAGGACGAATGCTTTGTCACCTGGACAAAGTTGTCGTAGACATCTATTCTTGTTAGCAAACTGCCTTGCCTTCTCTTTAGCAATTTCTGATGAAGCAGTTGCTAGCTTACATGCCTCAATGATCTTTTGTCTAAGAGCAATGACATACTCATATGAGGATTGAGTTTCATCGCTAATATCATCGGCAGTGATGAGATCGTGTAATAAAGACATAGGGCCGCGTGGACGCGCGCCAAAGACAATTCGAAGGGAGAAAATCCTGTGTGTTCATTAGGGACTTCTCTATAGGCAAAGAGAGCCGCGGGTAAAACCCTGTCCCAATCTTGAGGATGATCTTCAGTTATCTTACCAAGCAAAGTCTTGAGCGTTCTATTCAGACGCTCAACTAACCCATTAGACATAGGATGGTAGATACTACTGAGAGATCGTTCAATATGTAAGGTAGACATTACCTGTGACATAGTGTCAGATATGAGTTGAGTGCCATGGTCTGACAATATTTCTCTGGGGAACCCCAAGCGAGAAAATATCAACCAAAGAGCATCTGCGATATCTGTAGTAGATATGCTCTTAAGAGGAATAGCCTCTGGCCAACGTGTGCACATATCGACACATGTAAGGATAAACTGATGTCCTCTGGCCGACTTGACCTTAAAAGGGCCAATAATATCTATGGCCATTTTCTGGAACGGCCGAATAGGAATGTCAGCAGCCTGGATAGGCGCAGCATGTCGTGGTCCTCTAGATTTGACCTCCTGACATACCTTGCATGATCGGCAGTAAATACGAATGTCCTTATTGACAAAAGGCCAAAAGAAAGCCGCAAGGACTCTCGACTTCGTACGGGCAAAACCCATATGTCCAGCACATTGCGAGTCATGAGCATGTTGCAATATTTGCACTCTCATGCTCTTGGGAACAAGAATTTGCGAATGTGCCGACGTAGTCGAATCTTGTACCATACGTACAAGTACGCCGTTTCTCATTGCAATCCAAGATTTTCTATTTGTATCCTGATTCGGATCACCTTTCTTCGCAAGAATGAAGAATTTTTTTAAAGAAGGATCTTCTTCTTGCAATTTTATGAAAGAGTCACGAGTAATCACTAAGTGACTATCTTGGCTATCAACTCCATTATCACTATTCAGTGAAGTTTCGGGTGTTTGTAGAGCTTGTGCTCTTGTAACCACTGCATTTGTAGCTTGCATGTTATTATCTTCCCAAGCAGCAATCTGCTGTGGGGTACACTCCCTAACTCCGTGAATACGACCAATAATAAGGTCCGCAATAGGATTAGGTAAGAGACAAGCATGCACATCTCCAGTAAAGAAAGGAGTGGCAATGCGAATTACAGCAGTAGGATATTTTTTCTAGAGTGCCGCCAAATGTGACACATTTAATAACCCTTCCTGTAGCACAAGATGGATCTACAAGCGATTGTCTAACACCAATAGTGGTGCATCCGGAATCGAAAAGTAGTGAGACCGGAGTATCATTAACAAGACCCTTATGTAGGATTAAAGAACCCCTCCCGTCATGCGCAACAGCAGCAGGAAGAGCGGGAAGTGGGTGACCACAACTCAAAGTAGTTATGGTACCCGGTTCGAATAAAGTACTGCATTGGGGGCATTTGTTTGCTCTCTCAAAGTCAAAAGCAGAACTAGTGACAGCGTCAAAGTTTTTATTATCAACAACATGATTACAGGCTCCCTCAGTTTCCTGTTGTACAGAATTAGCCTGCTGATATCTCTTTTTTTTGTGTTGAGATCTACCTAGACTATTATTACCTCTGAAGTTATCAGAGTTATTATTATCTCTGCAGTTATTATTTTCTCTATTGTAATTGTTATCATGATTCGAATTCCAGTTTCCACGATTACTATCATGTTCACATTGATGCGAACATCTATTTGTTTGGTTTTGAGGTCTTCGGCAGGAATAACCTCTATTACCATATCCTCTTTTGAAATGCCTATAATTATTAGGGTGATAGTAACGACCACTATCAGGTTGTCTCCAATTCTTCGAAGAAGAATCACCATGAAATTGGTTTCCATGATTTTGACAGAAATTACCGCTACTCTTTCTATCAAAATTTTGTTGGGATCTACGAGCAAAGTTTTGGCCATACGGAGCTGCCGAAGCAACTGGTAAACCTTCTTTCACCTTAGAGTTACCCATGGTTATGTGTGGGTGCGCAGTTACGTATTGGCAACAGAAATCTTCCATTTCTTTTATTGTTTTAGGTTTACGTTCATGAAGGAAAGCAAGGAAAGACTCATTGACAGACGACATGACTTTGTCTCTAAGTATTAAGTCCATAAGTCCTTCATAAGTTTTTTCCGTCTTAGATAGTTCAACCCATCGTGAGAAAGTAATGCGTATTCTTGCAATAAACTCGGAGAATTCAACTCCATTTTCAGGTAACATGTTTTTAAATTGTAGACGATAGCCGTCTTCGTTAAGCTGATATTTCTTTAACAGAGCGGCCCTGACAACCTCATAATTGTTCTTGTCAGGTTCATCCACCATATTTAATATACTTAGAGTTTTACCTGTCAGTATCCCTGATAACTGATAAACATATTTTGCTTTGTCTATGTTATGAGCTGTACATGCTTGTTCAAATCTGTCCAGATAGAACATTATGTCATCACTGGAAGGACTAAAAGTTGGCAACTTAATCTTAAAAGTATCATTATTAGCCTTACCAGAAGATGAACCCTTGTTTGAATCATTACCATTACTCATGTTCATCAATTTCAATTTTTCCAACTCTAAAGCTAAGACCTTTTCTTCATGTTCCATTTTTGCTTTCTCTTTCCTCTCATCAGACTCTCTCTGTAATCTTCTCTCCTCAGCCTGAGCCTCTATTTGAAGTCTTTCAGCTTCTTTCTCAAGTCTTTTATTCTCAGCTTCTTTTTCAAGTCTTTTATTCTCAGCTTCTTTTTCAAGTCTTTTATTCTCAGCTTCTTTTTCAAGTCTTTTATTCTCAGCCTCTTTTTGAAATCTTTCAGCTTCTAGCTGGAGTTTTCTTTCCTCAGCTTCTGATTCCCTTTTTTGTTTTTCCATTTCCATTTGGAATCTTTTTTCATCCACCTGCATCTGCAGTTTCTTTTGTTCAGCTTCCATATGCAGTTTCTTTTGTTCAGCTTCCATTGCTTTATCATATCGAGCAGTTGCAAATTCTTCTAACTTATCACCAGTCTTCCCAAGCAATTTACCCTGCTCAATAAAGTGCTCAAATGTAGACATGTTGTCTAACATATGAGTCCAAAACCTGAAATAATTAACTAATTTATTTCAAACCTAAGTGTAACAAGTCTTAATTAAGCACTTGTATATTCACATCACCTTATATTATCCCAGTCTCTGTGGGAAACAAGTCTCCAATCAAAGAACTTGTATATGAAATATCAACAATCAATTCTTGATCATAAGTGCACTTCTCATTCAATAGTGCACGACACTATTCATCATTCATTTATCATCAGTGTAGTAGTAACAGTGCATTAGCATAGCCCATTAACTAATTACTATAACTGTAAACAATGACTATGTAAACACATGCAGAATGTAAACATTGAAAATGTAAACAATGCAAACAATGTAAACAATAACAATGTAAACAATAACAAAGATCAGCAACAATACAAAAACGTTCGCAGAAATCAACTAAAAATAAAGCAGAAATTAATGAAATATCACAAAAAATGTGACGATATCTGCGATATAATTAAACAAAATACATGACACCACAGTGTATAAACAAAAATGTAGTATGAAACTAAACTGTAGTCAAGAGTAGGCTAACAAATACAAACAAATCAAAACAAAACTAAAGAATGCGAAATAATAACGAAAACAATATTAAAACATGTCATCACAGCTAACATAAATAGCAACAGAAGTCGCTTAGCAAATTCCAGTATCGGAAATTTGCTCACCCTACAGAAAACGCTCACAATAGACGACCTCTATGACGTGGCATAATCTAAGGGAGACACCACCCAACCGAGAACCCGCTGAAATATAAACATATAAATATACGAATAACATATAAACATATAACATATAGAATGAGATGATACACAGAAGACTCAGCAGAAGTATAAGGGCACAGTTTACATACAAACAGGCCACTTAACTTATAGGCTTCCAATCGTAGAACAGCAGAAAAAACGGATGTCAATCAACGTCCTAAAGAGCGAAGCTCCAACGATGATGGCACATCTGAACTGCTTCCACTGCTAACACGATGGTACTTGAGCTTCTGACATACTGTATGTTGAGTTGTTTCGGCACTTGACCTTCTAATCCAAAAGTAAGTTGATGGAAATCGGTACTTGGCCTTCTTCAGAAAACAACCCGTTTCAACCGGCACTTGACCTTCACAAAAAACGACAGCACTGGAACCTTGACAGCAGCAACTTGCTTGACTTGCGTAAAAGATAACAGCAGTCCGAGTTATCCGGCAACATGTAACAACGCCGGGTACTGTCAAATTCTTGTTTCCGTCAAAAAGTTGAAATTTTGACTTTTACCGGGCAACGCCGAGTACTTTGAAAATTTTGAAGATGTTGACTGTCTTGAAGAATGTTAATTTCTTGAAGGATGCTGATGAATTCTTGTTGAAAATGAAGTGGGTAAGGGACCCCGTGTTTGCTGGTACCAGAATCAAACCAGCTTATGGCCACCAAATGATGCGTGATGCCATATGATGATGGATGGTATCCGCATGTCTGGTTTTGTGTAGTGTGCAGATGTGTTCAGTCAAACAATGTTCATACAAAATAACAGGGCAATCCACATAGGACGTCAGTAAACTCACGACGTATAAAGTCAATGATGCTTGTAACAGCTAGACGTTTTTCTGTATCATTTATTGTGGACGCCACAGTGACAAAATGTATACGCGAATATGTAGGTACATCAGACAGTCATTATCACAGCAACAATGTCAGTATAGCAATGGACGGTAGACAGCATCATAACAAAGGTGATTCACAGACATGTCAATACATTATAAGGCTGTAATGTAGTCGGGAAAATTCTCCATCCCTTTCTATCTTAGCCAGAAGGTAACCAGATGTATGAGATCAGTTCACTCTCCTTAATCTGACTTCAGCAAGACAGACACGTCTGCCGAAGTATAAATCATGTCCTCAAAAATATCCTCTAGTTAACAAAGGTTTTCCAAGCCTAGTTCATTTAACAAAGTAGCAAGTAATGGTCCTTGGGACATGCATCAACCGATGCAGTACAATACAGCGACATGTGAGCTGGGAAAACATCTCGTGACGACGACTTTCGAAGACAGGCTATGAATCGAAATCGCTCACGACCAAAAATCGATAGAGTTAATGGAAAGTCAATTTACCTTGCCTTCAGGAAATACACAGAAATATTATGCCTCCCGGCATGTGCAAATACACTAGAGGTATTATCTCGAATAAACGAAATATCCATAAGAGGACTTTCACATTCCTGACAGAACAAAAAAATAGCGGAGATCCTCTTTCAGCGAGGCATCTTTCTCGCCATTCAAATCGCTCACTCCACTGGTGGGCGGAAATCGATCGACCAAGAAGCAAGACCAGTCATGCGCAGTCCAGCGCAAAATGACCACAGCTCAAAACTTAACTGCATTCAATACCAACGCGAGAAGACAAATGCTTACTGAGAAAAGTGACTATAAATTTCAAGCAGTTGTTGCCCTTGCGTTATAAAATAGATATTGTAATAAAACGATGTTGCGAGAATTTCTCACGCAACAAATACCAAAGCCCAAGCCCATATCTGTTTAACATAGTTTGTATTCACGTGCGTCTGTGTGTTTGAAGCACCAAATCGGTGTGAGCGCAGGTGTGTGTCTGGAAACAGGCAAATAATTGTTTGACCAGGAGAGTTTGAGGAGAAGATTGAGAGGAACGATTGTCGTAAATAAGTCTGTCCTTACTCTCCCCAGCACTCTGTGAAGCAACTATTTACTTTCTAACCCTTATTATCACTGAGCTTTCACCATCATTTTCCACTCTAAACGGGACCACTATTTCTAAGACTCTTTCTCTCAAAATAAATTTACGACAATGGATAAGGGAGAGATACTGAGAACAATTAATGATCGCCTGTTAGAGAATGACACTGCAATAGATGAATTATCAAGGCTAAGACTGTGGGAATTTGGCATCAAACGTAAGGCTAGCAGAGATGGACGTATGAGAGGATGCATCCGTCGTGTTTACAACCAGAGAGCGACAGGAACAGTTAGCATTCACACTCTTCGACATATACTGATGGAGACTGAGCACCTATGGGTTTGCCCGGAGTGAAATGATGTCAATTCTGTATAACAATAACAATATGATATATTTTTAAGAGCTTTTAGGCTGTTAATTATTTTGTTTTGTACCAATCATAAACGACGAAAGTTAATCTAAACTGCACTTGAAACATTATTACAAGCACATAATTACAAGCGCTCGTTATAAAAATGTACTGACGACGGTTATGAATTTATGATGATGATAATGATTGTAGTTATGGAGCTGATGATGATGGCATGGTATTTGTGGATATGAGGAATTTTATAATGATATTTGTGGTGGAGATAACGATGCTTGTGGATGTGGAGATTGTGATACTGATAACGGTAGTGATATGGATAGCAATGACAGTAGAAATGAATGAATAAAGCATAAATAACTAATTATCATTAGAACAATATATATTACGAAACACAAAGGTAATTAACAAAAGACAACGCTGAAGACGATGCTGGAGTGGAATAAAACACACACTGAGGAAAACTGTTGACGACATTGAATGACGGTCCTTTTTTCTGGACTCCCAGTCAGAGATGTAGGAGGCTGAACAAGACCTATAGGAGGAAGCTACAGACAGACATGAAAGAGATCAAGAAGATATGGAAAGAGTTAGAACGGATGGCACAGGACAGGAAGGCTTGTCATGAGTTTGTTGAAGGCCTATGTTCCTCGGGGAACTGCAAAGTAATAATGAATGAAAGAACAAAGAATAAACCGATTATGAAAAAGACAGTCAATAACACTAAGAAAAGTGTTAAAATACTCAAAAATACGGATATAATATACAAGTATTGGAGAGAAGGATCAATGGTTTCATATCGATCTAATGCAGTCTTGGAGGCAGGTTCGGACACAACAGACCAATCACTTGTTTGTCTTAAAATGTGATTGTATGTCCACCCGAGAGCCATCGTGCTCTCCGGGACACTTCTTCACTCTGTTAAGGGGTAGAAGAGGTGATGACTAAGAAGAAGGAAAGTATTGAAAAGATCATAGTCGAGATGGGTACGGATAGAACATAGACACTAATGTCGTACATAAGCAATCCTAACGACACTAATGTCGTACATAAGCAATCATAACGACACCAATGTCGTACATAAGCAATCATAACGACACCAATGTCGTACATAAGCAATCAGTCGTACATAAGCAATCATAACGACACTAATGTCGTACATAAGCAATCATAACGACACTAATGTCGTACATAAGCAATCATAACGACACTAATGTCGTACATAAGCAATCATAACGACACTAATGTCGTACATAAGCAATCATAACGACACTAATGTCGTACATAAGCAATCATAACGACACTAATGTCGTACATAAGCAATCATAACGACACTAATGTCGTACATAAGCAATCATAACGACACTAATGTCGTACATAAGCAATCATAACGACACCCATAACGACACTAATGTCGTACATAAGCAATCATAACGACATTAGTGTCGTACATAAGCAATCATAACGACACTAATGTCGTACATAAGCAATCATAACGACACTAATGTCGTACATAAGCAATCATAACGACACTAATGTCGTACATAAGCAATCATAACGACACTAATGTCGTACATAAGCAATCATAACGACACTAATGTCGTACATAAGCAATCATAACGACACTAATGTCGTACATAAGCAATCATAACGACACCAATGTCGTACATAAGCAATCATAACGACACCAATGTCGTACATAAGCAATCATAAGCAATCATAACGACACTAATGTCGTACATAAGCAATCATAACGACACTAATGTCGTACATAAGCAATCATAACGACACTAATGTCGTACATAAGCAATCATAACGACACTAATGTCGTACATAAGCAATCATAACGACACTAATGTCGTACATAAGCAATCATAACGACACCAATGTCGTACATAAGCAATCATAACGACACCAAATTTCTAAGTATCTCATCTGGAATAATCTTTGAAAGTATATCTATAAATAGAATATATAAACTTCTCCTTTTTATTTGACCTCCAAGGACCATGTTTTCTGGCGTAGGTGATTGTCTTTTTGTAATCTTCTTCCACCAGTCACGTTTATCAATCCTATTGTTGACTCCCTTCCATGCCACGATAGCAGACTGTTCAGCGGCTTCTTTCTTTGTAGGCATCTGTCCCTCTTTCTTTCAATCTGTCCTGCTGTTGCAATATATTCCAGATTTTCTCTTGTCGCAATCGGCCCAAAGAAAGTGAAATGCTTCCCTCTATTATGAGTAAAAAGATTCCTTAACACACCAGCTTCTTTCATTTTTTCATTGGTAGCGCGATCTCCTTTCGGCTGGCGTCCTAGGTCTTAGCCGGCTTTAGGGAAGTAATCAGTTTTTATTATTATTTTTATTTAGATTGTTATGCGTCCTACTTAGTCTTCACTTTCTTTCCTTTCCCTAACGAAGGCCTTGTGGCCGCAACGTTGGCTATTTTCTATGTCTTTTGTCCTCATAAGACAACTCACCTTATTTCGATTTTGTTTTTCTCCAGTACCCATCCACCGTACTCTACGTTTTTCTGTAGCTCCCCTTATCTTCCTTACCTTCTTTCACGATATTCTCGTTACTCTTTGAACCTGCCCTTGATAGTCTTAACATTGTTCTGAAGAACCAAGTGGTCTCTGACAATTCTTCTGCAAAACCACATTTCTGTGGCTGCCAGTGCTTACTATATCTCGTGGCTCACTGTCATGTGAGGATTGTCTCTACATAACAACGAAGAACTCTCTCTCTCTTTCTCTTATAATCGTACTCATATAATCGTATACCGGGTACTGTTCAAATACTTTATGAGTGCTGATTATATGCCACCCTAACTAATTGTGTTGTATGTTTATCTAATATACTGTATAGAGGCTCTGATGATCTAGTTTTTCATTACAGTATACTTATTCTTAATTTTGTGATCAGGTACTGTTAATGTATGCTGTTATACTACCTTGTAATGTTGTATTGCCCTTAAATTAATACTTTAAGTACGCCTGGAGAATGTCTGAGTAACAGTAACAAAAGATGAGCAAGAGGAAGGAAGAATGCAAAAGGGGACTGTGCCTGATTTTCAACCCTTGGCAAATTAATTGCTTTCGTATATACCTATCTAACTATCTACCTAGTCTGATTCTGGTCTTGAGTTTGGGACGGCAAAGACAGCGGGGAAAGTAATTGTTTACTCCATCTCATCTTGATGAACCTAGTATCATTGCACTCATTGCAGCAGTATCTGCTTTGAGACTCAAAGCTGCTCACCTCTCGTAAAGTCTTTCGCGTGCACTGGAAAAAACACCGAGTCCCTAGTCATTCAGTAGTAGACCGTTTGAATTTTTTACGAGTTCTTATAACACGCCTCTGAATATATCTCAGATCACTAATTTACTGTATGTGGAATTCGATTTTTATCAGTCTTGTTGTTTGTTTGGTTTTTTTTTTTCATTAATTTTTTTAAAATTATTTTTTTTAATTTTTCATTTTTCATTTTTTTTCCTTTAATTTATTTTAAAAACATACTTTAATTATAATGATTATTGAAAATGTAAGATGTTATATTACTTTTATAATGATAAATGCCTTAAATAATGCTTAAAGTAAATGTGAGGATGAAAGGATACAGTATACATGATGAGAGAGAGAGGAAGGGCAGAATGTCAGACGGGCCTGCGTGCCCAATTTTTAACCTTTTGAAAATAAAGTTCGTTCGTTCGTTCTCTTACGTGATAGTGAAAAAGAAGACAACCCTCTGGGTTTTTCTCTCCTACATTAATTATCTTTTCTTCATTCCTAGCTTTTCTAAAAACGCTTTGTTTTCTTCTCCTTGACCAGATGCGTCCAGCTCTTCTATATATTTTCTGGGTCATCTAGTTGAAATTGTCTTACAACTATGTTCTCTAATGTTTGGCTTTTAAATGCTCACTGTTTACGACTATCTTCTTCATTTAACAAAACAAAAAACAAACTTTGCCTCGTTTTCGCGACGCGCGCACCGTTCAACCTAGACATGGGGCCCGTCGGTTGCGCATGTCCAAATATAAAAGACCTTCTGATCCGTACTATGCAATAGGTCGGCTTTTAATGTCCACTTTTTACGACCATTGTCTACATAGTTCGGACTAATATCCACCTTTTTACGACTAATTTCTATATAGTTCGGACTTTAATATCCACTTTTTTACGACTAACTTCTAAATAGTTCGGACTTTAATGTCCACCTTTTTAAAACACTACTACAACTGTTCAAAAACAAACCAGTCATATTAGATATACTGAAAGAGAAACAAAGACGGGGTGCATCCTTATATTTATTTTGATTTTCTCTGGAATCGTAGTAAAGAAACACAAAAAAGAACAGTAAAGTCCATAACTGGCAGGGGCTGCACACCTTGTTATAGTTTAATAGTTTTAAGATATAATATATTATATACTACTCACAAAAATATATACGCATAAGAAGTATACTTGCTCAGCGTTGTGGGAATATAATAATATCAACAATATAACAGTTAAATATTATTCGCTGGTAGCTGAACTTGTTGGGATAGTGCGGAGATGTGGCCAGTTTTTTTATTCCTCGTATGAGGGCTTAAGGACACCCCACCCCACCCCCTCCCTAATCTCTCTCTCTCTCTCTCTCTCTCTCTCTCTCTCTCTCTCTCTCTCTCTCTCTCTCTCTCTCTCTGCCTTTCTCTCACTTTCTCTGAACACCAACAAGTCCTTGACCTGGATCGTTAGGCATGAAAGTTCTTCAGATATCTATTTTCCATTGTGTACTATTTCTGCAAAAATCCCGTGTTGCGCGTTTTAAAAATAACGCGATAATGTGCAGGAAGACACACTGCCCGTGTACTGTTTTACATTGACACACATTCACATTCCATCTCCCTTCATTCTCACTCGTCTGCTTTTCATTCTTGGTTCTCGTTTCTCTCTTGCATTATCAAATAAGCAACCACGCCTACAGATGCGCACCGCACGCACACACACACATACGCACACACACACACACACACTACGTACTGGTAACATGACAGACATTTCCAAATCAGATGAAAATTGTTTTTTCTCTTTCTGCCTTTTCCAACTACAGATTTGACTTTCTCGGTTCTTCTTTCTCTTTTATTATCTCTTGCTTCGTGTTAACTCTTTTTTTCTCCTTATTCACAATTCCCCAGCTGTAGCCAGCGATGCAGACGGCAGCTACTCCGAGGCTGGATCAACAGTGATCTGGTCTATGCCTTCGTACTTCCTGACAAAGTCGGCTTGGTGCTCCTCGAAGATCTCCTTCATGTTGTCTTCTGACATCATCAGGTCAATGCCGGTCATGGCCAGTGCCTTCCCTTGAAGGATGCTCATAAACTGGCACTCTTTCGACCCTGCAACACAAGAGGGAGGTATATGAACGGATTGATGGGTTTACTGCAGGGGTCGGCAACCTGCTGCTCGCGAGCCGCATGCAGCTCTTTGAGCCATCTCGTGCGGCTCTTGGCCATCGGCTACTTAACACTTAATGTCCGTGCACTAAAATCATCTTTTGACATACACTTTTCGTGGACGAAACTTTTGGGTGTGGTGGGAGGGGGTCTTTTAAAGATGTTGTCATATTTTTATTATTTTAAAGACAAGAAAAATGCTTTCCCTTATTTCTATTTTTGGATTCATGACGGATTACAGAGTTTTCGATTACGAAATAAACACGTTTTTTCACGAGATGTCCGTTGCGCACCCAAGCGACGCAGAATGTTACCGCCATTTTTGCAGTTGAAACTTTCCTGGTGTACTTTCTTGCCGGTATAACAAATTTCTTCTGAAAACTTATTATCGTGACAATTTGATTTTTTGCTAAAAGGTAAGTTTTCAACACATTTGTCTCCTTTAATTATGCTTTCGATGTGGTGTATATCTTCATCCAATTTCCTACTTAAATTATATAAATTGACCAAATCTAGGTCAGGTCAAATTTATATATCAATACCCTTTAGCTCCCCGAGGAGCGTAGGCCTTCAACAAACACATGCCAATTCTTCCTGCCCGGTGCCATCCGCTCAAGTTCTTTCCATGTATTCCTCATCATTTTCACCTCTGTATCCAGTTATCTTCTCCTTATGTTTTTTGGCCCACCTCTGCTTCTCTTTCCCTCTGGATTCCAGAACAAGGACTGCCTTGTAATGCTATTGTCGTGATTTAGCCTGTCTCACAACATGGTTTTCTGTATACTTAGGAGTAAATCTGACCATACCGCACGCCATATGTTGAGAACTCTCTGATACACTAACCAATGAAAACGCGTCATTCTTGGTGTGTATTGTAAAACGTTCTAGGCTTGAACAAAGAGGCCCATTTTGTGTAACCGATGGTACAATGCCATTTAATTTTGGAAAGAATAAAGAAGTATCACCGGAAAGGATTATATAATTCAACAACGGGAATGTTACGCTAGAGGTAGGTGTAAAAACTTTCTAGAATAGTATTTTAGTAAGATAAAAATATCGAGGGAAAGGGCTTCGTTACATCAGGTTAGTCCCAATTTAGCTAGTTAAAGCATGCATATATTAAAATGCATTTTGCAAACTAACCAATTAGTAGATAGATCAATACAGAATAATTCATAGAATAATTCAAGCTTTAAATGACAAAAATCGCCCCATAAATAAGAAAGATAATGAATATTTAAAATTTTGCTACTTGAACAGAAGGCAAAATTATGCCTCATTTTGAGATTTTTAACACCCTTTTTGCCCCATGCCATCCGATACGGCGGATGTGCTAGTATATAAGACCTTGCCCTTGGCTAAATTGAGGCCACAACATTTAAAAAAAATACAGCTGATCAGAAGAAAGCGGTAAAAGTGTAAACGTTTTGTACCTTTGCCAACCGCATCTGCCTGGCAGACCTAGATGCCCATTAACAGCCTGTTACAGCTTGTATGTATTGCCTGAGGGTAAGAATGAATATATATATATATATATATATATATATATATATATATATATATATATATATATATATATATATATATATATATATATATATATATATATATATATATATATATATATATATATATGTACTCCCCTGTTCACAAAGTTCCGGGACTCATTTTTTTTTTTATTCGAATAAGTAGACTTACATACTATTTGGTTCTTTCTCCTTCAAAGTAGTTCCCTTGTGAGTGTACACACTTATTCCAACGTTCCTGCCACTGAAGGAAGCACCTCTGGTAGTCACTTTGCGGAATAGCCCTCATCTGTCTCGTCGCGTTGGCTTGAATCTGCTCAATGTCATCGAATCTACGACCTTTCATTGTTTTCTTAAGTTGCGGGAACAAGAAAAAGTCACACGGAGCAAGATCGGGTGAGTATGGAGGATGCGGGAGCAATGGAATGTTGTGTTTCGTCAAAAATGCGTTTGTGGTGACAGACCTGTGTGCAGGTGCATTGTCATGATGAACACGCCAATTGCCTGTGCGCCACTTCTCAGGGCGATGTCTGCGCACAGCGTCGCGGAGGCGTTGCAGGACTGTTTTGTAGAATTCAGCATTGACACTCTGTCCTATAGGGACGTATTCATGATGCACCAGGCCATCAATGTCGAAAAACGCTACTAACATGGTCTTGACATTGGACTTGACCTGTCGTGCCTTCTTCGGCCGAGGAGATGATTGCGTTTGCCACTGGGAGGACATTTGCTTTATTTCCGGGTCATATCCGTACACCCAGCTTTCATCACCAGTTATTATCGAGGACATGAAATTTGCGTCGTTTTTTGCTATCTCAAGGAGGTCAGTGCAAATGGACAACCGATCGTCCTTCTGGTCCTCAGTCAGGTGGCATGGCACGAGTTTCGCTGACACCCGTCTCATGTGCAAATCTTCAGTTACGATTTTATGACACGTACCAATTGATATTCCAAGATCATCAGCAACCTCTCTGATAGTCAGACGTCGGTCAGCGCGTATCATTTCTTGCACACGTGCAACGAACTCGTCGGTGTGGGAGATGGAGGGTCTCCCTTGACGGCGGCCATCTTCAAAGGATCGGAGTCCACTTTTGAAACGGGAATACCACTCAAATGTTTTAGATCTACTTAAACAGGACTCTCCGAAAGCTGTTTGCAACATTTCGAGAGTTTCGGAACCAGTTTTTCCTAGACGAAAACAGAAATCAATACACACACGTTGTTGAATTTTGCTGTCCATTTTTGAAACGCGACGAGCACTATTACGTCACATCCGCTTATACGCTACCACACAGCGCATGCGCGAAATTACAAACTTCAGGTTTGGTACATATAACATATAGTGGCACGTGGTTGACACGTGCACTGTGTTAATATCACCTAGCTCCTTATAACGGTTTTCCGGATAAAAAATGAGTCCCAGGGGTGTATATAATTATGTAATTTTCCTGTGACTAATCTACTTGTGCGTTAGGAAGTATGTAGCATGTGTAAACTCTTGGAGACGAAAGCCAGCCTTGTAAAATGTGTAGAATAATTGAGAATGATGGTCAAAGTCAGTGGCGGCTTTCTTTAATGAGCTGTAGAGCTGCAGCACTCCCAAAGAAAAGGACTGCATACTGCTGTCTCTACTACATTATAATACATAATACGGACAGACCAAAAAATTGAGGTTACACCGGAGGGGTTAAATAAAAAAAAAAATTATCTAACACCGTATGTGCTGCCAACGATTTCAGCTCAAGTGACCTTGACCTCTTATAAGCGAATGCTTGTCATACACACAGCTAGAGACGAATTACGATTGGTTTGAATTTTTTATCATGAGCTGCAACGGATCGCAGCTCGTGTAAATTATCTCTAATTAAAGGGAAGTTACAATGAAAATTTTAAACACGAGAAATAGTGCATACAAGTCTGTGTAACCGATTTGAGACTCGGGAAGCTGCTACGACTGCCAATGATTACTCCTAGTTGCTGTAAACTTTTAAAATAACTTTTCAGAACTTCTTGACAGATTTTAGATGAGATAAGACACTGATCATTTGTGTCTGGGTTGATATTTCACATGGTGGTCACAATTTGTGACTATTATGTATAGTATTTGAAATGAATGAACAGTGCAGCACCCCCAATGACAACCCCCTGGAACCGCCACTGGCCAAAGTACGTCTGTAAGTTTGACAAAGTGTTTGAAGGAGTATTTCTTAAAGGAACGACACACTTACCAGGAACATAAGGAAGGATGACAGGAATTGTTTTAAGGAATTGATCAAGGTATTACTTAGTGCTTTATACTAGACCAAATCATTGTATGAAGGCAGATCATGGACAACTGGATCTAACTTAGGATTTATAAGGAAAGTGTAGTCACAGTGAACTGGCTGTGAGTGGTATTGAGGTAAATTGTCCTGTGCATATGTTAGCACAATGTCTGACACTGTTTGTTATGTCCGTTGTGTGTGAGGACAGAATAGTGCTGGACCATACAGGGGTTGTGATTATTTGTATTCCAGGTTGTATCCTGCAAACTACCAGAAGTGCATGAATCATCCATCTCTGTTGGACTCTGAGGTGCAAGTGCTCTTAAAGTCATTGGAGCCAGATACCCAGCCTGGCAATTCACAGACGTATTAGTCCATGGCGGGAGAGTGATTGATTTCTACATAGAAGATAAGTGGCAAAACCAAGCCACTGGTCAGCCTATTCAGACTCTACCTCTAATATATACAATAAAAAGATAAAAATACAGTGTATGATGAATCCTTATGGACATAAATTTGATAATTACTACTTCACAGTCCAGTAAGAGGGACAAAATATATATGTATTAGATAAGGGTTAATCAAAGGGTGAAAATCCATCATATTGATTCATTTTGATAATTGATATTCCGTGCTTATTTATTTCATTATGTAAATACATTTGATTCATTATAAGTTACCTAACCGAAAAGAGAAACGGTATAGGTTAAATAAATTGTAAATATGTACCATCAGACTTGCTAAAATTATTTAAATTGAGTTCCAAGTTTTGTTGATACATATTATATATAGATAGACCATAATTAGTACCCCTAGCATAATTAGCCATAATAGAAAATAATAATAACACATAATATCAGGGGAGAATCGTGAAAGGGAGCAAATAGACTTTCAGGATATCCACTCTCATTACACCTGGAGGTTTATACAGCTGGATTCTACCTTTGATGTCAATACACCCTGATTCTTTTCAGAAAAGGGGGTATTTCTTGTAAGACTAGTCTCTTATCTGGCACTATCCTGGTATCATCTGACACATCTTTTTGGTCCTGGATCACTTTAGATTTCAATAACATCAAAAACCCTTTCGTGACAGCTATCAACAGGTCTCCTCAATGTGTGTCCTATCATCGCCAGCTTTTTCTTCTCAACTCTTGTTTTGAACTTGTCTGGTACTTGTCATCAATTCCCACATTTGTGACTTTGTCATACCATTTCAGTCCTTCTATTCTACGCAAGTCTGTAGCTTTTTGGTTGTTGTTTTTGTTGCTCGCCGTGTCTCAGAGCCATACAATAGGACTGACTTGACATTTGAGTTGGAGATTCTTATTTTCGTGTTGGACTTGATTTATTTTGTTCTCCATATGTTTCCCAATGCAATGAAAGCTCCTTTTGCTTTTTGTATTCTTATTTTTTATATCATTGTCTGTCTCCAACTCTGTCTATATTACTTCCAAGATATGGGTACGATTCTACATCTTTTAGTGGTGTTTCTTCAACCTTGTTATCATTCTTTGCATTTATTCTCATAATCTTTCCCTTTTCCCTGTGTATTTTCAGGCCCTCTTTTTGTGACCTCATCGAGAATTTTCATTTTTTCTTGCATTGATTATGGTTATGGGACAGAAGAGCCAAGTCATCTGCAAAATCCAGATCATCAATTTGTATAGTCAGATTCCACTGGAAATTTATATAAGGGAATATCAAATGCTAACAACATAAATAAACAATAACCAATAATTATTGATAGTTTGTAAATTTTTTAATTATGAATAAAGTTAATTAATTATTATTATTATTTACCAAAATTTAACTCAGCCTACACCAGCAGCTTCACATAAATTCACGTTGATTAAAAAAAACAATTTATGTGACAAACTGTTGTACAAAACTTTGTTTTAATATTTTAAATCTGTTTTGAAAAATTATTTTAAAACTTTATTCAAAAACTTTATTCAAACAGTAAAATGCCACGACCAGACGCAAATAACAATGGACTCCCACAGTGGCTTATTTGCAATGATAAACATACTCAAAATAAGAAATCCAATGTGGCAAGACATTTTTATAAAATGCACAGTGAATTTGCCAAAAAGTATTCAGAGGGTGATGCCAGAAAAAAGTAGCCCTTGAGCTACAGTGCAAAGTAGCTACAACTCAGAATATATTTGCCTCAATGGATAAAATCATCAAGTAATGTTACGACTGCTACATTTGTGGCTGCCCAAGAAATTGCACGTCGCGGAAAACCATTTTCCCATGGAGAATACTTGAAAGAGTGTTTTATTAAAATATCTGAGCATCTTTTTAAAGATTTTCAAAACAAAAGTGAAATTGTGAAAAAAATAAAGACTTGCCACTTTCTGCAAAGACTGTAAAAAAAGAACTGAGGATGGCCACTGATATAACTAGCCTTTATTAACAAAAAGTATCAACCATGATATGATTTCTTTTCACTGCATTATTCACCAAGAAGCCCTCTGTGCACAAACCTTCCCAGAAGAAATGTTGAAGGTAATGGAATTAGTAGTTAAGATTGTAAACCAAATAATGGCAAGCAGTCTGAATCACCGACAGTTTTTTTAGTTTCTCCAAGAAGTCAATCATGAATACTCTGATCTTCTTTTCCATAACAAGGTACGGTGGTTATCTAGAGGCAAGGCTCTGATGAAGTTTGCTTGTCTTAATGAAGTAAAGATATGGCTGAAAGAGAAGAAACTTGAATATCCTGAGTTATCAAACCCTGATTGGTTACAGAAATTCTACTTCATGCTGGACATGACTTCTCACTTGAACCTTTTAAATAATAAACTCCAAAGAAAGGGCAATACATCTATTTTGTTCTTGGAAGATGTGCTTTCATTTGAGCACAAGCTGTCTTTGTTTGCTTGAGACATTGAAACTGGCAAATTATTACACTTCCCAGCATTAAAAGAACATATGTAAACTGCTGAAAGTAACATTGACCTCAAGTTCCTCAAAAATGTTATTGAGAAAATGACAGTTTCATTTGCTGATCGCTTTCAAGAGTTTAAAAAAGAAAAGGCAACCTTGTCATTTTTTATAAAACCTCTTGAAACAGATATCACCAAACTGAATTTTTCAGCCTTTCCTCAAATTGACCAAGCTGATTTTGAACATGAATTGGTAGATTTAGAGGACAAAGCATTGTGGTGTTCAACATTTACACATCTGGTCCATGAGCTTGAAAATCGTGAAAGGCAAAAATTAGCCCTGTCACTACAACGCAAGTGGTCTGAAATAAGTGAGCTCAAAAAAACAAGATGAGATCATATTTGATGTTTGGAACAGTTTACCCGACAGCTATGTTCAGCTGAAGAAATTTGCATTTGGGCTTCTTTCAATTTTTGTTTAGGGTAGAGATACGAAACTTATACGATCACAAAAATAGAGAAGTAGGAAATAATAGACAGCCATCATCATCAGCCAGCTTGTATATCAACGGCCACAATAATAATAGACTGGGTCATTAAATGTAAACGATACTGTACCTGCAAATCTAGCGAACTCTTCAGTTCCGATGACGGCAGGTGTGGCGGCGTAGTAAAAGACTTTCAGTGTGGGGATGGCGGTGCTTACGTTCGAGATGTCGTCCTCATCCTGGAAAGGTCAATGGTGGGAGACTGCAGATTTCAGTATCCCTGTCAATCAGTCAATCTGTCATATGTGTCTACGTCACTACTTGATGTAGAGGTAGGTGCAAGAGGTCAGGTGGCTGCCTCAGTGTATGATCTACTGAAACTATTGGGCGTGAAAGAACAGTCAAGAACAAGGGCACTTAAGAGTTTCGGCGAGACTACGGAGAGGGCGTCGTGTTGGCTGCGGAGCAACAGCAACAGGCTATGGAACTCAGAACAGTAATTTATATACAGCACAATGGTTACTTTTGCAAATACCTCAAGCTGTCAGCATGGATATGACCAGGAGTCAAGTTGAAAGTCGCAACCAAGGTTCAGTAGATTCGATTCCTGGCGCAGGCCTGAAAACACAACAGGAGGTTGACACTTGGGAGTCATGACCCAAGTGGTCTTTCCCCCCCCCCCCCCCCCCTTTTTTTTTTAAGAGTGTAAAGAAGATTAAAGATCCGAAACCATTCTCCGACAGGGGGATCACGTCTGATTATCAGATTGCATCCTGTTTTAACCGCCGCTGTTATAGTTTCCTATCATGTCACATTTTTCGTCTGCTTGCCATCCAGCATCTTCTGACTTGTTTTCATACCCATTTCCCTTTTCACGCATGATAGATCATGGAGCGACCCATGTAGCTGGTCCCCAGGAAGCCGGCGCCATAGCAACCACGTGCAGCGGTAGTTTCTTTAGCACCTTGATTTTCATGATGCGGTTGCCAGTCCGATGCACACCTTCATATTTGTCGCCTCTTACGAATATCTCAGGTGTATTGTGACTGCTTGTCACTACACTGATCGCTTTAACTTACTGTGTGCCTACCAATCTGACTGCTTGTCACTGTACTGATCGCTTTAACTTACTGTGTGCCTACCTGTCTGACTGCTTGTCACTGTACTAATCGCTTTAACTTACTGTGTGCCTACCTGTCTGACTGCTTGTCACTGTACTGATCGCTTTAACTTACTGTGTGCCTACCTGTCTGACTGCTTGTCACTGTACTGATCGCTTTAACTTACTGTGTGCCTACCTGTCTGACTGCTTGTCACTACACTGATCGCTTTAACTTACTGTGTGCCTACCTGTCTGACTGCTTGTCACTGTACTAATCGCTTTAACTTACTGTGTGCCTACCTGTCTGACTGCTTGTCACTGTACTGATCGCTTTAACTTACTGTGTGCCTACCTGTCTGACTGCTTGTCACTGTACTGATCGTTTTGACTTACTGTCTTCCTGCTTGTCTGACTGCCAACTTGCCCGTCTAATACCTGTCTGCTTACAAACATAATTATCAAACTGATCTGTTGTTTTTGGCTGCTAACCTGTCTACCTAAGATATAACAGCGTTTCAGCTTCTCGGTCGTTTTGGCTGATTGTCTGCTAGCTAGCCTGCGTGTGTGTGACTGCCTGATTTCTCGCTGAATATGCCTACTGCCTATTTGTGTGCCTGCCTGCTATCTCGCTAAATATGGCTACTACTTTGTGTCTGCCTAATATCTCAATGTACAGTATGTGCTTACTGTCTCTTTCTGTCTTCTTAATTACCCTGTTTCATTCTCTACATATAATAAGAATATCTATTGGTTCCGGGAAAAGCAAGACTCACTGAAGGTCATGGGAACAAAACGAGACTACCTATTGGTGCTTGGAAAAAAAAAAAGCAAGGCTACTGTTGGTCCCAGAAATATATAACAAGAATTAATGGTTCTGTGAAAAATAAAAATGAATACGCAATTAGTCCTGGAATATAAATTTAGTTTTGAGAACGTCCCTAACAAAAAAGAATTCTGCAATTTTATATAATACGGGTTCTGGAAGGAAAAAAAAAAGGCGGAGGCCATGTTATTGTCAGATTTTATGGACGATGAGCTTTCTACAGATAACTATGAATTTATTCTTCCTGTTCATTCGTGCACTTAAGTAGAGTTGGGTCACCGCCGTAGTTAAAGGCCAAAGGCGAAAGGCCAGCACAAAAATACTTCTTGCACTCATGCAGAGTGGTTCAAATTAATTTCCGGTAGAACGTATTTGTCCAGTTATTTGAGCGTTATCTTCTTACTTAGTCATTCTTCTACCCTGGGGTATAGATATTTGCCAGAGAGAGTGCCATACTATCCTATCAGCTGTCTTCCTCCTGGCCTGGTTCCAATCTAGTCCTTGGTCCTTCAGAGATTGTCTAATGTAGTGCTCCCAGACAAACACACAAGAACATAAGTAGATGGATGATAAAAGAAAGATCAAAGATTATTTGGATTGCGTGTAACGCGTAAATTGGTTGTACGAGAGACAAGATACACTTAACGTGTACACCTTGCTAGTCGTATGGGCACATGATGATGTCAGAGATAACACAATTTATCAATTAGTAACGGGAATAAGTTTGAGAAACTGAGAAGAACTGTGCATGATTAACTTGTTGCCTTCGATAACCTGCAGTTTTGAATTCACTAGTATATAGTAAACCAACGGGCTGATCACCCGTTTGCCAGTCACTTCGATTACGGAAACAACAGCAAATGGATTGATTTGCCGTTGCCCTAAAGACGCCAATAGGCGTGATGGGAAACAATGGCAAAGAAAACCTATCTGCTGTTGCCCTAAGACGCCACTAGGCGTAATGGCCACTGACTGCTTTGACGGTCGGTGGCTAAGGACGGAAGAAGAAGAAGAAGAAGTATATAGTAAGGAAAATAACTCATGTTTAAAATAGGTTAATAAAATCAACAAGTATTATGTCCCTTCTCACGGTCAAGATAATGTCGTAATTTCATTTACTGAAGATGGTACAGCAACTCGTTAAGGGGATATAGGGGAATATTTGGAAACTAACCATATTATCCTTCTGAAATATTTCAAAAGTAATAGTGTTGTTGTTGTTGTTGTTGTTGAGTCTAGCTGTTAGTCAAATGCAAAGCCAGAAACAAAATGGAGGATGAACATGATATGCGGTATCTCATTTAAAAACTGTAGCAAGAATTAAACTGTTGGGTGGCAAATAAAAAAAAATCAAGGGTCTCATTAATTTATTTGACTGTGTTTTGATAACACTAAAGCTGTTGTTTTGTACCGAATAAAGTTTTCTTTATGAAAATGTATTAATCTGTGTTAGCCGGGGGAGGGGGTATTGTGTGTGTGCGTGTACCATGACAGTAGTGTACTGTTTAGAAATCTCCTCGCAAGCATCATGTATTTTTTTCTGTTTTCAGTTATTGGAGGTGCAACAGGAAGGATCTACCCCGGGTGCCAAATACTATAGGCTATCACGCAGGGCCGACAGTCTCCCCCTCACCTTTTCACACCCCTCTTATTACACCACGACCAACCAGCCATTGTATTTGGCTCTGAATTGTGGCGCATGCTAGAACAGTAAGAAAGGTGTTACCAAAAAAAAAAAAAAAACAATGGTGGTTTAGATAATAAAATGCTGACTATTCACCTCCATATCTTTCTTGACGTTGTGAAATGTAAAACCCATGAGAGCAGCATTGCGCTGATACAGCTCCGACAACCGGTTGCTCGTCACATTGACAAGGAACTCCTTGACGGCTGGCTCGATCTCAAACTAGAAATAAAATAACAAAGTCATTTACTCGCTCAAAGTTCCACAAGTGGTTACCATTTCAAACAGTTGGTCGCCGCCAAAAATAAAAACTACTCCTTAAAAAAGGACACTGTCGTACGGGAGTGGGGTATTACAGACTTCACTATAGTTTATGAGGTGAAGTGGCCAGTTCTCTTCCTTGCTGTCTTTGCCTTCCCTAACCGAGGAGCACAGTTAGATACCCATTCATGGCTGGGTAGACTGTAGCTTGACGCCACCAGGTTTCGATCCCAGAATCCAGTAACTTTGCCACCGAAAGGCCAGCGCTCTAACCGCTTAGCCAAGGGAGGCTCACAAAGGAATTTTACCAACATTTAATCAGCAGTAAAATTATAGCAAACCGAATGCATGGAAGTCTGGCGTAATTACCAGATCTAAAGTGACATGATTACGTTTATACGTCAGACTGGGATATCGTCTATTCAACAAGTTAAAGATAGAAATCACTGATGAGTGTAACAGTGGCAGCGATAAAATGACTTCTGAACATCTGCTTACAAGGTGCCCAACCTATGAGGAACAGAGAAAGTGCAGAGGTCCATCACCAGTACCATTCCTGGAAAGGCCCTGCGATGCTGCCAACAGCCTCAAGTTGATCACTGTTTTCTTTGAAATTATTCAAGTCGACGTCAGAAAGTGAATGATGAAGAAGAAAATAGACAGGACCACCCCACCCCCTCCACAAACGCTACAGAACAAGAAATTTAAAAAAAAGAGGAAACATAACAGCAATTACACAGGAGTAACTGAACACCACTGTTGTAGAATGACCAAGCCAAACATTAACAAACAGCTAAGACATTAACAAACAACTGTGGTAAAGTGGGATGATATAAATATTTATAGGGGACTTAGTGTACTGACTGAGATCAGCTGTGAAGGTATCTGTATCTAATAAGTGTGGTGTATTACAGATGACCTTACTTGCTACCACATTTATACCTCAGTCAGAATTATTCTGGAATATTGTGATGACTACGTTGAATGTCTAGGGTTATGAAAATGATGAAGTGTAAGTCACAACAACAACAGACAGATAAACAATTTAATTTATTCCACAACACTTTACAACACTGTGACACTCACACACATATAACACTCTATAAAACTATCTTAAATGAGTCAAGTGTAAAGTTTCAAATATATGTGTAATAACTCCTTTCAATAATAGATATCCTGATTCAACTACACAGTGAACCAGGAATCACAATCAAATGTAATCACAATTTATAAATATGATCTTTGTATTGACATAATTTTATCAGTATTATCCTATGTGTGTAAGTTGTGAAGTAGTACTATGAGGTAATACTGGTTTTGTTTTTCAAGCTAGATTGTTGTTTGTCATCATGACTTCAAGTTTTTGATTATCGTGGAAATAGTATTGGGAAAAGTTCACAGTTCCTGTCATTTGAAACAATTTATTGTCCCTCTGTGTTTAATATAATGTCAATTTTAGAGGGGGGGGGGGCACATAATGTTGAGCTGCTCTGGCCACAGAAGCTTATCTTTCGTGATGGCGGCAGGAAAAGACTCCTCTGCTCGATTGCTTCACTGTGTTCTGGAGGCACCTCACTGGTCGCTATCTGGACCAAGGAGTATGCTGTCAGCCTCTGGATTCAGCAAAACTCAGACCAGGTGCTGCTTCAATAACTTAGGACCACGGTCCCTGAAACAAGAAGGTTGCACCTCCTATTTCAGAACTAATTTATAATCTATTTCCACACTGAACACAATACATAACAAACACTGAGTTCAGAGCGGTAGGCCAACTGCTAGCTTCATCTGAAACAATTTACACCAGTATACTCCTCCCTAATGGTTACTACGCCTCTGCAATTCCAGCATTAGTTCTTTCTAGTCAATAAGATATGTGTCAGTGTACTGTTTGGCAATTCCATGCAGTTTTACTTTTCTCCGACACGTCCTGTTCAGGTTGGAGCACTATCTAGGCCTTGCCTCATGTTTGCTACTGAACCACGCACATATACAGACATAAATTATCAATTTACATTCAATTTTCATTAAAAAGATATCAAATATGTCAAGCTTACCACAATTCATGGAAATAATACACAAATACGTTGACTGGCGATGAATATGGCACAAATTCCGATCTGCCTCTGTCCCAGGCTTTTATTTAGAAAAAATATAAGCTGGTTCTCAGCGCACTGTTTCTGAGTAAGTTTATTTTAAAATGTGGCACTGAACTGACGCTCCTAATTGACTATATTGGCGGGTCTAACCAATCGGGCCATGTTTACACAGCTTTTCAAAAAAAGTACCCCTACTACCGTTTCCCCTAACAACAAAAAATTAGTATTTGTAGTCCGACTAATCGTGTTTAGCCTTATATATCATTCCCGCCAATCAAATTGGATTTAACATGGTGACCTATTTCCCGTAAAATGGTGGTTTCAAAACATGCCACTGTGCGATTATTATTTGGTGTTGTCTGACACCCTCACTATTTTCTTTTGGCTATAATTTGTTAATTCCTAGACTATTTGCGTAACACTTAACATATTCTTTGTCAGCAAGTCCTAAGGAACCCAAATATATAAGTTTTAAGGGAGCTAAGTGGCGGTGTTCAAAATATGTATTTTCTTCTAGGATAGTCGTGCTGTTGCCACCTCCTCACTTCCAAACTTTAGGGTGTCTGCTGTACTGTCAGGCTTTCAAACGTAAACCAGTATAATGTCATGTTTCCCAATAAGCATTTTACAGGTTTTTAAACCTAACTCTCGTATAGGTAGTGTTTTTTATCACTGTCTAATTGAAAAAAAGTTAGTGCTTCATGCCTTACGCTTGGGGTGGCATTAATTATCGCGAGATGCGTGTTAGTGTTGCATGCGTTCCTGCTTTCAGCCCTCCCTCTTTCTTTCCTAAGTCCATCTGTCTTTTCATTACGCAGTGTATAAAATGAAATTAATGCTAGTATTAATTTAGGTCATTAAGCAGCTTGCGTATCTCAAGGTTTTCTAAGAAATACAGTACACGTTTTATTGTTTTGTTGAAACGCGTGTATGCTGCTGTAGGCTTTACTAGTGAACGTGAAAGCGTGAGAATATGCAGACGAAGCAGAAAAAGGGGATCTCGAGTACAGTCATTGTGACAGCACTGTTCTTTACCATTCTTCTTTCCCTGTTATTGAATTTATGTGTTAGGCTTTACATTTACCTTTTAATTTATATATGTGGATTTAGAATGTCTCACGACAAATTCTCCCCTCTTAAAACAGACGTTATATGTCAGTCTATAATTCTATATACACATAGAGAAATTTATTATTATTTCTTGGGCTTACGGTGATTCTCATCACACGGATGGCGGCTTAAAAAATCCGCTCCCAGATTTGTTTTTCCAGAAATATACTCTATGCTAAACTCAAATGGCTGCATAAGTAAGGACCATCTGAGTAACCTAGAATTTTCATGTCTAGCCTGCGCTAGAAACGACAAGGGTTTGTGATCCGTTTGCAACTTAAATGCCTTCCCATACAGATAAATATTGAATTTCTTTATCGCCCATATTACTGCAAGACATTCTTTTTCGCTAGTTGAGTAATTGATTTCAGCTTTATTCAACTTTCTGCTAGCATATGCCACTGGGCTTAATTGCCCATCCAGTGCATCTGATTTCTGTAACAGGGTCGCACCTAACCCGATATTACTGGCATCCGTTCTTACAATGAATTCTTGACTTAAGTCAGGTAATTTCAAAATAGGTTTGCTTGTGAGCTTTTCCTTCAATTCCTGGTAAGCTAATTCACATTGTGGTGTCCATGTAATTCGATCTGGATTTCCTTTACGTGTCAAATCAGTTAACGGTGCACATATGGAATTAAAGTTTTTGATATACTTTTGGTAGAAACCACATAATGAGACAAAGGATCTCACGTCTTTCTTGGTTTGTGGTCTCGGGGCTTTCTTTAGTTTCTCTAAATTCTTGGGGTCAGGGGTCATGTTTCCCTGATGGACTGTGTGTCCCAAGAATTCTAATTCTTTACATCCAACGCAACATTTGGTTGGTCGGGCTGTTAAATTCGCTTCTCTAAGTCGATTAAACAGCATGTTGAGAGAGTCAATGTGTTCCTCAAATGTTTATGTTGCTATAAGGATATCATCCATGAAATTTGTGATGCATGGATTATTCAGAGGGTCCAATAATTTTCTCATCATTCTAGAGAAGACACTAGGCGCATTCTTCAATCCAAATGGCAATCTGTTAAACTCATAGTGTCCCTCTGAGGTACTAAAAGCTAGGTATGGTCTAACCTCAGGCTTTACTGGAATCTGATAGTATCCTTTACTCAGATCCACTTTTGAGAAATATTTAGCTGTATTTAGCCTGGCAAACAACTGATTTGTATCCGGCAATGCATCCACCTGTCCTTCTGTGATAGCATTCAGTCTCCTGTAATCTATACAGAGTCTATGTTCTCCAGAGGGTTTCCTTAAGAGCACCACACTGGAACTATACGAAGATTCACTGTGTGAAATTATTCCCTCCTTCAACAAATAGTCTATCTCTTCCTTCAAAGCTTTCTCCTTAGCAAAAGGAATCGAATAGGGTTTCATACAGACAGGGGTCGGGTCTATCAGCTTCATATCATATTCCAATAAGTTTGTATGCCCCGGTCGGTCTGTGAGCACCTCTGTATGATTATCTAGAACCTGTTGCACTCTCTCTTTCTGATTTTTCGTTAAACGTGTACTGATTTTCACCTGTGCCGCTGTCTCACAGGGGTGTAATGGATATTCAAATGATGAAAGTGGTTCCTTTTTCATCTCCATGGCAATGGACAAGGTCAACAAGTGTGTCTCTTCCTGATTTTCTCTTTCCAAATAGTTCTTCAGGAGATGCACATGATAGATTTTTTCTTTCCCCTTCTTATCTGTCTTATAATTGGTTCTAGACACCTTCTCTAGAACTGTATATGGACCTTGCCATCCAATTTGTAACTTATTCTGACTACCGGGTAGAAGAAGCAGTACCTTCTCTCCCACAGCCAAATCTCGGTCTTTAGCTTTCCTGTTATAATAGGCAGCATGTTTCTTCCTGGCTTGTCTCAAATTTTCATTGGCAAGTTTCCAGCCAGTTTTTAAACGAGTGGTCAGCTCATTCACATATTGGTATGAGGATGTAATATTTTCCTCTGCCTTTTCATCAGTCCACGTTCTTAACAGCGCTTCGAGTGGACCTTTTATTGACCTTCCAAATAATAATGTTGCCGGGGCCATACCGGTTGAACTATGGGGTACCTCCCGATAAGCAAAGAGGGCGGCGTGAAGGTACTGGTCCCATGTATCTGGTTTTTCGTGTGCCAACTTTCTCAGGATCGACATCAACGTGCCATTAAATCTTTCCACTTGGCCGTTCCCTTGGGGATGGTACACACTACAACGGAAGTGTTTTGGCCTGGAAGATCCTGAAAACTTCTTTCTGTTAGTTTCCCCTTGAACTGAGAGCCATTATCAGGAAAAGATTTGATTGGGAAAACTAACCTATGTGAAAAAGTTGGGGGTGAGTAAATGCCACCATTTCCTTAGGCAAAAAAGCCAGGTCCGTTCTTCTTGGTATGTTAGAATGCCTTAAGTGGGCCTTTAATTTGCCCTGATGGACCTGTCCGGGGCGCATGTGTAGATAAAAACAAGTTCCTCCTGAGGTTCTGTTCCTTTATTGCCTCCTTTCCGAGTTAAGCCCTGCCCTGTTCACAAAATTTCCTGTTCCACCACCAAATGTTTTCCAAAAGGTTAATTTCCCACAGGCCTTTGGCATTTCCTCTCTTAGTTTTTCAATGTTAGTCCATGGCTCCCATAAAGGTGAATTGTTCTGGCATTTATTTTTTTTTTAAACAAGTTGGGTTCTGCCCGTTTTGGATGACAATTCGGATTGAGGATCCTTAAGGTCAATTTTTTCCTAACTCCATGCCCCCCACACGTGGGGCCAAACAATGCACTTTGTTGATTGATTGGCTATTAACGTGCCTCTTTTCCTCCCAAAATGGAGCACCTCTTTTTAAAGGCAAAACTTTAATCCGATGAGGAAATCATTCTTGGCCGCAAGTTTCCCAAAACCGTTAGTCCTTAAGATTTTGATGGGGAAGGACCCCCGGTTCCCGTGAAGCATGAGGATTCAGATCCCTTTCCCTAAATCTGATCCAGTTTTCAAAACGTGGCCAGTCCCTTCCCTTTGGGGCCTTTTTTGTGGGCCTTTCCAACAATGGTAAACGTTCTTCAAAACCACATACCTATTATGGAATTTTCCCAGGAAGATCCATCCAAAACCGTGCCCTTTCTTTCTAAACTCTCCCTGAGTAAACTTTTTTCCTTGGCAATTAAATTCCTCCTGGGGGTGTGTCGCCTGGACTAGATCAGGCAACACTTTGCCAATATCCCCAATTTTCATCAATTTTGAATGAGTCTTGAATTCCCCCTGAAAGACCCTTTGGGGAAAATTTCCACCACCCCATGGAGTAGATTTGCCCATCTTCATTTTTTGGTCAGCCCACTAAATTCACTTGTAAGTGGGACCCAAGCTTGCAGTACCTCTTGGGAAAAACTTCCTGGACAGCCAGTGAATCATTTTTCGGTTGTTGATCCCTTGGCCATGTTGAATAACCTCCCAGTTTCGTATCCTATTCCTATTGAAAATTCAACCTCATTGTTTGACATGGTTGAGGAATTCTAAGGGGTCTCGCCTTTGCAGGGGGGTTTCAACTTTGAGGGTAATGAAAAACCATTTTTTTTTTTATTCCATCCCCCGAAAATGTTTCCTTTAACTTGTTTGTATCCTTGCCCGTGGGGGCGGACCAATGGCCATTTTCCTTTTTTGCCCCCCAGGATGGGCTCATGCAGCACAATTTGTTTGGATTCCTTTTTGTTATTTCCAGGAAGGTCAAATTTTTTATTTCTGGAAGCATTGGGATATTAGTTTCCTTCCCTTTCCAATGGGCCAAGTTGTCCCACTTTTTTTTATCCACTGTCTTCCCCTGGCTTACCGGTGAAAAAAAAATTTGGGCTACCGCCTCTCCCCATAGAACAAGTGGGCCTGTTTCCACATGGGGCTTGTTCCCAGTTCGAGTGAAAGGGGCAAGATAATCCCCCCAATTCTCCTGGGTTGGGGGAGGGTGTTTATGGCATAGGTATTTCCCCCAGCTGTTGGGGGTGCCATTTGGGACCAAATGGATTTTACATATCGTTTGATATCTTCAGTTATCCCTGGCCAGAAATGGTGACAAGCTATTCGCTGTCCTGTTGCGCTGATCCCCATATGACCACTGAAGGGAATCGCATGCCCTAGTTCCAACACTTTAGTCCTATATGAAGTGGGAAGGACCAGCTGTCCGTGACCATTGGATTCAGATCCAGCCTTCCTATAAATCAGCTTGTTCTTCATATAAAATTCTTCCTTGCCTGGAGGTGTATGAGATTTGGGCAACTTCTTGAAACACGGCTTGAGTGTTTTATCCTCCGCCTGTGCCTTCCTCATCTCATCTGGATGAGTATTTATTGGATTATCCTCCTCCTTTTTAGACTGTGATCTGGTCTGCACTGTTGCCAATATCACAGGTCTTCTGGGATTCCCCAAGAAGACATATCTACACCCCAATATCAGAGGGTAGATTGGCTCATTTATCACTGCTGCTTTTATGATTCCTTCCACATATCGCGTTTTCACCTTTATCCGGGCGACGGGAAGTGTCATGGTAGCTACATCCTTGGTTGTAGTTTGAATCTCCACTGTTTCTGTGGTGTATTGATCTGCCTGCACCAGGTGAGAACTCACAACGGAATCATAATCTAAACCTGTATCATATAAACACCTTATGGTGACACCATTACAGATTACATCTTCACACACTGGGGGGTGGTATGGTTCCTGTAGTTCCGCAGGTTTGACCTTTTTTCCCTTTTTTCCAGATGTCATAGCAGCATAATGAGGAGGTTTCCTTCTACAATGGTCAGTGTCATGATTGTTCATCTTACAATTTTTACACCACCTCCTTCCTTGGTTGAAAGATTTTCTTTCATCATATTTCCTTTCATCGAATTGTGGGGTTTTATTTTTATTGTCATACCGTGGCCTATCAAACTGGTGCTTACCTTTGTTATGATCTCTAGGATCAAATTTATTAAAATTCTGTGGTGCCTTAAAATTATCTACCTGTTTCTTTTTATTACCTGATACCTCTGCCTGAGCCACTTGATACCTTTCTGCAACATTTAGTAACTCACCCAGTCTCTCTGCACCTTGTTCCATGAGAAACTTTCTCAGGTCTGGAGCCATGGACTCTCTTAGTTGTTCTATAAAGACCATTTCCTTAAGATCTTGAGTTTTCCCCAGAGAAGTCCATTTCTCCAAGTATGTCTCTAACCGTGCAGAGAACTGGTGATAGGTTTCACCTGACAGTAGTTTAGCATTCCTAAATTTTTTCCTATAAAATTCTGCGTTCTTTTCATATCTTAACAAAAGAGCCTGCTTTAGCATGTCATAATTTTCTTGATCACCTCTGCTCATTTTGGCAAAAACTTCATAAGCTGCCCCACGAAGCCCTTGAGATAACTTTAAGCTCCACCTTTCTCTCTCTAACCCATACGTGGTAGCTAATAGTTCATATCTATTTAGATAGCTCTAAATATCATCGTCTTTCTCAACAAAATGATCTAAATGAAAGTTCATAGCTGAGGTTGAGGCTCCCTGACTAGCATTAGCATCGGAGGTAAAGGGACTGGCACCATTTTCAGGAGCATGGCCTTGAAACTCAAACTCCCTTAGTCGTAACTCATGTTCCCTTTGTAATCTTTTATCTTCTGCTTCCCTTTCTGCAGCTAATCGCTTGTCTTCCCTTTCTGCAGCCTGTCTTCTTTCTTCTGCTTCCCTTTCTGCCTTTTTTTCTTCTCTTTCGGCAGTCAATCTTTTTTCCTCTCTTTCTGCCTCCAATGCCTTAGCCTCAGCCTCAATCTGCAACCTCTTAATTTCTTTTTCAGCCTCTAACTTTCTTTCAGCCTCTTTTTCTAATCTTTCAGATTCTAATTTTCTTTCGGCTTCAAATTTTTTTTCCTCACGTTCAATATATTTGTCACATTCCGTAGTGACATAGGAAATCATAACTTGCCCGTCCATTCCTAACTCTTTTGCAGCCTGCATAGCAGCAGATCGAAATTTGGCCAGGTCCGCCATTTTCTAACAGGTAAATTTGTATAATGTCTAACTAAACAATACAATCTGTAATTAATTATCCAAGGACAACCACAGGCACTGAGAGCTCAACCTTATTTAATTCCACTCAAGGATACCTTTTAAATTTTTATTATTCCCAATATATATAATAGGAGAAAGTTCAATATCCCGGGAGCGAGACCCCAATATATGTGGTAAAGTGGGATGATATAAATATTTATAGGGGACTTAGTGTACTGACTGAGATCAGCTGTGAAGGTATCTGTATCTAATAAGTGTGGTGTATTACAGATGACCTTACTTGCTACCACATTTATACCTCAGTCAGAATTATTCTGGAATATTGTGATGACTACCTTGAATGTCTAGGGTTATGAAAATGATGAAGTGTAAGTCACAACAACAACAGACAGATAAACAATTTAATTTATTCCACAACACTTTACAACACTGTGACACTCACACACATATAACACTCTATAAGACTATCTTAAATGAGTCAAGTGTAAAGTTTCAAATATATGTGTAATAACTCCTTTCAATAATAGATATCCTGATTCAACTACACAGTGAACCAGGAATCACAATCAAATGTAATCACAATTTATAAATATGATCTTTGTATTGACATAATTTTATTAGTATTATCATATGTGTGTAAGTTGTGAAGTAGTACTATGAGGTAATACTGGTTTTGTTTTTCAAGCTAGATTGTTGTTTGTCATCATGAATTCAAGTGTTTGATTATCGTGGAAATAGTATTGGGAAAAGTTCACAGTTCCTGTCATTTGAAACAATTTATTGTCCCTCTGTGTTTAATATAATGTCAATTTTAGAGGGAGGGGGCACATAATGTTGAGCTGCTCTGGCCACAGAAGCTTATCTTTCGTGATGGCGGCAGGAAAAGACTCCTCTGCTCGATTGCTTCACTGTGTTCTGGAGACACCTCACTGGTCGCTATCTGGACCAAGGAGTATGCTGTCAGCCTCTGGATTCAGCAAAACTCAGACCAGGTGCTGCTTCAATAACTTAGGACCACGGTCCCTGAAACAAGAAGGTTGTACCTCCTATTTCAGAACTAATTTATAATCTATTTCCACACTGAACACAATACATAACAAACACTGAGTTCAGAGCGGTAGGCCAACTGCTAGCTTCATCTGAAACAATTTACACCAGTATACTCCTCCCTAATGGTTACTACACCTCTGCAATTCCAGCATTAGTTCTTTCTAGTCAATAAGATAGGTGTCAGTGTACTGTTTGGCAATTCCATGCAGTTTTACTTTTCTCCGACACGTCCTGTTCAGGTTGGAGCACTATCTAGGCCTTGCCTCATGTTTGCTACTGAACCACGCACATATACAGACATAAATTATCAATTTACATTCAATTTTCATTAAAAAGATATCAAATATGTCAAGCTTACCACAATTCATGGAAATAATACACAAATACGTTGACTGGCGATGAATATGGCACAAATTCCGATCTGCCTCTGTCCCAGGCTTTTATTTAGAAAAAATATAAGCTGGTTCTCAACGCACTGTTTCTGAGTAAGTTTATTTTAAAATGTGGCACTGAACTGACGCTCCTAATTGACTATATTGGCGGGTCTAACATATCGGGCCATGTTTACACAGCTTTTCAAAAAAAAGTACCCCTACTACCGTTTCCCCTAACAACAAAAAATTAGTATTTGTAGTCCGACTAATCGTGTTTAGCCTTATATATCATTCCCGTCAATCAAATTGGATTTAACATGGTGACCTATTTCCCGTAAAATGGTGGTTTCAAAACATGCCACTGTGCGATTATTATTTGGTGTTGTCTGACACCCTCACTATTTTCTTTTGGCTATAATTTGTTAATTCCTAGACTATTTGCGTAACACTTAACATATTCTTTGTCAGCAAGTCCTAAGGAACCCAAATATATAAGTTTTAAGGGAGCTAAGTGGCGGTGTTCAAAATATGTATTTTCTTCTAAGATAGTCGTGCTGTTGCCACCTCCTCACTTCCAAACTTTAGGGTGTCTGCTGTACTGTCAGGCTTTCAAACGTAAACCAGTATAATGTCATGTTTCCCAATAAGCATTTTACAGGTTTTTAAACCTAACTCTCGTATGGGTAGTGTTTTTTTATCACTGTCTAATTGAAAAAAAGTTAGTGCTTCATGCCTTACGCTTGGGGTGGCATTAATTATCGCGAGACGCGTGTTAGTGTTGCATGCGTTCCTGCTTTCAGCCCTCCCTCTTTCTATCCTAAGTCCATCTGTCTTTTCATTACGCAGTGTATAAAATGAAATTAATGCTAGTATTAATTTAGGTCATTAAGCAGCTTGCGTATTTCACGGTTTTCTAAGAAATACAGTACACGTTTTATTGTTTTGTTGAAACGCGTGTATGCTGCTGTAGGCTTTACTAGTGAACGTGAAAGCGTGAGAATATGCAGACGAAGCAGAAAAAGGGGATCTCGAGTACAGTCATTGTGACAGCACTGTTCTTTACCATTCTTCTTTCCCTGTTATTGAATTTATGTGTTAGGCTTTACATTTACCTTTTAATTTATATATGTGGATTTAGAATGTCTCACGACAACAACCAAAAAAATTAACAAATAGCTAAGATATTAACAAACAGCTAAGATATTAACAAATAGCCACAATCATTAACACACAGCTTAAACATTAACAAACAGCTGAGACATTAACAAACAGCTAAAACATTAACAAACAGCCAAAACATTAACAAACGGTCATAACATTAACTTAGGGGTCATCCCCCATATGACGTCACGCAATTTTCGCAATTTTTACCCCGTCGTGTATGATTTATCAGATAGGTAATAGATGTTTATAGCCCTGTCTGAGCAGAGGTGATAGTGATGACAATGTGAAAGTAAGTGGTAAGATATCGTTTTTTTCACGAGGTGATCGTGTAAGAGAAAGGACAGTCTCTGGATAGAATAATTTATCTAATCCAACCTATCTGGACGACGATATTTAAATCAGACGCACTTTCTCTCCTTGTACGAAAATACAAGTTACACTGCACTCACATGCACACAATTCTGTGACAGATACGCACGAACGTGAAAACAAACTATGTATAACATTATAGTGGATAAGGTTTGACCGACGCAATAACTAAAGGTTTAATAAAGTTTATTATCAATAAAAGATCACAACAATAAGCATACACATCACTAGATTATAGTTTACAGACAAAATGAATATTAATCAAATAGGTTCTCCCTTCTGGTAAAGGAAAAGAAAGGACGATCCCAACAGAGGTTAATTAACCCAAAAGATCAAAGGTTAACAATAAGTTATGAAATAGTCAGTATGGGAAAAGAATAGGTTCCTAATGTAAACTATCCCGTGACTAATCAGATTATTGAGATAAAAAAGAAAGAAAGAAGAAACCATATAAGTATATTCTTCTTCTTCTTTGATCCTTAGCCGCCGACCGTCAAAGCAGATAGTGGCCATCACGCCTAGTGGCGTCTTGTATGGCAACAACAAATTGATTCCACTTTGCTCGATCGGTGGCCATCCTTCGTACAGTGCCCCAATTCTGGTTCATTCTTTGCATCTCAGCCTCCACAGTCCTCCGCCAGGTCGTTTTTGGTCGGCCTCTTTTTCGTTTTCCTTCAGGGGTCCAAAGCATAGCTGTTCTTGTGATGGCATCGGGGTCTCTTCTGAGGACATGGCCAACCCAGCTCCAGCGTCTGCCAGTTATGATGGTATGCATGTCCTCTTGCTTGCTCCAAGTAAGCAGATCTTGGCTGGTGATGGTATTCGGCCAAAAGATTATATAAGTATATGATGTTAACAAAAGACATAAGTTTCTTTCTCTGTTCATTCAATTCACATACACGCAGTGGCCACTTTCAGATACACTTACCCCAGTAGTTGTCGCAGGCATTCCAAGGAAATACACTAATAAGTAATATATATATATATATATATATATATATATATATATATATATATATATATATATATATATATGTATATCTATATATATATATAGATATATATATATATATATATATAGTGTCAAATTTAAGTTTGCAAATCCAGCCCCAGACTCTCCGTAGCTGCTGACTGCAAATTTCACAGGAGTCGCTAGAATCGGTGTTAAATTTGTACTGGATACAATAAGTTATCTATGCCTTCAGTTGGTTGGAGTAAGGTTCATGCGTGGTGATCGCCGATGTAGAATAAATAGAACATATACAGTTCCTAGGTTGTTTAGCCTCAGGTGGCTGAAACGCTAGGTTTAAGTTACACAAATGTTGCTGACAATATATTGCCACAGTTGGCTGATGAGATATATATATATATATATATATATATATATATATATATATATATATATATATATATATATATATATATATATATATATATATATATATATATATATATATATATATATAAAAGTAAATCTGGTAATAGTTCTGGCCCAGTTAGTATTATAATTCAATGGTTCTATTCTGGTTTCTCTCATGAAAATTGGACCGCACAGGTCACAGCAAGAAGCTCATCAATATAAATATTCTTGGATGCTTATAATATTGTAAGTTCGTATGATCGTAAGTTCATATGGCCATAAGAAAATGAGCCGCTAGTACTCAGGTTTGATCAGCCTATATTTTAGGAAAAGAACATATAAACAATTAACCAAATTATCAATATCATATCTAACACGTGTTAAAAATAGGACCTCTACACCACTCTTATAAATTAGATTTAAAACACACGTGTCTAGCTTATCATATCATTCTGTTAACGCGTGATATGAACACTAGTCATTTTAAAAAAATTATATAAAATAGATAGAAGTAAATAATATATGCCGTCAGTAGACAGTTATTTAATGCATGTACTAGTCAATTTAAAACATCTCTTACTGGAAAAATAGCGAGTAATTAAATTTACTTTACGGCTGGAAAGTTAGCTATAAGTTATTTAATTAGCACAGAAAATCTCAATGAAATATATATTGAAAACTTTAAACACACTAAATCACTTCAAATCTAGTATATAAATTACCGCAATCAGAAAAATGAAACACTCCACGGAATCTATTAATTTTCACTCTGTACGAGAAATCTTAAGATAACAAGCTAGTGAATTCAGATAGATTTCTGGCAACTGATTATGGCTATCGGAGAGATATGGTATATATTGAAAAATTCCGTACTATCGTTCTTTAATGCGAACGTCATACCACTGCCAGACCCGAGCCAATTTGCAGTTCGATTTCTTGAATCAAAGGTAATTTTACCACCTCTTGACTTTCATCATCTCCGCCTTGCTGAAAATCAGCTACGCAATTTTCACCTGGAAGTTTTACAATCCAAGGTCCGTCTCACTGAATATCGTGTGTTCCCCTGATCAAAGAATCTATCACGCCATGCTCCGCGCTTAGCTCTCTGTTTCATATAGGGCTTGATTGCCAGATGGCCCACGTGTTAATTACACTGGTGAATCCTTCGTTCATGTAGCAAAAGTATACTCTAGATGGGGAGGGGCAAAAGTGGATGATTACTGCTGCACTATTTTCATCTGTGACACCCCCTCCCCCCACCCACCCTCATCCCACCTTGTCACATTTCGTCACAAAAACCTAGAAACCCCCTCCCCCTTTTTTTCTCTCTCTTTTTTTTTTTTTATTGTAATACTGAAAAGAAATAACATAACAGAATGTAAGTTAGTTAACAAGTCATCATCATCTTCATCACCTTTCAACTCCCTAAGGAGTATATGCTTCATGACAAGTCTTCCTGTCCTGTGCCATCAGCTCAAGGTCTTTCCATATCTTCTTCATTCCCTTCAAGCCTGTCTCCAGTTCTCTTCTCCGTGTAATCCTTGGTCTTCCTCTGCCTCTCTTACCCTGGGGACTGCCTGGCAAAGCTATCAGCAAGTTTGCTCAATTTGTGCCTTATCCAGCTTCATCGTCCTCTTCTCAAGTCTTGTGTTTCTGGCACTTGTCTGGATCGTGTCATCAGTTCCACACGAGTGATCTTGTCATACCACTACCATCCTTCCATTTTAAGCAAGCACCCATTTATGGGAGCGTCCGTGATTAGAGCGCAAATTTCTCGCGGCAAAGGTAGCGGGTTGCAAACCCGGTGGCTTCACGCAACAGTCTACCCAGCTGTAAATGAATACCCGACTCTGCTCTTGGGTTAGGAAAGGTAAAGGCAGCCAGGAAGGGAACTGGTTACCCCACCTCTCGAAGCTCAAACTAGTATTGTAAAGTCTCTAACACTTCACTCCCCTACGGCAGCATTTGTTATGAGACTACCTTTTTTTAAAAAACCCATTTATGAAAGTCTGAGGCTTTGTTATTGTTGTTTCTGTTGTTCTACATGTTCCGAGCCATACCATATAGGGACTGACTTGACATACCATATAGGGACTGACTTGACATTTTATTGAAGATTCTGATTTTTGTGTTGGACATGAGTTCTTTTGATCACCATATATTTCCTAATCCAATGAAAGCTCCTCTAACTTTCTCTATTCTTATTTTGATACTTTTGTCTGTTCCTCCACCTGTCTATATTGCAGCCAAGGTATATGTGTGATTCTATTTCCTGTAATGATGTTTCTTCAAGTGTAGTATTGTTACGGTGTCCTGCATTTACTCTGGTCATTTTTGGTTTTCTCCCTGTGTATTTCCAGATCCACTCGCTGTGACATCTCATCTAGTATTTGCATTTTGTTTTGCATCTGATTAAGAAACCAACTATCAGGATGGGATGATGGAACGTCCAGACTATGTTGACTGGACTATCCTCTCTGTAGCATATCAAACATCTAACATAGTAAAACTGTTTCGTCGTTTTTCACACATCCAGATCTCTGGTGAAGATATACACTTGCAAAATCGACACTTTTGTTATTGTAACTAGTTTACACATTTACTGCAGTTTCCATCAACATTTAACATTTGATAGCGATTGGCTTTAATATTTTTTTTTTTTTAAATCTGATGTCGAATCTTGTAAAGTGAACAAATCATGAATAAATCCTAGGATAATACACATTCAAATCTTGTTCTACAAGCACCTTGCAACCAGTAGCAGTGGCGGCGCCCTCAAAGCATCGATGCAGGAGTTCACCTAGAATCTTCATCTCGGCCGGCTTGGGTACCTTCAACAGGAACTCCATGCAAGCCTTTTCTGGCATGATATCAGGCTGCCTGCCTCCCTCTGAAATTACACCTGGTCAGGATAGAACCAGATGTACATCTATGAGATCACGTGAATACTCAGCGCAGATCATATTTTGTATAAATATAACTTTAATATGTGAGTATGAGGCATCAGATAGGCTTGCGACGATAAGAAATAAAGAAGCCTTTATTTTAGGAGTTTAAAATGACAGAAAATTCAAAACAGACAGAAGTACGGAAATCCCCACATTAAGTGATAGTAAACAAGATGTATTTAGATGGCTGAAGATCATAATGATGGAGTCATTTTATCTTTTTAGAGTCGTTAATGTGGATGTCTGAAGATGAACGAGGACGTAGAGGACAAAAAAGAATAATGAAGATAAAGACGTCTACGATATTTATTATTATTATGATGATGTTAAGAGTGATGATAAATGTATAATGATTTATATTGATGACTATGATGATAACAGACATTAATCTAATTTTTTTTTTAAATAGGAGCTCTGCCTAGTTTTGGCCAGGCGCGCACCGTTCAACCTAGACACAATATGCGTCGGTTATATTAGGGCGCATGTTCAAATATAAAAGACCTTGCAGCCTGGGATGTGCATGATGCTTTTTAATGCTAATGATCTTAATGATAATGAGGATACTAATTCATTCTGATGATTGATTTTTTTATAGCGATTTTTAGATACGATAGTGATATTCATCAATTTTGATTAAAATCGTTGTAATGGTGTTGATGGATTATGATGGTGTTGGTTGATTATGATGATGGTTCTTCTTCTTCTTCTTCGTACACCCTCAGACGTCCATATGAATGTTTTCAAAGAAGGCAATAGTCAGTTTGAGGCTATTTGAATCTCCATAGAGCTTTTCCACGAACTGTACTGGTGTCGGCTATATGCGCTTTCTCTGTTCCGCATATGTTGGGCAACTTTGAAGCAGATTGTTCAGCAGTCATTTTATCAGTGCCACAGTTACACTGATCGGTAGTTCCTAACTTCAGCTTGTTGAATAGATGGTATCTCAATCTGTTGTGGCTAGTGCGGAATCTGAAGATTACCACTTGTTCTCTTCTGTTGAGCTGGTAGTAAGCATCCTTTTGTGTGTGACCTGGATGTTCTACATCCCATTTGTTTATGTATATGATTCTGATAAAACTCTTTCCCTCCTCGAAAGTTATGCTTGCATCAGGCTTAGGTTTCCACCTTTCTTTGCCAATCTGTCAGCCTCTTCATTGTCGGTGATGTTACAATGAGATAAGATCCATTGGATCACAACACTTTTGAATCGTAGACATAGTTTGTGGAGCACTACTATACTAAACAACCAAGTCCAGCTCCCGGCCTTCACGTGTGGCTCAATTTGAGCCCGGCGGAACTGTTTCCACTGACGGGAGAAGGGGCAAAGGCGAGCGACTGGCGCCTTAAAACCAGCAGCTTCGGGCAGATAGGGCTCGTGATCCTTGGTTGGTAGCTTATCTAAGAGAAGGAACTCTGAATTCAAACCACCGCTGCCTTGCGGGAATATCCATTTATGGAATTGGCTTCGGGAGTAAACCCTGAGGATAAATCCGGAGTCGGAGTCCCTAAGGCAGTCTAATGTCGATTCGACATTATTCTGGCAACTCCTGCGACATGGCTGGTACCAAACTGTATCAGCTACTGCCGTTCCTTTGGATCTACCGGCTGTGTGGAGAGGGGGAACATGCTGCATGGGCAACAGCTTGATCTCCATATAACTGTGCCCAAGCTCGCGCCCTGGAGAGGACACTCCAGCTTCACCCTATAGGTGTCGGCAAAACACGGGAAGTAGCAGTTACCGGTTATAAGCATTTTGCCCAATTGGCGTAGGGCATTGCGCCAGGGGCTACTTCCGACAGTGGGAGAGGTTCTAGGATCTCACTGGACAGCTACCGCCCGCTTCAAGCTGGGCAGCCCCCAGTCAATAAGGTGTTGTCCCGCCACTGTCTGCTTTCCCCATTGGGTGCATGGGGATTAGGGTCAAACCCGAACTGTGGACAGAAAATTTTGCACCAAGCAATTATCGAAAAAATAGAAATAAGCAAACTCTCAGATTGGGATGCTGGAACGTCCGGACTATGTTGACTGGACTATCCGAAAACCTACAGGATGTAAACGATGTAAGGAAGACAGCCATAATTAATGATGAGCTTAAACGATTTCAGGTGGATATAGCTGCACTTCAGGAAACGCGCCTGGCGGGCTCTGGAACGGTGAGCGAGAAGGACTACACATTTTATTGGCAAGGGAAAGATCTTAATAAAGCTAGAGAACACGGAGTAGGTTTTGCGGTCAAAAAATCGCTAACTAAAATGGTTGAACCAGGCGAGAATGGATCAGAACGCCTGTTAACGCTCCGCCTGCAAACTAGCACAGGTCCCATCACCCTTGTCAGTGTGTATGCTCCTACTCTGTACTCTGCCTCAGAAGCTAAAGATGAGTTCTACGAGAATCTAACAGCAATTATCAAAAGCATACCTAGGCAAGAACAGCTTGTTCTCCTTGGTGACTTTAACGCTAGAGTGGGTGCCGATAATGTTTCATGGCCTTCATGTCTGGGCAGGTTTGGTATTGGCAAGATGAATGAAAATGGACAACGGCTCTTAGAGTTGTGCGTCCACCATGACCTCTGCGTGACCAACACCTACTTTCAGACAAAACCCCAGCATAAGGTGTCATGGAGACACCCACGATCCAAGCACTGGCACCAACTTGACCTGATTCTCGTCAGAAGGCCACTCCTCAGGTCTGTGCTCTCCACGTGCTCGTACCATAGTGCAGACTGTGATACAGATCACTCCTTGGTTTGCTGCAAAATCAGAACACAGCCAAGAAAACTCTATCGTGTCAGACATGAAGGGAAACCACGCATTGATACCAGCAAGATGTCAGACCCTTTCATGATCGCTCAATTCACTGCGACCTTCGAGAAAGTGCTCAGTAGCCCTCAGCATGGTGATACTATTACAGAGAACTGGGAGCATCTACGGAACACCATTCAAAGTACTGCACTTGCCACCTTTGGTAAGAAAACAGCAAAGTCAAATGACTGGTTTGATGCTTCATCAGATGTGATGGCACCTGTCATTGAAGCTAAGCGCAGTGCTATGAATGAATACAAACATTCACCGAGTGCCAGAACCCTACAGATCCTGAGGGCTACGAGAAGCAAAGTTCAACAAACTGCTCGACGCTGTGCAAATGACTACTGGCTCCAGCTCAGTGAGAGCATCCAGATCGCAGCGCAAACAGGCAACATTAGACAAATGTATGACGGTATAAAGAAAGCACTTGGCCCCCATAAAAGTAAGACGGCACCGCTAAAAACCATCAGCGGAGAGAAGCTAACCGATAAGGGTAAGCAGATGGAGAGGTGGGTCGAGCACTACTCTGAGCTTTACGCTAGAGACAATACCGTTACGCCTGCAGCCCTTGATGGTGTCAACAGTCTGCCAACTATGGAGGAGCTGGATGCCGAACCAACATTAGAGGAACTCAGCAAGGCCATTGATAGCTTGGCCTCTGGCAAAGCACCAGGCAGTGATGGGATTCCTCCTGATTTAATCAAATGCTGTAAGAGCACGCTATTACATCCCCTGCATAGGATGCTGTGCCAGTGCTGGGAAGAGACAACTATTCCTCAAGACATGCGAGATGCCAAGATTGTAACACTGTATAAAAATAAAGGAGACAGAAGTGATTGCAATAACTACAGAGGCATCTCTCTTCTTAGTATTGTTGGTAAGGTTTTTGCCAAAGTCATCTTAATGCGACTACACAAGTTAGCTGAGCGCATATATCCAGAGTCACAGTGTGGATTCCGAGCTGGCAGATCAACAACAGACATGATCTTCTCTCTCCGCCAGCTTCAGGAAAAATCAAGAGAGCAGAAAAGACCATTATATATCGCCTTTATAGACCTCACAAAAGCATTCGACCTGGTTAGTAGGGATGGACTCTTTAAAATCCTCCTGAAAATAGGCTGCCCTTCTAAAATGCTGGAAATGATAAAGTCATTCCATGACGGCATGAAGGGAACAGTCCAATATGCTGGAAGCACGTCACAGCCCTTTGATATACGAAGTGGCGTTAAACAAGGCTGTGTTCTGGCTCCGACCCTTTTCGGAATCTTCTTTGCCTTACTCTTGAAACATGCATTCAGAGATGCAACTGAAGGAATATGCCTTCACACTAGGTCAGATGGCCGTCTGTTTAATCTTTCAAGGCTGAAGGCAAAAACAAAAATAAAAAGGGTCACTATAAGAGACTTGTTGTTCGCTGATGATGCTGCAGTCGTCACTCAAAGCCAACAGGAGCTTCAGAGCTTGATGAATCGCTTCACTAAAGCATGCAAGGACTTTGGCCTCACAATAAGTCTAAAGAAAACGAATGTGCTGAGTCAGGATGTGGGTGCTGCACCAGTTATCACCATCGATAACTATGAATTGGCAGTGGTGCACCACTTCACATACCTAGGGTCTACCATCAATGACAAACTCTCACTGGATACAGAAATCGACAGCCGCATTGGCAAAGCTGCAGCTACCTTTGCCCGCCTCACATCGCGTGTTTGGGGAAACTCTAAACTCACAATGAAGACCAAAGCTGCGGTATATAATGCCTGCGTCACCAGCACACTCCTATATGGCAGCGAGACCTGGACGACCTATGCTAAGCAAGAAAGAAGGCTCAATACCTTCCATTTGCGGTGTCTGCGCCGCATCCTCGGCATCTCTTGGAAAGATAAAGTGACAAATGTCGAGGTGTTGTCACGTGCTGGCCTTCAAAGTATGTATACGCTTCTTAGACAGCGCAGACTTCGCTGGCTTGGCCATGTTCGCCGCATGGAAGATGGTCGCATCCCAAAAGATATCTTCTACGGACAATTAGCAGATAGCAAGAGAACAGTTGGGCGACCACAGCTGAGGTTCAAAGATGTGTGCAAGAGAGATATGAGGGCACTGGACATGGATCCAGCAACATGGGAGGATGAAGCTGCCGATCGCACTAAGTGGCGATGCTATTTACGGCGCCACCTCAGATTGGGCGAAGAGAGGCTCACACAAGAAGCAGAGGTGAGGAGAAAACGTCGAAAGGAGCACCAGGAAAATAAGCAGCTGAGGGCTGTCACCTCAGGGGCGCATTCCCATAGTCAGTTATGACTGAAGGGGCTATTATTACTATACTGAGGTCATCCAGTCTGTATTATTTTAGCTTTTCAACCTTGCAATTACTGGCTGTGCATCGGTAAAGACAGCAACTTGTCTCTCTGTGCTTTCCTCTGTCATTAATAACCTCTGCTGCAGTTTTCAAGGCCTCTGCTTCTGCTATTAAGTTACTTGAGAATTGTCCTGTTGCCACTGACAGCTTTTTTCCTGCACCAGTTCTTAAGGTCGGAAAGACACCTCCACCTCCATTTTCTGTTGTATTTGTTGCTGATCCAACTGTGTAAGTATGGGTCCAGATGTTGCATGGGTAATGATGATGATGGTTGATTATGATGTTGTTGGTTGATTATGATGCTGGTGGATTATGCTGATGATTTAGATGATGTTGTTGGTTGATTATGATGATGGTGTTGATGGTTGACTACGATACTGTTGGTTGATTATGATAATGGTGTTGGCGGTTGACTATGGTACTGTTGGTTGATTATGAAGATGGTGTTGATGGTTGATTATGGTTTGGTACTGATGGTTGAGATGATGTTGTTGATGGATAACGATACTGGTGCTGATAGTTTAGATTGTACTGTTGGTTGATTATGATGATGGTGTTGATGGACTGATTTGATGATGTCGTTGGTTGGTTATAATGATGATGTTGATGGTGGATTATTATTATTATTATGGTATTTATGGATTATGATGTTATTGTTTTTGTTGAATAAAATAGACATCATATTACTCCGGGCAAACCCATAGGTGCTCAGTCTTCCTCAGTATGTGTAGAAGAGCGGGAATGCTAACTATTCCTGTAGCTCGCTGGTTGTATACGTTACGGATGCATCCTCTCATGCGTCCATCTCTGCTAGCATTACGGCTGATGCCAAATTCCAAATGATATTTTTGGTGGATTATGATCGTTTTGGTGGATTATGAGGACGACGAGAATGATGTTGCTGTTCTCAATGGATTATGATGTTGACGGATTATTATTCTAGTGTTTATACGAAATGATGATGCTGTGATGATTATGTTGGTTTATGATGATAGCCATGATGATAATGGTGGACTATGATGATGGCGATCACAAAGATGATGGATGATGATGACGACGATGATGATAAGATAGGAGAAATGACAAGGATGGTGATGAATGCGGCGAACAGTAAGATGATACCTTTTACAATCCACGAAGATCTGAACTGTTGCCTTATTGCTGCCACATTCTGATAAGCCAGAACGACGGCATTGACCGGGTTTGCCACTTCCCAAGGGCGGTCTCCGTCATACCGGTTGCGCCCTCGAAAAGTTATCTTGTGCCTGTCAATAGAAATATAACTCGCTGACAAGAAGGGGCGCATCCTCTGTAGATATCAACACTCAATCATTCAATCATTACCTTTCAGCTCCCCACAGAGCATAGGCCATCAACAAATTCAGACCAAGTCCTCATGTCCTGTACCATCTGTTCTACATAATCTATCTCTTTTATTTCTGTTTCCAGTTCTCTTCCCCACGTGCTTCTCTATCTCTCTCTATCTCACTCTATCTCTCTCTATCTCCCTCTATCTCACTCTATCTCACTCTATCTCTCTCTATCTCACTCTATCTCTCTCTATCTCTATCTCACTCTATCTCTCTATCTCACTCTATCTCTCTCTATCTCACTCTATCTCTCTCTATCTCACTATCTCACTCTATCTCTCTCTATCTCACTCTATCTCTCTCTATCTCTATCTCACTCTATCTATCTCTATCTCTATCTCACTCTATCTCTCTCTATCTCTATCTCACTCTATCTCTCTCTATCTCTCTCCATCTCACGCTATCTCACTCTATCTCTCTCTATCTCTATCTCACTCTATCTATCTCTATCTCTATCTCACTCTATCTCTCTCTATCTCTATCTCACTCTATCTCTCTCTATCTCTCTCTATCTCACTCTATCTCTCTATATCTGACTCTATCTGACTCTATCTCTCTATCTCACTCTATCTCTCTATATCTCTATCTCACTCTGTCTCACTCTATCTCACTCTATCTGACTCTATCTCTCTCTATCTCACTCTATCTCTCTCTATCTCACTCTATCTCTCTCTATCTCTATCTCACTCTATCTCTCTCTATCTCTATCTCACTCTATCTCTCTCTATCTCACTCTATCTCTCTCTATCTCACTCTATCTCACTCTATCTCTCTCTATCTCACTCTATCTCTATCTCACTCTATCTCTCTATCTCACTCTATCTCTCTCTATCTCTATCTCACTATATCTCTCTCTCTATCTCACTCTATCTCTCTCTATCTCACTCTATCTGACTCTATCTCTCTATCTCACTCTATCTCTCTATCTCTATCTCACTCTATCTCTATCTCTATCTCACTCTATCTCTCTCTATCTCTGTCTCACTCTATCTCTCTCTATCTCACTCTATCTCTCTCTATCTCACTCTATCTCTCTCTGTCTCACTCTATCTCACTCTATCTCTCTTACTTTGGGAATAGCAGAAAAAGAACTGACCTGTAATGCAATAGCGTGTTTCCTGGAAGTGTGTCATATCCATCACCAGCGTCTTCAACATTAGGTTATAAATTGTTTTTCTTGTTGTGTGTGTGTGTGTGTGTGTGTGTATCTTGTTTTCTCGAGGCACGCGCAACGCTCAATTTCCTACGGTTATTTTGGGAAGAGCTTTTGTTTTGTGTAATCTCTTGTGTTGGTGTGAGAGTAGAATCTAAAATATAATGTTAGTGGGTGTCATTATAAGTGTTTTCCTGTGTTTATTTCCTTTATTTAATCCCACGTTGATTATAGGCTATACCGTCCACTCGAGTCTCTTGGGCTTTGGTTATGCTGTGTTTAGTGGAAAGCGCTGTTTACGTACCACGACGCCGAGGTGGTCACGGGTTTAGCATGCGCCCCAGTATAACCAACAGATCTGTTGGCTAGGTTGAATGTTGCTAGCCTTGTTCAAACAGGGATTTTTTTTAAAAATTGATCTACTGAGACTCCTGAACCTGGATTGCCTTACAAATGCTGGACAGATAATATATATATATATATATATATATATATATATATATATATATATATATATATATATATATATATATATATATATATATATATATATATATATATATATATATATATATATATATATATATATATTGTCTGAGCTGTGGCGAGACGAACTAAGCCATTGTAAATCTTATTCCATATATTTTTTAACGTGTATATAAAGGGAAGTGATACTATAGCTGCACTATAGCACTAGTGAATACAGTTATTGTGTATTTTATACCACATAACTCCATCGACAGCTGCAGTGAAGTATTGTGGTACTACACTACATTAAGATAGGTGCAGTTTATACAGGCCTTAACATTAGGAATGGAGCAGTTTAGTGCAGTCCGTAACATTGTGATACATTAAGAAGGGAACAGTTTATATAGCTCTCAACAGTGAGATGAATTAAGAACGGAAAAGAACAACGCTCTGCTACATTTAGAAAAGAATTGCTAATACCGGCCGTAACTTTATACATTATACAAGATATGAAATTTCTACGTAAACACGCCGGAAGGGAAACAACTCAGATAGACCTCAACATTAAACTACTTGGAGAGTGAGCCTTTTATGTAAATCTTACCAGAAGGGACACAACTCTGATAGACCTCAACTATAATTACATCAAGACTAGCTATAGTATAGAAAAACCCTGCAATTCAGACTGCATCAAGAAAGTGTAAACTATAAAAAGACATTCACATTAGACTACATTTAGCGAATACAACAGCGTAATTCAGTGGAGGGCAACCCAGTACTTGTAGAAATTTAATTTATAAACACCGAATTCTCCAAATATCAACACTGATAAAAAGCATGTCTGTTGTAAACATAACCCACTACCAGTGCACACAAAACAACCCACATTCGATACGTTTCCTATTTTTCGAGTAACTGCAGCGTATTTTACGCTGTACAACCCAATGCCTAGTATCCTGGCTTTTGGCTGGGATCATGTGTCTACACACAGGGACCAATACAGTGACATTCATGTGTCATTAGGTCTCTTGTGTGAGAACACAGAAGATCACTACGGTGACACATGTTGTCATTGGGTCTTCTTGTGTTGGGACACGTGGTCTTGACCAGGGCCGGGTTTGGGCGGGGATAATGCGACCTCATGCGAGGAAAAATATGCGACCTCAAGCGAGAAAAAAAAAAAAAAAAAAAAAAAAAATTTTTCGAGTAACTGCAGCGTATTTTACGCTGTACAACCCAATGCCTAGAATCCGGCTTCTAAACACAGGGACCAGTACACTGACATTCATGTGTCATTAGGTCTCTTGTGTGAGAACACAGAAGATCACTACAGTGACACATGTTGTCATTGGGTCTTCTTGTGTTGGGACATGTGGTCTTGACCAGGGCCGGGTTTGGGCGGGGATAATGCGACCTCATGCGAGGAAAAATGTGCGACCTCAAGCGAGAAAAAAAAAAAAAGGGGGGGGGGGGCTGTACAACCCAATGCCTAGTATCCTGGCTTTTGGCTGGGATCATGTGTCTAGACACAGTGACCGGTACAGTGACATTCATGTGTCATTAGGTCTCTTGTGTGAGAACACAGAAGATCACTACGGTGACACAGTTTGTCATTGGGTCTTCTTGTGTTGGGACATGTGGTCTTGACCAGAGCCTGTTTGGGCGGGGATAATGCGACCTCATGCGAGGAAAAAATATGCGACCTCAAGCGAGGAAAAAAAAAAATAAAAAAAATAAAAAAAAAAAAAAAAAAATTTTCGAGTAACTGCAGCGTATTTTACGCTGTACAACCCAATGCCTAGAATCCGGCTTTTGGCTGGGATCATGTGTCTAGACACAGGGACCGGTACAGTGACATTCATGTGTCATTAGGTCTCTTGTGTGAGAACACAGAGGATCACTACGGTGACACATGTTGTCATTGGGTCTTCTTGTGTTGGGACACGTGGTCTTGACCAGGGCCGGGTTTGGGCGGGGATAATGCGACCTCATGCGAGGAAAAAATATGCGACCTCAAGCGAGGAAAAAAAAAAAAAAAAATCGAGTAACTGCAGCGTATTTTACGCTGTACAACCCAATGCCTAGAATCCGGCTTTTGGATGGGATCATGTGTCTAGACACAGGGACCGGTACAGTGACATTCATGTGTCATTAGGTCTCTTGTGTGAGAACACAGAAGATCACTACGGTGACACATGTTGTCATTGGGTCTTCTTGTGTTGGGACATGTGGTCTTGACCTGGGCCGGGTTTGGGCGGGGCTAATGCGACCTCATGCGAGGAAAAAATATGCGACCTCAAGCGAAAAAAAAAAAAAAAAAAAAAAAAAAAATTTTCGAGTAACTGCAGCGTATTTTACGCTGTACAACCCAATGCCTAGTATCCTGGCTTTTGGCTGGGATCATGTGTCTACACACAGGGACCAATACAGTGACATTCATGTGTCATTAGGTCTCTTGTGTGAGAACACAGAAGATCACTACGGTGACACATGTTGTCATTGGGTCTTCTTGTGTTGGGACACGTGGTCTTGACCAGGGCCGGGTTTGGGCGGGGATAATGCGACCTCATGCGAGGAAAAAATATGCGACCTCAAGCGAGGAAAAAAAAAAAAAAAAAAAAAAAAAATTTTTCGAGTAACTGCAGCGTATTTTACGCTGTACAACCCAATGCCTAGAATCCGGCTTCTAAACACAGGGACCAGTACACTGACATTCATGTGTCATTAGGTCTCTTGTGTGAGAACACAGAAGATCACTACAGTGACACATGTTGTCATTGGGTCTTCTTGTGTTGGGACATGTGGTCTTGACCAGGGCCGGGTTTGGGCGGGGATAATGCGACCTCATGCGAGGAAAAAATGTGCGACCTCAAGCGAGAAAAAAAAAAAAGGGGGGGGGGCTGTACAACCCAATGCCTAGTATCCTGGCTTTTGGCTGGGATCATGTGTCTAGACACAGTGACCGGTACAGTGACATTCATGTGTCATTAGGTCTATTGTGTGAGAACACAGAAGATCACTACGGTGACACAGTTTGTCATTGGGTCTTCTTGTGTTGGGACATGTGGTCTTGACCAGAGCCTGTTTGGGCGGGGATAATGCGACCTCATGCGAGGAAAAAATATGCGACCTCAAGCGAGGAAAAAAAAAAATAAAAAAAATAAAAAAAAAAAAAAAAAAATTTTTCGAGTAACTGCAGCGTATTTTACGCTGTACAACCCAATGCCTAGAATCCGGCTTTTGGCTGGGATCATGTGTCTAGACACAGGGACCGGTACAGTGACATTCATGTGTCATTAGGTCTCTTGTGTGAGAACACAGAGGATCACTACGGTGACACATGTTGTCATTGGGTCTTCTTGTGTTGGGACACGTGGTCTTGACCAGGGCCGGGTTTGGGCGGGGATAATGCGACCTCATGCGAGGAAAAAATATGCGACCTCAAGCGAGGAAAAAAAAAAAAAAAAAATCGAGTAACTGCAGCGTATTTTACGCTGTACAACCCAATGCCTAGAATCCGGCTTTTGGCTGGGATCATGTGTCTAGACACAGGGACCGGTACAGTGACATTCATGTGTCATTAGGTCTCTTGTGTGAGAACACAGAGGATCACTAGGTGACACATTTTGTCACTGGGTCTTCTTGTGTTGGGACATGTGGTCTTGACCGGGGCCGGGTTTGGGCGGGACAATGCGACCTCATGCGAGGAAAAAATATGCGACCTCATGCGAGGAAAAAAAAAAAAAAAAAAAAAAAAAAAAAAAAAAAAAAAAAAAAAAAAAAATTTTTCGAGTAACTGCAGCGTATTTTACGCTGTACAACCCAATGCCTAGTATCCTGGCTTTTGGCTGGGATCATGTGTCTACACACAGGGACCAATACAGTGACATTCATGTGTCATTAGGTCTCTTGTGTGAGAACACAGAAGATCACTACAGTGACACATGTTGTCATTGGGTCTTCTTGTGTTGGGACATGTGGTCTTGACCAGGGCCGGGTTTGGGCGGGGATAATGCGACCTCATGCGAGGAAAAAATGTGCGACCTCAAGCGAGAAAAAAAAAAAGGGGGGGGGCTGTACAACCCAATGCCTAGTATCCTGGCTTTTGGCTGGGATCATGTGTCTAGACACAGTGACCGGTACAGTGACATTCATGTGTCATTAGGTCTCTTGTGTGAGAACACAGAAGATCACTACGGTGACACAGTTTGTCATTGGGTCTTCTTGTGTTGGGACATGTGGTCTTGACCAGAGCCTGTTTGGGCGGGGATAATGCGACCTCATGCGAGGAAAAAATATGCGACCTCAAGCGAGGAAAAAAAAAAATAAAAAAAATAAAAAAAAAAAAAAAAAATTTTTCGAGTAACTGCAGCGTATTTTACGCTGTACAACCCAATGCCTAGAATCCGGCTTTTGGCTGGGATCATGTGTCTAGACACAGGGACCGGTACAGTGACATTCATGTGTCATTAGGTCTCTTGTGTGAGAACACAGAGGATCACTACGGTGACACATGTTGTCATTGGGTCTTCTTGTGTTGGGACACGTGGTCTTGACCAGGGCCGGGTTTGGGCGGGGATAATGCGACCTCATGCGAGGAAAAAATATGCGACCTCAAGCGAGGAAAAAAAAAAAAAAAAATCGAGTAACTGCAGCGTATTTTACGCTGTACAACCCAATGCCTAGAATCCGGCTTTTGGCTGGGATCATGTGTCTAGACGCAGGGACCAGTAGTGACATTTATGTCATGAGGTCCTTTGTGTAAGAACATAGAAGACCACTACAATGACACATGGTGTCATTGGGTCTTCGTGTGTTGGGACATGTGGTCTTGACCAGAGCCGGATTTGGGCGGGGACAATGCGACCTCATGCGAGGAAAAAAATATGCGACCTCAAGCGAGGAAAAAAAAAAAAAATTTTTTTTCGAGTAACTGCAGCGTATTTTACGCTGTACAACCCAATGCCTAGAATCCGGCTTTTGGCTGGGATCATGTGTCTAGACGCAGGGACCGGTACAGTGACATTCATGTGTCATTAGGTCTCTTGTGTGAGAACACAGAGGATCACTACAGTGACACATGTTGTCATTGGATCTTCTTGTGTTGGGACATGTGGTCTTGACCAGAGCCGGGGACAATGCGACCTCATGCGAGGAAAAAAAAAAAAAAGTATCCTGGCTTTTGGAAGGGATCATGTGTCTAGACACAGGGACCGGTACAGTGACATTCATGTGTCATTAGGTCCCTTGTGTGAGAACACAGAGGATCACTAGGTGACACATTTTGTCACTGGGTCTTCTAGTGTTGGGACATGTGGTCTTGACCAGAGCCGGGTTTTGGGCGGGGACAATGCGACCTCATGCGAGGAAAAAATATGCGACCTCAAGCGAGGAAAAAAAAAAAAAAAAAAAAAAGCTGTACAACCCAATGCCTAGTATCCGGCTTTTGGCTGGGATCATGTGTCTACACACGGGAAACAGTAGTGACATTCATGTCATGAGGTACCTAGTGTGAGAACACAGAGGATCACTACAATGACACATGTTGTCATTGGATCTTCTTGTGTTGGGACATGTGGTCTTGACCAGGGCTGGGTATGGGTGGGGCAAATGCAACCTCATGCGAGGAAAAAATATGCAACCTCATGCGAGGAATAAAAAAAAAAAATAAAAGGCTTTTGGCTGGGATCATGTGTCTACACACGGGAAACAGTAGTGACATTCATGTCATGAGGTACCTAGTGTGAGAACACAGAGGATCACTACAATGACACATGTTGTCATTGGATCTTCTTGTGTTGGGACATGTGGTCTTGACCAGGGCTGGGTATGGGTGGGGCAAATGCAACCTCATGCGAGGAAAAAATATGCAACCTCATGCGAGGAATAAAAAAAAAAAAAAAAAAAAGCTGTACAACCCAATGCCCAGAATTCGGCTTTTGGCTGGGATCATGTGTCTAGACGCAGGGACCATGACATTTATGTCATGAGGTCCTTTGTGTAAGAACATAGAAGACCACTACAGTGACACAGTTTGTCATTGGGTCTTCGTGTGTTGGGACATGTGGTCTTGACCAGAGCCGGGTTTTGGGCGGGGACAATGCGACCTCATGCGAGGAAAAAATATGCGACCTCAAGCGAGGAAAAAAAAAAAAAAAAAAAAAAAAAAAGTTTCCTTTTTTTCGAGTAACTGCAGCGTATTTTACGCTGTACAACCCAATGCCTAGAATCCGGCTTTTGGCTGGGATCATGTGTCTACACACAGGGACCGGTACAGTGACATTCATGTGTCATTAGGTCCCTTGTGTGAGAACACAGAGGATCACTACAGTGACACAGTTTGTCATTGGGTCTTCTTGTGTTGGGACATGTGGTCTTGACCAGGGCCGGGTTTGGGCGGGGATAATGCGACCTCATGCGAAGAAAAAATATGCGACCTCAAGCGAGGGAAAAAAAAAAAAAAAAAAAAAATTTTCGAGTCCAGCGAACAAGACACCACTACTCGAGAAAAGATCGCATTATCGTCAAAATGACCCGAAATAAACCACACGCCAAAAAGAGGAAGGGTTACACAGCCCACCAGCGCAGAACAGCCAGGGGAATCACAAAATCACAACCAACAATGACAGACAGCCAGAGAGCAAGACTGCCCCAAGTACTCGTGCCGGGACCGGTCCTTCTCCAACTCTTGACACGACGACGGAGTTAGCTGCGACGTGTGTCGGTCCGACTGAGAGTATGAGTGGCCCGACTGTAGACCGGATAGATCAGATGCTGGAAAGAGCAAGACAGCAGCGTATATCCATAGAACAGAGTCTGGAAAGAGCAAGACAGCAGTGTATATCCATAGAACAGAGTCTGGAAAGAGCAAGACAGCAGCGTATATCCATAGAACAGAGTCTGGAAAGAGCAAGATAGCAGTGTATAACCATGTGGCCACCACCACACGAACCCGAATCGACAGCTGAAACCTTGGCTACTTTAGAGACGCCGTTACAAAACCCGATGACAACCCAGAATAAAGAAAACGGTAGTAAATCTACATCACCTACAATCCAGAAAGCATCTTCGAAGACACCACCACATGATGCCGAGTTGACAGCTGTGGCTACCCCAGGGAAGCTGCTCCTAACTCCGAAGACGATAAAAACACCACTAAAGCAAGACGTCATAGTATAGGCTCCAGTGTGTAGTGATTCGACAACAACTACAGAACGTGATCAGGAGTCAACAAAACAGAACGTGAGACCGTCCTACACACCACACACTCTAACGCAGACGGAAATCACCTGCACAAACCAAGCAATGCCGGTTGTCACAAGGCACTACAGGAGAGGATTGTTAAGATCACACAGATGTCTGAAGGTGAGGCTTCACTCAGGGCCCTACCAGATGACAAAGTGATCAGCATCCTAGAGACAATAACAGGCAGGAGAAGCATCTCTAAGGTACGGAGGCACGAAAAAGGAGTCGTGCTTTCGCTCAACAACACGGAGAAGACAACTTCACTGATGACAGAACTGGAGGCCGGACCGAAAGAATTCATGCTGCCTCACCAGATAAAAGTAGGGATGGAGACCAGCAAGACAACAAAGAAATTGGTGCTAAGAGGGGTGGATACAAGATGGTCCGCTAGCGAAGTCCAGGGTTGCCTACAGACTGCAAACACAGGTGCCCAGGTCATACAGGTCGAGAGGTTAAAGATATGGAATGGAAAAGATACCAATCTGGTGGTAGTTACTATTGAAGGAGTGACAAGACCTGAAAGACTGACACTCAAAGAGACATCAAAGTGGACAGAAGCCTATATCCCTCCGGTGATGCAGTGCTCCAACTGCCAGCAGTTCTCACACACAAAGAAAACGTGCAGGAGAGATGCAGTCTGTCGATATTGTGCGGGTGGCCACCTATATCGCGACTGTCCCAAGGCGAAGGAGGACCACAACTACAAAGCAATAAACTCAAACCGCAGCTGTGCAAACTGCCTCGGAAACCACGGGGCTAGATACCGAGGCTGCCCGATATTCCAGGAAACAAAGAGCATCCTGAAGGAAGTGGTTTCCAAAAACATCCCCTTCAAGGAGGCAAAACACAGGGTGGCTGCGGATGTTGCAGAAAAACAACGCTCGATTGACAGAAGACAGTTACACAAACTAACCGCTGAAGTCAAAGAGATGAAAATGAAACTACAGGTCGAAAACAGAAACAAGCAGGCTCCTGAAGACGACAAAGACAGCGGTGATGACGTAATAGAACTACAAAACGTCAGAGAAATGATGAAAGACATGAAAAGCATTCAGCAGCAGATAGAAGCAGATGTAAAGAGGCTGACAGAACTGACGGAAGAAAACGCAGAAATCCTCAAGAGAATTGAAGCAGAGCGAAGAGCCATCGAGGAAATGACATCAAACACAATAGCGACCAAAACAAACGAGCAATCAGACGAAGAAGTCATCGAAGAAACACTTGAAAAACTTCTCCCAGCAATCATAGAAAAAGCACTATTACAGATACAGGAGAAGAGGAAGACACAAGAACCAGAAACAAGGAGAGCAAAAACACACAAATCCAAATAAGCCAGATAGGGAGGCAGGATATGAACACCATGAACACACCACGACACCATAAACAGCAACGAAGAGATATCCAGACAGTCAGCTAGCGGTCCTTTTCAGGACCAGTTCTTTTCAGGACTAGCAACCCGCTAGCACCGAAGAAACTAAACGCACAATATACCCCAATTATAACCAACTTTCAGGTTGAACATAGTATAACAGCAACATAGTAGACAAATGAACGAACGAAACGTAAAAACAGTGAGTTTTTAAATACCTTAGAAAAGTGTCCCTTTATCATATAAGAGTTACGCACCGAATAGCAGGAAAATGGACCAATCGCAAGTTTCAGACCTAATATGCATTTTCGTTTAGGTTAATTAATAATTTGACATAAAATTAGATACAAATACAGTAGCACATATTTGTACTATTCTTTGTATTTCAACTAACAAAACAAAAAGAAGAAAATTAGTTTACTTACCGTTTTATTGAATAGAATCAGTAGCGTGAATTTTTTACACATACTCCGTTGAATTTTAAATTCCATTAGAATTTCACTATTTAGCAACAAATATTCCGTACGAATTGCAACACTTAGCAAAACATACTACCTTATAAAATAATATAATAAAAATTAATTACAATTTTATTATAGTTTTATTATATATATATAAATATATATATATATATATATATATATATATATATATATATATATATATATATATATATATATATATATATATATATATATATATAAAATATGAGATCATAGACGAATCATAGACTACTCACTTACTGAAAAGATTAAACAAAACATAGAAGATAAGGAAGGAAAAATAGAGAAAAATATAAAATTTCATTATATTATATAATTTTTATGACATAATTTGTTATAATTTTATATTTTATATATTATAATTCCATAATTATATAATTTATATTATAAAATTATAAAATTATATATATATATATATATATATATATATATATATATATATATATATATATATATATATATATATATATATATATATATATATATATATATATATATATATTACATTTATAATATATTTATAAATCTAAATATATATAAATATAATCTTATAAATATAGAAGAGGTGTTAAGAATAGACAGTCCTAAGGAACAGCATAATATAGTCATGATGATAGGAAACTCTTTACGACTATATTTAATACGAACAAATGTTAATATATAGTGGCTGGGAATGTGAAGGTCTAATGCTGTTCTTACAATACATATGACTTTTAATAGGCGAAAGTCAATTAAATATCTGTTAAAGTCAGTTATATAATTGTAACCACCAGGTCTTTACACCCCTCCATTTTAATATTATTCTTGTTTAGAGTTTCTTCTTTATTTTTTTTTTTTAATTTTTTGTTTGTCTGTTTATTTATTTAACTTAAAAGCATAATTGTGATTGTCCCTGTTTACAATGATTTGACAAATGTGATGCCACTTTCTCTTATCGGCAGTTGTTCATATTGTTTTGAATTGAAAACAATATATATCCTAATTAACCAATCAGAAGTTGAACGGGATATTTATTTTCATTAATTAAAAAAAAAAAGTCTTACTCGATGCTTATTCTTATGCTTAGCCACTTTGAGAATAATAGTTGAACAAAGTCTGGAATGGAATTCACCACTATACATCGGATTTGTGGACTACGAAAAAGCATTTGACAGTGTGGACAGAGAATCACTTTGGAAATTGATGAGGCATTATGGAGTTCCCCTGAAAATCATTAATTTAATAAAGAAAACCTATGAAGACATGACGTGCAGAGTTCTTCATGAAGGACAGCTTACAGAACCATTTGGGATAAGAACAGGAGTGCGACAGGGATGCCTCTTGTCTCCATTTCTTTTCTTGCTGGCAATAGATTGGGTTATGAGATCATCGACAACACACAACAGAAATGGAATCCAGTGGACTCTGACTAAGCAGTTGGATGATCTGGATTTTGCTGATGATTTGGCTCTCCTGTCCCATAACCGTAATCAGATGCAGGACAAATTGAAAACACTCGATGAGAGGTCACAGCAATTGGGTCTGAAAATACACAGGGAAAAGACAAAAAATAATGAGAATAAATGCAGGTAATGAAAACAGGGTTGAACTTGAAGAAACGCCAATACAAGATGTAGAATCATACACATATCTTGGCAGTAATATAGACAAAGTTGGAGGGACAGACAGCGATATCAAAATAAGAATACAAAAAGCAAGAGGAGCTTTCATTGCATTGGGAAATATATGGAGATCAAGAGAAATAGGATCCAACACGAAAATAAGAATCTTCAACTCAAATGTGAAGTCAGTCCTATTGTATGGCTCGGAGACATGGAGAACAACAAAGACAACAACCAAAAAGCTACAGACTTTCATAAATGGGTGCTTGCGTAGAATAGAGGGATTAAAATGGTATGACAAGGTTACCAATGTGGAACTGATGACAAGAACTGGACAAGTGCCAGTGGAACAAGAGAGGAGAAGAAGACGATGGCGATGGATAGGACACACACTGAGGAAACCTGTTGATAGCATTACAAGGCAGTCCTTGTTCTGGAACCCCCAGGGCAAGAGAGGCAGAGGAAGACCAAGAAGTACATGGAGAAGAGAGTTGGAAACAGAGGTGAAAATGATGAGGAGAACATGGAAAGAACTTGAGATGATGGCACGTGACAGGAGGACTTGGCATGTGTTTGTTGAAGGCCTATGCTCCTTTGGGAGTGGAGGGTTATGAAATGAATGAATGAATTAAAAAAAAAAGTCTTACTCGATGCTTATTCTCGCTACTAGCCTTGGTATTGTCCAGCCGAATATGACGTCTACGTCGTTCAGCCTCGTTTTCGATTCTGATATAGTTGGCGTAACTCTCTATAGATCTAGGGGCACTACCTTAGACCTAAGGGTCTTTTATATTTGGACATGCGCCCTAATATAACCGACTAGGTTGAACGGGACGTGCCTCGCCACAACGAGGCAAAACTTTATTTAAAAAAAATAAAAATAAAAAGTTTTCAGAGTCTTTAGCAGTGTTGCCACAGCTGGGTATTTTGGCATCCGTGTCTGGGTATCTGGGTATTTTTTTCCCAAATCTGCATTAATCTGGGTATATTTGACAATTGGCATTTACAATGTATGTATATTCTGGGCACTGAGCATTATACATTATATGTATATTATAATTAAATGTCAAACATTATGTGCTATATATTTTTTATTCCACTTAAATTTAATTCTTGTTTTTAACCACATCAATGACGTTGTTTTTTTATTCGTTTACATCAACTATCTATTTCCTGTTATTCTGTTAATGGCTGTCATCTACAACACTCAGTCATTTTTGCGATGTGTTTTAAAGTATTCTTTTTAAATTTTAGACTTAAGCAGATAAACAGCATATTGTTTTTTTGTTATTATAAGATTATAAAATAAGCGATGATGAAGGTACGCTAGGTAGTTGTAGCAGCATGACGACACACACGCCACCGCGTAAAACTGTGAAGCCATGGTATCAGTTGGCTTTTTGTGCGGAATGGCTAACAGACAGCGAACTGAAGGATTAGATAAAGCCGGACTCTGGCAATTTGTACGGTCTGTTCCTATACATTAACTAATGCCAATAAAACAGCTTTATTGACACATAAAAGCACACAGAAGCACATGAAAAACTTCGTGTATATATATATATATATATATATATATATATATATATATATATATATATATATATATATATATATATATATATATATATATATATATATATATATATATATATATATATATATATATCATCATCATTCATTTGAATTTATTTCTCTTGTTCTTTCCCATTTCACTTCAGTGACATAGTATAGACCATATGTTATCATAAGTATATGCACATCATTCATTTAGTTAATTCATCCTATTCTTTCACATTTCCTTCATGTACTGTTCCATCCAGTAATCAAGAAGGGCTTTGTAAGTCTCCTGATAACTACCCTATATTCCAATTTATGCTGTGGTTCATTTTAAAAAAAATGTACAACATCAATGGCTTCTTGCCTCCAAGAATTACACAATATGATTATACACCATATAATTAAATCTGCCATAAAATAATAATATATACATATTTACTAAACGGGTCAGCCTTACCCTCAATTCAGAAATACACACAGGGCATAAAAGGGCTGGCAGGCTGCAAAGACATGACAATGACAAGGGCCTTGTTGGCGAACTCTGTCCTTTTCTGCTGTATTTGAAAATTTTGGCGGTGAGCGCCTATGCATCCGCTTCTCTCCTTTTTATAATTCTGTATCCTGCGAGCGAGGGAACACTGACGTCATAGGTTATCCGATTCGTCTCAATTTCTGCAAAACGTGCTGAATCGAGTCAAGTGTGTTTTTGTTAAAACTTCCATTATATCCTGCTCCTTTATCATTCATCCGATTTTATTCATCTTGGGCTTATTTAAAAAGGACGATTAAGAGCTGTCGTTCCATATAAGTTTCTTTCACTTCAGTCCATTTTATCTTTCACTATGGCAAACGAGAATGTGCATAACTCTGCGATTCACGTGTTTCTGTATTTAACCTCAATTATCTTGGGTCGTACTGCACATAATATGAAGATATAGGAATCTGGACGAATCTTAGGCTCTCTAATATCTAATCGTGATAGTCTATTTATTAGTAATCCATCCGAATTTTCATAACTCCAATGGAAAAACAAACACATAAGCACACTTGAGATTCCATCTTAGCTACAAATTCTAACCTACAAGCTTCGCATAAAATGGTTAGCGCTGCTCTCATTGGCTAAAACTTTCGCGTTACACGGAGTCCGATTTCACTAAGATATCGGGCCCAGCGCGTCTCGCGAGTGTATAGGTTTCTAATTGTTAAATTTTGCCAGGGCAGCGGCCTGATAGGCCTACACTTTACCATTTCTAACTGCCGTGGGATTTTTAAAGTGCGCAACTTGCACACGGTACCTCCTATTTTATCACCCTTATCCGGGAAGGCTAGGCATCCGGTCTCTCTACACAGGAGACGGGGGGAGGGGGGGAGTATGACATCATTAGGACCACTGGTTCTGAAAAAAAATTTATATAAATTATATTCCCTCAACTGGGAATCGAACCCAGTACCTCTAGTATTCGAGGCGGACGCCATACCTCTTAGCCATTCCGAACCCCTTAACATTAGCACACAGTCAAAACATTAACAAACAGTCGAAACATTAAAAGACAGTCACACCATTAACAGACAGCCAAAACATTAATACATAGTTAAAACAATTACACACAGTCACAACATTAACAAACAGCCAAAACATGAACACACAGTCAAAACGTGAACAAATAGTCAAAACATGAATACACAGTCAAAACATTAACAAACGGCCACAACATTAACAAACACCCAAAACGTTAACCAACAGCAAATAATATTTTCTTGACAGTTACGAAAGCAAACCACTTACGTCTGAGAGCCAATAAAATTGGGTTGCGCATTCGTGTAGTTGGCGGGGTAGGCCACCAGGATAAAGTCTAAACCTTTAAAGCCACCCGCATCAAACATGGTGATCTTGCCCGTGTTTTCCGTATCTCCCGGACAACCGATGACTGTAATCTGTGGCGGACAATACAGTAGAGAAGGACAGAAAGCAGCACGCCTGACAACATAACCGATGGAGATATGAAGGTAAGGTAAAGGTTCAGCATCACACACTGTAGTAGTGGGAGTGAGGTATTAGCACCTTAGTTATACAAGACTTCAGTTTTATAAGATGGGGTGACCAGTTCCCTTCCTCATTGCCTTTGCCATCCCTAACTCAAGATCAGCGTCAGGTAACCATTTACAGCTGGGTAGACTGGAGCGTCATGCTACCAGGCTTAGAATCCGTAACTTTGCATTGAGAAGCAAATGCCCTAGCAATTCTGCCACTCGACGCTCAGATGATGATTAAACTGATGATTAAATTGATAATAACAATGGTGGTGATGATTACACATATTAATGATGATCAAGATGATGATGATAAAATGCAAGCACAAGACCATCAGTATTGTTCTTCGAGTGACCAAAAAAAAATCTTACCATCCCCACGGACTCATGGGCGAATTTGATAAACGTCTGAAGGCCCAGGGCAGCTGTTAAAGAGACTACTGTGGACAAATTGTGCCCTCGCGAGTGATTTGAGCTTTTCCCAGTGTCATACTGACATAAGAAGCAGATGTTTGGATTTTCCCTGGTGTCCCCTTTGAGGAATTCCGCCCTGAAGACATGTACAAAAATAAATGTATTAATTCTCGATTTACTCGCTATTTCGCCCTATGTAGTTCCTGGGAGTCTCCTTAGAGACCAAAAAAAAAATAAGACTGCTGCGCCCTCAAGCATGTCGTATGACATTGTGATTGTAGCTGACAACTTCATCATGTAAAAGTAATTGCTGCAGCTAACACCGCTACAAGAACATGTGAATGTTTGGTGCGGGTTTCAATCATCGATTGCAGTTTCTTTCTCTAGAAGGCGATCAGTAACTGTGGCCACGGACCAAAGAAGGAAAAGATTTGTGTGACAGAAAAAAATCATGCGCAAAAAATAAGAAGAGTATGGAGCAATATAAAAAAACAAGAAAAAGAAATGTGCTCGATGTATAGGCAAAAAACACAGTAAAGGCGAGGGTCGATATACAAGTAAATAGAAGACATGTAAATAAAACGTAACTCCGCCTATGCCGGTCCCAGGCCCGGTTGAAAAAGTGAGGAGGGCAGCATCTATGATTGCCGTAAGGAGGCAGCCCCTCCACCTTGCAAACGCACAATAGGCCAATCAAACGTTTGCCTTAAAAACCGATTAATAGAAGCTACAGAGAGAAAACCGGACGGATCTTAAAGGTGACGAACTGGCACGAATTACGGACGATGATTTATAGATCATGGAACAGTTGGAGTATTAACGAGAAAGAAGAGAAGCTGGTGGAGGAGATGTTAGTTGCTTATCCTTTACAGGACGTGGCAATCAACCCCAGCTTTTATTGGCTGTTTGTGATTTTTCTAGGCAATTTTTTCATTCAGTAGTTTGCCATTGCTTTCTGAACGGTACGGCGCTTATACCATTGTTTAAAATCCACACAAAGCGATCTGCTACCAAACCGCCTGCAGCAGGTTTCGAACCTGGTATATCTGGATTATGAAACTGCGTTCATATCCATTAGGCCACAGACGCCGACGAGGTGGAGGAGATGAGGAAAGCAAAATTAAAAATCTTGGCTCTAACGGAAACGAAGAAAAGGGGATAACGAGTTACGGATCTCGATGGCAACATACTGCTCTTTAGTGGAGTCCCCGAAACCGAAAGACCTAAGGCTGTGGGTTGTATTGCGGCTAACAACAAAAGAGATGGCATCAAAGGATGGAACTTTGTCTCGGAGCGCATTATTGTGCTAAAGCTAAAAGAAGGAGAAACCGTAGTTAACCTTGTCATTGTGTATGGGCCAAATTAAGATGAACGAGCAGAAGTCAAAGAAGAATTCTCCGAGCTCCTTCAAAAGATAGTAGACGGCTGCCTGAATGAAATTATCCTAGGAGATTTCAATGCCAGAGTTGGAAATGATCACGCTAGATGGGGTGGAGTTAACGGAAGGTATGGAGAAGATACACTAAATGACAATGGAAAGCGACTTCCTAGATTCTGCACTGAGCTAGACCTTGTCATTACGAACACAAAGTTCTAGCATAAACGCATACATACATACACCAGATATGAACCAAGAATGAGAAATCAGCCATTGACTCTGCCATTGTTAGGAAGAGCTCATTCAAGTATGTGTTGGGATGCTAGAGTCTGGATAGGGCCAGGGATTTGAAGAGATCTCTACCTGCTGACAATTAAAAGAACAAATTAGAGAACCGCTCGGCCTAGGCATTACTTGCCATCACGCAAGAAACTAAGTAATCGAGCAGGAGAGATGAGCATTAAGACCTACAAGCTATGAGTCTTAAAGGGACCAGGTATCAGCGGCTTATTGCTACAGCAATGAGAAACATAGAAGAACGACCTGATGACCTCGAAACCCTTTGGCTTAAATTCAAGGACATCATAAAAGCAGCTGCAGCAGAAGTATGTGGTGGAAGTCCGACTTGGGAAGAAGGGCAAGAGGAAGCCTTGGTGGACAGAAGAATTTGAAGAAAAAATAAGAGAAAAGAAAAAGGCATGGAAACAATACTTAGAAGCTGGAAACAGAGCAGGAACAACAGAGAACTACAGAGAATATGTGATACTCAGAAGCAAAGAATAAGGTGGTAGTAGCAAAACAGTAAACCTGGGAAGAATTTTGAGAAAATCTAGAAATTCATATTTTCACCTGCTGGGAAAGCCTATGACCCCTAACATTTGATGATGGCCAGGTACATCTAACATTTTACTTCTAACATTGAAGACCCACCATCTAACCTTGGGGCCATTGACACTCTAACATTTGGGGCCCATCACCATTCATCAACGTAATCTCCAACAATGACAACGACGTCTCCTTCTAATTCCCGGGGGTCTCTTAGGAGACAAAGAATAGGCCCACGGCTCCCCCAAACAATCGTCGTAAAAGGCAATTAACATGAGTTTGTGCATGAAGCTGACAACCTCATCATGTACGACAAACTGCTAAATAAACCACAGCTATAATAGTATCTGCAGTGGCGTAGGCTTCCTCAAGCAGGGCCATCTGTAGCAGTGGTCCCATCGTCCATAAGCAGCGAGAAAAGGAGCTGATGATGATAATGACGAGCAATGGAACAGGTTTAACAATATACAAATACCCTTGTTTAAATTTCTTGCTAAACAATTGATTGTTTCTTCCTTACTTGAACGCTGTCGGGAAACCCATAAATCTTTGTTTGACTTTGAATCCTTTTTTCTTTAAGAAGTCCACTAGAAGATCATGGCTTTTAAATTCTTTTCCTGGTGGCTCGCTATATCGCCATAAATCTTCACCTAGGGGAAAAAAAAGGTTTTCTTTAACAAGTTTGGTAGGTTTTTCAAAAAGGACACAATAGGTTCAAGAACAATTATGCTGTCGCAAACTCAAGCTTTCAGTTCAAAGCTCTGTTCAGTCATTAAAAGAGACCATAGACAGACATGTGAGAAAAGATAACGTAAGTTTTGAACATAGCAAATCCTGTATAGGCCAGACAGCAACTACGAATAATGGTTGAACAAAGCCTGGAACTGAACTCAACAGGAAACGACTTTGACAATTTAGATGGTTAATATGCTCTGGATGCCGATGAGGCATGATAGAATCCCCTAAAGTTCATTAACCTGATAAATAAAACATATGAAGACACATAAAATATACAGTTCTTCATGAAGAACAACCTACAGAGCCCTTTGAGATAAGAACAGGGCTGTCTCTTGTCACTATCTCTTTTGTTATTGGCTGTAAACGTTGTTATGAAAGCAACCAATTCAATCAACAGAAATGGAATTCACTGGACTCTTGACAAGAGAACTTGAGGATCTAGATTTTTGCCAACGACCTCCCTCTTATGCCTCATAACCACGAACAGATAAAAAAACATACACAATGAGAATACTTATTGAGTGGCCTCAGCAACTGTCTCTGAAAATACACAAGGAAAAGACAAAGGTTATGGGAAAAAGCGCGGCAAATGATAGCCAGAATGCACTTGCAGTTACATTCCTATAAAATATGTGTCAAACATTTATCTTGACAGCAGAGTGGACAAAGCGGGAGGAGCAGATAATTATATCACAATAAGAATACAAACGCAAGAGGAGGTTTCATTGCATTGTGAAACACACTGAAATCAAAAGAAATCAAACCCAACATAAATATAACAATATTCAGCTCATTGCCCCGACAATCCTATTCTATGGTTGCGAAAACACAGAGAACAATAAATACTAACCAACGAATTGCGGACTTTCATAAATGCGAGCTTGAGGGTAGAGGTAGAGGGAAACCTGGGGCATGTCAACAGTAAACAAATAATACACATAAAGGTATTTTTCAGGCACTCGTGAGAAATAAAGAAGGAGAAAATTAGACAACAGAATTAATAGGCTTACCGGAGACTCGAATCCAGACCATCCGAACGGCAACACGACCTCGCCGCGGGAGTGAATAGTGACTACCCTCTAACCTGCACTGTTCTCATTCTTCTATAATTGACTAGACTCAGTTTTAGTCTTTGTCTTGTGTAATCTAAGCTATATTGTTAAATAGGAAAGCTGTAAAAGTGATTGCGTCTATAATTAATAGGGGTCGTTCCTAGGTCTATATCCGAAGTTGTGCGGGGCGATCGTGCTAATGAACCCTGACCACGAAACACTATTTTTTTATGGAGCCTAGTTGGCAGGGTGGATAGTCACGATTCACTCTCGTAGCGAGGCGGTGATGCTGTTTGGATGGTCCTGAGTTAAAAATCTACGGTAAACCTGTCACTTCTGTTGTATTTCTGTTGTCTAGTTTTCTGTTTCTTTATTTCTCACGAGTGCTTGCAACATACCAATGTATTATTTATTTGCGGAGAAGAAAGAGGCAGGTTAAAATCGCATGACAAATCTTAATTGTGGAACTGTTGAAAAAAATAAGAAGTACAAACCGGGAAAAGGCGTTGTTGTTGTAAGGACACAAGCTGGGTAAACCAGATGATAGCATTACAAGGTAGTACTTGTTAAGGAATCCGCAAGTAAAAAAAAAATAGAGGGAGATCCAAAACCACATGGAGAAGATAACTGGAGAATCAAGAAGACGTGGAGAGAACTTTCTTCTGTAACGCTCTTTATGGAGCCTACCTCATGTACAACCTCATATTAGTCGCTTTTGAGCGAGCTGTGATTCTGATGTCGATTCCTCAGAAATCCAAAGGAATCACGGATCATTTTCTCACTACTATTATGTCATTAACAGTGTCAGTTTTTAAACTGCTTTTTCAACAGTACCTGTACACAAATGCTGTTTCAGATAACACCCGCCGGTGCTGTTTCAGGTAGCATTTAACTATGTTACGTCGTCTCACACACACTATACTGTTTCATATCGTACACATTTTTGCTGTTTCATGTCACACACACACCACTGCTGTTTCATATAAAATGCACCTTTCTCGTTTCATATCACACACACACACATACACACATTTGCTGTTTCATCCCACACACTGACCTCTGCTGCCTCATCTCTCTCACACTGACCTCTGCTGCTTCATCTCTCACAATGATCTCTGCTGCCACATTTCTCCCACTGACCTCTGCTGCCTTATCTCTCATACTGACCTCTGCTGTCTCATCTCTCACACTGACCTCTGCTGCATCATCTCTCACACTGACCTCTGCTGTCTCAACTCTCACACTGACCTTTGCTGTCTCATCTTTCACAATGACCTCCGTTGTCTCATCTCTCACACTGAAATCAGCGTCTCATCTCACACTGACCTCTGCTGTCTCATCTTTCACACTGCGATCTGCTGTCTCATTTTTCACACTGACGTCTGTTGTCTTATCTTTCACACTGACTTCTGCTGTCTCATCTCTCACACTGACCTTGCTTTCTCATCTCTCACACTTACCTCTGCTGTCTCATCCCTCACACTGACATCTGTTGTCTCATCACTCACACTGACCTCCGCTGTCTCATCTCTCACACTGACCTCTGCTGTCTCATTCGCACCAACCTCGGCTGTCTCATCTTTCACACTGACCTCTGCTGTCTCATCTCTCACACTGACCTCGGCTGTTTCATCTCACACTGACCTCTGCGTCCTCATCTTTCACACTGACCTCTGCTCTCTCATCTCTCAAACTGACCTCGGCTGTCTCATCTCTCACACTGACCTCTGATGTCTCATCTCTCACACTGACCTCGACTGTCTCATCTCACACTGACTTTTGCTGTCTCATCTTTCACAATGACCTCTGTTGTCTCATCTCTCACACTGAAATCGGCGTCTCATTTCACACCGACCTCTGCTGTCTCATCTTTCACACTGCGATCTGCCGTATCATTTTTCACACTGACTTCTGCTGTCTTATCTTTCACATTGACTTCTGCTGTCTCATCTCTCACACTGACCTCTGCTGTCTCATCTCTCACACTGAATTCTGCTGTCTCATCTTTCACACTGACCTCTGCTGTCTCATCTATCACACTGACCTCTGCTGTTTCATTTCACTCTGACCTTGGCTGTCTGATCTCACACTGACCTCTGCTGCCTCATCTTTCACACTGACCTCTGCTCTCTCAACTCTCAAACTGACCTCGGCTGTCTCATCTCTCACACTGACCTCTGATGTCTCCTTTTTCACACTGACCTCTGCTGTCTCATCTTTCAGACTGACCTCTGCTGTCTCATCTTTCACACTGACCTCTGCTGTTTTATCTCACACTTACCTCTGCTGTCTCATCTTTCACACTGACCTCTGATCTCTCATCTTTCACACTGACCTTTTCTGTCTCATCTCTCACACTGACCTCTGCTGTCTCATCTTTCACACTGACCTCTGCTGTCTCACCTTTCACAATGACCTGTGCTATCTCATCTTTCATACTGACCTCTGCTATCTTATCTTTCACACTGACCTCTGATGTCTCATCTTTCACATTGACCTCTGCTGTCTCATCTTTCATACTGACTTCTGCTGACTCATCTTTCACACTGACCTCTGCTGTCTCATCTTTCACACCGACATCTGCTGTCTCATCTTTCAGACTGACCTCTGCTGTTTAATTTCTCAAACTGACTTCTGCTGTCTCATCTTTCTCAATGACCTCGGCTGTTTCATCTCACACTGACCTCTGCTGTCTCATCTCACACTGACCTCTGCAATCTCATCTCTCATACTGATCTCTGCTATCTCATCTTTCACACTGACCTCTGCTGTTTCATCTTTTATACTGACATCTGCTGTCTCATCTCACACTGACATCTGCTGCCTCATCTCTCACACTGACCTCAGCTGCCTCATCTCTCACACTGACCTCTGCTGTTTCATCTTTCACACTGACCTGTGTTGTCTCATCTTTCACACTGACCGTTGCTGTCTCATCTTTCACACTGACCTCTGCTGTCTCATCTTTCACACTGACCTCTGCTGTCTCATCTTTCACACTGACCTCTGCAGTCTCATCTTTCACACTGACCTCTGCTGTCTCATCTCTCACACTGACCTCTGCTGTCTTGTCTCACACACTGACCTCGGCTGCCTCATCTCTCACACTGACCTAGTCTGCTCAGCTCAAGCTGTTGTTGCTCAATAGCTGTAAAAGCAATCTTCTTCTCGGAGGACAAGCTGTACGTGTCTTTGTTCTTCATGGGGGCGGTCTACTCTTATCACTGCCAGATCTCACTAAGCTGTACGTCCGGATTAACAGTGTCGCTTTACAGCAGACGCGGCTATGAATAATGGAAGAAACAAAGCTTCACATTTTGGTGTTTGATAACGTTACGACGTCTTTTATAACGATATGGCGTATTTGATAAGGCATGGCGTGTTTCGCAACGGTATGATGTCTTTGATAGCAGTATGACGTGCTTGATAAGGGTATGACGTGTGTGATAACGGTATGACGTGTGTGATAACCGTATGACGTGTTTGATAACGATATGACGTGTGTGATAACGGTATGGCGTGTGTGATGACGGTATGACGTGTATGATAACAGTATGACGATGTGATAACGGTATGACGTCTTTGATAGCGGTATGACGTGTGTGATAACGGTATGACGTCAATGGTACCTATACCTTGTAGCGGTATGGCAGCTTGTGTGCCCTGACAATCCCCAGAGCTTTGCTAATGGGAGTTTTACTCTTGGTAGGTTCAACCAAACTGGACTGGTCTGCGTGGGTAGGGGTCAGACAAAAGCTGATACCCTGGTTCTCCAGGTTGGGGGTTTTAGCACAGGGCCGACACCACTGTCTATATAAAAAAAAATCGCACATGTTACGGAAACGGCAACAAATGGAAATACTATGATGCGGGACGGACATCCGGAGTCTCAGGCTCGAATGAATGACAGTGATGAAAGCTGAAAGGAAGCCATTGGCATGAAAACGGATGCCCTGACCACAAAACACGAAACCAGAACGTTTTTAGAACGTCAGAACTATGAATGAGGCAGGAAAGCTGAGACAAATCACAGCAGAGATGAGGAACTACAAATTACATATCCTGGGAATAAGCGAGAGCAGATGGACAGGGACAGGGAGAATAAAAACAGCTACAGGGGAAACAGTACTTTATTCTGGTAGAGAGAATGGTCAGCACAACGAAGGTGTAGCCATTATCCTGAAGAAAGGAATGGAAAGGTCTTTACTCGAATGGAAACCCGTCAACAACAGACTGATAAGAACAAGACTGAGAGGGAGATTCACCAACACCACAATTATACAATGCTATACAACAACAGTCGACAGCGATGAAGAGATCAAGGACGAGTTCTATCAACAGGTACAAAAGGAAATGGAAACTGCACCCAAGTACGATCTTATTATAGTAATGAGAGACCTCAATGCGAAAGTTGGAACACACAATAATTATAACGAAAGAGTAATGGGGAAATGCGGCATTGGAACAGTAAATGAGAATGGGGACAAATTAATAAGCTTCTGCAGTATTAACAACCTGGTCATTGGAGGAACACTTTTTCCACACAAAGAAGTGCACAAGTTAACGTGGGTATCACCAAACGGACGGGACAGAAACCAGGTAGATCACATAATGATCAATGGCAGATGGAGACATGCATTACAAGACGTGAAAGTAAAAATAGGCGCAGATGTGGGAAGTGATCATTACCTAGTAGTAGCAAGACTGAAGGTGAAACTCAGAGCTGCTGGACCAGTTGCAGCCAAACAGAAAAGATACAACATCACAAAACTTACGAACCAGAAAAGCTTTCGTGGTCGACGTAAAGAGACGAAATCAGATTACCAAAAGCCAGGAAAGAACAGAGACCGATGATGTCGACCAGAAATTCAACACCATCTCAACAATATAAAAGGAAAGCAGCAAGTCATGCTTGGGATTCCAGGAAAGAAAGAGCATAGACTGGATAACACCAGAAACGCAAAACATCATAGCGAAGAGAAAGGAAATGAAAAGAAAGAATACAGAAGCTAAGTCTCCCAGGTTAAAGGCAATATATAGTGAACAGTACAGTCAGCTGGACAAGGAAGTAAAACGTCAAACCCGTGCTAACAAAAGGACATTTCTGGATTACCTTGCAAGACAGAGAAATGAACAAAGCACAGTTTATAAAATAACTAAAACTATCAGTGGAAAACGAGGTGCAAACTACATAACGTTAGTAAGAGAAAAGCAAGGAAATCTCATCACCTCAGCATAGGGGCAGGAAACAAGATGGGCAGAGCACTTCAGAGAAACACTGAATAAAGAAACACCAGAGACTCAGCTGAATGTTCCTGAGGCTGAAAGTGACTTAGACGTAAATACAGACATTCCACGAAAAGAAGAAATCATCACTGCTATCAAAGGGTTAAAAAATGGAAAAGCGCCTGGTCACGACAATCTAAATGCTGAGTTATTCAAGGCAGACCCTGAACTAGCAGCAGAACTATTAGAACCACTATTTGCACAAGTCTGGGAAAGTGAGACAACACCAGCAGAGTGGAGTAAAGGAATAATTGTCAAATTGCCCAAGAAGGGCGACCTTGCAGACTGCAACAACTGGAGAGGAATTACTTTCCTCTCAGTTCCCAGCAAAATACTTGGCAGGATAATCATCAAAAGCAGTTGACTATAAACTGAGGAAAGAACAAGCGGGTTTTAGAAAGAACAGAAGATGTGCAGATCATATATTCATCCCCAGGAACATTATAGAGCATTGTTCGGAATGGCAGAGACTTTGTTGATTTTGAAAAGGCTTTCGACAGCATACACAAGGATAGCCTATGGAAAATACAGAGGGCTTATGGAATTCCCAGCTGCATTGTTTCCATCATAAAAAGCCTCTATTCTAACTTTACATGCAGTGATGGATTGAGTAATGTAACTTTCGAAGTGAAAACAGGAGTACGACAGGGATGCCCCTTATCAACAACATTATTTTTTACAGCCATAGATTGGGTGATGCGCCAGACAACAGAGGGCAGTCCAAGAGAAATTAGATGGACAACATTTTCTACACTGGAAGACCTGGAATATGCAGATGACATTGCACTACTCGCGCATTCAGATCAACATATCCAAGAAAAAACCGATAGACCGAATAAGTATGGCCAGCAGGTTGGCCTGAACATCAATCTGAAGAAGACAGAGGTCATGACACTAAATGTGGGCAATCATGAGCCAATAACAGTAAGGAACCAGAAGTTAGAACAGACAGACACATTTACTTACCTAGGATGCATAGTAACACCTGACGGCGGAACAAGCAAGGACATTAACAACAGAATGAATAAAGCGAGAACAGCCTTTCCTAGTCTCAACAACATTTGGAAGTCTTCCCAGTACAGCACAAACACCAAATTAAGACTATATGAGAGCTGTGTACTTTCTGTGCTTCTCTATGGTGCCGAATGCTGGAGAGTAACAGAGAATGAAATGTCGAAACTGTCCTCCTTCCACACAATCTGCCTAAGGAAAATTATCCGAATCTTTTGGCCAAACACCATCAGCAACCAAGAACTACTTATTCGGAGTAATCAGGAGGACATGCACATCATCATAGCTGGCAGACGCTGGAGTTAGGTTGGCCACGTCCTCAGAAGAGACCCTGATACCATCACAAGAACAGCTATGCTATGAACCCACGAGGGAAAGCGAAAGAGAGGCCGACCAAAAACATTTTGGCGGAAAACTGTGGAAGCCGAGATGCAAAGAATGAACCAGAGTTGGGGCACTGTATGAAGGATGGCCACCGACCGAGCAAAGTGGAATCAATTTGTTGCTGCCCTACAAAAACGACACCAGGGATGATGGCCACTGACCGCTTTGACGGTTGGCGGTTATGGATCAAAGAAGAAGAAGAAGAAGTATGTGATAACCGTATGACGTGTTTGATAACGATATGACGTGTGTGATTACGGTACGACGTCTTTGAAAACGGTATGACGTCTTTGAAAACGGTATGACGTTTGTGATAACGGTATGACGTGTGTGATAACGGTATGACGTGTTTGATAACCGTATGACGTGTGTGATGACGGTCGGACGTGTGATAACCATATGACGTGTGTGATAACGGTATGACGTCTTTGATATCGGTATGGCGTGCTTAATAACAGTATGATTTGTTTGGTAACAGTATGACGTTTTTACATAACAGTCTTGTTATTATCAGACACGTCATTCCGTTATAAAACACGTCTTACCGTTAACACACACGTCCTACCGTTATCCTACACGTCATACCGTTATCACACACGTCATACAGTTATTATATGTCGTACCCTTATCGCACACGTCATAAAGTTATCACACACGTGATTCCGTTATCACACATGTCATACCGTTATCGCACACGAAAATTAGATGCAAATACAGTAGCACATATTTGTACTATTCTTTGTATTTCTACTAACAAAACAAAAAGAAGAAAACTAGTTTTACTTACCGGTTTGTTGAATAGAATCAGTAGCGTGAATTTTTAACACGTACGCCTACTCCGTTAAATTTTATATTCCGTTAGAATTCCACTATTTGGCAACAAATATTGAACTATTTACCTAGTTTGAAATGTGGAAACTGGTGAATGACATATATAATCTTATAAATATAGAAGAGGTGTTAAGAATAGACAGACCTAGGGAACTGCATAATATAGTCAAACAATATTTAATACGAACAAATGTTAATATTAGTGGCTGGGAATGTGAAGGTCTGATGCTGTTCTTACAATGCATATGACTTTTAACAGACGGAAGTCAATTAAATATATGTTAAAGTCAGTTATATAACTGGAACCACCAGGACTTTACACCCCTCCATTTTAATATTATTCTTGTTCAGAGTTTCTTCTTCATTTTGTTTGTTTTTTTTTTTTTTCCTCGTTTATTTATTTAACGTATTAGCATAATTGTGGTTGTCCCTATTTACAATGATTTGACAAATGTGATGCCACTTTCTCATGTCGGCAGTTGTTCATATTATTTGGAATTGAAAACAATATATATCCTAATTATAACCCATCAGAGGTTGAACGGGATATTTTTCTTCATTAATTTTTTAAAAAAAATCTTTCTCGATGCTTATTCTCGCTACTAGCCCTGGCATTGTCCAGCCGAAAATGGCGTCTACGTCGTTCAGCCTCGTTTTCGATTCTGACATAATTCGCTTAGCTCTCTATACATCAAGGGGCACTACTGAGCACTAAGTCGAAGTAGAATGTTCTAACATTAACTAAATATTATATCATCCCACACTAACTACATGTAATATTTACTAACATTAACTAAAGATTATATCATCCCACACCAACTCCAAGTAATATCTTCTACGTTAAATAAAGATTTTATCATCCCACACCAACTCCAAGTAATATCTTCTAACATTAACATCTAAAGATTATATCATCCTGCACTAACTCCACATAATATCTTCTACATTAGGAAAAAATTATATCATCCTGCACTAACTCGACGTAATATCTTCTACATTAGATAAAGATTATATCATCCTGCACTAACTCCACGTAATATCTTCTACATTAGATAAAGATTATATCATCCTGCACTAACTCCACGTAATATCTTCAACATTAGATAAAGATTATATCATCCTGCACTAACTCCACATAATATCTTCTACATTAGATAAAGATTATATCATCCTGCACTAACTCCACGTAATATCTTCTAACATTAAGTAAACATTATATCATTGAACTAACTGAAAACTATTTAAAGTCAAAAACTAAAAGGCATATCCTTCAGCAATTTATTAACACAGAAAAAAGCCACACCCCCGGGGAAGAAGCCACCGACTAGCATCACAAACAGACCTTCTTCTGGAACCCCATAGTGTTGAAGACACAGAAGAAGACCCCAAAAAAGAAATAACGAACATAAATGGACATTCAGACAAGAAGAACATGAAAAACAAAAACAAAAACTAGCAAAGACAGAAAGGTTTGAAATGATCAGAAATATGGCTGTAGAACTATTACGCTGTCACAGAGAGTTTATTGATCGTAAATTGCCTATATCCTCTTCTTTTTCTTTCACCCGTATCCTCTATTTATTATCATTCTTTATTTTTTTCCAGTATTTTTCGCATTCGTTCGTTTGCGAGAAATAATTTCTTTCCTATTCTCACTTCGCCAGTTTCGTTTCTCATTTAGAAACGCATTTCATTGCTGATTAAACGAGTAACTTTTTACGTAACGTGTCAGCCCTTGCACCAGACGATTTGGCGTGAGAATGCATTCGGTCAATCGCTGCAGATTGACGAAATAACTGTGAATATTTGGCTATCCCAGACATAGGGCCGACATATCGTCTGCATTCTCACTTGTCAAAACGTAGCTTCTCGGTGAGCGCTGAGGTGAGGCGTGAATCCCGACATCTCCCCGGCGCAGTATCAGACATTTGTCTGGTATTTTGCATCTGACACGTAGTTTCCCCGGTAGATTCTTAGTGTCAGGGTGGAGAAGGCGCCATCACGCATTCGCTCAGAATGGTCATTTTGGCGTGAGGTGCGAAGACAGGAGGTGCTAAGAGAAGGGGAGGCTATTGCGTAGTTTATGGAAATAGTGTACATCTTTGTCTGGTGTTTCATATATACTGGAGGAAGTTAGATTTCATTTTCACTCAGTAACTTCGCAGTCATAACTAGAACAAGCCTTCGTTCGATTTCTAGAATCTCTGTTAATAGAGATGTCATTTAGTATGATCGTAGTGGTTTATGTTCTTAATAGTTCTGTGTTGAGGTAAATCTTATATTATTTATCTAGTATTTTGTGAGTGTTAAAGTGTTAAATCGCTTATTTCATTTTGCTAGTTAGATTTGTGCAGAGAGTTAATTCCTAAGTCTGTTATATTCTCTAGTCGACGAGTTACAGTGGAAAGCGGAATAAATTATAATTTCTAGCTTAAAATCATGTAGCCATAATGGATTTAATTTAACTGCTAATACGCAGTCGAGAATATTTTAAAACTAACTTATTAAATGACTGCTACATCTTGAATGTTGACGGAATGCGTAGGTATTCCTAATTCAGGATGTTTGATTTTTAAATATAACTTATTTCACGGGAAGTGTTAAACTATAAGACAAGCTACGCTTGCAGTTTAAATTATCAGTTATATTATGTATAATTATTTGATATGTGTTCTTTCCATTTATATATAGTGAAACTGTGGTACCCAAACTTTGCCAGCGTTTGAGTAAAGAGATAAATCTGTGAAGAAAACAACAAACATTCTTACCTTAAAGATTGGTTGTATAACTTTTGCAAGAACTTAAAGAAGTAACGGGTCATCGAGCCTGATTTGATTCTTCCTGAGAAAAACTCTAGTCATTTTTCAGCCTTTGTGGCAAGTAACATATTACAATCAGTAACTTTCCCGACACTGTTGACAAGTGGTGGTGTGACCAACTAAATTCCTATACTGAGAGAAGGTGCCGACCTGACATTCCTCATTCGTTTGAAATCTAAGATGTTGACACTGTGCTCGCTATAAACGCTCGTGCCTGGACAATTTTATGTGACTTAAACAGACATCCAAAACAATAGTATTCCCAAGAGAACGGTCCCGGAAGTAGTGAATTCAACCCGTCTTTTTGGACCTGGGGTTTTCTTGGCCAAGATTACCATTGAAGATTATGTATGGGCAAGTCCTAAAAATATTGTTTTTTTGTTCCCGAAGTGGCTATCAAAGCTGTGAGTATGAACAAAATGCACGTGATCACAGTTGAATGAATAGAGTGAATGCAGGACTGAGCGATCCTTTTATGGTGGTATTTTGACACCCATTCATTTTTTGCTGTCATAACATTTCTTTATGCAAGGTATTGCTAACTATATATATATATATATTCCCTTAGACTAGATCAGAGTATCCAGTCTGTTCATACCTTAAAAGGGGGAAGAATTTTAGACTAAATCATATGTGTCTGTGACTCTTTGGGGCTATTACTTTCTTCTAACGGGACTGTGAGCTATACATTCGAGGGAAGGATCATACCAACGGGTCTATCATTCTTGTAGCATTTGTTGATTTTTGTTTATGATTTTTTTTGTATATGCTTGATGTGATTTTATATGTTGTGAGAGAAGTTTAGTCTTGATAAATAAACTACTCATAAAATTTATTCCAGCGTGTCGGTCAGTTCGTTTTCCCAAACTCTTCATATAATCATTGTCATAGTTTTTTCCCACGTCTGTACGTCTAACTGTCATCTTATGTGGGTATGTATGTGAGTGAATATATATATATATTTCATATATATGTGTGTAGACTGTCTGACTCAAATCTAAATCTGTCGTAGAAGATAGGTGAAAGAGAGAAGATTTCTTGATTTCAGAGACAGCCTCTATCACATTTCTACCATCTCACTCGTGGAAATCTATTGCTATTACTACTTCTCACTGTGACTATCACTTATTCTAATCTATTCAGAAGGGACCAACCCAAATCTTAATTCCCCTATCGAAAATCTACTACAGAATGGTGGCTCGTTTTTCCGGGAAATGAACTCTAGTCCTGAGCAAATACGAATATCAGCTCGTTTGCAGGATTAATTTTCTTTATTCTGATATAGAGTAAGAGTGTGATTGTCTCGTGGAGTTTTGTTATATTAAAAAAAAATAGTAATTTATCCCCTAGACATAACGATCTGTTTATGGGCGTGCTGACCACACAATTAATAATTGTTTTATCCACAGCATTTTTGAGCAGATATACATTTGAGTTACAGGTTGATTTTGTCGGAATATATGTTAATTACTGATTTTGTAATACTAAACGCTGTTAACGTTTGTGAGTGTATAACATTCACAGGGGTTTTGAAGAAGTAGGTGTTTGAGCTAAGCTAAGGAGCGCGATCAGACTATACGTCCTGTATTGCCTCCCTTACCCTAACTGTCTTCAGGGGTAAACTTATAGTGGATTAAAAATTAAGGGATTTTTTTTTCTCCTTAAATTTTTGCAATAAATATTTTGTTTCCACTGTTGCAACTTATTTTTCAGTGAGTAATCTTAACTACCATTTATTTGGCGTAGTCGTCTGCATTAGGTGCTTTATTGCCGATTAATAGCAGCGACAGTTAGATACTATATTTTAGAGGAGGTATCCCAGGGTGAAGTATATCAATTTTTTTGGTAATTTCTCGTAAGTGGTAAGAACCAGTGTATCCTTTTTCTTAGCTCTTTCTCGTCTAAGTCTCAGTCACTGAGTTATTATGGCAGAGAGGGCGAAGCTTAGACAGCTCCTCAGGGACGAGGCGAGAGAAGAAGGTTTGGACGGAGAAGAAGTGAAAGCTTTTGTCAGATACGAACTTGAGAGATATGACGCGGAGAGGAAAGAAGCAGAAGCTAGAGAGAAGGAAAGGGAAGACCGCCTATTACAGCAGAAGAAGATTGAGGAAGAAATGGAAATTCGCAGGATGCAGCATGAGGAAAGAGAGAAGGATGGACAGCTTGAAGAAAAAGAGAAACAGGGACAGCATGAGTTGGCTCTTAAAACTCTAGAATTCCAAAGTCGTGGCGCTGCCTCTACCTCCAGCAATGGAGAGTCTTCTCCTCATTCTTCCTTAACTGATTCTTCTAACACACAATCTACTCATCTCACTGCTATGTCTTTTCCGCTAGAATCTTTCCCTTGTCCTAATGAGAAGATTGACACGTATCTATAAAAATTTGAGAAAATTGCAACTCTGTACGGTTTAGAGAGGTCGCGTTGGTGTATGAAACTTTCCCAGGCCTTTAAAGGTTCTGCTTATGATGTTTATTCTAAACTGGAAAGTGGCCAACAAGACAACTATGACTTGTTGAAGAAAGCTTTGCTTGAGCGCTTTGAAATGAATGCGCGAAAGTTTCTGCAACTGTTTCGCAACAGCAGGAAGGAGAGCTCTGAAACTTTTCAGCAGTTCTCATCTCGTCTAAAGGGATATCTGACAAAGTGCCCTGAGCTTTCACAGCTCCCCTCTACCTAAGAAGGTCTGGAGGAATTTGTTATTACAGAACAAATAAAGAACACTTTGTCTGCTGATACCCGGAGATTTCTAGCTGAGCAGGGTGCAGAAAAGCTTGAAGACATCTTAGAAAAGTCTGAGCGATATCACAATGCGCTGGCTGAACTACCGGCCACAAAACGTAAACCGACAGAAGAGCATTTTTGGAAAAATAATCTAGACCAATCTTCTCATATTCCTCATGTTTCTAACCAAAATAACCACAGAGAAACTGGACCTCAAAACCCCCCTCCTGAAAAATCCAAGTTCTACAAAAACAAGTGCACCAACCACAGTAAGCAGTCTGATCAACCCGACCGCCCTTCATGGCAGCGTAGCCAGAAAGGACAAGGTGGCAAAGGGAGAACACCTGAGCACGGGACTAATGATCAGAGTGAGCACACCGAGCCTAAACGCATCGGATGCTTGCTAACAGTCTCGCAAGGCGGAATTATTGACAGTGATTCCCAACCTGTTGGGGATACACCCTCAACGCGAGGTACTGTTATTATGAACGGTTCTCAAACTTCTTGTTTATTTGACACGGGGCTTTCGTATGATTGCATTGTTGCCAGAAACCTGGTTAAACCTGGTCAAGAGACAGGAGAGACCGTCCACCTTTGTGGAGTCTCTAAGAGTGATGCACCTACAGCGCTTCCCATTGCATTGGTGGAGATCCACTCTGATTTTGTCAGAGGTGTGATCAAAGCGGCTGTTATGGATGACGCCATCTACCCAGTCATACTTGGCGGGAGATACGTGTGTATTGGGAAACCGGAAGAGCCGATTGTGGCAGCTGTAACTACAAGAGGACAAACCAAGAAAGAACGGGAGCCTGCGCCTAATTTGTTACCCATGGAACTTAAAGAAGCGCAACAAAAGGACCCTTCTTTGGCACCCTGCTTTAGGAAACTGCCCATGGCTAAGGAACCCAGACAGCACGGGGACATTTTTTCTAAGGATGACGTACTTTATCGCAGAACGGGCAAGCCTGACCAAGGTTACAACCAGCTCCTAGTACCGAAACAGTACAGAAGCCAAATCCTAGAAATGGGGCACTCTCTTCCCTTCAGCGGACATATGGGACAGAACGCCACAAACCAACGGATAACCACTCATTATTGGTGGCCAGGAGTAAATACTGAGATTATCAGGTATGTCAAATCTTGTGCCCAGTGCCAACGTGTGCCACCCAAGCAACGGGCACCCCCAGTCTCTTTGGGTGAAATGCCAATAGTGGGAACACCATTCGAACGGGTTGTGATCGACATTTTAGGACCCTTAGAAAGGACTAAAAGAAGGAGCAGGTTTATCCTGACCTTAGTCGATACATGCACTTTATGGGCAGAAGCTATCCCGCTAACATGCGCAGATGCCAAGCATGTTGCAGAAGCCCTCGTGCAGATTTTCACTCAGTTGGGATTCCCTCAACAAGTGTTGACGGATAACGGATCACCATACCGAAACCTGTTGATGGATGTGATCGTGAAGATCTTGAGGACCCAACACATCTACACAAAGCCTTATACTCCGGCCGGAAATGGGCTCGTGGAACGTGTTAATGGAAACCTCAACATGATGTTAAGTAAACTGGCACAAGTGAAACCTGAAGATTGGGATCTTTGTATTCCTGCAGCTTTATTTGGCTACAGAGAATCTCCTCATACTTCCACAGGATTTCCGCCAGCTACACTCTTATTCGGCAGACCCATTAAGGGCCCGCTTGAAGCCTTACTTTGTTCGCTGACAGACCAGAAGGCTGATGAGACAGTTGACTCAGCAAGTAAATATGTGTCGGATTTAAAAGAAAGGTTGAAACTAGAATGGGACCTAGCAACGACCAACTTTAAGCGAGCACGCACAAAGCACGCTAACCGATACAGGAAAGTCGCGAAAGAGAGAGAACTGGAAGCAGGAGAGAAAGTTTTGGTGTTACTCCCTACCGGAAACAACCAACTGAAGATCGGATGGGAAGGGCCGTTTACCGTCCTGAAAAAGATTTCTAAGGCTAACTACCATATCTCTATTCAAGGAAAGGAAAAGGTTTTCCATTTAAATCTGTTACAGAGATACTTGGAAAAACCAGTGAATACCTACGACCATCTCCTGACGATCGCCAAAACTGATGAAGATGACGATAGTGGCAGGGAAACTCCACTGCACACACACGAAATCTTTCAAACATGTCAGAAGCGGCGACGCTCTTTCAAGCGCGCATGGGAGACATTCCAGAAAAAGGAAACTTTGGGAGGAGACGTGAGTAGGAATTGGAGAGAGATGGAGCGGGAAGATGAGAGGGAAGAGGACAGACACCCTGAAGCTACGGATATAGGAAATTTATTCCCATAACGTAGACATGGAGTGATTCCATATCTTAAAGGGGGGACGTTCTGTCACAGAGAGTTTATTGATCGTAAATTGCCTATATCCTCTTCTTTTACTTTCACCCGTATCCTCTGTTTATTATCATTCTTTATTTTTTTTTCCAGTATTTTTCGCATTCCTTCGTTTGCGAGAAATAATTTCTTTCCCATTCTCACTTCGCCAGTTTCGTTTCTCATTTAGAAACGCATTTCATTGCTGATTAAACGAGTAACTTTTTACGTAACGTGTCAGTCCTTTGTACCAGACAATTTGGCGTGAGAATGCATTCGGTCAATCGCTGCAGATTGACGAAATAACTGTGAATATTTGGCTATCCCAGACATAGGGCCGACATATCGTCTGCATTCTCACTTGTCAAAACGTAGCTTCTCGGTGAGCGCTGAGGTGAGGCGTGAATCCCGACATCTCCCCGGCGCAGTATCAGACATTTGTCTGGTATTTTGCATCTGACACGTAGTTTCCCCGGAAGATTCTCAGTGTCAGGGTGGAGAAGGCGCCATCACGCATTCGCTCAGAATGGTCATTTTGGCGTGAGGTGCGAAGACAGGAGGTGCTAAGAGAAGGGGAGGCTATTGCGTAGTTTATGGAAATAGTGTACATCTTTGTCTGGTGTTTCATATATACTGGAGGAAGTTAGATTTCATTTTCACTCAGTAACTTCGCAGTCAAGACTAGAACAAGCCTTCGTTCGATTTCTAGAATCTCTGTTAATAGAGATGTCATTTAGTATGATCGTAGTGGTTTAAGTTCTTAGTAGTTCTGTGTCGAGGTAGATCTTATATTATTTATCTAGTATTTTGTGAGTGTTAAAGTGTTAAATCGCTTATTTCATTTTGCTAGTTAGATTTGTGCAGAGAGTTAATTCCTAAGTCTGTTATATTCTCTAGTCGACGAGTTACAGTGGAAAGCGGAATAAATTATAATTTCTAGCTTAAAATCATGTAGCCATAATGGATTTAATTTAACTGCTAATACGCAGTCGAGAATATTTTAAAACTAACTTATTAAATGACTGCTACATCTTGAGTATTGACGGAATGCGTAGGTATTCCTAATTCAGGATGTTTGATTTTTAAATATAACTTATTCCACGGGAAGTGTTAAACTATAAGACAAGCTACGCTTGCAGTTTAAATTATCAGTTATAGTATGTATAATTATTTGATATGTGTTCTTTCCATTTATATATAGTGAAACTGTGGTACCCAAACTTTGCCAGCGTTTGAGTAAAGAGATAAATCTGTGAAGAAAACAACAAACATTCTTACCTTAAAGATTGGTTGTATAACTTTTGCAAGAACTTTAAGATTTTAAAGAAGTAACGGGTCATCAAGCCTGATTTGATTCTTCCTGAGAAAAACTCTAGTCATTTTTCAGCCTTTGTGGCAAGTAACATATTACAATCAGTAACTTTCCCGACACTGTTGACAAGTGGCGGTGTGACCAACTAAATCCCTATAGAGAAAGTGCCGACCTGACATTCCTCATTCGTTTGAAATCTAAGATGTTGACACTGTGCTCGCTATAAACGCTCGTGCCTGGACAATTTTATGTGACTTAAACAGACATCCAAAACAATAGTATTCCCAAGAGAACGGTCCCGGAAGTAGTGAATTCAACCCGTCTTTTTGGACCTGGGGTTTTCTTGGCCAAGATTACCATTGAAGATTCTGTATGGGCAAGTCCTAAAAATATTGTTTTTTTTGTTCCCGAAGTGGCTACCAAAGCTGTGAGTATGAACAAAATGCACGTGATCACAGTTGAATGAATAGAGTGAATGCAGGACTGAGCGATCCCTTTATGGTGGTATTTTGACACCCATTCATTGTTTGCTGTCATAACATTTCTTTATGCAAGGTATTGCTAACTGTATATATATATATATATATTATATATATATATATATATATATATATATATATATATATATATATATATATATATATATATATATGTATATATATATATGTATATATATATATATGTATATATATATATATATATATATATATATATATATATATATGTATACATATATATATATATATATTCCCTTAGACTAGATCAGAGTATCCAGTCTGTTCATACCTTAAAAGGGGGAAGAATTTTAGACTAAATCATATGTATCTGTGACTCTTGGGGGCTATCACTTTCTTCTAACGGGACTGTGAGCTGTACATTCGAGGGAAGGATCATACCAACGGGTCTATCATTCTTGTAGCATTTCTTGATTTTTGTTTATGATTTTTTTTTGTATATGCTTGATGTGATTTTATATGTTGTGAGAGAAGTTTAGTCTTGATAAATAAACTACTCATAAAATTTATTCCAGCGTGTCGGTCAGTTCGTTTTCCCAAACTCTTCATATAATCATTGTCATAGTTTTTTCCCACGTCTGTACGTCTAACTGTCATCTTATGTGGGTATGTATGTGAGTGGATATATATATATATTTCATATATATGTGTGTAGACTGTCTGACTCAAATCTAAATCTGTCGTAGAAGATAGGTGAAAGAGGGAAGATTTCTTGATTTCAGAGACAGCCTCTATCACATTTCTACCATCTCACTCGTGGAAATCTATTGCTATTACTACTTCTCACTGCGACTATCCCTTATTCTAATCTATTCAGAAGGGACCAACCAAAGTCTTAATTCCCCTATCGAAAATCTACGACATACGCCTATGCTTCATAGGGAGATAGCGTCGGAAAAGAGAAGATACCGTCAGAGATAGTATGTGAAGAAAATGTTTGTAAAACAGATAGAACGTACCAGAGCAAGGAAGCAGCAACGGAGACAAAATATTTTCAAGCTGGACAGTTAAAAAAAAAACACAGTTGAAAAGATAATACTATTAGAGATATCATTTTTCTTTTCGCTCCCCACGGGGCATGCACCCATCACTGCGGCTGGTCTCCGTGCATGAAGCATGTACCAAAGCAGGGTTGTGGAGTCCAGACTCCGATTACAGTTTCTTACTAGTCATATAACATTGTGATGAAATCAGTTGTGCACTTTTCATAACTGTCGTTCTCTCCGGCAGTATCATTTAAGTTCTTCATTTTCCTCACTCATCGTCCTATTATTCGGCATATTTAATGCACTTACATTTTTTGCTCTGACCACTCCCTAGACGTGTTTATGTATCGTCAGGTCTATCGTAACAATACAAGGCTAATTAGACAGGTCGGCGGATCATACTTTTATCACTCGTCTAGCCACCGTTGATTGAGTCGATCTGTGTTGACACAAAGTGGTCGCGCACGATCGATGGAAAGAAAGCCAGATTGGCTGTCTAAGAGTTCCGTCTGAGGAATGTACGCAAACACATGTGATATATGTAATCGCTTCCGTTGGACCATCTCTGTATCAATAGTGCAGATGCCTTGTCAGAGGAGACAATATGAGCGGAAGGTATTAGCCCAGGAAATGAGTTCACCAATGCGTTTGTGAGTTTGCATTAAATTGCAATAGAAAGTATTACGGCATATGTGGAAGAAGTCACTCGTTTAAATTTTAAAATTGATATATGAAAACATGCAAGGAAAAGAAATGCTTTAACACCCCGACCCACATAGTTCTAAAGAGCTTACCATTGGTTTAATTTGAGAGCCGGAATAGACTTTGACTTTCATTGGCAAGTTGGTCTAAAAGTACAATCTGGGATTTGAACTGAGAAATGGAAATATAATCTAGCAAACTCGGAGACACAAATCAGACGGCATTGCAACGTCAGATTAGCAACTCCCAGGAGCCAGAGAGACATCGGACTAAGAATTCCAAAATTATAAGTGAGAGATCAAAGTATTTGGGCGTCTTTATAATTTCAAAGAGAACCCGCATTTCTAAATACCAAGACTGTGTACTTAAGGAATCAGAATCACGTCATAAGAGAAAGAATAAAATTTCCCAGACCAGTGTTCGCAGCATCTAATCAAAGTGCGGTGTCCATACATCTGTGCAAAGAGATTGCAGATCCCATTAGGGGTAAGTTGTGAACCTATATTTTACAAATGTGTATTTGACATGTTTTTCTTCCTAAGTGGTTATATATGAGGCTGGGAACCTAAACATTTGAAAATAGTAAATTCATAAACCACTAAAGCAAGCGTTGGTGATTGCTTCATGCTAGTTCATACAGAAAAGCGAAAATAGCAGCAACCCCAAACTCCGAATGGAGCAGTGATGAGTCATCCCGTGTGCATCAAGTGTACCGTATCATTTTGTGAGATATGTAAATTGATAATTGCAATTCAGGCAAGCCATTACCCTCGCGATGTCCAGACTCATTTTCCCCATTAAAGTAACCAGAAGAATAACGATGATTTCTAATCGTATTCCCTGAGTCATACTGTGTATACTCTGGGAGAATAATTATTCAGAGAGGCTAACTTTGGTAGATGGACAGCGAGACAATAAGCCTGTTAATCTTCCAACCCAGTGTACTTAGCAGAGGCATTTGTTCTTTCTATTTTGTCTAAAGTTCGTGGTAAAACTTGACTAAAGTTTTTACGCCACTAGTTGTGAGTCAAGAGGGGGAATTCAACAATAATCGCCTATATTGGACGAGTTGTGTGGAGAAGTGTCCTCATCACAAAAGAATTGACGAAACCATGGCTGCAGGGCTCACTTAGACCAGCTAAGTTCTTATTAAAGGAAACAGAAAAAGGAAAAAATTTTATAAATCCTCACCCAAGTCTCAGTGAAGACAATTTTATATACATCTAAAATTCACCATCATTCCATCGTTATTTTAACCTGTTAAAACTAACTGATTATTAAATTTGTTACATGTTATTTTAAAACAAAACAATCATTGTTGATTCAGTTATTATAGGAATGAAAGCAAACGTATGAGCAAGACTCTTTAATATATATACACATCTAGACATATATTTACATCTATAGAGCAAATACTTATAAAAGAATTTCGCTGGATTTACACCAACTGGGGGTTTGAACGGGCTAAAACCATAGCTAAATTCTTCGCGAAAGGCGACGGATCAGATATAAGTTAATAGTGCTCTGCCCTATGCAGCATTGTTCTTGACTTCTGAAAACATCTTGTGAACACTGCCTTGAGATAGAAGCATCATTATCCTTCTATCTACATCTCTGCCAAGAGTAATCTTATGCGAAGGTAGAAACCTTTGAAGACCCATATTAGATACTCTTGAGTGTTGGCAACTGGTGGACCAGTACTGCAGAGCTAAGGGGAGGCAATCCGTGACAAACGTAACATTCGGAGGCGGACTCCGACTCCATTAAAAACGACCGACTCCACAACCTTGCACCAAAGTACCCATGTGTTATTGCAGCGGTGGTTTTTTTTTTTAGCAATTTATTTCAAATGACAAGTTTTCAGCCTCATGCACATCCTCATAATAGTCACCACGTTTGATGGATCAGTAGTGCTATATGAACACAGAATAATGGGTTGAAATGAAGAACAGTGGAATGTGTTCTTCGATATCATCCTATAAGTCATCAACATCGTTACGGTTAGGAATAAGGTTAGGGTTTAGTGTAAGGTTTAGGATTCTTAAGCGTAACATGAACCCTTACCCCTTATTGCTGCGTCTCTGAATACTTTGTTTAAGGCCGTATCGAATACACGACCCACTATTGTTTATTTCAACCGAATAATGTATGTATGAACTACAAGGGTTTAGCGTGAACCAGCTAACTGAAATAAACTATCAGAGTACACTCTAGGGGTAAACCAGACTGGACCCCACTCTGCTTTCTGGTTACCCTGAGGAGGGTTGTGACAAATCAGTTTCGTCCTTGAGGCAGAAAGATAATAACACACATCGTGAACAGAAGGGAGCTGAAAAATGTCTTTTTTCAATACAGGATATGACGTAAGGGAATGATTTCCTTTTGAAGGTGGTTGACTAAAGCCAATAATCATTGCGTCATTTCTCGTAACTTTTGGAGATTTCTTCTGCATGTATCACCCATCGTCTTATGCAAAGAATATGCATAGAACATTTCTTGTTAAAATGTAAGAGGTATGAACAAATGAGAATACCAATATTAGATTATTTGCAAGCATCCAACTTACCTATAAATATAGAAGAGGTGTTAAGAATAGACAGACCTAGGGAACTGCATAATACAGTCAAACAATATTTAACACGAACACATGTTAATATATGGTGGCTGGGAATGTGAAGGTCTGATGCTTGTTTACAATGCATATGACTTTTAACAGATGAAAGTCAATTAAATATCTGGTAAAGTCCGTTATATAACTGGAACCACCAGGTCTTTACACCCCTCCACTTTAATATTATTCTTGTTCAGAGTTTCTTCTTGATTTTTTTTGTTTGTTGTTTGTTTGTTTGCTTTTTTTTTAATATTTATTTAACAAATAAGCACAATTGTGATTGTCCCTATTTACAATGATTTGACAAATGTGATGCCACTTTCTCATATCGGCAGTTGTTCATATTATTTGGAATTGAAAACAATATTGTCGTAGATTTTTCGATAGGAGTATTAAGACTTGAGTTAGGTCCCTTCTGAATAGATTAGAATATGTGATATACACAGTGAGAGTAGTAAAAAAAAGAAATAGATTTTCCCAAGAGTGCAGTGGTAGCGAATCAAATAGAGCTGTCCCCTGAAAACAAGAATCTTCTCTCTCTCTCTCTCTCTCTCTCTCTCTCTCTCTCTCTCTCTCTCTCTCTCTCTCTCTCTCTCTCTCTCTCTCAGGCCTATCTTCTACGACAGATATATAAGAGTCAGACAGACTATTGACAACATATGTTACTATGTATGAACATACCACTCACGTGCACACTCCTTCAAGTGACAACAGTTAGACACACAGACGTGGGAAAACTATACCAATACTTATGTAAATACTCTAGAACGAGCTGACCAACACGCTGATTAGTTCCAGAGAGATTTTATTTATCATCTATAAAATCTTCTCACAACACCAAAACAAAACAAAAATACATCAAGGAAAACATATGCACATAGTCATACAATATCAAGAAAATGCTACAAGGTTGATAGCCCCGCTATGGTCTTAACTCTAGGTTTAGCCCACAGCCCCGTTAGGATGACAGATGATGGCCCAAAGAGTTATAGATGCATGTGGTTAGGGTCTAATATTGTCCCCCTTTGAAGGTATAGACTGACTTTGACAGCAGTATCTATTCTAACGTAACACGTTACTTAAGCAGCAAATCTCGCCTAAGAAAAAAACACATATAACAAATGAGGGTATTATACACCGAACCTCCTTCCGTCACTTTCACTCGATTCTTTCATCAGGGCCCTGATATACTTACAATCTGGTTGTGGTTTCGCCGGCTGGCGCAAATGTTGGACACTCACACTTTTTATCTGTTACTGTCGTTTACTGAAAACAGATCCCAGCTCTGCAGATTTGTTTGTTGGTTTCATTAAAATGGATCTGGGGAGCGTCTGCTTCAGGCGATAGTTATTTCAGACTAAAGTTAATGTCACTTGACTCCCGAGGTAAGAATTAGGCTTACGAGCACAAAATGTCAGAACACGAAGTTTCCCTTAATTAGGAAGATGACCGGTGGACAACCTCTCTCAAAACAGAAAATCTTGGTTCCCCACTCACTTGTCAACAATGTCGGAAAGTTTATGTCATAGATTGTAATTATTCTCGCCGCCAGGCAGAAAATTTTCGTAGAGTTTATGGAAGAAATTAAGATCTGGTTCACAGGCCCAGTATTGATCATTACAGTCTTTGAAAAAAAAACCCGTTATTGGGATATAGTATTTCTGTCTAACTTGCACCGTCAGATCAGTGTTACTTGAGAAACCCACGTGGTTCAAAATAAGGACTGTCTATTTCTTCACAATTATGAACTCTTATTAAATGCTGGTAAAGTTCGGGTCACCCCCAGTATTTCACTGTATAAAAAGAAAAGCACATATAAATCATTTTCATATTTTGTACCCAGTATAACTTACATTTAAAACAGCAAGCCTACAGCTTGACTTATATTTAAACTTCCGGTGAAATAAGTTATATAAAGTCGATCATCAGGAATTAGGAATATGGTGAGTATTCCGTCAATATTCACTGATGTCGCGTCTAGCATTTTATAAGTTTGATATAAAATATTCTCGACTGAGTATTAGCCGTTAAATTAAATTCCTTATAGCTACTAGTTTGTTAAGCTTAGACATATTATTTATTCTGCTTTCCACTGTATGCGTCACTAGAAAATAATACAGACTTATAAATTATGCACTCAGTTCAAAAGAATCTAGTTAAAATGAAATGAGCGATTTAACGCTTTAAACACTTTAAACCCTACACACAATACTAGATATATAATATTAATATACCTCAAGCACAGCACTACGATGTCACAACGAAACTAAGAGATATCACTTATAAATTTAAGTGTTCTAGAACGAAGTGCCCACGTCTACTGTAAAATGTAGAATGAGTGAAGTGAGTTACAAACTCGGGCCAATATCTTAAAATTAGACAAAGGGCCCCAACTCTTTCGCCAAGCGAAATTATCTCCCCTTCTCTAACACCCTGCGTCAGCTTCCCTCATGTCGTAACAGCCATCAGTGACCGAGAGTACGAGTGAGTTGCAAATCCCAGACAGCCTGTCTCCAGTGCGGAGCGATTTTTCACACTACGCCGGGTTTTTCTAACGAAAAACCTCATGCTTTTCTGCAAACTGTAGACAGCTGTCTGTCTGCCATGCCCCGATGGAGCGAATTCTCACACCCCCCGCCCGGGGACACTGGTCAGTCAGCACTCTGACCGGGGAAACTGCAGACGTATGTCTGGCGAGAACTGTATATTCACAGCTATGGTTCGACCGGCAGAGCTGACATCTACGTAATCAAGTTACTCGTGCGATTCTCAGTTTTGAGAAAAGAAACAGGTACAGTTTGAGAATACAGAAGAAAATATTTTCCGCACCCGAGTGATGCGAAAAATACAGGAAAAACCAGTACGGAAAGATAATAAAATAAAAGGATTCGGGTGAGAGAATAGGAAGAAGATGTAGGTAATTTAATGATATAAAGACCTACGTGACAGGACGTCCCCCCTTAAGATATGGAAGCCCTCCATGTCTACGGTATGGAATTAAATTTCCTATAACCGTAGCTTCGGGGTGTCTGTCTTCTTCCCTCTCATCTCCCCCTCCATCTCTTCAATATCTACTCAAGTCTACTCCCCAAAGTTTCCTTCCTCTGGAATGTCTCCCATGCGCGCTTGAAAGAGCGTCGCCGCTTCTGACATTTTTGAAAGATTTCCTGTGATAGCGGTGGAATATCCCTGCCACTATCATCATCTTCGTCAGCTCTGGCGATCGTCAGGAGATGGTCGGAGGTTGGCACTGGTCTTTCCAAGTATCTCTTTAAGAGATTTAAATGGAAAACCTTTTCCATTCCTTGAATAGATATCTGGTAGTTAGCCTTAGAAATCTTTTTCAGGACGGTAAACGGCCCTTGCCATCCGATCTTCAGTTGGTCTGTCTCATCCGCCTTCTCGTCTGTCAGAGACTGAAGTAAGGCTTCAAGTGGGCCCTTAATGGGTCTGCCGAATAAGAGTGTAGCTGGCGGAAATCCTGTGGAAGTATGAGGAGATTCTCTGTAGCCAAATAACGCTGCAGGAATACAAAGATCCCAATCTTCAGGTTTCACTTGTGCCAGCTTACTTAGCATCATGTTGAGGTTTCCATTAACACGTTCCACGAGCCCATTTCCGGCCGGAGTATATGGCTTTGTGTAGATGTGTTTGGTCCTCAAGATCTTCACGATCTCATCCATCAACAGGTTTCGGTATGGGGATCCGTTATCCGTCAACACTTGCTGAGGGAATCCCAACCGAGTGAAAATCTGCACGAGGGCTTCTTCAACATGCTTGGCATCTGCGCATGTTAGCGGGATAGCTTCTGCCCATAAAGTGCATGTATCGACTAAGGTCAGGATGAACCTGTTCCTTCTTTTAGTCCTTTCGAAAGGCCCTAAAATGTCGATCACAACCCGTTCGAATGGTGTTCCCATTATTGGCATTTCACCCATGTGGACTGGGGGTGTCCGTTGCTTGGATGGTACACGTTGGCACTGGGCACAGGATTTGACGTACCTGATAATATCAGTGTTTACTCCTGGCCACCAATAATGAGTGGTTATACGTTGGTTTGTGGCGTTCTGTCCCATGTGTCCGCTGAAGGGAAGAGAGTGCCCCATTTCTAGGATTTGGCTTCTGTACTGTTTCGGTACTAGGAGCTGGTTGTAACCTTGGTCAGGCTTGCCCGTTCTCCGATAAAGTACGCCATCCTCGGAAAAAATGTCCCCGTGCTGTTTGGGTTCCTTAGCCATGGGCAGTTTCCTAAAGCAGGGTGCCAAAGTAGGGTCCTTGTATTGCGCTTCTTTAAGTTCCATAGGTAACAAATTAGGCGCAGGCTCCCGTTCCTTCTTGGTTTGCCCTCTTGTAGTTACTGCTGCCACAATCGGCTCTTCCGGTTTACCAATACACACGTATCTCCCGCCAAGTATGACTTGGTAGATGGGATCATCCATAACAGCCGCTTTGATCACGCCTCTGACAAAGTCAGAGTGTATCTCCACCAATGCGATGGGAAGCGCTGTAGGTGCATCACTCTTACGAACTCCACAAAGTTGGACGGTCTCTGCTGTCTCTTGACCGGGTTTGACCAGGTTTCTGGCAACAATGCAATCGTAAGAAAGCCCCGTGTCAAATAAGCAAGAAGTTTGAGAACCGTTCAAAATAACAGAACCTCGCGTTGAGGGTGTATCCCCAACAGGTTGGGAATCACTCTCAATAATTCCGCCTTGCGAGACTGTCAATAAGCATCCGATGCGTTTCGGCTCGGTGTGCTCGGTCTGATCATATGTCCCGTGCTCAGGGGTTCTCCCTTTGCCACCTTGTCCTTTCTGGCTGCGCTGCCATGTAGAGCGGTCGGGTTGATCAGACTGTTTGGGGTGGTTGGGGTACTTGTTCTTGTAGAACTTGGATTTTTCCGGAGGGGGGTTTTGAGGTCCAGTTTCTCTGTGGTTATTTTGGTTAGAAGCCTGAGAAGATTGCTCTAGGTTATTTTTTCGAAAATGCTCCTCTGTCGGTTTCCGCTTTGTGGCCGGTAGTTCAGCCAGCGCATTGTGATAACGCTCAGACTTTTCCAAAATGTCTTCAAGTTTTTCTGCCCCCTGCTCAGCGAGAAATCTCCGGGTATCCGCAGACAATGTGTTCTTTATTTGTTCTAGATATCCCTTTAGACGAGATGAGAACTGGTGAAAAGTTTCAGAATTCTCTTTTCTGCTGTTGCGAAACAGTTGCAAAAACTTTCGCGCATTCATTTCAAAACGCTCCAGTAACGCTACCTTCAACAGATCATAGTTGTCTTGTTGGCTGCTCTCCTGTTTTGCATACACATCGTAAGCAGAACTTTTCAAAGCCTGGGAAAGCTTCATATTCCAACGCGACCTCTCCAAACCGTACAGAGTTGCAATTTTCTCAAATTTTTCTAGCCAAGTGTCAATCTTCTCATTGGGACAAGGGAAAGACTCAAGAGTGAAAGACATAGCGTTGAGTTGAAGAGATTGAGTGTTAGAAGGATCAGTTAAGGAAGAATGAGGAGAAGACTCTCCATTGCTGGAGGTAGAGGCGGCACCACGACTTTGGAATTCCAGGGTTTTAAGAGCTAACTCATGCTGTCTCTCTTCTCTCTCCTTCTCATGCTGTCTCTCCTTCTCTCGTTCCTCATGCTGCATCCTGCGAATTTCCATTTCCTCATCCATCTTCTTCTGCTGTAAATCTGCGGCTGCTTTTTCCCTCGCTTCCGCTGCTTTCCTCTCCGCATCATATCTGTCCAGTTCGTCTCTGACAAAAGCTTTCGCTTCCTCTCCTTCCAGTCCCTCCTCTCTCGCTTCGTCCCTGAGAAGTTGTCTAAGCTTTGCCCTCTCGGCCATATTAGGTCAGTGGCTGAGACGTAGACGAGAAAGAAAATAGGAAAAAGGATACACTGGTTCCTACCACTTACGAGAAAAAAATACCAAAAATCAAAAGATGATATATTCAACCCTGGGATACCTCCTCCAAAAATAAAAATCTAACTATCGCTGCTATTAATCGGCAATAAAGCACCTAATGCAAAACACGACTACGCCAACTAAATGGTAGTTAAGATTACTTCTGAAAAATAAGTTGCTACAGTGGAAAAGCAAAATAATTATTGCAAAAATTAAAGAGAAAAATAATCCCTTAATTTTTAATCCACTATCAAGTTCACCCCCTGAAGACAGTTAGGGTAAGGGAGGCAATTAATCTGGACAAATAGTCCGAAACGCACTCCTTAACTTTAGTTCAAACACCTTCCTGCTTCAGAACCCTTGTGAATGTTATACACTCACAAAACTTTACCAGCGTTTAGTATTACAAATCAACAATAACATATATTCCGACAAAATCCACCTGTAACTCAAATGTATATTATTTAAAATGCTGTGGAAAAAAAAACTTATCAGTTTGTGTGGTCAGCACGCCCGTAAACAGATCGTTAGTCTAGGGGATAAATTATTTTTAAAAGATACAAAACTCACAAGACATCACACTCTTACTCTATTTCAGAATAAAGAATCTTAAGTTCAAAATCCAGATAGACAAGTCAACATTTGTCGTACTCGTCTTCCTATTCTAAGTTCAAAAACCGGAAACGAGCAACCATTTGTCGTACTCGTCTTCCTATTCTAAGTTCAAAAATCCTACGGACGAGCCCCCATTTGTCGTAGATTTTTCGATAGGAGTATTAAGACTTGAGTTAGGTCCCTTCTGAATAGATTAGAATATGTGATATACACAGTGAGAGTAGTAAAAAAAAGAAATAGATTTTCCCAAGAGTGCAGTGGTAGCGAATCAAATAGAGCTGTCCCCTGAAAACAAGAATCTTCTCTCTCTCTCTCAGGCCTATCTTCTACGACAGATATATAAGAGTCAGACAGACTATTGACAACATATGTTACTATGTATGAACATACCACTCACGTGCACACTCCTTCAAGTGACAACAGTTAGACACACAGACGTGGGAAAACTATACCAATACTTATGTAAATACTCTAGAACGAGCTGACCAACACGCTGATTAGTTCCAGAGAGATTTTATTTATCATCTATAAAATCTTCTCACAACACCAAAACAAAACAAAAATACATCAAGGAAAACATATGCACATAGTCATACAATATCAAGAAAATGCTACACAACCGCTCTCAAAACAGAAAGTCTTGGTTCCCCACTCACTTGTCAACAATGTCGGAAAGTGTATGTCAAGAAATTAAGATCTGGTTCACAGGCCCAGTATTGATCATTACAGTCTTTGAAAAAACCCGTTAGTGGGATATAGTATTTCTGTCTAACTTGCACCGTCAGATCAGTGTTACTTGAGAAACCCACGTGGTTCAAAATAAGGACTGTCTATTTCTTCACAATTATGAACTCTTATTAAATGCTGGTAAAGTTCGGGTCACCCCCAGTATTTCACTGTATAAAAAGAAAAGCACATATAAATCATTTTCATATTTTGTACCCAGTATAACTTACATTTAAAACAGCAAGCCTACAGCTTGACTTATATTTAAACTTCCGGTGAAATAAGTTATATAAAATCGATCATCAGGAATTAGGAATATGGTGCGTATTCCGTCAATATTCACTGATGTCGCGTCTAGCATTTTATAAGTTTGATATAAAATATTCTCGACTGAGTATTAGCCGTTAAATTAAATTCCTTATAGCTACTAGTTTGTTAAGCTTAGACATATTATTTATTCTGCTTTCCACTGTATGCGTCACTAGAAAATAATACAGACTTATAAATTATGCACTCAGTTCAAAAGAAACTAGTTAAAATGAAATGAGCGATTTAACGCTTTAAACACTTTAAACCCTACACACAATACTAGATATATAATATTAATATACCTCAAGCACAGCACTACGATGTCACAACGAAACTAAGAGATATCACTTATAAATTTAAGTGTTCTAGAACGAAGTGCCCACGTCTACTGTAAAATGTAGAATGAGTGAAGTGAGTTACAAACTCGGGCCAATATCTTAAAATTAGACAAAGGGCCCCAACTCTTTCGCCAAGCGAAATTATCTCCCCTTCTCTAACACCCTGCGTCAGCTTCCCTCATGTCGTAACAGCCATCAGTGACCGAGAGTACGAGTGAGTTGCAAATCCCAGACAGCCTGTCTCCAGTGCGGAGCGATTTTTCACACTACGCCGGGTTTTTCTAACGAAAAACCTCATGCTTTTCTGCAAACTGTAGACAGCTGTCTGTCTGCCATGCCCCGATGGAGCGAATTCTCACACCCCCCGCCCGGGGACACTGGTCAGTCAGCGCTCTGACCGGGGAAACTGCAGACGTATGTCTGGCGAGAACTGTATATTCACAGCTATGGTTCGACCGGCAGAGCTGACATCTACGTAATCAAGTTACTCGTGCGATTCTCAGTTTTGAGAAAAGAAACAGGTACAGTTTGAGAATACAGAAGAAAATATTTTCCGCACCCGAGTGATGCGAAAAATACAGGAAAAACCAGTACGGAAAGATAATAAAATAAAAGGATTCGGGTGAGAGAATAGGAAGAAGATGTAGGTAATTTAATGATATAAAGACCTACGTGACAAATATATATCCTAATTATAACCCATCAGAGGTTGAACGAGATATTTTTCTTCATTAATATAAAAAAATGATTGAAGGCGCGAAGTGATACCATCATATTCAATGTATCGGAAAACATAATTAATATACTGAATAAGCCACACAATATATCCTAATTATAACAGTGCTGTCGTGACAGGAAAGTGAGACTGGAAAGGGGGAAAGGAAGGGGGGGGGGGGGGGGGTTGTCTCGTTATGGTTTGTGACGGTATTGCCTCCCCTGCTTTGCAGTAGTGGTCCAACAATGGCCAAAACTCAAGAGTATCTAATATGGGCTTCAAAGGTGTCTACATTCGCACAAGATTACTCTTGGCAGATATGTAGATAGAAGGTTAATGACGCTTCTAGCACAAATTAGTTTCACAAGATATTCAGATAAGCGAAAACAATGCTGCGTTTGGCTCAGCACGTTAATTCTAGAATCTGCCGACAACTTTTGTGAAGGATTAGGCAATGGTTTATGTTACCTCGTTTAAGCCCCCACCTATGATTAACTCAGTGGAATTCTTATTGTTCTGGTATAGCTCTGTTTAGAGTGTGTGTAGTAAATTGACTGAGACAAACATGCCGTAACTTTAAAATAATTAAATCGAAGTTACATTTGTAAAATTACAAATAACAAAATTTATTAATCACTTAAGCTTTAACGGTTTGAAAATAAGTTGAAAAGTTTCATCATTGATGGATAATAGAGACGATGGAAAAAGTTCACTTTGGAATCTTATATATGGAACTTAGCTGCCAATGAAGGTTCTGCTGCATCTGATGGATTGGTTCTTTTTACACTGCTCCCGCTCGTCACTGGTCAAGGTTGTCGGGTGTAGCTCGTTTCCCAGAAATGTCAAGGAGAGTCTATAAAGTTGGTCCTTCGTCTTAAAGTGTAGACCACGTGTCCCTTATTGTTCCAGAGATTGTACTTTCTGCTTTCGGAATTCACATGGTAATATACATATATTTGTTACTTCACATGTTAGTAATAAAATATAGAATGTAAAATCACAACTTACGTCAATCCTGGCTCACAGACGTTTTGCTCAGATGAATAAAAGGCACTGGCAGTTGCCTTTTTACACGTGTACTTGGGGTCGTTAATTTGAACTTTAATTCCCTTTCTGACTCCGTTTGTTTCCTTCAGTTTCCTCATACAGCGGCTTTCCTTATTAAAATTATAGATATTTCCTGGGCTCAATTGTAAGTACTGGTGAATACTCCAAAAAAAGGGTGTCCAGTCTGATAAATGGAAATTATGAATTCTAACTGGCATGTCTGGTTTCTTTGGCAAGCGTGAATCCCACAGTGAAAAAAAAAATCCACTGAAATGTGTCAGGTTATATTCACTGTCTTACCTCACCCTGTTGGTTATGGAGCTCAAATGATCAGCCAATCTGATTTGAATATGTTGCATGACTCATCTAGTGCACAATTTCAAACATTACTTTTCTGAAAATGGGCTGTAAATATCCGACTGCCGGCAGGCGAACTTACAGACATATCGGTAGCCTCACACAACAATGTGTGTAAGATGTAACATATTATTACTTTCGCTAAAGTAATGTCTTGTCTGTTGCTTGATTGCACACAAAATCCGTCTCTTTACAACCTTGGCGGAGTCGCACCCGTGCCTTATCAGTGATTAAGCAGATTGCGCGGGGCGATGTACGTGTTAATCTGTGTACTGATATCGGCCGCGCCTGCGCTTAACCAACTTGGTTGTCGATAATGTTCTCTCATCCGCCCCTTCAAATGTTTAGTATTATCATCCATCAGGAGTGTCAGATAAACAGACAAGACCCAATATACTGAAAGTAGCGAAAGAATGTAGATACAAAATATCTGCTCCAGGGGACAGAGAAAGAAAAGGGTGCGACTCGGAAAAATCACAATATCAATACAAAATGCACCGATTACTGCCGTAGTGAAACAGAGATTAGGAAGAAGAAGGGGTCGCCCCAATCCATTCTGTGACATGGTTGTTGGTGACTGATGATTGGTGGATTGGGTGTCATCATGGACTCCCACTCGTCTGCGGCTCCCCCCCCCCCCCTTGTTAACAACATGGCAGTTGTTTGTTATAATTTTTGTTCTTTTTAAATAAGAAAAAAATTAACCCGTTCAACCTTTGATGGGTTATAATTACGATATATAGTGTGGTTAATTAAGATAATAATTTAGATTTCTTTAACAAAATATGGTATCATCTGCCCACTCCACTAAGTCCACATAGAGTAAATCAAAAATTTAAAATTGTGTGAATGTATGTGTGTTTTTGTGCCCCCCCCCCCCCCCCCCCCCAAAAAAAAAAAAAAAAAAATTAACAGTAATACCTCTTTTTGTCCTTTTTTCCAGGAAACTTTCTCTCACTCTATCCCTTTCCCATCCTCTACGTAAAAAAAAAAAAATCAGAGGCCGCTGGCAATAACTGAGGTATATCGTGCCGCAATCAATTATTTGTTGGTTGTGTAACTGCTGACTCCGTTAGGTTTAACTCAAATCTAAACCGCATATGCGAAGAATTAAACAAGAATAAATACAAACAATGCACTCACTAGAAGAGCTGAAAGGTAAGAGAAACTGACTTTAATAACACAGCCCTACAAAAAAAAAAAAAATTTTTTTTGGTGCCAAACATTTTACTCTTGATTGTACACAAATGAGGCCTGCTCAATCCAAATATCACATTTACTTGTCTGTAGCAGCTCTAGTTTTTGAGATACAGACATTTTTGTATTTCATTAATACAGGGTGACCCAAAAAAACGGGCCCGCGCGCGGGCCTGTTATTTTTTTTTTTTTTTGGGTCACCCTGTATTATTACAATATTTTCTATAAAAGGCTCTGTAAAAAAAACTATTGCTTTCTAGTCCTTTACAAAAGAAAACTGCTTGTGTACTCTCAGTTTCAGTTTTTCATGAATCTTCCCAGAATTGCCTTTTTTAGATTTTAAGCCACTGCATGCATGTTAGTATGCTACTTATTTTATTACACTTCTAACAGAGAATGGCATCATCTTCAAGAAGAGCATGTTTTCTTTCATTGCATTCATTTTGTTATATTTGTGGAGAGTACACTTTCAAAGAAGAACATAGGAAGCATATTACTGTTTTTGTGAAAAAGGCATACTTTGCTTACTTTAAAGTAAAACTAAGTGACCAGGACAAGTCTTGGGCTCCTCATATTGTTTGCAAAACATGTGTTGAACACCTGCGACAGTGGACTTGTGGGAAAAGAAAATGTTTAAAATTTGGAATTCCAATGATTTGGAGAGAGCCCAAGAACCACTATGATGACTGTTATTTCTGTGTTGTGAATATTAAGGGAATTAATGGGAAAAAATCACATAAAGTTGAAATATCCAGATTTAGATTCTGCTAGGCGACCTGTTCCACACGGAGATGACATACCAATTCCAACTTTCAGTCAGATTTCGGATTCCCTGCTAGAAGATGAGACAGCAGTGGCATGTGGAACGACAAGTGACAGTGATAGTGATTTCGAAGATGATTTTTCAGATGCTCAACGCTTCGACCAGCTTGAACTAAATGATCTAATCCGAGATCTATGTCTCTCCAAGGAATCTTCAGAACTTTTGGCTTCAAAATTGAAAAAAAAAAAATTACTGACTGCTGAAACAAAGGTTACATTTTATCGCAGCAGAGAGCAAGGTTTTATTCCATTCTTTTGTAAAGAAAACAACCTTGTGTTTTGTACTAATGTAGGAGGTCTTGTTAACAAAATGGGTGTAAGTTATACACCAGATGAATGGCGACTTTTCATTGACAGCTCTAAAAGAAGTTTGAAGGGGGTTCTCTTACACAATGGTAACAAATATGGCTCAATTCCAATTGCTCATTCTACTACAATGAAGGAGGAGTATGCTACAATGAGCACAGTTCTGGAAAAATTGAAGTATTTAGAACATAACTGGATGGTTTGTATAGATCTTAAAATGATGAACTTCTTGCTTGGCCAGCAAATGGGATTCACCAAATATCCATGCTTTATATGTTTGTAGGATAGCAGGGCAAAAGATATGCACTGGACAAAGAAACAATGGCCGTTGAGAGATGAATTTAAAGTTGGAGAAAAAAATATTGTCAATAAGCCTCTCATTGATCGAAAAAGAGTTCTACTGCCACCATTACATATAAAGCTTGGCTTGATGAAGCAATTTGTTAAGGCACTGAACAAAGATGGTACCTGTTTTAATTACTTATGCAAATAGTTTCCAGAATTGAGCATAGACAAACTTAAAGCTGGAATTTTTGATGGACCTCAAATTAGAAAGTTAATAAACGATCCAAATTGTATTGATTCCATGAACAAAACAGAGTCCACAGCCTGGTCATCATTTGTTTTAGTTGTGCAAAACTTTCTGGGTAACTTTAAAGCAGACAATTATTCTGAATTAGTTGGAAATATGCTGTCGAGATTTTGTGAACTTGGATGCAACATGAGCATAAAATTGCATTACCTCCATAACCATTTACATTTATTTCCGGAGAATCTCGGCGATTTTAGTGAGGAGCAAGGTGAAAGATTTCACCAAGATATAAAAACAATGGAAGAGAGATACCAGGGACTTTGGGATGCCCACATGATGGCAGATTACTGTTGAACCCTTAAGCGTGATTGTCCGGGCATATCACATTCCAGGAAGTCCTCGAAAAGATCCTTTTTGCGTGTTGACTAAACAAGTGCTAGTGATAAAGTTTTATTACATTTTTGGTAATATATGCACAGTAATTACATATAATATGAATGCAGACTAAAGTCAAAATGCCACTGATAGCACCTAACTCTAGGATTGTACATAAAATTTGCCCTACTAATATGGTCATTCTTAGTTATCTCAAAAACTAGAGCTGATAGAAAAAATCTGATTACATTTTTGGAATAAGCAACCCAAAATTACCCAAGAACAGCTATAAAATTTAAGGCACCAAAATGTGTGTATATCAGTGTAATCAATTTTCTGAGGATACAAGATGCTGATCATATACATATAATTGACACGTTGAATTACACGGCTGTTTGATGAAACACACTGAGGAATCTGACCTCTAGCATAGCTCATCAGTTATTTACATGAAACCATGAAAAGAAAGTATGTAAGAGAAGATCTTAAAAGTCTCAATTTGCTCGGCATCCATTGCTATTTATCACTCCGCTAGTAGATCTCACTAAAATCAGCGATTAGTGTATATTTATTTTTGTTATTTTTAATTATAATGGCAGTTTGATTTTTGCTTTGGAGTTTTGTTTATAAACTCTCTTTATTTGTTGTAATGTCTCAAGCATTGGATTTTTCTTTCTTTGTGTGTGCCTATGCCGGTCCCAAGCCCGGATTAAAAAGGAGGAGGGCGGCCTGCATGGAGGCCGTAAGGAGGCAGCCCCTCCACCATGCAAAGGCACAACAGGCCAATCACCTGTTTGTCTTAAAACCTGATTATGCGAAACGTAAGAGAGAAAACCGGACTGATTCGAAAGGCGACGAACTGGAACGGACTACGACTTATGGAACTTGGAACACAAGAAGTATAAATGGGAAGGAAGAGTAGCTGGTGGAAGAGATGAGGAAAGCAAAACTAGAAATCCTGGCTATAACAGAAACAAAGAAAAAAGGACAAGGAGTCATGGATCTCGATGGCAACACGCTGCTCTACAGTGGTGTACCCACAACTGAAAGAGCTAAAGGGGGCGTGGGTTGCATTGTGGCCAAAAACCAGAAAGATAGTATCAAGGGATGGAACTTTGTCTCGGAGCGCATTATGGTCTTAAAACTAAAAGAAGGAGAAACCATAGTCAACCTGGTCATAGTGTATGGGCCAAATGAGGATGAGAGAGCAGAGGTCAAGGAGGAATTCTTCGAGCTGCTTCAAAGGACAGTGGATGACTGCCTAGATGAAGTTATCATGCTCGGAGATTTTAATGCCAGAGTTGGAAATGACCATGCTAGATGGGGTGGAGTTATCGGAAGATATGGAGAAGATACTCTCAATGACAATGGAAAACGACTCCTTAGATTCTGCAGTGAGCAGAATCTGATCATTACAAACACGGGGTTCCCCCATAAGCGCATACATGCGTGCACTAGATGTGAACCAACAAAGAATGAGAAGTCAGTGATCGACTATGCCATTGTTTGGAGAAGCTCATTCAAATATGTCCGAGTCTGGAGGGGGCCAGAGATTGGAAGTGATCACTACCTGCTAACAATAAAAAAAACAACTGAAAGAGTTGCTCAGCCTAGGAACTGCCCAACATCACGCAAGAAACCAAGTAAACGAGCGGGAGAAATGAGCATTAGGACCTACAAGCTGAGAGAGCCAGAAATTAAGACCAGATATCAGGGGCTTATTGCTGCAGCGGTGAGCAACACAGAAGAACGACCGGATGACTTGGAAACCCTCTGGATTAAATTCAAGGATATCATAAAGACAGCTGCTGCAGAAGCATGCGGTGAAGTCCGACTTGGGAACAAGAGAAAGAGGACACCTTGGTGGATAGAGGAAGTCAAAGAGAAAATATGAGAGAGGAAAATGGCATGGAAACAATACTTAGGAGCTAAAAACACAACAGGACAAATGGAAAAATATAGAGAATATGTGACACTCAGAACAGAAGCAAAGAACAAAGTGCTAGCAGCAAAACAGAAGTCCTGGGAAGAATTTGGAGAAAAGCTAGAAAAAGATGCACAAGAAAACCAGAAATTGTTCTATAAGACTCTAAAGAACATGAGGAAGGAAAAACAATGCCCTCTCAAATTTATAAAGGACAAGCAAGGCAAATTGCTTACTGCCCCGAAGGAAGTAATGGAAAGATGGAAAGAATATTTCTCAGAACTCCTGGATGGTGAGCATGGTGAAGCATCAGAAATGATAAACACTAGTACAGAAGAGAAAACCAATGATGGTGAAGATGACATAAAGATGGAAGAACTGAAGGCAGCACTGGAGAAAATCAAGATGGGCAAAGCAGCAGGGCATGATGGTATAACACCAGAAATGGTTAAGTACATGGGAGAATCAGGCGACCTACTACTCATAAGGGTTTTATAGGCAGCGTGGTACAACAAGACCATACCAAAGGATTGGGAGATTGCCATCATAACACCAATTTTCAAAAAGGGTGACAATCGACAGTGTGGAAACCATAGAGGCAGTGTCCCTGGTAAAATCTACTCTAGAATCCTAGAGCAGAGACTCCGACGCCTAGCTGAGCCACAATTGGATGAGGTCCAGTGCGGATTCCTAGCAAACCGAAGTACTCAAGACCTAATCTTCACACACAGACAGCTGAGTGAAAAGGCCCTTGAGTATAAGAGTGGGATCCATCTTTGTTTCATAGATCTGGAAAAGGCGTCTGACAGGGTCCCCTGGAACAATCTTTGGGACTGTTTGGCAAGGAAGAATATTCCAGCACCTCTGATTCATGCTATACAGAGCTTCTACAAGTCTTGCAGAAATTATGTGAGGACAGCAAACCATAAGTCAGAAGAGTTCAGGACCACCACTGGTGTAAGACAAGGTGATATCCTATCACCTTACCTTTTCATACTCGTCATGGATGATGTCATCAAGGCATGTAAGGAGAGAACAAGAAAGTATTCAGTGGGGTACTGGAAGATGAGACAGGTCTATATTTCGGAGCTGGCATTTGCTGATGATGTTGCCCTGATTGCTAAATCAGAGGCACATCTCCAATCCAACCTGCAAGTCTGGAAGGAAGAGCTGGAGAAGAGAGGGATGGTCATAAGCAGCTCTAAAACAAAATCCATGGTGATATCACGAGAAGAAAGAAGACATCAGATTAAGCTGGGAGAACAGGTCCTGGAGCAGGTCGACCACTTTAAATATCTCGGTGCTATTATAGACCGAAAGGGAGGCATCAAAGAAGGCCACTCGAAAAGCAGCAGCTGGGAGACTTTTTCAGGCCATAAATCGAGGATTCCTCAGCAAGAGAGAGGTTGGTAAGAAAACGAAGATGGCTGTATACCGCTCCATCTATGTCCCAGTCTTGACATATGGATGCGAGTCATGGGCAATGACTACAACCCACAAAAGCCAGATCCAAACCTCAGAAATGAGGTATCTGAGGAAAGTGGTTGAAGTATCAAGAAGAGACATGGTACGCAACCAGACGATACGTCAAGGTCTTAAATCCTACCCCCTGCAGACGCAAGTAGAACAGTCCCAATTAAGATGGTTTGGCCATGTCTGCTGAATGGGAGAAGATCGGCTACCACGACAAGCATGGGAAACAAAGAGCCAAGGATCCAGACCCCCAGGACGACCCAGAGTCCGCTGGGAGGACAACATTAGACAATCTTTGAAGGACCGAGGACTAGAATGGAACCAGGCCAGGAGGACGACAGCCGATAGGATAGCCTGGCGCTCTCTCTTCCAAACCTCTACACCTCACGGTAGAAGGGGAACGACTAAGTAAGTAAGTAAGTAAGTGTGTGTGTGTTTTTTTTATTTTACACTTACTGGTTAATATGTCGTCTACATGTCGTGACTGCTCTGGGTTTTTGCATTTAAATTATGCCTTTATATGGTTCTGAAGATATCTCTTTTTTTCTACGCCCGTTTTTCCAGCCAAAGTGGGCGCGTTGGATATGGGTAAGGGAGAGATACTAAGAACAATTAATGATCGTCTCTTAGAGAATGACACTGCAATCGATGAATCATAAAGACTAAGATTGCTGGAATTTGACATAAAACGTAAGACTTGCAGGAATGGGCGTTTGAGAGGATGCATCAGCGTGCAACCTGAACAATGAGCATTCATACCCATCGACATTTATTGAGGGAGACTGAGCACCAATGGGTTTGCCCTAAGTGCAATGACATTGATTCTGATCAACAATAATAAATCTCTGGCACTCAAAATCTCTACATTCCTTTCATAGCAGAGAGATGAAACTCGGCATGTAGCTCTTCTTCTTTGTATATTTTAATCTTGAAAATTTTGATTGGCACTGACTTAGTCATTTTTTATATAATAATTAAAACAATGTCAAATAAGGTAACAATAACTCCATTAATATAATCATTTTAAAGGAAGGCTAATAAATAAATGCAAATATAGACTGTGATTCGTATTGAAAGAGACAGCTATCGGACGTTGAATGATTATGTGTCGATTAAATAAATATGGATGATTGCAACCCACAAAAGCCAGCTCCAAGGCTCAGAAATGAGGTATCTGATGTAGGCGGTTGAAGTAACAAGGAGAGACATGGTCCGCAACCAGATGATATGGCAGAGCCTCAAAACCCAGTCCCTGCAGACCCAAGTGGAACAGTTTGATGACAAATATGGGAATCTAAGAGCCAGGGATCCACACCTCCAGGATGATCCAGAGTTCACTGGGAGGACAACAATAGACAATCCCTGAAGGGCCAATGACTAGACTGGAAGCAGACCAGGAGAAAGACGCTGATAGGATAGTATGGCGTTCTCTTTGGCAAACCTCTACACCCCAGCGTCGAAGAGGAACGACTAAGTAAGTAAGTTAAATAATAATTTTTCTTCAAACAACTAAGTCACTGAGTCTTTTGTTTTAAATACAGCTGTAGTGATGAAGACAAACTTTCATGTGAGCTAAGTTGATTCTTTTTAAATAAATTGATTCTATTCATTCACCGCCCATCAGCTCCCCAGGAAACATGTGCCATCAACAAACGTATACTAAGTCTTCCTGTCACGTGCCATCAACAAACGTATACTAAGTCTTCCTGTCCCGTGCCATCAACAAACGTATACTAAGTCTTCCTGTCACGTGCCATCAACAAACATATACTAAGTCTTCCTGTCACGTGCCATCAGGTCAAGGTCTATCCACATCTCATCTATATGTCAACCTTTCTTTTCCTCTTCCGCTCGTTATTGTCTATGTGAATAATTTATTTTATATCCATGTAACATTACTATATAATGTAATGTATGTGAGAATATACCTGTATACTGTACTTTTGAAATATGTAATGTATTTGTTTGCTTAAATGTGATGACGTGTAAGAGAATGAGTAGATATACATTTTTTACTGCTCGAAGATTTTTTTCTGCTATAGAAGTGCGTAAGAAATTATTATTATTTTTTCATTTTCTCTCAAGAATGTACGGATATAAGCGAGAATGTGTTTATGTAATTTTTGAATTGATATTTGGTGACGCATTCAGAAATGCAGATTAATTGTTGATGACCGCATGAGTGAGTGTCGGGATACAGAATTAAAGATAAAGGGCTGGATGGTCGGACAGACCTGGGTCCCCAATTCTTTAGATACATGAGAGTGGAAGGGTAGAATGTTAGACGGGCCTGCGCGCCCAATTCTAAACCCTTCGAAAATAAAGTTCGTTCGTTCGTTCGTTTGTTCTATATCTTCTTCACCTTCATGTGTGTCTCCAGTTCTCTTGTCCATGTGTTATTTTGTCTTCCTCTAACTATCTTACTCTGGGGGTTCCAGAACAAGGGATGCCTGGTAATGCTATCAACAAGTTTCCTCAGTGTGTGTCCCATCCATCGCCAGCGTCATCTTTTTATCTCCTATCCTACTGACGCTTGTCTGATTCTTGACATCGGTTGCACATTAGTAAACTTGTCATACCACTTCAATCCTTCTACTCTATGGAAATATCCATTTATGAATGTCTGTAGCTTTTTGGTTGTTCTTCATGTTTTACAGCTGTACAATAAATCAGACTTGACATTTGAAATGAACATTCAGATGTGTGTGTTGGAACCTGATTTCTTTTGATCTCCATGTTTCCCAATGCAATAAATGCTCCTCTGGCCTTTTTTAAACTCTTATTTTATATCACTTTCTGTCCCTCCAACAGTGTCTATATTACCAATGTCGTATATGTATGATTCTACATCGTGTAGTGGTGTTTCTTCCAGGACAATCTCATTATCCTTGTTTTCTCCCTGTGTATTTTCACTCACTTTCAGTGATCTTTCATCAAGTATTTTAATTTTGTCTTTCATTTGATTATGGTAATGGGACAGAAGTGCCAGGTCATCGGCAAAATCTAGATCATCAAGCATTCTAATGACAGAAGAAAGCTCAGAGAGACCAGTAGCTATCTTCTCAGATGCGCTGTCAGTAATTACAACGTTGAAATGTCAAAGTAATGCTGAACTGGTTGACCTAAGAGTAACACATCACAGACCATGTCAGCAATACAAAAAGAGTCGTGATACAGTGGATCCCTTCTCACTGCAACATCCCTGGTAATGAAGAGGCTGACAGATTGGCACAGGAAGGGGGAAAACTTCCTCAACTTGACACAAATATAACTTATGAGGAGGCCAAGAGTTTTATCAAGCGCAGATACAGGCACAAGTGGGAAGCAGAGCATCCAGGCCACACAAAAAATGATCCATATTACGAGCTCAGCAGAAGTGAACAAGTGGTAATCTTCAGACTTCGCACAGGTCATAACAGATTGAGATACCATCTATTCAACAAATTAAAGACAGGAACTACTGATGAGTGTGACTGTGGCAACGATAAAATGACTGCCGAACATCTGCTTCAAAGGTGCCCAACATATGAGGAAGAGAGAAAACGTATATGGCCATCACCAGTACCATTCCTGGAGAAAATCTACGAAGATATCAACAGCCTCAGGCTGACCACTGCTTTCTTTGAACTTATTCAAGTTGACATCTGAGGGTGAACGAAGAAGAAGAAGAAGATCATAAAGCTGTTTAGTGACAGTTCACTGAATTCCATTTCTGTTGGCTGAAGTTGATGTTGTCATAACATAATATATAGTAAACAAGAAGAGAAATGGTGACATTAGGCACCCCTGTAGCATTCTAGTTCTGATCTCAATCGGTTTTTGGTTTTGTAAGTTGTCATTCATGAATAACTGCATGTCATGTCTTCATATGTTTTCTTCATTAAGTTAATGATCTTCAGGGGGACTTCCTAATGCCTCATCAGTTTCCCAAGTGATTCTGTCTCACTGTCAAATGCCTTTTTCTGATCTATAAATCCAATGTAAAGAGGCGAGTTCCATGCCAGACGTTGTTTCACTATTATTCTCTGTGTGGTTATCTGGTCAGTATAGGATCTGCTTTGCCTAACACATGCTAGCTTATCTCTCAGTTGTCTGTCTAGGGACTCTATTAATCGCTCAAGTTTCATCCTTGGGATGATTAAATTTGATCTATGACAAAATTAATATTCAGTTATGACTTAAAATCATAAAACAAATAAAAGGTCTAAACACGTTTTAGGGACCACTTTTATTATTACCAAATGCATCGAAAAGCTGAAAATAAATTTCCATGCATTCTAGTGGATGGCCTGTTAATATTAAATCTGAAAGGACGGTGGGCCATTTGGGGCCAATTTTCTAAGGTTCTCATGACAGATGGCCAGTTTTTGGGGCCAGTATTTTTGGACTAAGTTTTTGTTTCATGTTATCCTACTTTCATATTATATGAATCCTCACCCAGTTTCCTTTACAAATATACTTACTTAGTTGTTCCCCTTCTACCGTGAGGTGTAGAGGTTTGGAAGAGAGAGCGCCAGACTATTCTATCAACTGCCTGGTTCCATTCTAGTCCTCGGTCCTTCAAAGATTGTCTAATGTTGTCCTCCCAGCGGACTCTGGGTTGTCCTGGAGGTCTGGATCCCTGGCTCTTTGTTTCCCATGCTTGTCGTGGTAGCCGATCTTCTCCCATTCTGCAGACATAGCCAAACCATCATAGTTGGGACTGTTCTATTTGGGTCTGCAGCGGGTGGGATTTTACTTTACAAATATTATAATATAATACTTCACAAAAACTTGCACAGAACTGTCTCTTAAGATTAACACTATACGAAAACTCAATGTGACAGAACATTTTTTGCGCCAAACATGGGAAAACTGCAATATTCTTTAAGAGCTAAACACTAATTCTTCATACTGTTCACAAATTTATGTTTCTGTTTTATTTTGTGTTTGAAAGATAAGACTATTTACTGATTAATGATGCCTGGCCATCCAGTTTTATTCTTACTTACTTAGTCGTTCCTCTTCTACCGTGAGGTGTTGTAGCGTGAGGTTTTTATTGGCTCTAGGATCAGTATAGTACTGACAATTACAGAAATAGAATTTCTGCAGAAAATGGTGAAGTCCCAGTGTCTGAGAGAACTACTGGTATCACAAATTAATTACGGCTGTGAATGATCTGATCTCGAAAAATAGTAGAGAGGAGACAGTCATAAAAATGCCACCCCCACTGTGTAACTAACTGTGATATTAAAACAAGGAAACAGATTTTACTTAACAATTATAAAATTGACAAGGCGTTCAAATACAATTTGCAGGTAAGCATAAATCAATCTTGACAGCCCTCTCTTCTCCAGTATGTCGTCTAGCTGGCTTCGTGTTGGTGTGTGTGAGTTTGAATACTTCTTCTTCCTCGTTCGCCCTGAAAAGGACGGTGGTTGCGTTGTGTCTGTTTACGCCGTAGCTGTGATATCTGCACCTTTCGGTCGACACATCCGACTTTAGCACGGCATTTTTTGGGACCGGGTTTGCCTTCCCTCTGCGATCCGTACTCGCTCAGCCAGACTGCACTGCTGCAGACTGTTTCCAGGACCACCACGTGGAGGTGGAGTACGGTCTTGGTCAGCTCTGGTTCGCTGACCCTGATGCAAGCAGTCAAGCTATGGGTCGCTGACTGCATTCTCTATTGCTGCATCTTTTGGTCCCAGTTTGAATACAACTCGCCCGTATATATAGGTAGATGAGGTAACTTTTACTGCTTAAGGAATGCTTTTGATTGGGTCTCGGCGTGGCAAGCTGATTGGTTATTTGCGGTTTCGTACAATCCGTGACCCAGGCCGACTCCCGAAAAACAGGGCTTATGCCTAATTGTATTCTGTCTGCCGCCATATTGGGAGACAAGATGGCCGTGACCGAGACCCGAAATTTTAGGCTTAAGTTTCTCCTGGTGTGTACTTTGTGTAATTTATTCTGGCTCAGAGACTGGTGAACGTTGCTCGTTGATTGGCTGGAGAATATTTGTATCTCGACATAGTGTATTAACTAAGAAGTGGGTTTACACACACGTTTTACGACAGGTTTGTAAGAGAGCGCCGTACTATTATATCGGCTGTCTTCCTACTGGCTTGGTTCCATTCTAGTCTTAGGTCCTTCAAAGATTGTCTAATGTTGTCCTCCCAGCGGACTTTGGGTCATCCTGGATCCCTGCTCCACTTAGTTTCTCATGCTTGCCATTGTAGCCGATCTTCTCCCATTCTGCAGACATGGCCAAACCATTTTAATTGGGACTGTTCTACTTGGGTCTGCAGGGGTTGGATTTTTAGGCCTTGACGTATCGTCTGGTTGCGGACCATATCTCTTCTTGTTACTTCAACCACCTTCCTCAGATACATTTCTGAGGTTTGGATCTGGCTTTTGTGGGTTGTAGTCATTGCCCATGACTCGCATCCATACATCAAGACTGGGACATAGGTGGAGCGGTATACAGCCATCTTTGTCTTCTTAAAACGAAATACAGACCTGTCTCATCTTCCAGTACCCCACCGAATACTTTCGTGTCCTCTCCTTACATGCCTTGATGACATCATCCATGAGGAGTATGAAAATATAAGGTGACAGGATATCACCTTGTAGTACACCAGTGGTGGTCCTGAATTCTTCTGACTTATTGTTTGCCGTCCTCACATAATTTCTGCAAGACTTGTAGAAGCTCTGTATAGCATGAATCAGAGGTGCTGGAATGTTCTTCCTTCCAGTTTTATTTTATGTAATAGAATATATGGATAATTTACTTTCTGTTGATCAGTGCATTTGGTAACAATGATATAAGCAGTCTTAAAATTTGTTTTGTCCATTACTTGTTTAATTACAGCTCTCTATCCTTTTATTCATTATGGCAACATGTGGCCGCGAGACTTGGATACTCAATAAAACAGTTGCAAAAAAGGTTACATCATTCGAAATGAAATGCGCAGCAATAGAGACCGCAGTCAGCGACTCATAGCTTGACTGCCTGTGTCAGGACCAGCGAACCAGAGCTGGTCAAGACCGCACTCCACCTCCATGTGGTGGTCCTGGAAACAGTCTGCAGCTGTGCAGTCTGGCTGAGCGAGTGTGGATCGCAATGGGAAGGCAAACCCGGTCCTAAAAAATGTCGTGCAGAAGTCGGATGTGTTGACCGAAAGGTGCAGATATGACAGCTTAGGCGTAAACAGACACAACGCAACCACCGTACTTTTCAGGACGAACGAAGAAGAAGAAATGAAATGCTACAGAAGGATGTTGAGAATAGCCTGGACAGAAAAAAAGACCAACTGCACTCACTAAACGTAGAGGAAAATAGGCTCCTAAATACCATCGCAATAAGGAAGCTGAAATTTTTCAGTCATATAAAAAGACATAATAGTCTGGAAAAATTAGTGATGGAAGGCATGGTCCCTGGAAAAAGGTCCACCTAGATGATGGTGGACCCAGGACATCACAGAGAGTCTGGACATGTCGTTAGCTGATGGAGGTCAACTTGTCCAGAATCGTGATGCACTCAGAGCAGCTGTAATGGAGACAACATTCTGGAGAGAATACGTCACGTGATGATGATGATCCTTTTATCCAAAATCCTTGGGGACTGCTTTGTGTCAGAAACTGGATTTGTTTTGGTTTTTACAAGGGGATTGACATAAGTCTTGGGCCTGACCATGAAGGACATGTCACAGAGAGCTGAAATTTTGTATAGTGTTTATTCCTTTTTAATATAGCCACCGTCTGAATTGACACACTTCTGCCATCTCTGCTTGACCTTGAAAAGACCTTGGGAGTAGAACACCCTATTTTTCAAACTTAAACCAGTCATCACATGCCAGTATAACCTCTTCATCGCTGTCAAAATGATTTCCTTTTAGCTGTTTTTTAAGATTTGAGAATAGAAAAAAGTCTGATGGAGCCAAATCTGGAGAATATGGTGGGTGTGGAAGAATTTCAATATTCAAATCGTTGGCTGCTAGCTGCACAAGCCGTGCTTTGTGAGAGGGCGCGTTGTCTTGAAGCAAAGGAAGATTGTGAGTGCGCGTTATCCCTCGTTTCCTGGTCACAACCTTTCTTAGTTTGGTGAGAAGATCTGCATAGTACTGTCCATTAACTGTGTTGCCACGAGGCAGATAATCTTTCAAAAGGACACCTTTGCCGTCCCAAAAAACAGTCAGCATCACTTTTCCTGCAGATTTCTGCACTCTCGGCTTGTCAGGTGTTGGGGAGCCCGGGGTTTTCCATTGCATGCTGGCAATTTTGGATTCGGGGTCATAATGGTGTACCCAAGTCTCATCTACTGTCACCATGGTCTGCAAAAAAATTTTTGACTGACACTTTTTGTGCAACTATTGACAGCAATTTACCCTCATTTGCTTCTGTTCACGTGTCAACAGTCGCGGAACCCAGCATGCACACACTTTTCTCATGTTCAGTCTGTTGTGTAAAATTCTATAAACTGTTCTTTCATTTAGTTTTACTCTACTAGCTATCTCCACAATTGTCATTTTTCGATCCTGATCAATGATTTTCTTCACTCTTCTTGCATTTTCATCGTTGCACTCTGAGGCTGGTCTACCAGATCTTGGCAGATCAGCAACATTTGAGCGGCCTCACTTAAACTGTTGACACCAGTTTTTTACCGAAGTATATGAAGGACAAGAATCACGAAACACTGGATCCATCTCTCTGTGTATTTCTGTAGGTGTTTTTCCCTGAAACATCAGAAATTTTACCACAGCTCTGGCCTCCTTCTTTTCCATGTCAAATGTGAAGTCAGTCCTATTGTATGGCTCGGAGACATGGAGAACAACAAAGACAACAACCAAAAAGCTACAGACTTTCATAAATGGGTGCTTGCGTAGAATAGAGGGATTAAAATGGTATGACAAGGTTACCAACGTGGAACTGATGACAAGAACTAGACAAGTGCCAGTGGAACAAGAGATGAGAAGAAGACGATGGCGATGGATAGGACACACACTGAGGAAACCTGTTGATAGCATTACAGGGCAGTCCTTGTTCTGGAACCCCCAGGGCAAGAGAGGCAGAGGAAGACCAAGAAGTACATGGAGAAGAGAGTTGGAAACAGAGGTGAAAATGATGAAGAGAACATGGAAAGAACTTGAGATGATGGCACGGGACAGGAGGACTTGGCATGTGTTTGTTGAAGGCCTATGCTCCTTTGGGAGTGGAGGGTTATGAATGAATATACATTATCTACTCTTGGGCTGAAGGGTGGGTGTTGGAAGATGGAATGTAATGGATTTGTAAGTTTACAAATGATTTACATATATATATATATATATATATATATATATATATATATATATATATATATATATCTATATATATATATATATATATATATATATATATTTATTTATTTATTTATTTATTTATATATATATATTACAAGTCTTCTAATTATAGGAACAAAAAATTATCTCGACATAGTGTATTAACTAAGAAGTGGGTTTACACACACGTTTTACGACATAGCCCCATCCTTTCCTAGCTGTGACCTGTCATAGCTGATGTGTAAACTCCTGCTGTAGTTAATCATTTTGCGTCTGTCCTTCCAGAGTAATAGGGTGTCGACTTAAAAAATCCGCTCTTACATTGTCTCTTCCCGGAATGTAATTCACGGTAAAGGAATAAGGCGCCAAAAGCAGACTCCACCTTAACAATCTCGAATTTAACTTTCTAGATGCAGCCAAGAATGTTAAAGGTTAGTGATCGCTTTTGACAATGAAGTGTGTCCCATACAGGTATGGTGAAAATTTGCCGATGGACCAAATTAGAGCCCAACATTCCTTCTCTATTGTCGAGTAATTCAACTCGGCTGCATTCAGCTTCCTACTGGCGTAGGCGACTGATAAAAGTTCCTCCGGCTGGGCTTTTGATTGCTGCAAGAGAGTTGCACCAATACCTATACTGCTAGCGTCCGTTCTTAATACAAATTCCTGTGTGATATCGGGTAGCGTAAGGATGGGTTTGCTGGTGAGTTTTGCTTTTAGCTCTGCGTAAGCTTTCTCACAATCAGCATTCCATTGGATTTTGTCAGGCTGTCCTTTCTTCGTTAAGTTAGTTAATGGTGCACACAGAGAGTTAAAGTGGGGTATGTACTTCTGATAGAACCCACATAATGACACGAATGATCTCACATCTTTCTTCGTTTGAGGTCTGGGTGCCTTCTTTAACTTCTCTATATTCTTTGGGTCAGGAGACATATGACCTGTAGAAATAGTGTGACCTAGGAATTCCAACTCCTTACAACCGATATAGCACTTGGTTGGACGTGCAGTCAATCCAGTTTCTCTCAGTCTGTCAAACAACATGGAGAGCGCTACTATATGCTCTTCAAATGTGTTTGTAGCAACAAGAATGTCATCCATAAAGTTAGTGATATGGGGATTTTATAGAGGTCCCAACAATTTCTTCATCATTCTTGAAAAGATACTTGGAGCATTTTTCAGTCCAAAGGGTAGTACATTAAACTCGTAGTGTCCGTCTAATGTACTAAATGCCAGCATTTTCCTAACTTCTGGTTTCACTGGTATTTGGTAGTATCCCTTGCTTAAATCTACCTTCGATAAATACCTAGCTTTACTCAGTGTAGAGAACAGCTGGTTGGTGTCAGGTAATGGGTCCACCTGAGATTCTGTGATCGCATTTAACTTCCTGAAGTCAATACATAACCTGTGTTCACCACTCGGTTTTCTCAATAGCACCACACTTGAGCTATAGGGAGAGTCTGACTTCGAGATAATTTTCTCCTTCAACAGATAATCAACTTCCTCCCTTAGTGCTTGGGCTTTCGCATAGGGTATAGGGAATGTTCTCATGCATACTGGTGTAGGGTCTGTAACCTTCATGTTGTACTCTAACAGATTCGTACGACCTGGCTTATCTGAGAGCACATCAGCATGGGTTTTCAACACTTTCTGAACCATCTTCGTCTGCTCTGGAGTTAAATGTTCACTAATGTTTACTTGAACATAATCCTCTGTAGTTGTGAGTGGATATTCCATAGAGGGAAGTGGTTCACCTTGCATTTCTGTTGCAATGGCTAGGGTCATGATATGTGCAACTTCTGATGATTCCTTGTCATAGTATTTTTTAAGAAGATTGACATGATATACCTTCTCCTTTCCTTTCTTGTCAATCTTATAATTGGTCCTGGAAAGTTTTTCCAGTACGACATAGGATCCCTGCCATCCAATCTGCAATTTATTATTGCTGCTTGGCAACAGTAATAACACCTTTTCACCCACCTCCAGTTCCCTATCCTTTGCTTTTTTGTTGTAATACTTGGCCTGTCTTAAGTTATCATTGGCCAGTTTCCAGCCGGTTTTCAATCGAGATATCAAATCGTTGACGTACTGGTATGAGGAAATCACTGTTTCCTCTGCTTTTTCATCAGTCCATGTCCGCAGCAATACTTCCAGTGGACCTTTTATTGGTCTTCCAAATAACAATGAAGCTGGAGCCAATCCAGTTGAATTGTGGGGTACTTCCCTATATGCAAATAATGCAGCGGGTAAGTATGTATCCCAAGTATCAGGTTTTTCACTTGCCATCTTTCTAAGGATTGAAATTAGCGTACCATTTAACCGCTCTACTTGACTGTTCCCTTGGGCATGGTAGGGACTACAATGATAGTACCTGGCTTGAAATATCCTGAATACTTCTTGTGTTAGCTTTCCCTTAAACTGAGAACCATTGTCCGTCAATATCTGATGCGGGAAACCTAATCGGGTGAATATTGTCAACAGGGCCTCTGCCACATGCTTTGAATCTATAGCTGAAATGGCCACTGCTTCTCCCCACATAGAGCAAGTATCGACCAAGGTTAAGATGTAAGCATTTCTCTTCTTGGTCCTAGTGAGGCGTCCAACAATATCCACTGCAACACGTTCAAAAGGGGTTCCCATAATGGGCATTTCTCCCAGTGTTGCTGGTGCAGTCCTATGCTTAGGAGCTACTCTTTGGCATTCTGGACAGGATCTTACATATCTCTTTATGTCCTCTGTAATTCCTGGCCAAAAGTAGTGACAGGCTATCCTTTGTCCAGTGGCCCCTATTCCCATATGTCCACTGAAGGATATAGCATGTCCTAGCGTCATAACCTTCTCCCTGTAAGATTTTGGCACTACAAGCTGTCCATGCCCTTTAGGTCCTGTTCCAGCTTTTCTGTAGAGTAAGCCATTCTTCATATACAAGTCTCCTTTCTCTGGAGGGTTATGTTCTTTAGGCAATTTGCCAAAACAAGGCTTCAATGTGCTGTCTGCTGTTTGAGCCTTTTTCATCTTTATACGATGAATGTTTATTGGATCTCCCTCCTCCTTTTTGGTGCTCGACCTGGGTCACCCAAAAAGACATATTTACATCCTATTACCAGCAGGTATATAGTATCATCACTCACTGCTGCTCGGATCACTCCTTCCACATAGCGAGTTCTCACGTTAATCCTTGCTATGGGAAGTGTCATGGTGCCGGTTCCCTGCATTGCCCCTTGTATGTCCACTGTTTCTGTGGTAAGTTGATCAGGGTGCACTCGGGTTGCACTCACGACTGAGTCGAATTCCAATCCTGAATCATATAAGCACTGAATTTTAGTGCCATTACATGTCACTTCCTCACAGACAGGGTGATGATGGAGGTCATTCTGACTAACTGCCAGTTCCTTCCTTCCCTTGTTCCCTGTTGTGAGACACGCAGCGTAATAAGGAGGATTGTTCCTTCTGCAGTATTGTGGTTACTCATTAGACAAGCTTTACACCACTTTCCTTCCTTCCAGTAAGGTGTCTTATCCGATCTTAGAGGGTTTTTGTCCTTTTGGTCAAATCTTTGTTTGTTTCTTGTGGTATGGTCCTTTTGTTCATATTTGGTATATTTTTGTGATGATTTGAAGTTGTCACCCTGCTTCTTCCTATTTCCTAATAATTCTGCCTGAGCTGCTTGATATCTCTCAGCAACAGTTACAATATCTCCCAATCTCTCTGCTCCTTGTTCCATGATAAACTTCCTCATTTCTTGAGGCATGGACTCTTTCAATTGCTCCATCATTATCATTTCTTTCAGATCCTGACACTTTCCTAAACTACTCCATTTTGCCAAATAAGTTTCCAATCTAGCAGAGAATTGGTGATAGTTTTCTCCTGGAAGAAGTGTAGCTGTTCGGAATTTCGTTCTATATGATTCTGAGTTCTTTTTATATCTCACAAGAAGTGCCTGCTTCAGGACTTCATAATCTTCCTGGTCATCTCTTGAGAGCTTCAAATATACATCATAGGCCACACCTCTCAATCCCTGAGATAGTTTAAGACTCCACTTTTCTTTCACTAAGCCATAGGTAGTGGCAAGTCTTTCGTATCTATCCAGGTACGACTCAATGGCGTCTTCTTTCTCAACAAATGGGTCCAGATGAAAATTCATGGCTCCACTTGATGTGCTCTGGCTGGAGCTACTCTCAGAGTGAGGTGAGTTACCACGACTATTGCCAGTAGTTGCCTGAATTTCAAGCTCTTTTAATATCAACTGATGGTCTCTCTCTGCTTGTAATTTCCTTTCCTCGGCTTCTAATCTTTTAGTTTCTCTCTCAGCTTCCAGTCTTTTGCCTTCTCTCTCAGCTTCCAGTCTTTGTCCTTCTCTCTCAGCTTCCAGTCTTTGTCCTTCTCTCAGCTTCCAGTCTTTTGCCTTCTCTCTCAGGTTCCAGCCTTTTGGCTTATCTTTTCAGCTTCTACTTGCAATTTCCTTTCCTCTCTATCCACGTGTTTGTCCACTTCTGTTGTGACATACTAAATAAGAGCATCACCTGTCATATTTAATTCCTTACTCATCTGCATGATCGCAGTTCTGAACTTCACTAAATCAGCCATGGCGTTACTTAGAGAGGGTATGTAATTTTACTATATCCAAATTATTGTTATTAAACTTAATTAATTTAAATGAACAAATAATTTCCGTGCAACTTTGTGAGCATCAACTATTTACTGAGTACTAAATGGTACTCCTCCTAAGAAAACAATAAAAAAATTCTATTAATGAATTTTTTTTTCTCCAAAATTTGTTTCTTTTGTTATCTATGGGTGGCACAAGATAGAGTGTAGATAGATGAATAGACTAAGTATGGCTCAAGATATATAGAAATATCCCAGCAACGAGCCCCTAGTGTAGCGTGAGGTTTTTATTGGCTCTAGGATCAGTATAGAACTGACAATTACAGAAATAGAATTTCTGCAGAAAATGGTGAAGTCCCAGTGTCTGAGAGAACTACTGGTATCACAAATTAGTTAGGCTGTGAATGATGATCTCGAAAAATAGTAGAGAGGAGAGAGTCATAAAAATGCCACCCCCGCTGTGTAACTAACTGTGATATTAAAACAAGGAAACAGATTTTACTTACCAATTATAAAACTGACAAGGCGTTCAAATACAATTTCCTTATTATTTATTTAGTATATACATTATCTACTCTTGGGCTGAAGGGTGGATGTTGGAAGATGGAATGTAATGGATTTGTAATTTTACAAATGATTTACATATATATATTTTACAAGTCTTCCAATTATAGGAACAAAAAATTATATCAGCTGTGCTGTTACTTAATTACAGTAAATGTATCAGCTGTACTGTTAATTTAATATATAAAATTTATCAGCTATGCTGTTTATCTCTTACTATGCTAAATCAAGTTTTCTTCCTTGACTGTTAAATGCTCACAATTGCCGACAGAAATGGTACTAATGTGCACTCATCTCTTGAAACAGTTCTGTCCTTAATTTTTTGCACACAACACCAGCTGATGATCGTTTCATTAACCCACCCAAGACTGAGGGGGACTAAAGATGTAGCTCCTGTGCAATCACTGTGCTCCTGCGAGGTTCCAGGCAGCTGGATTGACTGGACATACGACCTCAGGTTGGAGGACACGAATAAAACCCTCTAATATTTAAACAGGCCAGTCGACTTTAGTGAAGCAAGAGTTCCCGGTCAATGCAGGTAAGCATAAATCAATCTTGACAGCCCTCTCTTCTTCAGTATGTCGTCTAGCTGGCTTCGTGTTGGTGTGTGTGAGTTTGAATACTTCTTCTTCTTCTTCCTCGTTCGCCCTGAAAAGGACGGTGGTTGCGTTGTGTCTGTTTACGCCGTAGCTGTGATATCTGCACCTTTCGGTCGACACATCCGACTTCAGCACGGCATTTTTTGGGACCAGGTTTGCCTTCCCTCTGCGATCCGTACTCGTTCAGCCAGACTGCACTGCTGCAGACTGTTTCCAGGACCACCACGTGGAGGTGGAGTACGGTCTTGGTCAGCTCTGGTTCGCTGACCCTGATGCAAGCAGTCAAGCTATGGGTCACTGACTGCATTCTCTATTGCTGCATCTTTTGGTCCCAGTTTGAATACAACTCGCCCGTATATATAGGTAGATGAGGTAACTTTTACTGCTTAAGGAATGCTTTTGATTGGGTCTCGGCGTGGCAAGCTGATTGGTTATTTGCAGTTTCGTACAATCCGTGACCCAGGCCGACTCCCGAAAAACAGGGCTTATGCTTAATTGTATTCTGTCTGCCGCCATATTGGGAGACAAGATGGCCGTGACCGAGACCCGAAATTTTAGGCTTAAGTTTTTCCTGGTGTATACTTTGTGTAATTTATTCTGGCTCAGAGACTGGTGAACGTTGCTCGTTGATTGGCTGGGGCCTATTTGTATCTCGACATAGTGTATTAACTAAGAAGTGGGTTTACACACACGTTTTACGACAGGTTTGTAAGAGAGCGCCGTACTATTATATCGGCTGTCTTCCTCCTGGCTTGGTTCCATTCTAGTCCTCGGTCCTTCAAAGATTGTCTAATGTTGTCCTCCCAGCGGACTTTGGGTCATCCTGGAGGTCTGGATCCCTGCTCCACTTAGTTTCTCATGCTTGCCATTGTAGCCGATCTTCTCCCATTCTGCAGACATGGCCAAACCATCTTAGTTGGAACTGTTCTACTTGGGTCTGCAGGGGTTGGATTTTTAGGCCTTGACGTATCGGCTGGTTGCGGACCATATCTCTTCTTGTTACTTCAACCATCTTCCTCAGATACATTTCTGAGGTTTGGATCTGGCTTTTGTGGGTTGTAGTCATTGCCCATGACTCGCATCCATACATCAAGACTGGGACATAGGTGGAGCGGTATACAGCCATCTTCGTCTTCTTAAAACGAAATACAGACCTGTCTCATCTTCCAGTACCCCACCGAATACTTTCGTGTCCTCTCCTTACATGCCTTGATGACATCATCCATGAGGAGTATGAAAATATAAGGTGACAGGATATCACCTTGTCGTACACCAGTGGTGGTCCTGAATTCTTCTGACTTATGGTTTGCCGTCCTCACATAATTTCTGCAAGACTTGTAGAAGCTCTGTATAGCATGAATCAGAGGTGCTGGAATGTTCTTCCTTCCAGTTTTATTTTATGTAATAGAATAAATGGATAATTTACTTTCTGTTGATCAGTGCATTTGGTAACAATGATATAAGCAGTCTTAAAATTTGTTTTGTCCATTACTTGTTTAATTACAGCTCTCTATCCTTTTATTCATTATGGCAACATGTGGCCGCGAGACTTGGATACTCAATAAAACAGTTGCAAAAAAGGTTACATCATTCGAAATGAAATGCTACAGAAGGATGTTGAGAATAGCCTGGACAGAAAAAAAGACCAACTGCACTCACTAAACGTTGAGGAAAATAGGCTCCTAAATACCATCGCAATAAGGAAGCTGAAATTTTTCGGTCATATAAAAAGACATAATAGTCTGGAAAAATTAGTGATGGAAGGCATGGTCCCTGGAAAAAGGTCCACCTAGATGACAGTGGATCCAGGACATCACAGAGAGTCTGAACATGTCGTTGGCTGATGGAGGTCAACTTGTCCAGAATCGTGATGCACTCAGAGCAGCTGTAATGGAGACAACATTCTGGAGAGAATACGTCACGTGATGATGATGATCCTTTTATCCAAAATCCTTGGGGACTGCTTTGTGTCAGAAACTGGATTTGTTTTGGTTTTTACAAGGGGATTGACATAAGTCTTGGGCCTGACCATGAAGGACATGTCACAGAGAGCTGAAATTTTGTATAGTGTTTATTCCTTTTTAATATAGCCACCGTCTGAATTGACACACTTCTGCCATCTCTGCTTGACCTTGAAAAGACCTTGGGAGTAGAACACCCTATTTTTCAAACTTAAACCAGTCATCACATGCCAGTATAACCTCTTCATCGCTGTCAAAATGATTTCCTTTTAGCTGTTTTTTAAGATTTGAGAATAGAAAAAAGTCTGATGGAGCCAAATCTGGAGAATATGGTGGGTGTGGAAGAATTTCAATATTCAAATCGTTGGCTGCTAGCTGCACAAGCCGTGCTTTGTGAGAGGGCGCGTTGTCTTGAAGCAAAGGAAGATTGTGAGTGCGCGTTATCCCTCGTTTCCTGGTCACAACCTTTCTTAGTTTGGTGAGAAGATCTGCATAGTACTGTCCATTAACTGTGTTGCCACGAGGCAGATAATCTTTCAAAAGGACACCTTTGCCGTCCCAAAAAACAGTCAGCATCACTTTTCCTGCAGATTTCTGCACTCTCGGCTTGTCAGGTGTTGGGGAGCCCGGGGTTTTCCATTGCATGCTGGCAATTTTGGATTCGGGGTCATAATGGTGTACCCAAGTCTCATCTACTGTCACCATGGTCTGCAAAAAAATTTTTGACTGACACTTTTTGTGCAACTATTGACAGCAATTTACCCTCATTTGCTTCTGTTCACGTGTCAACAGTCGCGGAACCCAGCATGCACACACTTTTCTCATGTTCAGTCTGTTGTGTAAAATTCTATAAACTGTTCTTTCATTTAGTTTTACTCTACTAGCTATCTCCACAATTGTCATTTTTCGATCCTGATCAATGATTTTCTTCACTCTTCTTGCATTTTCATCGTTGCACTCTGAGGCTGGTCTACCAGATCTTGGCAGATCAGCAACATTTGAGCGGCCTCACTTAAACTGTTGACACCAGTTTTTTACCGAAGTATATGAAGGACAAGAATCACGAAACACTGGATCCATCTCTCTGTGTATTTCTGTAGGTGTTTTTCCCTGAAACATCAGAAATTTTATCACAGCTCTGGCCTCCTTCTTTTCCATTGTTTTGTCAAATCTTTGGAGCAGCAGATCCGGTCAATAGGGTAATTGCGCCGTGCACCGTAGCGAGAAAACCCATTGAAGAAACAAACGTGTACTTCACACATTCAGTGCAAATATGATGAACTTTAAATGTGCCAAGTTTCATCTTCCTCCTGTGACTCCTTCATGGTCAGGCCCAAGACTTATGTCAATCCCCTTGTAGATGTCACCCAAATCCTGTTTGAAAAATATCCCAAATCACCCAAATCCTGTTTGAAAAATATCCCAAGTCACCCAAATCCTGTTTGAAAAATATCCCGTCACCCAAATCCTGTTTGAAAAATATCCCAAGTCACCCAAATCCTGTTTGAAAATTATCCCAAGTCACCCAAATCGTGTTTGAAAAATAATCCCAAGTCGCCCAAATCGTGTTTGAAAAATATCCCATGTCGCCCAAATCGTGTTTGAAAAATATCCCAAGTCGCCCAAATCGTGTTTGAAAAATATCCCAAGTCGCCCAAATCGTGTTTGAAAAATATCCCAAGTCGCCCAAATTGTGTTTGAAAATTATCCCAAGTCGCCCAAATTCTGTTTGAAAAATATCCCAAGTCACCCAAATCGTGTTTGAAAAATATCCCAAGTCGCCCAAATCGTGTTTGAAAAATATCCCAAGTCGCCCAAATCGTGTTTGAAAAGTATCCCAAGTCACCCAAATCGTGTTTGAAAAATATCCGAAGTCGCCCAAATCGTGTTTGAAAAATATCCCAAGTTGCCCAAATCGTGTTTGAAAAATATCCCAAGTCGCCCAAATCGTGTTTGAAAAATATCCCAAGTCGCCCAAATCGTGTTTGAAAAATATCCCAAGTCGCCCAATATTGTCAGAAATAGCACACACTGTAATTGAGAAGTATCCTAACTTTTGATTTTTAGAATATTTCAGTTTTTTGGGTGTTCAAATAAAAAAATATAGACCTGTATTAAGTGTATGGACATCATGAAGATATACCTTAGAAAGCTGGGAACAGGAAAACCACTTTAAAAAAAAATTAATTTGTGAGTGACATAGATTTTAAGGGTTTGGAATGCTCAGAATGAGATTTTCCATTTTTTAAAGATTAAATACTTCAACTGCTCCCTTTAACAGTACTGACAATACTGAACTTTGAAGACATGCTTGTCATATATACTATTGGGGTACACGGCTGATTTTAAAAACTACTCCACACAATAAAAAAAAAAACAAGGCTTTCTGTTTTAAAACTTGTGTTAGTTGTGAAGCGGTTTTATAATTTTTCATTAGTCAGAGAGAATAAAAACAATTCAAAACATGACATATGACAGATCGTCCAACCAAACACATCTGTAAACTTTTTAAAATGCTTTATTTTGCTACCAGGTGAAGTTAATACTACTTACTTCAGTGAAGATATCACATATAAAATGAACTGTCTGTTTATGTGAATGAAAGTGTGTACACTGTTATCATGGATTTCCCAACAAGCAACATAATGAAACCCCCCCCCCCCCCCCCTCCGGCAAAAAAAAAATTATTCAAACTGTAGTGTAAAGGTAGGCCTAAATGTAAAGTAGAATACTGCAGATACTGCCAAAGGAGAGTGAAGTGTTAGAGACTTCACTATACTGAGTCCAGCTTTATAAAATTTTCGTCCTTGCTGCCTTTGCCTTCCATAACTCATGAGCAGCCATGTACTGATGTACAGCTGGGTTGACTGGAGTGTGATGCTACCAGGTTATGATCCCAAAACCCAGTAACTGTGCTGTGAGATCAAAGTGCTCTAACTGCTTAACTATTGTACGCTAGCACTATTTATACCAATGTTAAAAACAAAGCTGAGTTTACCAACATTGTATAAGTACAATGATACAGGTGTTAGATGTGAAACACATATGCTAGGCATGAAAAGAGACTGAATCTTTCATTCTTGATGACTCGGAAAATTGTGACATGATATGGTGTGATGAAGTAACTAACTCTCAGGACAAAGATCATAGGCGCTTCATTAGTGCTCACATGCTGTTGAGTCAGTAGAAGCTAACCTGCTTAGGATGAGTTTCTAAACTAATAGTCAGAAGCAAAACCCCCAACCTCCTCTCGGCTGATAAGCAATACCTCAGAGCCGATGGGGCTTTCAATAACATTGATGATACTGTATCTGATAATGACAGTATCTAGTGACTTATTTGTAAGATAAATGTTTTTTTATTTCTATCTGGCCAGTACACTCAAATTTATGGAAGTGTTCTAAGCTTAAGGTTGCCAGGATTTGAAATTCGCATGGTGGAACAAATGTGAAAAAATTAGCTGCATGTAGCTAGCATTCACTCTTAAGTGTCCCAAAAGTATGGGTAAGCAAATGACAGCTGAAACCAATTATAAATCCTTCAGATGTATAGAGAAATAAAGGCAAGGTATGCACAAGCTGTTAATGGAAATGAAATTTGTAAGTCTACAGTTTACTTTTCTTGATTCATTTAATGTTCAAAAAAATCTTCAAGCAGATCCATTAGTCAGTTTCTGTTCTCTTTTCTGATATGATAATTAATTAATGATAATGAACATTAAATACTATATTGCAGTGGTGGGACTACCGCCTAGCTAGACCGCACACGTCCCGGAGACCCCACCACCAAGTGGGCCCTAAAAAGTAGTGATCAGAAGGAGCCCTGAACTTTATTATATATCCTGTTGTATTGTGTTGAACATCAAAGCGTGTCCCAGATTCTGGAGGCAGAAATGAAAGAGATAAAGATCTTCAGTGGATGGCATAGGACTGGAACCTAGCACACATTAGCTGAAGGCCTATGCTCCTTGGGGAGCTGAATGGCCCTGATGATGATTGTGATAAAGTACATTTTTTATACAGATTTGCTGTAAACTGATTATAGTTGCTGAGCTCATTATTTTAGGAGGGCCCCATTTAACATTGTGCCCAGGGTCCCAGTACATTGCTGTTATGCCACTGCAGACTGGTCAGATTAGACTGCAATCTCAGCTACTGTACCGTATAACCCATCATCCCATGTTTAACACTGTAATAGCACAATGCAAGTTCATTAGCGTTAACTGTGTTGTGCTCAAGTGTTCCTTCTTCACATGAAACAATGTAATTTTAACCAATGACATCTGCCAGTAGTAAGACAAGGTCATTAATGTAGAACTGAGCACACAAACCAGGCAAGTGTCAGTGGAAAATGACATGAGAATAAGATGCTAGTGATAGATAGGACAAACACTTAAAAAAACAGGCTGATAGTATTACAAGGCAGTTCTTGTTTTGGAATCACCTGGTAAGACAGGTAGATGAAGACCAAAGAACCCATGGAAATGACAACTGGAGACAGGCATGAGCAAAGACATGGAAAGACCTTGAGCTAATGGGACAGGACAGGAGGAGTATGTTTGTTGAAGGCTTATACACCTTGAGGAGCAGAGTGATGATGAAGTTCCACTAACATTTCTGATGTGAACCTATTTTAATCACTGCAATGTCCTCCTGAAGGTTTCCTCCTGCTGCAAACACATTTTCCATTTCAATAACTATTTGTAACTCATGTGATCCATGAATATTGCTCTTCATTTTTCCCCCCTACTCGAGTGCACTGCACATATAGCCATTTCTTCCAAGGATGAGAAGAATCTCCTATGTTTAAGAAGTAGGAATTCACCAGAATTCAAAGGCGCCTACAGCAAACTGAATGCATCTAACTCTTTAGGTCTGAAATAAGAATGAGATTCAACTGACCAGGAAGAGACTGCACCACCACATAACATGGTCACCACTGTCATGAAAAGGTGACAGCTTTTTACATAGAATCACTACAAATATAGGCCATAGGGCCGCTTCGTTGGCAAAATTACAAACCTACCCACCAAATATATTTAAAGAATGTGTGATTCCTATATACACACATTGGGATTCTCGCCAGTGCTACGGAGTTTGTGCACTGTGCTGAGATACTCCTTGTGTAATCTAAGGGAGGAGATCGAAGCACTGATGGAGTTGTCCGTGTGCAATGAAGATAGTCCTTACAAACCAAACCAATCCACTATGAATATGAAGATAGTCCTTACAAACCAAACCAATCCACTATGAATATATCACTGCTGGCAGGTGAACCAAATCAGCGGTCCAGTTATGCTCATGACATTTGTAACACCCTCTGGTGACTTTGCAAGAGAGGAAAATATAGCCACACAAGCCTTAAAGTGGAATTCACATTGACAGCGAAGGGTGTTGTGACAAGGAAACAGAGTATTAGCGAAAGAGCAGATTTAAAAAAAAAAAATGAGGTTAAAAAGAGACAGGATTTGAAAGACTAAACTAGGAGAATTTGCAGATGCATTGCACCAGTAACTAATGTTTGTTATGCAAATAAGTGTCGCTAACATGGTGTTCACATTCTAAATTGTCCACCTGCTCAAATATTAACATCTCAAAGAAAACATCAATCAACATGCCAAGTCTTCCTGTCCCGTGCCATCCTTCTTCTTCTTCTTCGATCCTTAACCACTGACCGTCAAAGCAGTCAGTGGCCATCACGCCTAGTGGCGTCCTGTAGGGCAACAACAAATTGATTCCACTTTGCACGGTCGGTGGCCATCCTTCGTACAGTGCCCCAACTCTGGTTCATTCTTTGCATCTCAGCCTCCACAGTCCTCCGCCAAGTTGTTTTTGGTCAGCCTCTCTTTCGCTTTCCTTCAGGGGTCCAAAGCATAGCTTTTCTTGTGATGGCATCGGGGTCTCTTCTGAGGACATGACCAATTCAGCTCCAGCGTCTGCCAGCTATGATGGTGTGCATGTCCTCTTGCTTGCTACGAGTAAGCAGATCTTGGTTGGTGATGGTATTCGGCCAAAAGATTCGGTGAATTTTTCTTAGGCATGTTGTGTGAAAAGAGGACAATTTTGACATTTCCTTCTCTGTGACTCTCCAGCATTCCACACCATAGAGAAGCACAGAAAGCACGCAACTCTGGTATAATCTTAATTTTGTGCTTGTGCTGTATTGGGAGGACTTCCAGATGTTATTTAGGCTAAAGAAGGCTGTTCTTGCCTTATTCATTCTGATGTTGATGTCTTTGCCTGCCCCACCGTCTGGTGTTACTATGCTTCCTAGATATGTGAAGGTATCTGTCTGTACCAGTTGCTGATTCCTTACTGATATGGGCTCAGGGTTGCTCACATTGAGCGTCATGACCTCAGACTTCTTTAAATTGATGTTCAAGCCCACTGCTGGCTAAATTTATTAAGTCTATCCGTTTTTTCCTGGATGTGTTGATGTGAATGTGCCAGCAGTGCAATGTCATCTGCATATTCCAGATCTTCCAATGTAGAAAATGTAGTCCATCTTATTCCTCTTGGACTGCCCTCTGTTGTCTGGCGCATCACCCAGTCTATGACTGTTAAAAATAGAGTGGTTGATAAGGGGCATCCCTGTCGTACTCCTGTCTTCACCTCGAAGGTTAGGTTGCTCTGCCCAACACTACACATAAAGTTGGCATAGAGGCTTTTTATGATTGACACTATGCAGCTTGGAATTCCATAAGCCCTCAGTATTTTCCATAAACTGTCCCTATGTATGCTGTCAAAAGCCTTTTCAAAATCAACAAAATTTATGTAAAGCTGTCTTTGCCATTCTGAGCACTGCTCTATAATGTTCCTGAGAGTGAATATATGGTCTACACATCTTCTGTTCTTTCTAAATCCTGCTTGTTCTTTCCTCAGTTTGTAGTCTACTGCCTTTGAAATTCTCTGTATAATTATCCTGCCTAGTATTTTGCTGGGAACTGAGAGAAGAGTGATTCCTCTCCAATTATTGCAGTCTGAAAGATCTCCCTTCTTGGGCAATTTGACAATTATTCCTTTGTTCCACTCTGATGGTGTTGTCCCCGTTTTCCACACTTGTGCAAATAGTGGTTCTAATAGTTCTGCTGCTAGCTCAGGGTCTGTCTTAAATAGCTCTGCATTTAACTGATTCCGTACGCAAGATCTAATAATAGACGCAAAGGCCGAACGCTGTAGACGTAAGATCTTTTAAAAGACGCTGATTTATTTCATTGTTTCTTTCGATTCTGATATTTTATACTGCCCGGAATTTATCTCGAACGGAAGTAAACACAAAACTGGGCAAATTTCAACAAGATTCAACGTCTTTTATTTGCGTTTGAACGGATTTTTTCACATTTATCTTCATCTTTAATCGTGTTTTGTCGTATTGCCATAATGGCCGAAAAAATAACAGGATATGTTACTAATATGTGAACAGTGAACAAACTGTGTGATCAACCATAACTTTCTTACTTTTTCTGTGTTTCTAAATGGATTACCTGCACAAAGAGAGCAGTGAAACTGTATTGTGATAACAACTTATGTTACAAGCCTTACGTAAGTCGAAAATTTTTGTTCAAAATTTCAAGTTATCTTGTTTCCGTGTACATGTTATCTGTTATAACATAAACATAACATAAAATTAGCTAGAAAGGCATATGGATTTATATTGTTCATCCAATGTACTTTAGTTTGATGTATGATATGTTATACTTAACTCATGATTAGACACACATTGTCAGTAAACGTAAATTATGTATGTGTAAATTTTTGGGGCTTAAAAATAATTCCGTCCAGAGCTGAAAATAATTACGTACGGAATCGGTTAAGTTATCATGGCCCGGAGCTTTACCGTTCTTTAACCCTTTGATTGCTGTGATGATTTCTTCTTTTCGTGGAATGTCTGTATTTACATCTAGAATTGTGTCTCTGGTATTTCCTTGTTCAGAGTTTCTCTGAAGTGCTCTGCCCATCTTGTTTCTTGTCCCTCTGCTGTCTTGATGAGATTTCCTTGCTTATCTCTTACTAATGTAATATTGTTTGCACCTTGTTTTCCGCTGATGAATTTAGTTATTTTGTATACTGTGCTTTGTTCATTTCTCAGTGCTGCCTCTTCTGCCTGTTTTGCAAGATCGTCTAGGAAATTCCTTTTGTTGGCTCGGGTTTGGCGTTTAACTTCCCTGTCCAGTTGACTGTACTGTTCGCTATATAGTTGCTTTAACCTGGGGGGACTTCGCTTCTGTTTTCTTTCTTTTCATTTCCTTTCTCATCTTTATGGTGTTTAGTGTTTCTGGTGTTATCCAGTCTTGCTTCTTCCTTTCCTGGAATCCTAAGCATGATTTGCTACTTTCCTTATATATTGTTGAAATGGTGTTGAAATTCTGGTCTATATCATCAGTCAATGTCTTTTCCTGGCTTTTGGCAAATTGATATCGTTTCTTAATGTCGGCCGCAAAAGCTTTTCTGGTAAGTGGGTCCTTCAATTTGCTGATGTCAAACCTTTTCTGTGCAGTTACAGTTGGTCCAGCCCTTCTTAGTTTCACTTTCAGTTTTCATCATCATCATCATCAGTTGCCATCTCCACAACGGAGGTTGGCTGTAATGGATCTCCAACGTCTTCTGTCTCTTGTCTTGGTGGTACACTCTGATAGACTCTTTCCCGTCCATCTCTTGATGTTATCTTCCCACTTATAGCGCTGTCTTCCCCTTGCACGTTTACCTTCAACTCTCCCTTCTGTTATGGTCTTCTGCAAGGTGTTATGCCTTTTTATGTGGCCAAAGTATTTTAGCTGCCGAACTTTGACCTCTCTCATTAGTTCTCTTTTCATACCTAGATTTTCTAGGACCTCCTTATTTGTTTTCATCTCTTTCCATGAGATACGCCCCATTCTTCTATATATCCACATTTCAAGAGCCTCAATTCTTTCTTCCAAATGCTTATTCATCGTCCATGTTTCTGCACCATGTTTTGCTACTACTAAATGGTGATCGCTTCCCACATCTGCACCTCTTCTTACCTTCACATCTTGTAATGCATGTCTCCATCTACCGTTAACCATGATGTGGTCTATCTGGTTTCTGTCCCGACCATTTGGTGATTCCCATGTTAACTTGTGAATTTCCTTATGTGGGAAAAGTGTTCCTCCAATGACCAGGTTGTTAATGCTACAGAAACTTATTAGCTTATCCCCATTTTCGTTTGCTATTCCGCTGCCGCATTTCCCCATTGTTCTTTCATTATATGTATTGTGTGTACCAACTTTCGCATTGAGGTCTCCCATTACTATAACAAGATCATATCTAGGTGTGTCCTCCATTTCTTTCTGCAGTTGTTGATAGAATTCATCCTTGACCTCCTCATCGCTATCATTCGTTGGTGCGTAGCATTGTATTATTGTAGTGTTGGTGAATCTCCCTCTCAATCTCAATCGTATCAGTCTGTTGTTGATGGGTTTCCATTCCAGTAATGTCCTTTCTATTCCTTTCTGTAGAATAATGGCTACGCCTTCACTGTGCTGTCCATCCTCTCTTCCAGAGTAAAGTACTGTTTCTCCTGTTGCTGTTTTAACTTTTCCTGCCCCTGTCCATCTGCTCTCGCTTATCCCCAGGATGTGTAACCTATAGTTTCTCATTTCTGCCGTGACCTGTCTTAGTTTACCTGTCTCGTACATTGTCCTGACATTCCAAAATCCTATTCTTGTATCCTGTTTTGCGGTCAGGACATCCGTTTTCATGTCAGTGGCTTCCTTTCGGCTTTCACCACTGAGAGTCATACGAGCCACAGACTCCGAATGTCCATCCCGCAGCAAAGTTTGTTCATTTGATGTTGTTTCCGTAACTTCATTATTTTTTTTTACATAGACAGGGGTGTCAGCCCTATGCTAAAACCCCCAACCTGGAGGACCAGGGTACCAGCTTTTGTCTGACCCCTACCCACACAGACCAGTCCAGCTTGGTTGAACCTACCAGGAGTAAAACTCCCACTGGCATAGCTCTGGGGATTGTCAGGGTACGCAAGCTGCCATACCGCTACAAGGTATAGGTACCATTGATGGCAGCCCCGTGCCATCCGCTCAAGTTTTTTCCATGTTTTCCTCCATTTTCACCTCTGTATCCAGCTCTCTTCTCCATGTGTTTTTTGGTCTACCTCTGCCTCTCTTTCCCTGTGGATTCCAGAACAAGGACTGCCTTGTAATGCTATCAACAGGTTTCCTCAATGTGTGTATTATCCATCGCCAGCGTCTTCTTCTCAGCTCTTGTTCCACTGGCACTTGTCTGGTTCTTGTCATCAATTCCACATTTGTGACTTTGTCATACCATTTCAGTCCTTCTATTCTACGCAGGCACTCATTTATAAAAGTCTGTAGCTTTTTAGTTTTTGTTGTTCTCCATGTCTCAGAGCCATACAATAGGACTGACTTCACATCTGAGTTGAAGATTCTTATTTTCATGTTGGACTTGATTTCTCTTGTTCTCCATATGTTTCCCAATGCAATGAAAGCGCCTCTTGCTTTTTGTATTCTTATTTTGATATCATTGTATGTCCCTCCAACTTTGTCTATATTACTACCAAGATATGTGAACGATTCTACATCCTTTAGTGGTGTTTCTTCAAGTTCAATCTTGTTATCATTTCTTGCATTTATTCTCATAATCTTTGTCTTTTCCCTGTGTATTTTCAGGCCCACTTGTTGTGACCTTTCATCGAGAATTTTCATTTTCTCTTGCATCTGATTATGGTTATGGGACAGAAGAGCCAAGTCATCTGCAAAATTTAGATCATCAAGCTGTTTAGTCAGATTCCACTGGATTCCATTTCTGTTGTGTGATGTGGAAATGAGGTTAAAAAGAGACGGGATTTGAAAGACTAAACTAGGAGAATTTGCAGATGCATGCACCAGTAACTAATGTTTGTTATGCAAATAAGTGTCGCTAATGTGGTGTTCACATTCTAAATTGTCTACCTGCTCAAATATTAACATCTCAAAGAAAACATGCACAACATATATTTACAAAATGTTACGCCAGCTGTAAAACATTAGATACATCACAAAACCATAAATGTCCTAAATATTTTAAAAGTTACACAAGCCTTCCTTTATGTACAGAACATGGGTTCACAATTTTTTCCTTAAACATCAATTTTAATCTAAGCACCATATATCAAAATTATAGTCACAAAATTATATCAGCAAAAACAGATATATGACCCTTTCCCAAAATAATCTTAAAACATTATAGGTATTTTCACTTACATATAAAACAAATAGTGGAATAGTATAACTTATGAGGTAGTAATGGGTATACTTCCACATTTACAATGACAACAACAAAAGAAGAAAAACTGCCATGGTAAAATTGGATAAATCCACTATGTCTGCCTTTGCCATGTGCCACATAGACATGGCTTCTGCTAGTACCGTGGTTCTTAAACATACCAGTCTCATGCCTTCCCTACCTCCCTTATAATATTTTAGAAGATCTCTCATGCTCCTTCACTCCGTCCTCAATAACAAAAGTTCAGCACTAAATATATTACATTTAGCTACAAAAGGCTCTGTATTTCATTTTTTAAAATTTTGATCACCAATATCCAATAACGTATATTTAGATTGTTATCTGTATGCATTTAATTGCAACCTTAGACAAATATAGGTCTTTTTAAAAACTTTAACTTAAGATCACCCGAGCTTTCTGCATTTGCCACTTTTCAAATCTTTGAAACTCAAAATCGCTTTGTTTCACCAATTGTAAAGATCTGAATCTTTGCATGCAGCTTTCTGTCTTGGTACTTTTTAATTTACCAAGTTTTGAATGACACTGATTCAGCTGATTTCACATAATAATTAACACAACGTAAAGTAAGAAAGAAATAATTCCACCAAAGTAAGGGAAATAATGAACTGCAAATACACACTGTTTCATACCTGATAGGCCTGGCATCAGATGGTGGACAGTGATGTACTTATTTAATCAATGTATTTCTTCACACAACTAGGTCAGTGAGTATTTTGTTTTACAAACATGATAATTGTTTTTTCTTCACACTTTATTACCCTCTTACCCCATTTTGGAAACACTATGTTAGCACGAGTGCAATTGAAAATAGAGACAGAATATAAAGAAACAAAACATTATGTTTGTGGTGACATTGGAAGAAACATGAAATCATGGAGAAAAGTAAAAAGTATGTAAATATAATGGAAAAAAATTATCTTCACACAGATTAACAGCTAAGAACTATGGGTGAATGAAAGATCTGAAAACTTTGATAATGGCAACAACCCACATGGATGGAAACCGCAGAAACCGGATGAAGTTGTTAAGGACTTTGAGAGAGACAGAAATGGGGTGAAGTTGTCTAGGACTGTGAAAAAGTACTACTTTTTCTAAACACAGAAAATTAAAAGCTCAAACCACTTAAAAAAATGGTGGAAGGAAACAGAGCAAGGAAGAGTATGAAAAATATGAGAAGGAAGAAAAAGAAAAACCGTAACAACAACCTACACTTAACAATTTCAAAATTCAACATGTACCTTCAAAATCTTCACACTGGTGCCTAATTATGTAAATCAAATAACGAAAAGAAAATAAACATTAGTTAGATTACTAACTACAAGTAATATCAAGGTATTTACATGTACAACATACAAATAAAAGTGATATGTCTGTCTACCCTGGATTTGTGAGTATGTACATCACCTGAAGTCATGCGAACTGTTCATGCAAGAGTAGCAGAACTGTTACAAAATATCCAGTATAAGGAGAGTACATAGGAGGATCCTGTTACACGCCCATTGAGGCATACTTGGAATATGGTGTTAGGCCCATATTTTCTTGACCATCGGCACACTAGGGGTGATGTGATCAGCATTACGCCAGCCACCTTAACCTCCCAGAGTTGCTCCGGTACCCAATTCATGAGGCTGGGTTGACCCTGGAGTCATGTGCTGTCTAAAAAATCCCACCTCAACTGGGGATCAAACCATGGACCACCGAGCTAGGAAGCCAGAGCACTAACCACTGCACTACCGCGGAAAGGGAGCTTATAACTGACAATTTAATCAGAAATGCACATAAAAAATAGGATACATTAACCAACTTTCTGTAATAATGAAAGTGTCATTTTATTACGTTTACTTGGAAAATGATTTTGTGTGTGTGTGTGTGGGGGGGTTCCCGTAAAATTCACTCAGCTTAAATGCATGATCAGAAAAAAATTTGCTGCTTTACCTGATATACCACTGCTTTCCCACAAATATTCAATTCATTAATATATGTATATTAATGTATTCATTAAATGAATTTAATTTTTATGTTAGCGTAATTATTAAGACTGCATTGCATCCTTGAAGTCAATAAAGTACTCATAGTTTCTTCCATGTTTAGGCATTTTGTGGCCATATACAGTACAGTGACATGGTCAAAATTGAAATAAGAAGTATAAACAGGAAAAGTCAAAGTTACAGAAGTAGATATAAGGGATGTGGTGGCTACTTCTGTTTATGATCTATCAAATAATAAGGCATTAAGAGTTGTATACAGAAAAATACTGGAGAAACTGCAAAATAAACATTTTTGTTATGACTGTGTAACAATTATTCCGGGCCATGGAATTTAGGACTGAAAATTATATACAAATAAATTTGTAGTTTCAGTAAAAGTTAACAAGCTGACAATCAAAGAAGTGTGGTGTTTAAAACTAGTTCTGAAACCATAAAAAACAAACAAACACATATTCAAGAGGAGTATGACAACTATCAGTCATGCCCAGGGGAGGCCTCCTCTGTTAGCATGTTATGAAGTTCAGAGCCAAAATACTTTAAACAAATACATGCATAAGAGTAAAATATTTTTAAATGATAAACCATGGCAGAAAAGAAAATATTCATTGAGATACAAACAACAAAATCATTACTGAATCTGGTGTGACAGTGGGGTCTGGTGGAGGTCTTATTTATTCAGTGTCTTTAAATTCTCAGAGTCTCTTAACTTCAATAGTTTCTTATAGAACAGAGAGTAGGTTTAGTATACTAGCCTAACCGTTAGAGGTTTACATTCCTCTCCTTTTATTTGGGGTTACCAGGTTCGAATTCTCCTCTTCCGGTGTAAGTGTAGCAAATAAGTTTGGATCAATTAGTTTCTCAACATAACATTCAATCTTTGTAACTAGGTCCTCAACAGCATATGTCTTTGCATGAAAACAACTTTTATTGACTTTCAACAGGCAAATCAATTGGAGTCAACTATAACAAAGTTTTAGTTAATTGCATATTTACAGCAATGTACAAATTCATGTAAAATATCTCACATTATTTTACTGGCGCTAGATTCCCTTTGCACCTTTTTCTTATCATCCATTTTGATTATGGAAGGGTTCTTCATTTCAACTATTTTCTTGCATTTGGTCATTTAGTTTCTAGCTTTGACAACACATCCCATCTCTTCAGATCAGTCCTTGATTCAATGCTTTCTTTAGCATAATAAGTATTCCTTGAATTAAATATTGTCCCAACACAAGTGCATTCTTCCTCAGCAAGTGTTGAGGTGTAGGACTAGGTTACAATTTGACTCAATCTTCGAACCTAGCTCAGCTGCAGCTAGGGTTGTGAGCTCTATTCAAATCATGCGTTTTATAGGATGCAATACTTACGAAAGTATGAAATATAACACCACTCAATATCCTAGAATACACATTTGATAAAAATGGTGAAGTTGATCTCTTCAACTACGAAATATACAGAGCTGGACCAGACACGTCCTTTCAGTTTTGCTCTCTTATTTCTGACTGCTTAGATGGTGTCGTTTTCTGATTCTCGCCAGGGAAAAATCTGAGCTGTATGATTGGTTAGGGGAATCACATGACTACTTATGGCATAACCAAAGCGAAGCTAACCTAAATAAAATTTATGTCATTGTTTTATTTTTATGCTCTGTTTCTCATAAGATATTAATTTATATGTTAATCTGTGCTTCTTTCCGTTTTTAGTGGGATATAGCCTGTTTCCAAAGAAATCACGGTATACACGGCTACACTGGTAAGACACGGGGGGTGGAGGAAATTCCATTAGTCTGGAGCAGTTTTTCTTAATATTGTTTGTGCCATAGAACCCTTTGATTGTCCGATGAAGGCTAAGGGCCCCTTTTTGGAAAATATGTACATAAAAGCATAATTTAGAATTTTAAATTTTAGGTTATGTACAATGACTCCCAGAATTCATTCCAGTACCTCCTGGGAGTCCTTGGACCACAGGTTGAGAAACCCTGGTTTAGAGATATCTACAGAATGCAGAAGCATCTAAATGCTATAAAGCAAATGGTGTAGATTTAAACAGTCTGGCAACATAACAGGGAAGGTCTATGATCAATATTCTAGATGAGCTTGTAAAGAGATTATAAATACTTTGTAGTCAGTCAGTGATACTCTGAAGTCAGTCAGTGATACTAAGAAGTCAGTCAGTGGAAGGACTTGATGGTGATTGTGATAATCATAAAAAGTCAACAAAATGTTTTATTGTAATGTGATTACACACAGAGGAACAACATCACTTCACATGTCAATGTTTTTCTTGTACCTTTTTAGCTTCTTACAGAACATGGGGGTCACCACAGCTGGTCCCTTGCAGGAAACCTGCACAAAAGCATTTCTTATACTCTTGAAGAGGTTGTTTTCTGTAGCAATGTGTTTTACATTTTGATGCACAGCCTTCTTTTGTAGCCATTTTAGCAATCTTGATAGACCAAAGTAGCTCTATTCTGTGATTCTCAGTATTAGGGCTCCAGAATTTGCTGGGTTGTGCCAAGTATTGCAAACTAGATATTAGAAAGATCAGACCTGAAGTTCTAATTTGCAACATCAATCTGAAACAGACATGACCTTAAAGTCTAAAGGTAGGTAAAGGCAGTCTCATAGCAAAACTGCCTTAAGGGAGTGAAGTGTGAGAGACTTCACCATATTAGATCCAGCATTTTTATAAGGTGGGGTGACCAGTTCCCTTCTTTGCTGCCTTCTCCTTTCCTAACTCAAGAGCAGAGTCAGGTGTATTTTGTAAAATGCATGGTAAAAATCACTAATGAACATTTTGTCTATGCAAAAAACTGAGAAATAAAACAATATTCTGATTGTCGATGCAAGAACATTAATTATAATACACTGTTCTGATTCTCTATACTAGATCTTCAGATATCTATTCCCCTTTAATGTACAGATGTCAGTGAGTGAAGTACATGCCAAATACTCAATCCAATGAATGAAGTACATGTCAAATGCTCAATCCAGTGAGTGAAGTACTTGCCAAATGCTCAATCCAGTGGAGTGAAGTACATATGATATACTCAATCCAGTGAGTGAAGTACATGCCACATACTCAATCCAGTGAGTGAAGTACATGCCACATACTCAATCCAGTGAGTGGAGTACATGTCAAATACTCAATTCAGTGAGTGGAGTACATGTCAAATACTCAATTTAGTCAGTGAAGTACATGCCAAATACTCAATCCAGTGAGTGAAGTACATGCCAAATACTCAATCCAGTGAGTGGAGTACATGTCAAATACTCAATCCAGTCAGTGAAGTACATGTCAAATACTTAATCCAGTGAGTGAAATACATGCCAAATACTCAATCCAGTGAGTGAAGTACATGCCAAATACTCAATCCAGTGAGTGGAGTACATGTCAAATACTCAATCCAGTGAGTGAAGTACATGTCAAATACTTAATCCAGTGAGTGAAGTACATGTCAAATACTCAATCCGGTGAGTGAAGTACATGTCAAATACTTAATCCAGTGAGTGAAGTACATGTCAAATACTCAATCCAGTGAGTGAAGTACTTGCCAAATGCTCAATCCAGTGGAGTGAAGTACATATGATATACTCAATCCAGTGAGTGAAGTGCATGCCAAATGCTTAATCCAGTGAGTGAAGTACATGCCAAATACTCAATCCAGTGAGTGAAGTACATGCCAAATACTCAATCCAGTGAGTGGAGTACATGTCAAATACTCAATCCAGTGAGTGAAGTACATGTCAAATACTTAATCCAGTGAGTGAAGTACATGTCAAATACTCAATCCAGTGAGTGAAGTGCATGCCAAATACTTAATCCAGTGAGTGAAGTACATACCAAATACTTAATCCAGTGAGTGAAGTACATGCCAAATACTCAATCCAGTGTGTGGAGTACATGTCAAATACTCAATCCAGTGAGTGAAGTACATGCCAAATACTTAATCCAGTGAGTGAAGTACATGCCAAATACTCAATCCAGTGAGTGAAGTACATGTCAAATACTCAACCCAATACAAGATGAAGTTGCCAGTCCCATTGTTTTTTTTTAAATTATGGGCCCCTTTAATTCACTAACAGGTTCAACCAACATTAAACTATTAATGCAGCACAGCACAGTTATCCATGTACATGATCACCAGTGCCAGCTGCCATGACACTTGAAGAGAATGTGCAAGCTGTGATCAACCTTAAAATTACACAGCAGTCTCCACAATAAGAAACTACACGTGGCAGCATATTTTCCCTTCTAAGTTTTTAGAAAAAACTGATAGTCTAATGATGAAGAAGCCATGCACTGACTTAGCATTCAGATGCAAACAAGCTTTCAGCCATCTCCATCAATGAACGGTGCACCTTACCATTGATCTGTTTTTTACCCTTCCTGGAAAGCTGCAATTAAAAAAAAATAAAAAATAAAGCTATCCTAAGTGACGATAGTTTTTTGATTACATGCACTATCCACCAACAGATTCACACACAACTGAATCTGAAATATTTCACATGGTGGTTGTGTTCTCCTTTAACACAAGTTTTACAAACATTCACAGATGATACACAATCCTAGAAGTCACAGTCTCCACTGATGCCCAATGCAAGTGCTGGTAAAATATAACACACAAATCAGTTTTGTGAAATCACAATAACAAATTGTAATATTACCTCTTCTTAAATGTTTGTGTATTTTACCAATGTTTCAATGCGTTATCTTTGTCAAGTCAACAGTTTTATTACATTTTCATCTTGAAGTACAATCTGAGGTTTTCCATAAAAATCAGCAAAAATTAAGAGTTATCAATATTTAAAACAGCCTCATCCCACTGTGAAATAAATGAAATATATGTCAACACTCATAGAAACATGGCCATTACATTCACTGTTCGCTTCAATGATATCTCATTTAGTATTCAGTCATCTGCTACATGCAGAAACAGAAGTAGCTACAGTCATCTTAATCAAAATATTTATTTCGTCATCTGAAACTGATTCAGAGATCTCAAGCCAAACAGTTCACTCTCTGGAGTGTAAAATGTATTGAATGATTACAGTTTTCAAACTTTACAGAGACCGTCTCTCTGATTGGCTGCACTACTCCACTGTAGCCATAAATAAACTGACACATAGCTGTGGCCATTTCAGTAGCCACACAAGCGAACGTTGGCCATCTTTCCTGGATCAATGCCCATCACAGTGGCCAATGTCTGAAGGAAAAACTGATTCACTTGTGTCATAGTCTCCCATCGACATTTAGGACAGGAGCAATTACAGTGAGGCCAAGGACATCCATCTATCAACTTGTGCTGACAACGTTTGGTCACAGATCTGGAATTTCTGTTGTTGTTTCCTCCTGCACAACAGAACATTAATAAAAAAAGCTTTATTTTTAATGGTTTTGGTACTTTATAGATTTTTTAAAAATGATTTTTTTTTTTTTAAAGAATAAAGAATGATGACTTTCTCAATCTTGTTCTTAACAGCAGAATCTGTTCTTCTCATAGACTGAATTTAATCATGTATACAGATCTAAGTAGAAATTTTGACTAAAAACTATAAGACTGCTTTAACAACTGACATGAAAATGAACACGAAAGCAAAGAATGCTGATTAGACGAAGGGCTCCATGTGCATACTGGTGATAAAACAATCTAGCAAATTCAATTATGGTGGTTTCTGTGGAACAAGAAACAATTTCAGAGGTCTTTATGCACAAGAAATTATAATCTTTAGGTCCTGAACATTTACCCACAAGATAATATACTGTGTTCTTTAGCCTGGTCTTTTGGGATATCTTCTCATTTAAAGAAAGTAAAACATTTCAGTGTTGGAGGACCTAAGCTAGAACCAAGGTAACAGTACAGAGGTTTCACAGTTGGTGGAAAATTGACAGGAAAACTGAGACGACTGTACAAAGAGCTTGACTGCAATCAGTCAAAGAGCTACGCTGTACGAGTCTTGATGATGTTGAGTAAGTGGGACATGGAAGAAAAATGGTCAAATGATAAGCCAAACTTTTAACTCTTCTCATGATTCATACATTGTTAAATAATTCATTTATATCAAACCACAAGGTCTTTTATATTTGGACATGCTCTCTCATATAACTGATGGACCTTGTGACTGGGTTGAACTGGATGCACCTGGCCAGAATGATCCAATACACTTATTTTTTAAACAAAATGATGCATACCTCTAACTGTGGTTGAGAATAGAAGGCAAGAAAGATCAAAGCTAAACAAACAACACAGACTTTATGTGACCGATTCAGAGATTTTGAAAAATTAGGCATTGTAAAGGAGGAAAAATTATGAAACTACAATGTTGTGGTTTGTGTAAGTTTTTTTGGTTTTAAAATTTCTACTGGATGGGGCAACTGAACCCATTCCCAACCCTTCTTAATCACTTTATTTTATGACACATGTGGCAGGTCACAGTGTTACTAATCTTTGCTCCCCTCTTTAGAGCCCTGGTAACACATGGGTAAAAGAGGTATAGCAAGACCAAAGAACACATGGAAAAGAGAACTGGAGACAGACATGAAGAAAATATGGAAAGACCTTGAGCTGATGGCACAGGAAGGAAGGTTTGGCATTAGTTTGTTGAAGGCCTATGCTCCTTCGGTGATGATGACGATAACATTTTAGTATACTGTTAAGCGTTCGTTTCTTGCTTACTTCGATATGGCTCAAGACACATAAAGAACATGAACTTTCCCATGCAGTCTTTACTTTTACCAGGAACCAAAACAGATGCCTATGATGTTTTATCCGGAGATGTTTTAAAACAAGACATAAACACATATTTATGAGAAAATACCACATATTACATATTAAATCTTTATAAAATGAATAAAGAATATTCAAGTATTGTTAGCCATATTTACAGTAAATATTTGTTTTACATATTATTATGTGCAGACATGAGGATATAGGACTATTGCCAAATGGACATGCAAGGCAGCCTTCAGAAGAATAATATACTATATTGGTGCACTATATGGCTCTTGGATAGAAAGAGCTGATGCACTGAGGAATGAACAGCACTAAAAGTTTAAAAAATATTTTAGAAGATTTAAAAAGTTAAAAACAGAAGACATATTATGCGGTTAATCTCTAATAAGACCAGAAACACTGTAATGGCAAGTTTTATGGAGAAAAAAAAACAACAAATTTTGATGCTTGTAATGAAATATATTACTATAGAAGTTAAGAAAAAATCTTACTGTCTGTATTTTTATTCTTCTTTTTCTTGTTCTTTCCTTTCCGTTTGCCTTTTTTCCTTCTCCTCCTGTTGCTCTTGGCATATGGTGGTGCATCAGACAGTGGTGTATCATTTTTGGAGTTGGATGTGTTAATACTGAAATATATAAAAATAACTAGGATCAATGGAGGAAACATCAATGACATGATAAGACTTAGTTGAAAACCCTATGTTTAATATTTTTGTTGGACTGTAACTAGGCATGGGACAGAGTGAATTAAAGCCAAAAATTCATAGAATCCAAATGATTTTTAAACATTTTTAATGACATTTTTTTCATATTTCTAATAGGATTTTTGATTTGGAACACTAATTTTTTTTTTTTTAAACAAAGGAAAAATAAATGTTTCTATTAGGTTATAATTTGCAAGATATGCATTTTAAATCTAGTTCTCAGTGCAACAAATTCTTGAAGTCAAAAGATGGCTTATGAATTTCTGAAGTCAAAAGATGGCTTATGAATTTCTGAAGTCAAAAGATGGCTTATGAATTTCTGAAGTCAAAAGATGGCTTATGAATTTCTGAAGTCAAAAGATGGCTTATAAATTTCTGAAGTCAAAAGATGGCTTTTACCTTTGTCTTGCGCTGTCTCTTCAAGTTTTTTCCATATCTTCTATTTCCTTCTCATGTCTGTCTCTAGTTCTTTTCTTTACAATGTTTTTGACAGAGTTGTCATCAAGTCTTTCCTAACGAGTCTCAAGTCAAGTCTCTTGGTACAAATCTCAATTTAAGTCACAAGTCCCTAACATTGGCTTCAAGTTGAGTCCCAAGTCGAGCCTCATTTTAAAAACACTGTTTATAGTCACAATCGTTGCTTTACTGGACAATCACTTCAATTACTACAAATAATAATTAATAATAATGTATATTTTAGTACTTTTACTATTTTATTTACTGACTTTTTATTCAACCAAAGTTATTTCTCAGTATTACATTTCAGAAATATTATCACCCCCCCCCCCCCCCCCCGAATGCATGGAATAATAACATAATTAAAACTTTGCATTCTAAATTTTAGACTACGTAATGGACCCTTTAGAATCTATTCACGTACAACAAGGGTCCATGGAAGACAAGTTAAGAAACCCTGATTTACATGTTTTAAGCTCCAGCTCTTTGTCCACCAGTAATATTTTTCTCTGACACAAAATGTATTTCACCCGCGGTCACAGTCTAGATGGTTATGTTTAAATAGTGGCGGGCTGTTATTGTCCAGGAAAGCTGGTCTGTCTCAATGAATATTTGTCTAACAACAGTGTCCAATATGTCTGATAAGCTATAAAACAACTTTGTGTTTGCACAAATGAATTCTTGTACGCACTGTGATTTCTAAGTGATACCGATTTAACTAAAACCATTTTGGGATTCTCTATAATTAAGAGTGCGTTATGAATAAGGATGGCGAGTCAGTTCACCAAAATTGGGCAAGTCTCGAATCAAGTCGAGTCGCTAATACTTAGCTCATAAGTCGAGTCTCGAGTTGTGTCGCTGTGGTGACTTAAGTCTGAGTCGATTGACTCAAGTCGACAATACTGGTTTTTGAGTCTCCTTTTATTTACTTTACTACTGGGATTTTAGATCACTGAATACTTTATGGTGCAATTATTTGGTTTCAAGATTCCATAACATTAATGATAGAAATAAGGAAAGTTATGATTCTGGATGGTTTGTTTACTAAGGAACACACAATAGCCTCATCATACATCAACAAGTTTAGCTCCCCCATTTAATATTTAGATTTACTATCTCTCCTGGCATTTCGTTTATTGCTAATATACATTATATATTTTGAATAACTGTAGGTTGCTGGTATAGCTTGTAGTCTACTGGCACAACTGTAGTATGGCAACACAACATAGGTTACAAAAGTCAAGATAATTAGTAGACCCATCTATGTGTGTTAGCCTTGCATGTTTATTGTGGGATGGAAAACTGACAGAAATATTGATCAATGAATTTCAAATATATTGGTAGCTGACTAAATGGATAAAAGTATGAGCATAGAATACCTTGACTGGCGACAGGAGGAAGTCATACTTTGATTGGCCTCCCAACAGTGTATTGACTCTGGCAGTGATGTCCCCTCTATGCGTACCGTATGCCACTCTCTACAAGTGGAAATACATTGAGACTGATGAGTAACAGAACTAATGATTATCATGCATTTCTTCTTTTTAAAAAAAAAAATTTTTTGGTGGGGTTAAATTTGTGTACTGTTTCAAGCCTTCTAATTCTGCATGAACTCAGTACAGAACATAAAGATGGAATATTTATGTGTTTTGCTGCATAATGCAAAAATCAGTCAACATTATTCACAGGTCAAAGATGCCCCATTCCAATGTATTTTATTCATTGTTCCACATCTTTACACATGTATGGTTTGACACTTCGTCTTTTACAGTGCATCTAATGTCATGAATTTAGACAGTATTTTACTAAAAGATCTTTTGAAATATAAATATACAAAACAATGAATAACCAGCATCAACCAGTGGCCTGTGTTGCCTTGAAGGTTGCCAAACACTATTGCTTACTGAAGTTCTGTGTTTTTTTTTCTGGTTATAGCAGAGTAGAAATAGAATGAGTAGATTGTCAAGAGTACCAAATTACCTGAAACTTTCAAAACAGTGTAAAATACTATCTCATAACTTATAAACAAAGTGTAAATTACTCTTACTATTTCATAACTTATAAACAAAGTGTAAATTACTCTTACTATCTCATAACTTATAAAAAGGGTAAGGGTAAAGGATCCCGTTCCACGCCCATTGAGGCATATTGGGAATACGGTGTTAGGCCCATATTTTGTTGACCATCGGCACACTAGGGATGATGTGGCCAGCATTACACCGGCCACCTTAACTTTTTGACTCCGGGACAACGCTCAGAGCGGTGGTCAGATTTGATACCCGTGCCAAAACAACGCTCTGAGCGTTGTTTTTAGTCTATCATGAACTAAAATTATGTCACAGGGTGGAAAATAATTGCGGAGTCAAAGAGTTAACCTTCCCAGAAGTTGCTCTGGTACCCAATTCATGAGGCTGGGTCGACCCCAGAGCCATTTGTGGTCTAAAAAATCCCACCTCAACTGGGGATCGAACCATGGACAGCCGAGCTGGGAAGCCAGTGCAATAACCACTGTGCTACTGCGGCTCTTTATAAACTTATAAACAAAGTGTAAATTACTCTTATTATCTCACAACTTATAAACAAAGTGTAAATTACTCTTATTATCTCACAACTTATAAACTAAGATACAGACTTTCATAAATTGGTGCCTATGCAGAAAAGAAGGATTTGACAAGCTCACTAATGTGGAACTGATAGACAGAAGGAGACAAACACCAGCAGAACAGGAAGTGAGGAAGATATGCTGGGAATGGGACACACATTAAGAAAACCAGTTGATAATTGTAAGCCAGTCCCTGATTTGGAGTCGCTGGTTGTTTCAACACATGCTATGGAACCTTCTTCCTGGCTCCTTGTGATTCCATGAGTGCTGTTTGGAATTGCTCTTCTTCTTCTTTGATCCATAACCGCCAACCGCCAAAGCAGTCAGTGGCCATCACGCCTGGTGGCGTCTTGTAGGGCAGCAACAAATTGATTCCACTTTGCTAGGTCGGTGGCCATCCTTCATACAGTGCCCCAACTCTGGTTCATTCTTTGCATCTCAGCTTCCACAGTTCTCTGCCAAGTTGTTTTTGGTCGGCCTCTCTTTCGCTTTCCCTTGGGGGTCCATAGCATAGCTGTTCTTGTGATGGTATCAGGGTCCCTTCTGAGGATGTGGCCAACCCAACTAAAGCATCTGCCAGCTATGATAGTGTGCATGTCCTCATGGTTACTCTGAATAAGTAGTTCTTGGTTGCTGATGGTGTTTGGCCAAAAGATTCGGAGAATTTTCCTTAGGCAGATTGTGTGGAAGGAGAACAGTTTCAACATTTCCTTCTCTGTTACTCTCCAGCATTCCGCACCATAGAGGAGCACAGAAAGTACACAGCTCTCATACAGTCTTAATTTGGTGTTTGTGCTGTACTGGGAAGACTTCCAAATGTTGTTGAGACTAGCAAAGGATGTTCTCGATTTATTCATTCTGTTGTTAATGTCCTTGATTGTTCCGCCGTCAGGTTTTACTATGCATCCTAGGTAAGTAAATGTGTCTGTTCTAACTTCTGGTTCCTTACTGTTATTGGCTCAGGATTGCCCACATTTAGTGTCATGACCTCTGTCTTCTTCAGATTGATGTTCAGGCCAACCTGCTGGCCATACTTATTCAGTCTATCAGTCTTTTCTTGAATGTGTTGATGTGAATGCGCATGTAGTGCAATGTCATCTGCACATTCCAGGTCTTCCAGTGTAGAAAACGTTGTCCATCTAATTCCTCTTGGACTGCCCTCTGTTGTCTGGCGCATCACCCAATCTATGGCTGTCAAAAATAATGTTGTTGATAAGTGGCATCCCTGTCGTACTCCTGTTTTCATTTCGAAAGTTACATTACTCAATCCAACATTGCATGTAAAGTTGGAATAGAGGCTTTTTATGATGGAAACAATGCGGCTGGGAATTCCATAAGCCCTCAGTATTTTCCATAGGCTGTCCCTGTGTAAGCTGTCGAAAGCCTTTTCAAAATCAACAAAGTTAATGTATAGCTGTCTCTGCCATTCTGAGCAGTGCTCTATAATGTTCCTGAGGGTGAATATATGATCTGCACATCTTCTGTTCTTTCTAAAGCCTGCTTGTTCTTTCCTCAGTTTATGGTCAACTGCTTTTGAAATTCTCTGGATGGGAATTGCTCTACCTGTGTAATAATAGTTTCTAATCTATCTGCACCATTTGCAGAGAAATCAACACATTTTCATCAACATAAACTCCATTTGTTCTATCACAATCACGTCTTTCAAACCATCATAGTCCTTGGTGAAGTTCCCCAGTGAATGCCACTTCATCAGGTAATCATTGATATGAGCCACAAACTGAGAGAATGACTCTCATCGAGAAAGACCAAAAAATACCTGCAGAAGAGAGCTGGAGACATAAAAGGGATTATGAAGACATGGAAAGAACTGGCACAGGACAGGAAAGTCTTGGCATGATTTTGTTGAAGACCTTCTCTACAGGAAGCTGAAAAGCATTTATGATGATGATCTCATAGCAGCAGAGAGTCAGATGTTGAGAATGCAAATGTGATAACTCTATTGACCATGGAGTTTTAATAATTATACTAACAATGATGGTGAAGAAAAATTCAGAAACTTTCAGTTATGCGTTACTACTTGTTTAAACCGGGCTTCAAGCACTGAACTACGCTAGTAAAACTTATGTACTTACGGTTTAGTAAGAATCTCATGAGAAACACAAGCTGGAGCAAAGACTGCACTGAAAAGAAAAAGGTTTTATGCAATAATTAAGATTCCGTGTTAACAGTTAATTTTCTTTTCTTAATAAAAAACTTAAGTTTCTATATCAAACAATATTTCTTCTTCAAGTACATGCCTAGTGGTGTAGGTGGACATGTCTCTCCACAGCTTCTGGTCTCCAGTAAAATTGATCAATTCTGCTGTTGACTTCTTTACAATGCCATGATGTCAAATTGTCCATTATCTTCTCTCTTTGTCATTCTCTACATCTTTTGTCTTTCAATCTTTCCTGTTGTCATGACATATTCCAGCTTTCTTCTTCTCATAACATGTCCAAAGAACACACAACATTTAAGAATGTTTAATAGAGAGTTTCACATTTATGATATGGTATGTTTTATTTGATATGTTCAGACTGTTTTGAAGAAGTTGAAAAAGTTTTTAAGATTCTTTTTGATACCATACTTAAGATTCAGTATTAAATGTGTAAAATTCTACAGAATAGTACATAACCAACAATTATGAAATGAAATAATGAGCTGTAAGTTGTTTTTTTTTTCTATCATATAAAGAGTTGCCATTGTCACTGTCTCCTTATTTTTCTACACCCTGTATTTTTCTATAAATGTTGGAATGTTTTCTGACTTTTCTATTTTCAGAATATGCTGATAGACAGTGGATTTCTCTTCCCAGGCATTGATATTCTCTTCATGTTATAATCTAGCAATACATCTCTAATATATACAAGCTATCCATGGAATTATTAATATGACTCTGTAAAATCATGTCATTGTGACTTCTAGCTAATTTTTATGTTATATATACTTTGTCCACATTTCACTTCAATACAATTATATCAGCTCTATGGAACATTATGTGCTTTGTTACTGGTTTCCTGCATTAAGAAACATAGGTTTTATTCTTTTTTCATCACTCTTAGGAACTCCACGAACATTTTCTAATAGTGTGCTCACCAGAAAAAGGTAATTGTGTAAATCTGACAGTGACTGAACAAACAGATTGGAGAGAATTTGCAAAAAAAAATTTGGATACAAATTATTTATAATTAAAAAAAAACTAACTGATGACAAGAACTAGACAAGTACCAGTGGGTGATGAGAAGAAAATGCTAGCGATGGATAGGACAATATTGACGAGACCTGCTGTTAAGATTTTCAGGTGGTTCTTATTCTAATTGAGAGAAGTAGAAATAGACCAAATAAACAAGACCAAATAAACAAGACCAAATAAACATGAAAGATGAAAACTGGAGACAGAAATGAAAATGTTGAGGAAGACCTAAGTTGATGGCACGTGACAGGAAGAATTGACATGCTTTTGTTGAAGGCCAATGCTCCCTGGGAAGCTGAAATAATAATGAATAAAATGAAACAAATTAAAAGCACAAGCACCTGTAAGGAAGAAACATACAAGCACCTGTAAGGAAGAAACAAACTGTTCAAACGTGTAATAACTTGTTTACTTATGAGTTATTTCAATTACGACTATAACTTACGATGCATTCTGTAATGTATCTTTGACCTCCTCACCAAGTGTCAGCAAATACCTCCATTGTTCAGAAGATAAATGACTTTGTATTCTCTCTTCAAACACATTGTTCACTTTAATCTGAGCTGCATCATAGAGATTCTGAATAATGTAGATTGGTGCTGGGGACAAATCAGGCAAATTTTCATTGAATAGTGGGTAAATGTTAATTCTTCATGTAAATGTTGAATTCTTCATGCTACGTAAACGTTACTGGTTATCAACAAAAATCTATACTGTATCCTACTTCTAAACTATTGCCATTTTTTTTAAAACATCACGTATGCCAATATTCCTTGTCATATCAGTTTTATTCTTTAACAACACTTATAAAACCTGAGCATCAGAGTTGTGCTGATTTCAAATTTGTTCTCAAATACATCTTTCTGAACATTATCTAAAAATATTCAGATAATCAGTGTTACTCTTAATGAATCATCATCTCCTTGTTTTCCTCCGTATGGAGCATGCAGCCCCCACTGCAGATGACCCCCCCCCCTCCCCCCCAGGAAGCCTACACCAGAGCACAAACTTTTGCAGTGGTGCTCTCTGTAACCTTTCTTGACATAATGAGGTTGCTAGTCTTATACACAACCTCAAATTAATCACTTTTTTATGAAAGGCTTAAAATAATAGTAGCCCTACTCTTTCTTTGTCTCCTTAGAAACCCCCGTGAACTACACAGGGCCCTAATAAATGAGTGACCCTCTTTTTCCCCTTAAAGTGAATGGGGCTACCACAGCAGTTAGGCCCACCAAAGGACTCAAACATACCGTGATCAGTGATTCAGTTAGGCCCACCAAAGGACTCAAACATATTGTGATCAGTGATTCAGTTAGGCCCACCAAAGGACTCAAACATACTGTGATCAGTGATTCAGTTAGGCCCACCAAAGGACTCAAACATACTGTGATCAGTGATTCAGTTAGGCCCACCAAAGGACTCAAACATACTGTGATCAGTGATTCAGTTAGGCCCACCAAAGGACTCAAACATACCGTGATCAGTGATTCAGTCTTATTTATTTTTTTAAAGCCTAGACCAGGGGTTGGCAACCCAGGAGCTTTTGGGATTTTCTTCAGCAAAACTGAGCCCTCTAAAGATCTACCATATACCAGCATTTATGTGTGTGTGTAATTTTTAAGGAGGGGGAGGAAGAGGAGTGGTAATGAACCTTTCAAAGAAAAGATCGTGTTCGTATCTTATGCATTTCACGAACATATTTTAGTAGCCAGCTCAAGAGTTTTCATTGGGATAGTGGAAAACGTAACTTTGATACCAGGGACAACGCCATGTTTAATGCCAGCATGAGAGGTCTAGACTGAAATTTCCCTAGTTAAAAAGGTCGTTTTTTTTCCGCAGTTACCTTAAGATCTATCACATCATTCACTGGGATCGACTGGTTGCTGACCCCTGATCTACAAGAATAAGGAAAAGGAGGACAGTTCAAACACAGAGAAAGGATGAGTGTTAATTTAGGTGTTTGTCCCAGTCATTGTACTGAGCAACAAAATTATCAACTTTAGAAAACACCAACTTACTTTTTATTGAAGAATACACTCTATGGCCAAAAAAACATCTCCAGGCTTCTTTTGGATAGAGTGCTGTACAGTTTTTAGGAAGTCTTGGTTCCCATTCTCTGTAAAAGATATGGATCTGAGAGGTCAATATGAATGTGGTTATTGGCCAAGCAAATTTATTATTTAACTACACAATATTTATTATATATATACTGTGGTAGCGCAGAGCTAGTGCACTATCTTCCTAGTTCGGTGGTCCATGGTTCGATATCCAGTTTAGGTGGGATTTTTAGACCACAAACGGCTCGGGTTGACCCAACCTCATGAATTGGATACCAGAGCAACTCTAGGAAGGTTAAGGCGGCCTGCATGATGCTGACCACATCACCCCTAGTGTGCTGATGTGAAGAAAAAATGGGCCTAACGCCATATTCCCAATATGCCTCAATGGGCATGTAATGGAATCCTTTACCTTTTTATACATTATTTATCTATTCGATGAAGCTTTTACTATACTTTTACTTAAAAAAATTCTAGAAAAGCCTGAATGGGATGACTAATGATGTAAGAGAAAAATATTAGTTTATTTTTCCCCTTCATGAGATACCAAAAATAAGTTATTTTAACAATTAGTGGTTTAAAATATTCAGAAAAATAGCAAGGGTTCCAGCAGTAAAGCATAGAAAGATAAAGAGATGATTCAGAAGTCGCAGATAAAATGTTTGCAGTTTAATTACAGCTTCTTCAATGGTGAGACAATGATTAAACTAAATAATATTTATTTTGCTAAGTACTGCAATAAACTGAACTATTTACAAGTTATCTATGTATAACACTATTGTCATATAATGTTAGCTACACTGATTACAGTAAAAAAAATTTGTTAAACATGTCAAAGATTTTCCTACTAAAATGTGTGAAGTATGAACAAAAGAGAAAACCAATATTAGATTATTTAGAGGCATGCAATTCATCCATAACTGTGGAGAAGGTGTTGAGAATAGATAGACCTAGAGAACTGCACAATCTAATAATACAGTATATAACAAGAACTAAAATTAATATATAACGATCAATGGTGGTGTGAGGATAAGGGATAGTCTGATGGGGTGCTCGTGTGGATGATGGCAGATAATTGGTGTATCTAGTATGATCTCAAACACCCCTAGGCTTTCTCACTCCTTTTCACCTTGTTAACAACAGGGCAGTTATAAGAGACTTTACTTTTTTTTTTCTTCTGTTGTTTGTTTCTTAGAAAGGGTAGGTCACACACACATACACAACTTTGGTTTTGATTTACTCTATTTGAACTGATTGGGGAGGGAAGTTACTATAGTGTCTTAAATTTATTGCACTATGTATCCTAATTATAACCCATCGAGGGTTCAACAGGATACTTTGTTGAAAAAAAAAACAACAAAAAAACAAAGGTTTTACAAATGTTAAAATAAAAATGGGGTCAGGCAGGGAATTAAGATTTGTTACAATTCGGGATTCAAAGAAGCCACATTTTAATTTCATCACATCTTTCAGAAACAAGCAGAATATTTTATAATGTTGAAAAAAAAAGAGACTGAAAAAGATGAAAAGAGAAACAAGTTAATAAATTATAAGATCTTCAAGAAGACAAACTTTGTCAAACAACTTGGTCACAATATTTAACACAAAAGCCAGAGAAAAAAACAAGATCATGTTGGTTTAAAAAATAAAAAAAAACCTATTATGCTTGGCAAGAAGCTATGAAATTAAAGATGTTATCACATTCATCAAAAATAGCAATCTAAAAAACATTAATCATTCCCACAATGCTTCATGGTTCAGAGATCTGAAGCACAAACCAACCAAGAGCAAGCGCAGGTGTAAAAATGTATTTAAAAAAGAAAAGAATGCATTAGCACACCCTTTATAATGTAATGAACACCCAGCTACTATCAAACTCAACTTGGCATAAGCCTTTATTTAAAACAACTAAGCCACTATCACAATGGTCACAACCATCCTTACTTTTTCATCGCCAGTATCATCTCTATTACAATACCTCAAATCAACTGTTAAAAACTGCAGCATCATCTGTATTCAATCACTAACTACATTACAGCTTCCCAAGGAGCATGGGCCTTAACAGATTCATGTCCTGTGCCATCTGCTCAAGTTCCTTCCATGTCTTCTTTATTCCTTTCATTTCTATCTTCAGCTCTTCCTCTACCTCTCTTACCCTTGGGGTTCCAGAACAGGGATTACCTTGCAGTGTTATTCCTTAAACTGTGTCCAATCCATGACCACATCTTTTTATCTCTTGTTTCACTAGCATCATTCTGTTTTTTGTCATCAATTCCATACTGTGAATTTTTTTATCATGGAGGGTGTTAATGCTTTTGGTTCCCTGGGCAAATAGTTTATATATATATATATATATATATATATATATATATATATATATATATATATATATATATATATATATATATATATATACTTGTATATATACTCAGATTGAGCAAAAAGAAACTCACGCAACAAGCAGAAGAGAGGAGAAAACATTGAAAGGAGCACCAGGAAAATAAGCAGCTGAGGGCTGCCACCTCAGGGGTGCATTCCCATAGTCAGTTATGACTGAAGGGGCTATTATTATTATTACTTGTATATATATATATATATATATATATATATATATGTATATATATATATATATATAGATATATATATATTATATATATATATATATATATATATATATATATATATATATATATATCATCATCATGTAGCATGTCCTTTGTAGAACGTCTCTCTCATCACAGCCCGCCTGAAAGACTCTCGATCTCTAGCCAGCCCTCCTGCCTCCTCCGATGTCATGTTCAAGGTGTCTTCAATGTCCTGTGTCCACCGTCGTCTTGGTCGGCCCCAGCCTCGCCTTCCATGTACCATATCCTCCATCACTGCTCTTTCTAAACCACTATGGCGTTCTTCTTCTTCTTCTTCCGTCCTTAGCCAACGACCGGCAAAGCAGTCAGTGGCCATTACGCCTAGTGGCGTCTTAAGGGCAACAGCGAATAGATTTTCTCTGCCGTTGTTCCCATCACGCCTAATGGCGTCTTTAGGGCAACGACAAATCAATCCGTTTGCTGTTGTTTCCGTAATCAAAGTGACTGACAAACGGGTGATCAGCCCGTTGGTACTATGGCGTTCAATGTGGCCAAAATATTTCAGTTTCCGGGACATGATATTGTTTATGAGCCCATTTTCCTCGATGTTCAGGTCGTGTAGGATGTCTATATTTTTCTTCTTCTTGGTCCACGATATTCTGAAAATTTTTCTGTAACACTTTGCTTCGAAAGATTCAATTTTTTTCTTTGTTTGAGTAATGGTCCATGAGTCACATCCATATGTTGCTACCGGAAAGATGTACATTCTCAGAAGTTTTACTTTTATTAATTTGCTGGTGTTATGCCATACGTTCTTCATTTTATTTAACCTCTGCATTGCTATGGCCAGTCTCCTTCTGACCTCTTTTGAGCAGTCTCCATTGTTGTTAATTATGGAGCCAAGATATTCAAAATTTGTGACATTTCCAATTTCCTCATCATTGATGGTAATTTTTGGTTGGCATCTTGTTTTGTCTGTGGACATAATCTTTGTTTTTTTTGTGTTCAGAAAAAGGTTTTGATCCTCACTGTGTCTTTTGACAGACAGGATTAACTGTTCTAGTCCCTTGGCACTGTTTGAAAGAATAACTGTGTCATCTGCATACCTCAGTTCTGGGATCGCATTTCCACCAATTGTGAACGGATTGCAATGTTCACATTCTTGGTCATTCCGAACATTTCTCATTATATTTTCTGCATAGATGTTAAACAAGTATGGCGAGAGGATACAACCCTGTTTATATATATATATATATATATAATACTGAAGCACATTAAAAACGCACCACTATTATATATACTGATGCCGAGAAGCTGGAAAAAAAAGTGTGGGAATGGATTTTACCCATGTTTGTCATGAGGTAGAGAGCAAATGGCTGCTGGAATGGAAAGTGCATGATTCAACCCACGGGTTTGTGTACAGACTACATGAAAACAATGAAAGTTACACGCGCAACACGATTCCCAACAGCTATGACCCTGAAAATGTGTACGCGTTGTGGCAGTATACTCAGTATAAAAAGGCCGTTGAGACAAAACACCCAGTACATGTGCTTGAAATGCCACGACTATCTGAAAACGACCACCATCGAGCCATTGGTATGTTGGAGACCGGAATGAGCTCGCGGGCCATTGCCAGAAGGATGAATTGCCACCACAGCACTATTGTACGTCTCAATGAACGTTACGGAACCACTGGCAGTGCCCGGGATAGACTTCGGAGTGGCCAACCACAAGTCACTACCCCTGCGCAAGATCGTCATATTGTGCTGAGTCACCTAAGGAATCGTTCTCTCCCGGCAAGTCAAACAGCAAGAGCAATAGTGGGTAGACGTGGGCAAGTCTCTCGAATGACAGTCATACGACGACTCAGAGATAGTGGCCTTACTGCAAGACGACCTTATGTTGGGCCAAACTTGACTCACAGACATCGTCAGCAGTGCCAGCAATGGGCAGAGCAACATGTCAAATGGACTAGACTGCAGTGGAATGCTGTCCTATTCACAGATGAGAGCAGATTCAACATATCCTTTGCTTATGGACGTATGCGGATTTGGCGACGGTGTGGAGAGCGCTTTGCAGATTGCTGTGTTCGTCAGCACAACCGATTTGGAGGTGGCAGTATTCACATCTGGGGAGGATTCAGTTTTCACCATCTTGCCTCTTCACGTCTTCCGTGGAAATGTTAATGCTGTGACATATCGAGATGAGGTTCTGGATGCATTGGTTGCTCCTGCATTCACAAATTATCCAGACTTGCAGCTTCTCCAGCAGGATAACGCACGTGTGCACACCGCATGCATTACGCAGCAATATCTACAGCAGCAGAACATTGTGATGATTGATTGGCCTGCCCTATCACCAGACATGTCCCCTATAGAACATCTGTGGGACGAGCTTGGACGCAGAGTCTACAGGCAAGGTTCTCCAGCTAATCTGCAACAGCTCGAAGCTGCTCTTACACGTGAATGGGACTTGATTCCCCGGAATTTCCTTCAGAGACTTGTGCGTTCCATGCTTAGCCGCTGCCAAGCTTGTTTGCAAGCACACGGTGGACATACCAGATACTGAGGATAGTGTGAATGAATTTTTTTATTGGTTGCATTTTTGGTTTTCTCCCTTGCCTGCACAGAATGCAATGAATTTCATAACAATCAAATGTACAAATTAATGACCAGCATGGGATTCATAGGAAAATGAATAAAGATTCCAAATATGTAAACTTGTAAACACTTATATTTACATTTCACACTCTGTTCCTGGATTACACAGGTGGTGTGTTTTTAATGTGCTTCAGTATATATATATATATATATATATATATATATATATATATATATATATATATATATATATATATATAGATAGATATATATATATATATATATATATATATATATATATATATATATATACTTGCAATCCACTGCATATGACTGGCAACATTCTCCACAAAAACTACAGTTAATTTCAACAATAGTACAACAATAACCACAAATGTTTGCCTACTGAGATCCTTTCTGTATCCCTGCCATAGGAGAACAAGTAAATGCATCCCTACATGGCTTTGCTTTGAATGATTCGTTATCCAGAAACCATCCAGAATCAACCAGCCCTTTCACTTGTATTTTAGGGTCTCTGGAATGGATCTGATCTGCTAATCGGTCCAAGTTGATTAGAACGCCGGTGCCACCAGCACTGGAGAACAACAAGAAAATATATAAATATGTATTAAAATTTAAGCCCCCTAAATTTTGTGTTAGGTTCAGTAAATAATAAAAATAAGTAGACAGTAGGCACTCATATGAAAGAAAAAAAAACAGAGACAAGCACTATAACCACACCTCCAATCATACGCTCGCCTTTGTCCCTACAAATCTATGGTTTTCCCAAATTTCAATCCTTGATATGTAAGCACAAATTGGAAATTGAAAGAGAATTGAGGAGAATGAAATTAGGATTGAGGAAATTGACCTTGACAGTATCAGAACAAAGTGGAGATTAAATGGAGATAGACAGGGGAAACTACCTTGACAAAGGGAAAACATAGTGCAGACTGAATGAAAACAGACTGGTGGTACTGGTCTTGAACGTGTGAAAACTGACCGGATACAACATGGAGGTTGAATGGAATAGAAGAAGATTATATAAGGAGTGTTGAAGATACTTATTATATATAAGCAATATGGAAGGTATCATAGCAATACGACAGGAACTGAGTATAACAGTAATATGAAAGGTACTGACAACAGAGAATTTTCTTCTTTGAACACCTTTTAAACTACTTTCATAGCAACATTTCTGCAACAGGCAACATTAACTGTACCTTCTATCAAGTAAGAGACTCCAGTCAAGGGCTTCAGTTGATTAACTGATTTATGAATATCTGATCAAGGTAAACATGTCAGGGTAGTCCAATATGCTGACTAAAGAGGTTATTGTAGAAAATTTATGGGGATTAACAACTGGACGCAGGTCAATAAAACCGTGTCATATATATGTAAGTTTAAAAGTGAAGGTTGAAAAATTCACAGACACCAGAAAGTGATGTCAGTCATTTTGATACTGAAAGTGATGCTAAAAAAAATGACTTGACTCAAAGAAGGAAAGTTTACCTGGCCCCTGCAAGAATGACTGACTTGGCACGTTTCATTCGCTTTTTTAGTAGTTCACTGAACACTTTTTCTAGGATCAGGGACCCCATGAATGAGAAATCCATGACTGAAATAAATAAATAGTGTTCACATATCTATTATATTATAAATACAGATATCTACATATATAAAATGAATACATGTAATATGGTCAATATTCAGACAGGTAGCACAACTAGCAGAACTAGCAGACAGCAGAACTAGTAGACTGGTAGGCTTTTCTTTCCTCTGTCATACTTTCTTCCTCTCCTTTCTGCCATCTCATTCCTTATTTCTATCACATCTCCTTCCTCTCATTTCCACCACATTCTAAGTCTGCTAACTTCATTACTCCTGCTACAAAAGTAAACATCGCTTAGTCCTCTCTTTCTCTCTCTATATTTTAAACTCTCTGAACAAGGGAAAAACTGCACAGATGGAAGCAGAAATTGAAAACTATAAAACTGACTTTCTAGGACTGCGCGAACACAGATGGAAGGGAATTTATAAGAAAATAAAATGAAAAATAGTACTTTCCTCAGGATACAATGAAGAAAGTACTTTTCCCAGTGAAGGCGTAGCTCTAATATTGTGAAAGAAAGTGCAGAATGAACTTAAAGAATGGAAAACAATAAGACCAAGACTACTATAATTAACATTTAAATCACCAAAAGGAAAATATAGATGAATATCACTCTAATTTTGAACCTGAAACTGTTAGCAAGTTCTGCCTTGAGCACACAGTATAAGAAGCACATGAAAGAGAAAACAATGAATAAAATATTACCTGACGTTCTGTTTCTTGTTCCACTCCAAGAGTCACTGGAACAATATGGGACATACCTGTTGTGGAACATAAATCAGAAACAATAGTAAACAACAAGACAAAGAGATGGTTAAACAAGAAACTAATATATTATTTATTACAAATTAATTAATACCCTTTAGCTCCACAGAAAATCAGAGGCACATCTCCAATCCAACCTGCAAGTCTGGAGGGAAGAGCTAGAGAAGAGAGGGATGGTCATAAGCAGCTCTAAAACAAAATCCATGGTGATATCACGAGAAGAAAGAAGACATCAGATTAAGCTGGGAGAACAGGTCCTGGAACAGGTCGACCACTTTAAATACCTCAGAGCTATTATAGACCGAAAGGGAGGCACCAAAGAAGAGTTGGCCACTTGAAAAGCAGCAGCTGAGAGACTTTTTCAGGCCATAAATCGAGGATTCCTCAGCAAAAGAGAGGTTGATAAGAAAACGAAGATGATTGTATACCGCTCCACTTATGTCCCAGTCTTGACATATGGATGCGAGTAATGGGCAATGACTACAACCCACAAAAGTCAGATCCAAACCTCAGAAATGAGGTATTCGAGGAAGGTGGTTGAAGTAACAAGAAGAGACATAGTCCGCAACCAGACGACACGTCAAGGCCTAAAATCCCACCCCCTGCAAACCCAAGCAGAACAGTCCCAACTAAGATGGTTTGGCCATGTCTGCAGAATGGGAGAAGATTGGCTACCACGACAAGCATGGGAAACAAAGAGCCAGGGATCCAGACCCCCAGGATGACAATCTTTGAAGGACCGAGGACTAGAATGGAACCAGGCCAGGAGGGAGACAGCCGATAGGATAGTTTGGTGCTCTCTCTTCCAAACCTCTACACCTCATGGTAGAAGGTGAACGACTAAGCAGTAAGTAGCTCCACAGAGAGGAAAGGCCTTCAACAAACACATGGCAAAAGAACAGCTAGACGACTGCTGCTGAGGTTCAAAGATGTGTGCCAGAGAGACATGAAGGCACTGGACATAAACCAAGCAACCTGGGAGGATGAAGCTGTCGATCGTACAAAATGGCGATGCTCCGTAAGACGAGACCTCAGACTGGATAAAAATAAGCTCTTACAACAAGCAGAAGAGAAAAGAGCACAAGGATAAAAAAAAAAGCAGCTGAGTGCTATCACATCAAGACACATTGTTCCCATAGTCAGTTATGACTGAAAGAAGCTATTAGATTATATATCATCATCTCAACCTGTAACCTGTCATGGGTCGTAGGCGTGCCATGGTGGAAGCATCAGCAGACAGGGTCCTCCACTGCTCTCTATCCTCAGCAATGCGTTCAAGTGTGGAAAAACCGTGCCCTGCCCATTCTTTGATGTTATCAGCCCAGGATTTTGTTTGCCTTCCTCTTCTCCATTTACCTTTGACTGTTCCCTGGAGGATCATTTTCAAAAGGGAGTCATGATAAGTTACATGCCCAAACCAGGCAAGCTTTCGACGTTTCTCTACTGACAAAAGTGGTTCTTGGTTGCCTGCATACGTGTTTATTTTCTCTCTAACATAGATATTTGTTTTGTGCTCTTTATAGCAATGCGCAAAATTCTTCTTGCCTGATTCCTTCACTCCGTATCTGCAGTGAGTGTCCAGCCTTCACACCCATACAAGAGAATATATAATACAAGTGATTTGATCTTCACAGGAAAACTAATGTTACTTTTCCAGATTATATATATATATATATATATATATATATATATATATATATATATATATATATATATATATATATATATATATATATATACACACAAAACACAGAGGTCGGAGTGGCTAAGAGGTATGGCATCCACCTCGAATTCTAGAGGTACTGGGTTTGATTCCCAGTAAAGGGAATATAATTTAAATTACATTTTTTTTTTCAGAACCAGTGGTCATAATGATGTCATACTCCCCCTTGGTCTCATGGATAGTGAGATCCGATGACTAGCCTTCTCGGATAAGGGCAAAAAAAGAGGAGGTCCTGTGTGCAAGATGCGCACGTTAAAAATCCCATGCCAGTTGGAAATCTTAAAGAGTAGGCCATAAGGCTGCTGACCTGGCAAAAAATAAAAATTAGAAACGAACGCACCAAATATATTTATAGATGTGTGATTCCTTTATACATACATTGGGATTCTTGCCGGTGCTACAGAGTTCATGCACTGTGCTTAGATCCTCCTTGTGTGATCTAAAGGAGGAGATCGGAGCACTGATGGAGTTGTCCGTGTGCAATGAAGATAGTCCTTCAAACCAAACCAAACCAAACCAAACTATATACACAAACTGTAAAGTCAATGCTACTTCTTGAAAATATGTTAGAAGTTTACTATTGGGATATTTTGTAAATTATAAACGTGGTAATTATTCTTGCTTGGTTTAATAATCTATATTTTCTTAATATTTTCCAGCTTTTAATTTCAAATAGTCTCAAGGTCTCTTCAACGTGCATGGCACACACATAGAAACTCCAGATGGTTGCATCATTTTTAGAAGGATAAGAATGTAGCCTTTGTTATATGGATAAGGCATATTACACAAAGCTGAGTAGGAAATAAATTTGCTCTTTCTCTGTATAAGAAAATACACTTCTGCTTAACAAGCTATTTTATTATTCTAAGGAACAATATGAAAGAAAAGACAGAGGATCTTCTAGATTTAGAAACTTTGCTAATTTTTTACCGTAGTACATAAAGTTCCGAGACATGCCAATTTGTAACCATAGTACATAAAGTTCCAAGACATGCCAATTTGTAACCGTAGCAGATAAAGTTCCAAGACATGCCAATTTGTAACCGTAGTATATAAAGTTCTGAGACATGCCAATTTTAACCGTAGTATTTAAAGTTCCGAGACATGCCAATATTTTACCATAGTATATAAAGTTCCGAGACATGCCAATTTTTTTAATGTAGTACATAAAGTTCCAAGACATGCCACATGCCAATTTTTTACCTTAGTATTTAACGTTCTGAGAACATGCCAAATTTTTAACAGTAGTATATAAAGTTCTGAGACATGCCAATTTTTATCCATAGTACATAAAGTTCCGAGACACAAGAAAACATTCTATTGTAAGTGTTTAGATAAGCAGAGTGTCATTGCATTGTGTTTTACTTAGCAAGAAAGTAGAGTTGCTGCGCCATGTTCTCAATTATCATTACATAGCATGAAGCCACCACGGCAGCTGGTCACCGCAGGAACCCTGCACCAAGCATTCACACGCTCTTGCAGGAGTGGATTCTGTGGCAATTTGCTATACAAGATGAAGCTGCCAGCGCCACGCACAATTTCCTCGTATGACATGTGTGAGGGTGCAGTATTCCTATTTTTTTCTTTGTCTCTTAAATACCCCCCAGAACTACATGGGGCCATGTCCTCAATACTGTTCGCTAAATGTCTTTTTAGAGTTACTGTACCATGTTTCCTCTCAATATTGGTAGGTCAACTTCTTTAGAGACAGTTGCTGTGCCAGGTTCTCATAACTGTTAGGCAAATGTCTTTATAGAATTGCTATGCCAGTGTCTCAATACTGTTCACTAAATGTCTTTATAGAGGTACCGTACCAGTGTATCAATAATGTTACCTAAATATCTTTATACAGGTACCCAGGGTCTCAATACTGTTCACTAAATGTCTTTACAGAGTTGCTGTATATTGTTCACTAAATTTACTTACAGAACTGCTGTGCTCTGTTCTCAGTATTGTTAGCTTATTATCTCTTATTGACTGTGCATAGCTTTAGTTTTTCAAACGCTGAGACTGAACTTAGCAAATGTTCATTGTAAATACAGCTTGCTTATATATGTACAGTTTCTATATGAACTTACACTACATTAGCGTGGAAGTAGTACGGGTTCTCTTCTGGGTCCCATGACAAGATACCACTGCCTGAAACACAAAATAATGATAAGTAAAGCATCACTGGTGACACAGGCAGACATCTTCTATCTTCATTATTCATCACCATTTATCTCCTCAAGGAGCATAGGCCTTCAACAAACTTATGCCACATCTTCCTGTCACGTGCCATCAGGTCAAGGTCTTTCTATTTCTTTTTCATGTCTGTCTCCAGTTCTCTTCTCTGTGTGTTCCTTGGTCTCCCTCTACCTCTCTTACCCTGAGGGATTAGAGTACAAAGGCTGTCTTGTAATGCTATCAACAGGTTTCCTCAATGTGTGTCCTATCCATCGCCAGCGTCTTCTTCTCATCTCTTGTTCCACTGTGATATTCTACCTTTCTGGTATATTATCATCTCCTAAACCTAAAATGAAGCATAATACCAGCTCAGCAGAAGAGAACAGACTCCACATGGGCCACAACAGATTGGGGTATCATCTATTCAACAAGCTAAAGATAGGAACTACCAATGAGTATAACTGTGGAATAGATAAAATGAACATCTGCTTTACAAGATGCTCAACATATCAATCAATCAATCAATACCCTTTAGCTCCCCAAGGAGCATAGGCCTTCAACAAACACATGCCAAGTCTTCCTGTCCTGTGCCATCAGCTCAAGTTCTTTCCATGTTTTCCTCATCATTTTCACCTGTGTTTCCAGTTCTCTTCTCCATGTGTTTTTTGATCTACCTCTGACTCTCTTTCCCTGTGGATTCCAGAACAAGGACTGCCTTGTAATGCTATCAACAGGTTTCCTCAAATTGTGTCCTATCCATCGCCAGCGTCTTCTTCTCAACTCTTGTTCCACTGGCACTTGTCTGGTTCTTGTCATCAATTCCACATTTGTGACTTTGTCATACCATTTCAGTCCTTCTATTCTACGCAAGCACCCGTTTATAAAAGTCTGTAGCTTTTTTGGTTGTTGTTTTTGTTGTTCTCCATGTCTCAGAGCCATACAATAGGACTGACTTCACATTTGAGTTGAAGATTCTTATTTTCGTGTTGGACTTGATTTCTCTTGTTCTCCATATGTTTCCCAAAGCAATGAAAGCTCCTCTTGCTTTTTGTATTCTAATTTTGATATCACTGTCTGTCCCTCCAACTTTGTCTATATTACTTCCAAGATATGTGTACGATTCTACATCTTTTAGTGGTGTTTCTTCAAGTTCAACCTTGTTATCATTTCTTGCATTTATTCTCGTAATCTTTGTCTTTTCCTTGTGTATTTTCAGGCCCACTTGTTGTGACCTCTCATCAAGAATTTTCCTTTTCTCTTGCATCTGATTATGGTTATGGGACAGAAGAGCCAAGTCATCTGCAAAATCCAGATCATCAAGCTGTTTAGTCAGATTCCACTGGATTCCATTTCTGTTGTGTGATGTCGATGTTTTCATAACCCAATCTATTGCTAGTAAGAACAGAAATGGAGACAAGAGGCATCCCTGTCTCACTCCCGTTCTAATCCTAAACGGTTCTGTAAGTTGTCCTTCATGAAGAGCTCTACATGTCATGTCTTCATAGGTCTTCTTTATTAAGTTAATGATCTTCATGGGAACTCCATAATGCCTCATCAATTTCCAAAGTGATTCTCTGTCTACACTGTCAAATGTCTTTTCATAGTCCACAAATCCAAGGTATAGTGGTGAATTCCATTCCAGACTTTGTTCAACTATTATTCTCAATGTGGCTATCTGGTCTGTACAGGATCTATTTTGTCTAAAACCTGCTTGTTCATCTCTCAGTTGCTTGTCTATGGACTTTTAATCTCTCCAGGATGATTCTGTTTAATACTTTTGCTGGCACTGATAGTAAAATTATTCCTCTATAATTTGTGCACTCTTGTAAATTTCCCTTCTTAGGCAACTTGACCAGATAACCGTCCTTCCATTCTGCTGGTATTTCCTCTCTCTCCCAGACTTTGCCAAGTAGTTTGTATAATATCTCTGTAGAGGTATCAATATCTGTTTTGATGGCCTCTGCTGGAATGCAATCTGGACCAGCTGCTTTTCCATCTTTCAGAAGCTTTATGGCTTTCTTTATTTTTTCTCTACTTGGTCGTTCACAGCTGATTTGTAGCTCCTCTTCTGCTGGCTGGATGTCTGGGGGATTAGTTGGAGATGGTCTATTGAGCAGTTCCTCAAAATGTTCTGTCCATCTCTTCATTTGTTCTTGTATATTACTAAGCAATTTTCCATTCTTATCTTTTATGAGGCCATTTGCTTGCTTATATTTCCCTGTTAGCTTCTTTGTGTTGTTGTACAGGTCCCTCATATTTCCTTTTGCTGCAGCTTCCTCTGCTTCCCTTGCCAAATCATCAATATATTTTATCTTGTCTCTTTTGATGTTTCTTCTTACTTCTTTGTTTGCTTCTGTGTACACTTCATGAGCCTTGGCTTTGGAGCTTCTGGTTTTGCTTCTGTTTATATCTGCTTTCTTGTTTTTCCTGTCTTATATCTTACTAATGGTTTCTGTTGTTATCCATGCTTTGTGCTGATGTTCTCTTTTTCTCAGTACTTCTTAACATGTCTCGTTCCATATATTTTTTTTACTTGTTGCCAGTGGTCTTCCGTATCTGTTTCATCTTCCAGCTGTTCGAGTACTTGGTATTTGTTGGATACTGTGATTGAAAATTTTTCTCTTATTTCCTGATTTCTTAGATATCCCACATTATACTGCTGTCTATAGCTACATGCTGTTGTAAATTTCTTGAGTTTTAATTTTGTTTTAGCCAACAGAAGATGGTGGTCTGATACAACATCTGCTCCTCTACATACTTTCACATCATGCAATGATGACCTAAACTTCTTATGCATATGTGATCAATCTGATTCTCAGTTCTGTGGTCTGGTGATATCCATGTTGCTTTATGTATTCTTTTACGTTGACGTAGATTTTCTGATATGTATTTAAGATCAATTATGGTCCTGTCTGAATAGAACTAGAACAGGTGATAGCTCAGTGGGAGATAAGGTAAAGAAATAGATTTTTCACGAGTGAAATGGTGAAAGGTAAAGTCTGTCCCTTGATTTGAAAGATGGGACCCAAAGACGCAGCAATAGAGAACGCAGTCAGTGACTCATAGCTTGACAGCCTGTGTCAGGACCAGCGAATCAGAGCTGGTCAAGACCGCACTCCACCTCCACGTGGTGGTCCTGGAAACAGTCTGCAGCGGTGCAGTCTGGCTGAGCGAGTGTGGATCGCAATGGGAAGGCAAACCCGGCCCTAAAAAATGCTGTGCAGAAGTCGGATGTGTCGACCGAAAGGTGCACATATCACAGCTTAGGCGTAAACAGACACAACGCAACCACCGTCCTTTTCAGGATGAACGAGGAAGAGGAAGAAGATTTGAAAGATAATCTATCCAGCATATCGATTACGACTGAGATTCTTAGATCAGACAGTTTTCCTATAAATATATATATATTCAACCACTCACCTCTACACACACAAGTGACGACAATTAGACGCACAAACATGAAAAAACTATATTAATGGATGTAGGGATATGTTGGGACGAGCTGACCGACACATGTAAATAAAGTTTATGTAAATTTTATTTATCATAAAAGAAACTTCACAACAGCAATATTTTGAATATCAATCAAATACAAATAAACAATAGTTAATGAATTAATTATAGAGTTAGACTCATAGGTGTAATCCTCCCGCCCTCTGTTGAGACTAGATCCCGTTAGAAGAAAGTTATTAACCCCCAAAGATTTATAAGCTATGGTCTAGGATTTCCCTCTACAGTAAAGAACATAGTTTATACGTTAATCTATTCTGAAAGGGACAGCATTAGCAAACAAAAACTTGCATAAAATACACAAAGTGAGTACATGGATTCTATGAGATATATATGAGAATTATTCAGTCATCCTTCCGCTCTTCTCAGACAACCGTGGCCATTCTTACCTAATACTTGTGTTGTATCTTCTGGAACAATCTTTAGGACACACATGCACAGCAAATCCAGTGTTATATTTGGGAAAGAGAACCCCAGCTCCTCAAAAGACAGGTTAACTTCACTTCTCCGGGGAGCGTTCGCTTTTTTATTTTTTATTCAGGATTACTGTTTATGTCACATATAATTTGCCCAGGTAAGAAATTTAACAGCGCTAACAGTGTCAATAGCTTGAGGTTTCCTGTACATATGAAATGACAGGTTGGTAACTTCTCTCAGTATAAAAATTCCTTGTCACACCACAAATGGTCAAACGTCGGGAAATGTTAATGTTTGTGATTTCGCCACTACGGGCTGAATGTAAATGAGATTTGGGAAAGAATATAATCTGGATCTAATAGGCCCAGTTACAATATTTATTCTTAATGTTCTTTGGGTTGGTACTCTGTCTCTTTCTGGGTGCAAAACACAATGCCAGACAGGTTTACCTTGAAGACCCAGGTATTAAGTACAAAAATGTTCTTTCGTATGGTTATTCTCAGATATATATATGGAAGCCGCTGGTAAGGTTTAGGGTTTGACCCAATACTGTGTAAAGGAGAAAAAAATTACAAATACTTAACCATAATATAGTATTCTCAATCCTATCCTTACCCCGCGTAAAACATAATAAGTTTATCCACTTCGGTTATTTAACTTAAATTATAACTATAAGCTTAGAGCTTGTCTTATCGTTTAAAACTTCCGTGAAATAAATTCTAGTCATTTAAAAAAAAGATTAATCATCATGAGTTAGAAATAAATACAAGTATATGAACTAATAAAACGGTATTGAATCAGTTTTACAAATAACAGTTCACATGAAACAAGGGACGTTTCGGGTTTTACCCTTCGTCAGCCACAAACAGGTGACAAAGACAAGAATTACATATAGGCCTAGGTACTACAAAAACATACGGTGATAAGAAACAATACAAAATGAGTGATACAAGCAGATGGAAAAAGTACAATGATAATACAAGAAAATAAAAAAACCTAACAAAAATACCGAAGCAAGAAAGTAAATAATAAACGAAACGAAAAAAAGAGAATGAACAAAACTTCGGAACAAGTATGATGATAGTGTTTAGAGAAGAAATAGAATTCTCTCCAGAATGTATGAAGTCCCAGTGTCAGAGAAGTGCACTGGTATCACAAGTGAGCTATGGCTGCGAATACTCTGAGCTAGACAATAGTTTAAGGCTTCAGAAATATACTTTGCCACCTTAGCTGTAGTAACTCATGTGATATTATAATAATTCAGAAAAAGTAACTCAACTTAAACAGTTAAAAATTTAACAAGTCTCTTGAGTACAATTTCATAATTTATTATGTACATCTATCTAATTCTGAAATGAAGGGTGAGTGTTGGACGATGGTGATTATGGTTATGTATTTACATCAAGTTGATAATATAATTAGAAGTTTAAACTTAAACAAAGAAAATAGTCCCTATGGGATCTTTAAATTTACTGTACACCAAAAAATGTCCTCTCACTGTTGTTATTTATATATTATTAGTCTGTCTCTTTTAATCTATGCCCTAATTTTTCTCATCATCTGACTGAGGAATGTCTCACATTAGCCACCAGAATAGTCACTATCAAACTCAGCTTTTAAATCAGTAATTGTCCAGATATGGGTTGACACATCACAATGTTTGTCTGTAAGTCACACTTCAATCCGATCCCAGCAGTCAGGGAGAAAAAAGCTCTCAAACACTTCAACCTCTGGGCTCCTGTTATGGTTAGGTAGCAGGATCGAAGGTGCACTTGACTTCAGGGTTTTGACAATTTACTATAGAACCTGGAACAAGAGGTATCGAGTGGCTAGGCAATGTCATGGAGACCTATTACATCTTAGGGTGTGATGAGATGAGGGTGTCATCAGATGTCTGCATGTATGATAAATGATACATGGCTGTGTATGATTTAGATATAGGGAGACAGACTGGTGTCTACTGCAAAACATTGTATCAAATATAATAATACATGAATAATCAAAACAAAATGAATATATGGACAGGATGCAACCTTTTCTTCCCTCACCTACATGCCAAGTCAGTACTGCTCTTGCTGGTGGGTTATAGACCCAGACAAAACCAGAATAGATATATTTAGCCCTGACAAGGACTGTGGTGGTTATATTTTAGGTTTTCCAATCTTCAGCAATCATATCCACACAAACAATATGTCCGATACATTCACACCACACTAAAATCTGAAATAAAATTGATATTATTCACATACATACAATATATATATATATATATATATATATATATAGTAAACCTACACACCCTCTAGGATCAATTTCAAGCTCTTATGAAGACTGTAATCTGTGAAGAAGATCTGCCCTTCATGCAGTGGCAACTGACGTAGTCTAGACAGAACTCTACTTGTCTTCTGGCTGGGTTTTAGTTGTGTGTGATTTTGAACTGAGCGTTCTTGCCTTATATATTGTGAGCGCGGCCGTCTGATGGAGCAGGTAGGGTTTGCCTCTTTTCAGCACTGAAAATCTCGATCATATTGGGTATTATGTGCAACTGTCCCATCAGTCGTTCCAATACACACTCAACCAAGTTTATCCAGCACGTTGTCTTATATTTCCTTTATCTTCCCCTATTGGAAGCTTCCTTTTCATACACTTAAACCTACAATCGAGTATGGCATGTATTTACTACTAATTTATTTATTCTAGCACTAGGTTAGACCTGGGTTGTGAAAGGCAAATAAAACATTAAATATCTAAATATATACATATGTCTTACAACTTTCCTTTCGGATTTCCATTCCTGCATATCCTTTCTGTGAAAAGCTATCACCTTTTTTATAATTCACTGCTAAATGGTCTCAGTTCACAAGGAATTGTGTCCTTAACCTTCGACACTTAGCTATGCCATTGTGAATTTCCATCCTTGCCTTTCTCCTATAACATAAACGAATGTGCATGCGCGACCGCTACTATTTTTAGAATGCTTAGTTACCCTGTACAGTTCAAGGCTTTCACAATTTTATTCTTCCGTTGTCCGTTCTATCAGTCCATTAACTAAGCGTGTTTTTGCACACTTTGCTACATATGCCCCATCTTTTTTAAATTGTGCTGTGTACAATTTATTATTGTAAACACACGCTGAAGTTATACCTTTCCCTTTCTTTCCTTCCACAGCAATTGGGTGTCGACTTAAAAAGTCTGCTCCCACATTTTCTTTTCCAGGAATGTACATTTCCGTAAACGAGTATGGAGCTAGAAGAAGACTCCACCTTAACAATCTGGAGTTTAACTTTTTGGACACTGCCCACGTTAATGGCTGGTGATCACTTTCAACCATGAAATGTTTCCCGTAAAGATAAGGGGAAAATTTGTCGATGGCCCAGACTAAAGTAAGACATTCTCGCTCTATCGTTGAATAATTCAATTCTGCTGAATTTAGCTTTCGACTGGCAAGAGCCACTGGTAGTAATTCTTCTGGCTGGGTTGTTGACTTTTGTAATATGGTCGCACCTATTCCCACACTGCTTGCGTCCGTTCTTAACACAAATTCTTGTGTGATATCGGGCAGGGTAAGGATGGGTTTGCTGGTGAGTTTTTCTTTTAGCTCGGTGTAAGCTTTCTCACACTCAGCGTTCCATTGGATCCTATCCGGCTGTCCTTTCTTAGTCAAATTGGTCAACGGTGCACACAATGAATTGAAATGGGGTATATATTTCTGGTAGAACCCACATAAGGACACAAACGACCTTACATCTTTCTTCGTTTGAGGTCTTGGCGCCTTTCTCAACTTTTCTACATTCTTGGGGTCAGGAGACATGTGGCCTGTAGAAATCGTGTGACCTAAGAATTCCAATTCCTTACACCCAATATAGCACTTGGTGGGTCGTGCAGTCAATCCTGTTTCTCTTAAATGGTCAAACAACATAGAGAGTGCTTTTATATGTTCTCTAAAGGTATTGGTAGCAACAAGAATGTCATCCATAAAGTTAGTGATATGGGAATTTTTTAGAGGTTCCAATAATTTCCTCATCATCCTTGAAAAAATACTTGGAGCATTTTTCAGCCCAAATGGTAGTACATTAAATTCATAGTGTCCCTCTGATATACTAAATGCCAGCATTTTCCTAACTTCGGGTTTCACTGGTATTTGGTAGTATCCCTTGCTTAGATCTACTTTGGAAAAATACCTAGCTTTACTGAGTGTAGAGAACAGCTGGTTGGTATCAGGTAATGGGTCCGCCTGAGATTCTGTGATAGCATTCAGTTTCCTGTAATCTATACACAACCTATGTTCACCACTAGGTTTGCTTAATAGCACCACACTTGAACTATAGGGAGATTCTGACTTTGAGATGATTTTCTCCTTTAATAAATGATCAATCTCTTCCCTGAGTGCCTGTGCTTTCGCATAAGGAATGGGGTAGGTTCTCATACATACCAGAGTGGGGTCAGAAACAGTCATATCATACTCCAACAACTGTGTGCATCCAGGCTTATCGGTGAGCACATCAGCATGAGTTTCCAACTTTCCTGAACTTGCTTCCTCTGCTCAAGAGTTAAATGATCACTAATATTTACTTGAGCATAACTCTCTGTAGCTGTTAATGGATATTCCATAGAGGATAATGGTTCATCTTTCATTTCTGTTGTAATGGCTAATGTCATGATATGTGCAACCTCTGCGGATTCCCTGTCATAATACTTTTTAAGAAGATTGACATGATATACCTTCTCTTTTCCCTTCTTGTCAATCTTGTAATTGGTCCTGGAAAGTTTTTCCAGTATGACATAGGGTCCTTGCCATCCAATTTGCAATTTATTATTGCTGCTGGGCAACAGTAATAAGACTTTCTCTCCCACTTCAAGTTCCCTATCCTTAGCTTTTTTATTGTAGTAAGCAGCATGCTTCCTCCTGGCCTGTCTTAAGTTCTCATTTGCCAGTTTCCAACCAGTTTTTAATCTAGAGGTTAACTCATTGACATATTGGTATGAGGAAGTCACTGTTTCTTCTGCTTTTTCATCAGTCCATGTCCGCAGCAATGCTTCCAGTGGACCTTTGATTGGTCTACCAAACAACAAAGTAGCTGGAGCCAATCCAGTTGAGTTATGTGGGACTTTCCTGTATGCAAATAGTGCAGCAGGTAAGTATGTATCCCAAGAATCAGGTTTTTCACTTGCCAGCTTTCTCAGAATGGAGATAAGGGTCCCATTGAACTGTTCTACTTGTCCGTTCCCTTGAGCTTGATAAGGGCTACAATGATAGTGTCTGGCTTGAAATATCCTGAATACCTCTTGTGTTAGCTTTCTCTTAAACTGAGAACCACTGTCAGTCAATATTTGGTGTGAGAAACCTAATCTGGTGAATATTGCTAACAATGCCTCTGCCACATGTTTTGAACATGGCTACGGCTTCTCCCCACATTGAGCAAGTATCAACCAAGGTTAAGATATAAGCATTTCTCTTCTTGGTCCTAGTGAGGGGTCCAACAATATCCACTGCAACACATTCAAAAGGGGTTCCCATAATGGGCATTTCTCCCAGTGTTGCTGGTGCAGTCCCAGGTTTAGGAGCTACTCTTTGGCATTCTGGGCAGGATCTCACATACCTCTTTATCTCTTCTGTGATTCCTGGCCAAAAGTAGTGACAGGCTATCCTTTGTCCAGTGGCCCCTATTCCCATATGTCCGCTGAAGGGTATAGCATGTCCTAGAGTCATAACCTTCTCTCTATATGATTTTGGCACTACCAGCTGTCCATGTCCTTTAGATCCTGTTCCAGCTTTTCTATAGAGTAGGCCATTTTTCATGTAGAATTCTCCTTTCTCTGGAGGGTTATGTGCCTTTGGCAATTTGCCAAAACAAGGCTTCAATGTGCTGTCTGCTGTTTGAACCTTTTTCATCTCTTCTGGAAGAGTATTAATTATGTTTTCCTCCATTTTCTTGGAGCTGGCCCTAGTCTGGACTGTTGCCATAACTACAGGTTTTACAGGTTCTCCAAGAAAAACATACCTACATCCCAGTCGTCATCATCATCATCATCAGTTGCCATCTCCACAATGAAGGTTGGCTGTAATGGATCTCCAACGTCTTCTGTCTCTTGTCTTGATGGTGCACTCTGATAGACTCTTTCCTGTCCATCTCTTGATGTTATCTTCCCACTTATAGCGCTGTCTTCCCCTTGCACATCCCAGTATCAAGGGGTAAATAGGATCTTCCATCACTGCTGCTTTGATTTTTCCTTCTACATAGCGAGATCTTATGTCAATTCGGGCTATGGGTAGTGTCATGATTCCTGCTCCCTCTATTGGTCCTCTGATTTCCACTGTTTCTGTGGTTATCTGGCCAGGACTAACCAGAGAACAGCACACTACTGAATCAAAATCTAAGCCTTTATCTTATAAACACAGTACTTGAGTGCCATTTAAGGTCACTTCCTCACAGACAGGGGGATGATGGAGGTCCTTCTGACTAACTGCCCAGTCCTTCCTTCCCTTGTTCCCTGTTGTAAGACATGCAGCATGATGAGGAGGATTCTTCTTTCTGCATTCCGCAGTATTGTGGTTACTCATTTGGCAAGTTTTACACCACTTACCTTCCTTTCTTGAAGGTTTCTTGTCTGATCCTAGCGGGTTCTTGTCTTTATTCTCATATCTTGGTTTGTACTTAGCTGTATTGTCTTTTTGTTCAAAATTGGTTGGGTTTTGATTTGGTTTAATTTTTCTCCCTGTTTCCTCTTATTCACTAGAGACACAGGATGAGCCAGTTTATGACTTTCTGCATAGATTATTATTTCCTCTAATCTCTCTCTCTTATGTTCTACTAGAAAGGTCTTTGTCTCAGGAGACATGGACTCCAAGAGTTGTTCTATTAAAATCATCTCCTTGATCCCTTCAAAATCCTGAGTAAAATTTCCTAACTGGCACCACCTCAGCAAATACATCTCTAACCTTGCTGAAAACTGCTGATATGTCTCTCCTGTTAGAAGTTTAGCAGTTCTAAATCTTCTATAAGCTTCTGCGTTTTGTTCATACCTAACCAACAATGCTTGTTTTAAGGCTTCATAATTGTTTTGATCTTCTCTTGGAAGTTTTAAGAACACATTATAAGCTACTCCTTTCAATCCTTTTGACAACTTCAAATTCCACTTCTTTTTCCAAGCCATATGTAGTAGCCAATCGCTCATACCTGTCAAGGAAATCTTCGATTCCTTCGTCCTTTTCAACAAATGGGTCCAAATGAAAGCTCATGGCCCCATTTGGAGTACTTTGGCTGGAACTATTTTCAGAGTGAGATGAGTTCCTCCCATCACTATTAGTCGTTACCTGGAGTTCAAGTTCTTTTAAACTCAGCTCATGAGCTCTTTGCAACCTCCTTTCTTCAGCTTCTAACATTAGTCCCTTTTCTTCTCTTTCCGCTTCCCATCTTGTGGCTTCTCTTTCAGCTTCCAATCTTTTGGCTTCTCTTTCAACTTCCAATCTTTTGGCTTCTCTTTCAGCTTCCAATCTTTTGGCTTAAGCTTCCAATCTCTTGTCCTCTCTATCCAAATATTTGTCCACTTCAGTTGCAACATACTGGATAAGAGCATCACCTGTCAATCTTACGTCCTTTCCCTCCTGCATGATCGCAGATCGAAACTTCACCAAATCAGCCATGACTATATGTAAGAGGGTATCTAGTTTTACCTTTTACCAAGTTATCTTAATTAAATTTAATTAACAAATTGAACAATATAAATTCCAAGTAACTATGTGAGCTTCAACAGTTTCCTAAGTACCAATAGTACTTTTCCTAAACAAAATTCAATTTTTAGAATTTAATTAAAAAAATTTTCTTTACACACTACTTGTGGCTGCAGAATGGGAGAAGATCGGCTACCACGACAAGCATGGGAAACAAAGAGCCAGGGATCCAGACCCCCAGGATGACCCAGAGTCCGCTGGGAGGACAACATTAGACAATCTTTGAAGGACCAAGGACTAGAATGGAACCAGGCCAGGAGGAAGACAGCCGATAGGATGGTCTGGGGCTCTCTCTTCCAAACCTCTACACCTCACAGTAGAAGGGGAACAACTAAGTAAGTAAGTAAGTACTACTTGTGGCACTGGACAGACTAGAGATAGTTGAAATATATAGAATATGGCTCAGGATACACAAGATAATCCCGCGAACGAGCCCTCACTGTAGCGTAAGGTTTTTTTCATATGATGATAGTTTTTAGAGAAGAAATAGAACTCTCTCCAGAATGTATGAAGTCCCAGTGTCAGAGAAGTGCACTGGTATCACAAGTGAGCTACGGCTGCGAATACTCTGAGCTAGACAATAGTTTAAGGCTTCAGAAATATACTTTGCCACCTTAGCTGTAGTAACTCATGTGATATTATAATAATTCAGAAAAAGTAACTCAACTTAAACAGTTAAAAATTTAACAAGTCTCTTGAGTACAATTTCATAATTCATTATGTACATCTAATTCTGAAATGAAGGGTGAGTGTTGGACGATGGTGATTATGGTTATGTATTTACATCAAGTTGATAATATAATTAGAAGTTTAAACTTAAACAAACACAATAGTCCCCATGGGATCTTTAAATTTACTGTACACCAAAAAATGTCCTCTCACTGTTGTTATTTATATATTATTAGTCTGTCTCTTTTATCTTTTAATCTATGCCCTAATTTTTCTCATCATCTGACTGAGGAATGTCTCACATTAGCCACCAGAATAGTCACTATCAAACTCAGCTTTTAAATCAGCACTTGTCCAGATATGGGTTGACACATCACACTGTTTGTCTGTAAGTCACACTTCAATCCAATCCCAGCAATCAGGGGGAAAAAAGCTCTCGAACACTTCAACCTCTGGGCTCCTGTCATGGTTAGGTAGCAGGATTGAAGGTGCACTTGACTTCAGGGTTTTGACAATTTACTATAGAACCTGGAACAAGAGGTATCGAGTGGCTAAGCAATGTCATGGAGACCTATTACATCTTAGGGTGTGATGAGATGAGGGTGTCATCAGATGTCTGCATGTATGATAAATGATACATGGCTGTGTATGATTTAGATATAGGGAGACAGACTGGTTTCTACTGCAAAACATTGTATCAAATATAATAATACATGAATAATCAAAACAATATGAATATATGTACAGGATGCAACCTTTTCTTCCCTCACCTACATGCCAAGTCAGTACTGGTCTTGCTGGTGGGTTATAGACCCAGACAAAACCAGAATAGATATATTTAGCCCTGACAAGGACTGTGGTGGTTATATTTTAGGTTTTCCAATCTTCAGCAATCATATCCACACAAACAATATGTCCGATACATTCACAACACAGTAAAATCTGAAATAAAGTTGATATTACTCACATAAATATATATATATATATGTATGTATATGTATAGTAAACCTACACACCTTCTAGGATCAATTCCAAGTTCTTATGAAGACTGTAATCTGTGAGGAAGATCTGCACTTCATGCAGTGGCAACTGACGTAGTCTAGACAGAACTCTACTTGTCTTCTGGCTGGGTTTTAGTTGTGTGTGATTTAAAATTTTTTTTTAAATGTAAAACTTTTGCCTTGTTGTTGCGAAGCGCGTCCCGTTCAACCTAGTCAGTTATATTAGGGCGCATGTCCAAATATAAATGACCCTTAGGTCTGGGTGATTGAGAGTATGTGATTTTGAACTGAGCGTTCTCGCCTTATATATTGTGAGCGCGGCCGTCTGAGGGAGCAGGTAGGGTTTGCCTCTTTTCAGCACTGAAAATCTCTATCATATTGGGTATTATGTGCAACTGTCCAATCAGTCGTTCCAATACACACTCAACCAAGTTTATCCAGCACGTTGTCTTATATTTCCTTTATCTTCTCCTATTGGAAGCTTCCTTTTCATACACTTAAACCTACAATGGAGTATGGCATATATTTACTAATAATTTATTTATTCTAGCACTAGGTTAGACCTGGGTTGTTGTCGTGAAACGAGTGTAACCCACTACTTTGTTAATCACTATGTCGAGATACAGATTTGCTTCAACCAATCAACGAGCACCGTTCAGCAGTCTCTGAGACAGAATAAATTAACGGCCATCATGTTCACGCAAGATGGCGGATTAAAACTGAATAAAATTAGGCTGTACGAGCAAAAGACGAAACCGGAGGAAACCAATCAGCTTGCTCCGCCAGGAACCAACCGAAAGCCTTGCTTAAGAATTCACCTACCTATATAATCGGGCGAAATGTTATGCTAAGCACGCAACCAGACACGAAGCCAGAGATACCGACTGACTGAAGAGGAGAGAAGCTGTCACGATTTATTGCTTACCTGAGGGCATCGACCTGCAGCCTACTTCACTAGTCGAGTCAAACTGGCCTTTTTAAATCTTGGAGGGTAAATATAAATTTACGATAACCTTTAGGAAAATAGGCCTTCAGCAGGTATATAATGGTGGTATTTGTTGTGTGTCATTATACTACCTACACCTGTATATATATATATTTAACATATATTGTTTTAATATGAATATATCAAGTTACTGATTGTATCTTGGGGGAATTAGGTATAATGATTTTATTTCCTAATATGATTGAATAGACGAAGGCTAATAGGACTCATACTTCCACCTATTGTCTCCTATACTTCAATCTATTGTCTCATCTAACTCCAACTGTAATATAACCAAAACAGTCCTTGTTAGGACTCAATCTATTGTCTCCTATAACTCAATCTATTGTTTCACATGATTTCAGTCTATTGTCTCAGATAAGACCAACTGCCATATAACCAAAACAGTCCTTGTTAGGACTCAATCTATTGTCGCATCTAACTCCAATCTATTGTCTCCTATAACTCCAACCTGATATATCACCAAACAGTCCTCGTCTCATATACTCCTATCATAAGAACATAACGGTATTGTTAGGATATATGTTACCAGCTTGTATAGTACTCGTCAGAGAGGGCCTGGTATATTATAGGGGGAAGGAAATGGGTGTATCACCTAAATGTACATATTATTGGATGTCTTGAATTTATATTATTGACTGTATCCATGTATTAGTTTATCAGAAAGAATGCTTTGCAAGTAGACACCTGTCTTGTCTCGCTATTGCTAAATCATACTGAGCCATGTTGTCATTCATCCTACATGCAAACACTGAGGCACACGCTCATTTCATCCACATTAGAAATAGGTGGGCTTGAGGACAGAAATTAGTCCCTATTTTTGCTTTGTTACAGGTTTCAGTCGTGTCATAAAAACTGAGATCGTATGTTCGAGTCAATCCCGCTGCCTGGAACTCCGCAGGAGCATAGAGGTTGACCAGACTCTACATCTTTGGTCCCCCTCAGTCTTGGGTGGGCTAAAGGAACGATACTCTGCCGTTGTTGTGTGAACCAAACAAAGAAGAACAGACTTAAGAGAGATGAGTACACATTAGTACCATTTCTGTCAGCATTGTGAGCATAGAAACTGTCAGTGATGAGAAAGTGAAATTAGAATAGCAAGAGACAAAATTAACAGCATAGCTGATAAGTGTTATATCCTTAATTAACAGCACAGCTGATATAATTCTTTTCTTCCTATAATTGGAAAACTTGTAAAATATTTATATATATAAAATAAATATTTCCAAATCACATGTAAACTTACAATTCCATTACATCCCATTTTTTTCAACATTCACCCTTCAGCACAAGAGTAGATAATGTATATACTAAATAAATACTTAGGAAATTGTATTTGAAGCCTTGTCAATTTTATCATTGTTAAGCAAAATCTGTTTCCTTGTTTTTTTAATATCACAGTTAGTTACACAGCGGAGGTGGCGCTTTATGTCGGTCTCCTCTCTACTATTGTTTCGAGATCAGATCATTCACAGCCGTAACTAATTTGTGATACCAGTAATCCTCTCAGACACTGGGACTTCACCATTTTCTGCAGAAATTCTATTTCTGTAATTGTCAGTACTATACTGATCCAAGAGCCAAATAAAACCTCTCGCCACACTGGGGCTCGTTCCTGGGATATTTCTGTTTTTCTTGAGCCATACTTAGTCTATTCATCCATCTACACTCTATCTTGTGCCACCCATAGATAACATAAGAAACAAATTTTTGAAAAAAAATTCTATAATAGGATTTTTTATTGTTTTCTTAGGAGGAGTACCATTTAGTACTCAGTAAATAGTTGATGCTCACAAGGTTGCACGGAAATTATTTGTTCATTTAAATTAATTAAGTTTAATTACAATAATTGGGTTATAGTAAATTTACATACCCTATCTAAGTAACGCCATGGCTGATCTAGTGAAGTTCAGGACTGCGATCATGCAGATGGGTAAGGAATTAAACATGACAGGTGATGCTCTTACTCAGTATGTCACAACAGAAGTGGACAAACACATGGATAGGGAAGAAAGAAAGTTGCAATTAGAGACAGAAGCCAAAAGACTGGAAGCTGAAAGAGAAGCCAAAAGACTGGAAGCTGAAAGAGAAGCCAAAAGACTGGAAGCTGAGAGAGAAGACAAAAGACTGGAAGCTCAGAGAGAAGACAAAAGACTGGAAATTGAAGCAAAGAAATGGGAGGCTGAAAATGAGGCAAAGAAAATTGAAGCTAAGGAAAGGAAATTACAAGCAGAGAGAGACCATCAGATGAGATTAAAAGAGCTTGAAATTCAGGCAAATACTGGCAATAATGGTGGTAGCTCACCTCACTCAGAGAGTAGCTCCAGCCAGAGTACCTCAAGTGGGGCCATGAATTTTCATCTGGACCCATTTGTTGAGAAAGAAGACGCCACTGAGTCGTACATGGATAGATACGAAAGACTAGCCACTACCTATGGCTTAGTGAAAGAAAAGTGGAGTCTTAAACTATCTCAGGGATTGAGAGGTGTTGCCTACGATGTATATTTGAAGCTCTCAAGAGATGACCAGGAAGATTATGAAATCCTGAAGCAGGCACTGCTTGTGAGATATGAAAAAAACTCAGAATCATATAGAAAGAAATTCCGAACAGCTAAACTTCTTCCAGGAGAAAACTATCACCAATTCTCTGCTAGATTGGAAACCTATTTGGACAAATGGAGTAGTTTAGGAAAGTGTCAGGATCTGAAAGAAATTATAATGATGGAGCAAGTGAAAGAGTCCATGCCTCAAGAAATGAGGAAGTTTATCATGGAACAAGGAGCAGAGAGATTGGAAGATATTGTAACTGTTGCTGAGAGATATCAAGCAGCTCAGGCAGAATTATTAGGAAATAAGAAGAAGCAGGGTGAAAACTTCAAATCATCACAAAACTATACTAAATATGAACAAAAGGACCATACCACAAAGAACAAACAAAGATTTGACCAAGAGGACAAAAACCCTCTAAGATCAGATAAGACACCTTACCGGAAGGAAGGAAAGTGGTGTAAAACTTGTCTAATGAGTAACCACAATACTGCGGACTGCAGAAGGAAGAATCCTCCTCATCATGCTGCATGTCTTACAACAGGGAATCAGGAAAGGAATGAACTGGCAGTAAGTCAGAAGGACTTCCATCATCCCCCTGTCTGTGAGGAAGTGACCGTGAATGGCACTCAAGTACTGTGTTTATATGACACAGGATTGGACTTTGATTCAGTTGTGTGCTCTTCTCTAGTGAGTCCTGACCAGATAACCACAGAAACAGTGGAAATCAGAGGACCGATCAAGGGAGCAAGAACCATGACACTACCCATAGCTCGAATCAACATAAGATCTCGCTATGTGGAAGGAGAAATCAAAGCAGCAGTGATGGACGACCCTATTTACCCTTTGATTTTGGGGTGTAGGTATGTTTTCCTTGGAGAACCTATAAAACCTGTAGTTATGGCAACAGTCCAGACCAGGGAAAGCTCCAGGAAAATGGAGGAGAATCCTATCAATACTCATCCAGAAGAGATGAAAAAGGCTCAGGCAGCAGATAGCACACTGAAGCCTTGTTTTGGCAAATTGCCTAAAGCACATAACCCTCCAGAGAAAGGAGACTTGTATATGAAGAATGGCCTACTATACAGAAAAGCTGGAACAGGACCTAAAGGGCATGGACAGCTTGTAGTGCCAAAATCTTACAGGGAGAAGGTTATGACGCTAGGACATGCTATACCCTTCAGTGGACATATGGGAATAGGGGCCACTGGACAAAGGATAGCCTGTCACTACTTCTGGCCAGGAATTACAGAGGACATAAAAAGATATGTAAGATCCTGTCCAGAATGCCAAAGAGTAGCTCCTAAGCATAGGACTGCACCAGCAACACTGGGAGAAATGCCTATTATGGGAACTCCGTTTGAACGTGTTGCAGTGGATATTGTTGGACCCCTCACTAGGACCAAGAAGAGAAATGCATATATCTTAACCTTGGTTGATACTTGCTCTATGTGGGGAGAAGCAGTGGCCATGTCAGCTATAGATTCAAAGCATGTGGCAGAGGCACTGTTGACAATATTCACCCGATTAGGTTTCCCGCATCAGATATTGACTGACAATGGGTCTCAGTTTAAGGGAAAGCTAACACAAGAAGTATTCAGGATATTTCAAGCCAGGTACTATCATTGTAGTCCCTACCATGCCCAAGGGAACGGTCAAGTAGAGCGGTTCAATGGTACGCTAATTTCAATCCTTAGAAAGCTGGCGAGTGAAAAACCTGATACTTGGGATACCTACTTACCCGCTGCACTATTTGCATATAGGGAAGTACCCCACAACTCAACTGGATTGGCTCCAGCTACATTGTTGTTTGGAAGACCAATCAAAGGTCCACTGGAAGCAATGCTGCGGACATGGACTGATGAAAAGGCAGAGGAAACAGTGACTTCCGCATACCAGTACGTCAACGAGTTGACATCTCGCTTGAAAGCAGGTTGGAAACTGGCCAATGATAACTTAAGACAGGCCAGGAGGAAGCATGCTGCCTACTACAACAAAAAAGCAAAGGATAGGGAACTGGAGGTGGGTGAAAAGGTGTTATTACTGTTGCCGAGCAGCAATAATAAATTGCAGATTGGATGGCAGGGACCCTATGTCATACTGGAAAAACTTTCCAGGACCAATTATAAGATTGACAAGAAAGGAAAGGAGAAGGTATATCATGTCAATCTTCTTAAAAAATACTATGACAAGGAATCATCAGAAATTGCACATATCATGACCCAAGCCATTGCAACAGAAATGCACGGTGAACCACTTCACTCTATGGAGTATCCACTCACAACTACAGAGGATTATGTTCAAGTAAATATTAGTGAACATTTAACTCCAGAGCAGAAGAAGAGGGTTCAGAAGGTGTTGGAAACCCATGCTGATGTGCTCACAGATAAGCCAGGTCGTACGAATCTGTTAGAGTATGACATGAAGGTTACCGACCCTACCCCAGTATGCATGAGAACATACCCTATACCCTATGCGAAAGCCCAAGCACTAAGGGAGGAAGTTGATTATCTGTTGAAGGAGAACATTATCTCGAAGTCAGACTCTCCTTATAGCTCAAGTGTGGTGCTATTGAGAAAACGGAGTGGTGAACACAGGTTATGTATTGACTACCGGAAGCTTAATGCGATCACAGAATCTCAGGTGGACCCATTACCTGACACCAACCAGCTGTTCTCTACACTGAGTAAGGCTAGGTATTTATCAAAGGTAGATCTAAGCAAGGGATACTACCAAATACCAGTGAAACCAGAAGTTAGGAAAATGCTGGCATTTAGTACATCAGACGGACACTACGAGTTTAATGTACTACCCTTTGGGCTGAAAAATGCTCCAAGTATCTTTTCAAGAATGATGAGGAAATTGTTGGAACCTCTACAAAATCCCCATATCACTAACTTTATGGATGACATTCTTGTTGCTACAAACACATTTGAAGAGCATATAGTAGCGCTCTCCATGTTGTTTGACAGATTGAGAGCCACTGGATTGACTGCACGTCCAACCAAGTGCTATATCGGTTGTAAGGAGTTGGAATTCTTAGGTCACACGATTTCCCCAGGTCATATGTCTCCTGACCCAAAGAATATAGAGAAGTTAAAGAAGGCACCCAGACCTCAAACGAAGAAAGATGTGAGATCATTCGTGTCATTATGTGGGTTCTATCAGAAGTACATACCCCACTTTAACTCTCTGTGTGCACCATTAACTGACTTAACTAAGAAAGGACAGCCTGACAAAATCCAATGGAATGCTGATTGTGAAAAAGCTTACACAGAGCTAAAAGCAAAACTCACCAGCAAACCAATCCTTACGCTACCCGATACACACAGGAATTTGTATTAAGGACGGACGCTAGCAGTATAGGTATTGGTGCAACTCTCTTGCAGAAATCAAAAGCACAGCCGGAGGAACTTTTACCAGTCGCCTACGCCAGTAGGAAGCTGAATGCAGCTGAGTTGAATTACTCGACCATAGAGAAAGAATGTTTGGCTTTAATTTGGTCCATCGACAAATTTTCACCTTATCTATATGGGACACACTTCATTGTCCAAAGCGATCACCAACCTTTAACTTTCTTGGCTGCATCTAAAAAGTTAAATTCGAGATTGTTAAGGTGGAGTCTGCTTCTTGCGCCTTATTCCTTTACCATGAATTACATTCCGGGAAGAGACAATGTAGGAGCTGATTTTTTAAGTCGACACCCTAGTACTCTGGAAGGACAGACGCAAAAGGATTAACCACAGCAGGGGTTTACATGTCAGCTATGACAAGTCACAGCTAGGAAAGGAGGGGGGCTATGTCGTGAAACGAGTGTAACCCACTACTTTGTTAATCACTATGTCGAGATACAGATTTGCTTCAACCAATCAACGAGCACCGTTCAGCAGTCTCTGAGACAGAATAAATTAACGGCCATCATGTTCACGCAAGATGGCGGATTAAAACTGAATAAAATTAGGCTGTACGAGCAAAAGACGAAACCGGAGGAAACCAATCAGCTTGCTCCGCCAGGAACCAACCGAAAGCCTTGCTTAAGAATTCACCTACCTATATAATCGGGCGAAATGTTATGCTAAGCATGCAACCAGACACGAAGCCAGAGATACCGACTGACTGAAGAGGAGAGAAGCTGTCACGATTTATTGCTTACCTGAGGGCATCGACCTGCAGCCTACTTCACTAGTCGAGTCAAACTGGCCTTTTTAAATCTTGGAGGGTAAATATACATTTACGATAACCTTTAGGAAAATAGGCCTTCAGCAGGTATATAATGGTGGTATTTGTTGTGTGTCATTATACTACCTACACCTGTATATATATATATATATATTTAACATATATTGTTTTAATATGAATATATCAAGTTACTGATTGTATCTTGGGGGAATTAGGTATAATGATTTTACTTCCTAATATGATTGAATAGACGAAGGCTAATAGGACTCATACTTCCACCTATTGTCTCCTATACTTCAATCTATTGTCTCATCTAACTCCAACTGTAATATAACCAAAACAGTCCTTGTTAGGACTCAATCTATTGTCTCCTATAACTCAATCTATTGTTTCACATGATTTCAGTCTATTGTCTCAGATAAGACCAACTGCCATATAACCAAAACAGTCCTTGTTAGGACTCAATCTATTGTCGCATCTAACTCCAATCTATTGTCTCCTATAACTCCAACCTGATATATCACCAAACAGTCCTCGTCTCATATACTCCTATCATAAGAACATAACGGTATTGTTAGGATATATGTTACCAGCTTGTATAGCACTCGTCAGAGAGGGCCTGGTAAATTATAGGGGGAAGGAAATGGGTGTATCACCTAAATGTACATATTATTGGATGTCTTGAATTTATATTATTGACTGTATCCATGTATTAGTTTATCAGAAAGAATGCTTTGCAAGTAGACACCTGTCTTGTCTCGCTATTGCTAAATCATACTGAGCCATGTTGTCATTCATCCTACATGCAAACACTGAGGCACACGCTCATTTCATCCACATTAGAAATAGGTGGGCTTGAGGACAGAAATTAGCCCCTATTTTTGCTTTGTTACAGGTTTCAGTCGTGTCATAAAAACTGAGATCGTATGTTCGAGTCAATCCCGCTGCCTGGAACTCCGCAGGAGCATAGAGGTTGACCAGACTCTACATCTTTGGTCCCCTCAGTCTTGGGTGGGCTAAAGGAACGATACTCTGCCGTTGTTGTGTGAACCAAACAAAGAAGAACAGACTTAAGAGAGATGAGTACACATTAGTACCATTTCTGTCAGCATTGTGAGCATAGAAACTGTCAGTGATGAGAAAGTGAAATTAGCATAGCAAGAGACAAAATTAACAGCATAGCTGATAAGTGTTATATCCTTAATTAACAGCACAGCTGATATAATATTTTTGTTCCTATAATTGGAAAACTTGTAAAATATTTATATATATAAAATAAATATTTGTAAATCACATGTAAACTTACAATTCCATTACATCCCATTTTTTTCAACACTCACCCTTCAGCACAAGAGTAGATAATGTATATACTAAATAAATACTTAGGAAATTGTATTTGAAGCCTTGTCAATTTTATCATTGTTAAGCAAAATCTGTTTCCTTGTTTTTTTAATATCACAGTTAGTTACACAGCGGAGGTGGCGCTTTATGTCGGTCTCCTCTCTACTATTGTTTCGAGATCAGATCATTCACAGCCGTAACTAATTTGTGATACCAGTAGTCCTCTCAGACACTGGGACTTCACCATTTTCTGCAGAAATTCTATTTCTGTAATTGTCAGTACTATACTGATCCAAGAGCCAAATAAAACCTCTTGCCACAGTTGTGAAAGGCAAATAAAACATTAAATATCTAAATATATACATATGTCTTACAACTTTTCTTTCGGATTTCCATTCCTGCATATCCTTTCTGTGAAAAGCTATCACCTTTTTTATAATTCACTGCTAAATGGTCTCAGTTCACAAGGAATTGTGTCCTTAACCTTCGACACTTAGCTACGCCATTGTGAATTTCCATCCTTGCCTTTCTCCTATAACATAAACGAATGCGCATGCGAGACTGCTACTATTTTTATAATGCTTAGTTACCCTGTACAGTTCAAGGCTTTCACAATTTTATTCTTCCGTTGTCCGTTCTATCAGTCCAATAACTAAGCGTGTTTTTTCACACTTTGCTACAAACACTGAATGATGTTTATATTTACTTTCTTTTTGGCCGATTTAAACCTTGCTATTATAATTCGGGGTCCCATTGCTTCCCATTCTATAAGTGCCTTCTGTGCTTCCTTGGACAGCATTAGAGCCACTCCTTCACTGTGGTGGGCTTTTTCCTCCTCATGTCCTGAGGACAACACCATTTCTCCTGTGATCAATCTCCTCTTCTCTATGCCTTTCCACCATGTCTCGCAGAGACCCAGGATATCATACCTGTAATTTGTCATTTCTGCTGCTACCTGTGCAGTTTTCCCTTGTTCACACAGAGTGCGAACATTCCAGGTGCCAATCCTGGAGATTTTCCTAGACGAAAAAAGGTTAGTCGGCAACCCAGACTCCTTTCGGCTTTCTCTAGGTTGCTTCATGCGCCTCCTTTCCAGAGGACCTTCTTCTGTCTTGAGCGGCTGAGTTGATTTATATTCTTTATTTGACTTGTCCATGTTTGTTGAAGTTTTTGTGGTAAAAAGATTTTTACGGGATGGGGTAACCAGCCCCATGCCCAACCCTCCTTAGTCGCTTTTTACAACATGCCTGGTAGGTTACAGTGTTACTATTCTTTGCTCCCCTTTCGGGCCCCGATAACACACGGGTAGCCCAACATATGAGCATCAGAGAAAGCACATGTGGTCATCACCAGTACCATTCCTAGAAAAACTCTATGGAGATACAAATAGCCTCAAGCTGACCACTGCCTTTTTTGAAAATATTCAAGTAGATGCCTGAGAGTGTACGATAAAGAAGAAGTCTCCTAGACTCGTCACACTGTTCTGATGTCCAGTAAGTTTTCTTATTTGGATTTGTCAAACTGTGCCAGATGCTACAGTATGTTCCAACTTGCCTCTTCTTATAACATGCATCTTTAGTAGTCTTGTACACTGTCATCAGATTATTAGAATAAAGAAACAAGTGAGCTGGTATAACAGGTGCTACCTGCTATGTATAACTTGAAGATTTTAAATCATACCATATAATGTCAAATTAAACAGATATCAATGAGCTTGTTGGTTGGGGGCGTTATTACTTTGATCATTGCTGTATCTATGTAGTTGATATACATCTTGTCTGCGATAGATGGTGAGTGTATGACAGAAATATGTTTGGTCATAGACATATGATTTAGAAAGGGATACAACAATTAGTCCACCAAATGGCGTGCTATAACTTGACTCAACACTTTCAAAATGAGCTATAACTTGACTCAACACTTTCAAAATGAGCTATAACTTGACTCAACACTTTCAAAATGAGCTATAACTTGACTCAACACTTTCAAAATAAGCTATCTGATGTTTCAATATGTGGCAATGTGTAAATTGATTGTCAAATTTGTGATAATAAGGATTACAATTTTCATTAAACCACTAATAATTTCACAACAGCTATAGTTTAGCTCAGTGTTACCCCGAGTGTACTCACAAGGGATTCAACGGTACTCGTGAGATTTACTTTAACAAACTTTTTTAAGCTGCAGAAAACATTTCATTAAAATTAAATATATGAAAATGGCATGCTGTAGAAATACTCATGTTTATTTATAATTATTTACTGACTTAGTGGTTCTTATTCTACCTTGGGGTGTAGAGGTTTTTTATTTACAATTTTGGTAACACAATAGTAATAATTAAAATGTGCTTTCTTCACTAGTTAACATGCATATTGTAATATGAATACATTAAAGTACGAACCACACATTGATATAATGCGAATCTTGACATGTACGATATTCTGTAAATAAACATGGCTACGAACTGAACATGCTTATACTGAGTGCTTTCTGAAACATGTGTGTGCTTGTGTAGATGACGAGGTAATGCTTATATACATACATCATAACATTACATGGTGGCAGCGGTCGATACCGGACTGACGCAAAACAGCTACACGATAACACGTGAGTACAGTATTCGGCTAATTTTCGTCATCGAAGTCAGCCATGGCGGCGAAACAATATCGCAACGCACCGCAAATGAGATTCGCCGGTCAAGACGATAAGAGTGAAGCTTTCTTGTTATGGCGCCAACGCATAGATCTATATTCCAAGACCACTGGTCTGGAAGGACAAACCCTAACTCCATATATCCTAGAAGCATTGGACGATGAAGGTTTGAAAATTTACAACAGTTTTGCTACCGTCATGCCTGTTGAGTCAGCGACCGACCCCGTAGCCATATTGGACGAATTTGAAAAACGTCTGATAATAAAGCACACGAACTTTAGAGCGGCAAGATTAGAACTTCACCACCTGCGACAGAAACCTGATGAAAGTTTAGATGATTTCTTCACTCGCATCAAGGAGAAAACAAGTGTATGTAAATTTAACAAAGAAGAAGAAAAAGAGCGAATTATCGAACAGATCCTTCTCAGCACACCATGCCAGAGTTCCAGAAATGGATACTGAGCCAGAGTGATACACTAAATTTACAACAACTTCTGGATGAAGGCAGGAAACACGAGGCACAAGCACTAAACATTAAACAAATTCAGCAAGGTACAGTAACAGCCCAGGTGGATGCAGTAAAAAGCTATAAACCCAAACAAAACAAAGCAACTGGTTCGAAGCAACAAGAAAAACACAACACAAGCAGAGGTGCTATGTGTAAATGTTGTGGCCTAAACCACATACAAAACCACTGTCCAGCTAAAGACTCTACATGTCATTACTGCAGAAAGAGGGGCCACTGGATAAAATTATATTTCAAGAGGAAACAAGACAGTGCTCAACACAAACTTCACAGCAGAAAGTCATCAAAACAAACACACTCTATGATGACTGAGGACCTTGACTCCAGTGAAGAAAGTGATCCTTCCAGTTTTGATACTGTGAAGATACTAACTTTCAGCAATGAACCAAAGAGAACGCAGGCTTTCTGCAAAGTACAATTCCGAATACCAGGAATTAAAAGGCACAAAGAAAGATATATTCGGTTCAAGATAGACACAGGTGCCCAAGGTAACACTCTACCCTTAAGAATATTCAGACAGATCATGCCTGACAAGGTGGATAAGCAAGGATTTCCCACAAGGGATGTAAAAAGTAGGAGTGGCAGGACAAAGCTAAGAGCTTACAATGGAACAAGTATAGACTGTTTCGGAGCAGTAACACTTGAATGTTTATACAGAGACTCTGAATGGACATCGTCAACATTTTACTTGGTAGATGTTGAAGGACCTGCAATTTTGGGTTTACCAATGTGCGAAAAGCTGAGTGTGGTAACTATTAACAACATTAAAGCTGACAAAAAAGAACATCTTACTCTACACGTCACTGGAATAGATGACCTTAAACAGCGATTCCCAGAACAGTTCGACAGAATAGGCAAACTTCCAGGAAAGGCAAGATTCCTTTTAAAAGACAACGCTGAGCCAAAGATAGACCCACCTAGAAAGTATCCTGTACATGTTAAACAGAAACTTGCCACAGAACTAGAAAAGATGGTGCAGAATGATGTTATTAGAAAGGTTGAAGAGCATTCTGATTGGTGTAGTAGTATCACAACCGTTCTGAAGCAGGATGGTTCTCTTCGGGTTTGCCTTGACCCAAAACACTTAAAGAACAGTCTAAAGCGCTGTCCACACAAAATGCATACAGTGGAAGAGATAACTCACAGATTCCACAATGCCAAATATTTTTTCTAAACTAGATGCTGTACACGGATACTGGAGTGTTGAGATAGCAGAGGAAAGTCAACTCCTTACAACTTTTCGAACACCATTCGGCAGATATTGTTTCAAGAGACTCCCATTTGGTTTGAATGTATCACAAGACATCTTTCAACAGAAGATTGACAACATTGTTGAGCAATGTTCTGGTACAGTGGCTATTGCGGATGACATTGTAGTCTGCGGCAGGTCAGAACAAGAACACGACCGTAACTTGATTAACTTGATGCATGTAGCACAGGCCAATGGGCTAACATTCAACAGCAAAAAGTGTACAATTAAGGCAACGGAGATACAATTTTTTGGATTGCTGTACACCCAGAATGGTGTAAAACCAGACCCTAAAAAGGTTGAAGATATTCATGACATGCCAACACCAGCTACAACGAAGGAACTGCAACAATTCTTAGGTGCTGTCAATTTCCTAGCACAATTCATACCAAATTTGTCAGCTGCTGCAGAACCTTTGCGATCTCTACTACAGAATGAAACTCCGTATGAATGGTCAGAAGACTACCAACACATATTCAACCACTTGAAGACCCTCATATCATCTGATGCATGCTTGAAATACTATGGCATGCAAGCACCCACTTTTCTCATGGTTGATTCCAGTCTGAAAGGCCTAGGAGCAGCACTTTTGCAACCAGCATTTATGCACCTGAAACAAAAAGCGTCTTCATCCTTGGTACAAGCACTTCCCTACCAATCAAATTGCTTGATTCTTCTTGTTTTTTTTTATCTGGTCACCAAAAAAATCCTAAGGACAAAGAAAAAACTTTCAACTTCGTCCTGTAGCTTACGCAAGCAAATCATTAAGTTCTGGTGAAAAGAAACTTGCAAACATTGAAAGAGAAATGCTAGCTGTACGTTTTGGAATCAAACGCTTCCACACATTTCTTTTCAACCGCCCATTTACAATTCTCTCAGATCACAAGCCACTTGAGATGATTCATAAAAAAACCAATAGCTTCAGCACCACCACGACTACAAGCTCTGTTATTGGAAACACAAGGTTATGATTTTAATATTCAGTATATCCCAGGAGAGGATATAGGTCTTGCAGATGCTCTCAGCAGACTACCAAACCCCAACAAGACAGCAGATCTTACCCCAAACATCAAAGTTGATTTTGTCAAGTTTAGCGATAATAGGCTTGAACACATCAGAGAAGACACAATGAGAGATCCTATCCTTAACTCTCTCAAAGAACTGATATACCATGGATGGCCAAGCTCTATCAGGGAAGTTCCAACACACATCCGTCCATACTACTCGATGAGGGACGAGTTAAGCATCGAAGATGGTCTGATCCTTAAAGGAGATCGCATTGTTGTACCAGAAACACAACGCGATATCATCCTTAAACAGCTCCATAATAGTCACCTTGGTATTGTGAAGACACAACTGAGAGCAAAGAAAGATGTTTACTGGCCACAGATAAACAAGGACATAGAAAACACTATGTAAAAACTGTTCAATTTGCCAAGAACATGCAAATAGGCAGTGCAGAGAACCTCTCATACCATCAGACATACCATTGAGCCCTTGGAGCATTATAGGAACTGATATTTTCTCAATCGACAATAATGACTATCTTATTATTGCTGATTACTACCGCAAATTTCCCATCATTGAGAAACTTCCACAACCCTCACCATCAGCTGTTATTGCAGACATTACAAAGAAGTATTGCAGCATGTTTGGCATCCCAGATGAAATTAGATCAGACAACGGTCCACATTTCTCAGGTCAAGCATACAGAAACTTCACTAAGGACTGGAAGATTAAACACACAACATCATCACCTAGATACCCTAAATCTAATGGTTTCATTGAGAGACAGATACAAACTATCAAGTCAATCATGAAGAAAACAAGAACAGAGGATGTACACCTAGCACTCTTGAGATGGAGAACAACACCGGTAGACAGTAAGATCGACAGTCCAGCAGAACTTATGTTTGATAGAAGAATTAAAGACCTCCTACCATCTAAGGTCCACTTCCGTCCACAACATAGAGACAGCACATATGATCAACTTCAGCATCGTCAGCAAGTTCAGAAATCCAACTATGACAAATGTGCTAAAGACTTACCACCATTATATCCTGGTCAGCATGTAACTACCTACAACCACAACAATGACACATGGTCAAAAGCAACAATCATTTCCAGAAACCCTGAACCCAGGAGCTATACTTTAAGACCAGACAGCAGCAGCAACCTCCTCCTTTGAGGCGAAACAGAGTGGACATAAGAGAAATCCCACAGAATACAACAGAACAGAGAATTCCCATGCTTTCAACAGACAATGCAGTAACTCCAGACCTTGGTGCCCCACAAAACCAACAAGCGCCAAGGCCGAAATCACAACCAACTCAAGCTAAACCAGGGACTTCCGCAGAACCACCAGCACTTTACACCACTCGTTCTGGCCGTACAGTGACACCTCCCAGCCGATACAGACAGTGACATATATACTCACGCTGAGCATTACACATACTTATCCTTTCTCACATGAAACATTTCGTTGGAAATGTTTGCACACATTTTTTTTTCAAAAAAGGGGGGATGTAATATGAATACATTAAAGTACGAACCACACATTGATATAATGCGAATCTTGACATGTACGATATTCTGTAAATAAACATGGCTACGAACTGAACATGCTTATACTGAGTGCTTTCTGAAACATGTGTGTGCTTGTGTAGATGACGAGGTAATGCTTATATACATACATCATAACATTACACATATGTCCTATCAGAAGGTTTGTTGATTTTATTGATTACATTATTTTACTTAATTTTGTAAGTATTATTTCCCCACACACACACACGCGCTAGTATAGATAAATTAATATTAATAAAACGACTCCCCTCCCCACATGATCTTCCCCCTGAGACAGGTACACCAGTTACTCTAAACTCTCACAAAGGGTACACAATTATTGTAAGTTTGGGAAACACTGGTCCAGCTGATGGATCCCAAGAATTTACTACCCCCAAAACTTGGTAAAGTAGTGAATTATTTTTTTAAAGACAAAGTATCATCTTCAACTCTTGATGGGTTATAATAAGGATACATAATGTAGTAAATTCAAGATAATAAAATCTGGTTTCCGATATCTAAATATAGTATCTTCTCCTCTCCCACCCCCTAACTCAGTCCAAATAAAATAAATTAAAACTATAATGTAGTGAGCACTCTTAACTCATCAATCCCCAGAACAGAAGGGAACACAAATTTGGATTCAAGGTGATTGTTAAAATTATATAGGCCCTATCTCTTTAACAAAACCTGTGACTGGTCATTGATATTCTGCACCTTGTCTCACCTGTTCTGTACCTCGGCCAATTTTTTGAACTCATGTATTCTGGCATCAAACGAAATCTCTCAGTGCAGCTGACGTGATCAAAGCAATACCATCCACCTGGACGACAAGACAGAGCAATTTGTGTCAGAGCATAACAGTATAACGTTGTCATAGCGACCAAAAGCAATGCGTCATCTGTAATGCATTAACTATTATTATAATTATATTATCATTAACTATTATTATAATTATATTATCAATCTCATTAACCCTCCAGACAAATTTTTAGTCCCCCTTCAGATTATCAACCGCCCGTGTCAAACCAACAGTCTTGTGCTGTTACGATTACTAGATTACTACACCTCGCAAGAAACAAAATAATGTAAACAATAGTTTTACTGAATCACGCAAACGAAACTACCAGCCAGCGTATCCACTCTCTTGCTTTTTTCCCCCTCTCTCATGTCAAGCCAAAGACAAGAACAGGCCAAGGAAAATTAGCTAAGAATTTAATGAAAAAAATAGTTAAAATTTATAGAATTCTTTCACCAATTTAATACACTTTTTACCATGCTTACACCCCTTAATAACCAGTCTGTATGAGTGCCTGAGAAGTAATAACTTCTCTAGACAGAGGACCGGTTTGGAAGCCCGGTCGCGTTATGCTCCAGTCTATCCAGGTGTAAAAATAAGTACCTGGCCATGTTCCCAACCTCATAAAGTTGAGATCGAGTATAGGTGAAGTCTCTAACACTTCACTCCCCGGAAGCAGTATCTGCAAGGGAACTACCTTACACTTTACTACGATCAACAGTTTCATAACGGCATATACAGCCAACACAACGCTCACAGTTAATACATATAAAATGTACTACCATTTATGTATACCGTCCTCACAACAGCAACACGCATTCCAGCTGTAATTATCACGGCTACGGCCAGTCCATAACACCATTAATAATATACGTAATATCCCAGTGTAATGCTGTTCTTCTTCTTTTTCTTCAAGTACCGTGCCTAGTGGCGTTGGAGATCATGCCTCTCCACAACCTCCTGTCTCCAAGTACAACTGATCAATTCTGCTGTTGACTTCTTTCCATGCCACGATGTCAAACTGTCAAGTATTTGCTCTCTTGTCTTCTCCTGTCATTTTTTCCTTCAATCTTACCGGTTGTTACGATATATTCCTGCTTTCCTCTTCTCATAACATGCCCCAAAAAAGTAGATTGCTTCTTTCTAACGTGAAATAAGTTTCCTTTGCACATTGGCCTCTTTCAGAACATCCTCATCTATTTTTAGCTGTCCGTGGTATTTTTAACATTCTTCTGTAAAACCACATCTCTGTTGCCTCTAGTGCCTTCTCTATTTGTTTAGTAATTGTCCATGACTCACTCCCTTATGTCAGGAGTGGTTCTATATAACAATAAAGAACTCTCTTTCTTACTTCCAATGACAAAGAACTGTTGCATAAAATACTCTTCATTTTATAGAATGCTACTTTTGCCTGAGCTATTCTGCTCTTGACTTCTGAGATGCATCTTCCATCCGTTGTTATTAATGTGCCCAGGTACTTGAATTTATTGACTTGTTTTAAAACGGTTCCATTTACTTTGATAGTGCATTCTAGGGAAGCTTTTTTCTTTGAGACGACCATTACTTCTGTCTTTTTGCTATTAAGTCTATACGCCAAGGCCTTTATTTTCACTTTCTATCGCTATTGTATCAACCATTTCCTGCAGCTCCTTTTCACTTTTTGCTATTAGGACTGATTCATCAGCATATTTCAAGTTGTTTATACTCGTATTATATCCGCCTAATGATATTCCTGGCATGTTCTCTAGAGATCTCATTATATTTTCAATGTACAGATTGAACAGATCTGGTGACAACACACATCCCTGCCTGACACCCTTTTTTACTTGCTGAAACGTTCTCTATGCTATTATATGCAAACGATGCACCATTACTTACATCGGCCAAACGGGCACACGACTGGGCGACCGATTCTGCAGACACCTCTACGACATCTCTCAGTTTAAATCCACACCTGTGGCCATCCACTTCAATGGCCCGGACCACCACGGTGCCACTGACATCCAGGTGACAGCCATCAGATCCTGTTCCTCGGACGCCAACAGTCGGTTTCGCCAGGAACAACGCCTCATCCATCTTATGGGTTGCCTTAAACCACACGGCTTGAATACCCAACATTCTTTTGTCTGAGACGCCTTTCTCTATCTAGTCCCTATTGTATTATGACTGTCTACTTTGATGTGGTCACCCATTTTTTTTTTTTAATTTGTTTTATTTAAAAAATTTTTTTAAATTTATATATATATATATATATATATATATATATATATATATATATATATATATATATATATATATATATATATATATATATATAAATTTTTAAAAAAATAATTTTATTTATTTATTTATTTTATTTTTTATTTATATCTATTTATTTTATTTTAATTTATTTTTTTCTAAATCGCTTTTCCCTCACTTTATATATTATTATTATTATTATTTTTCCTCACTCTTTTCCGGTCCTTATTTTCATTATTTCTTATTTTTTGTTTTTAATGTACTTTCGACTTCTGTTTTCCGATTTAGTGGCAGCCATCTTGCTTCTGTGACTGGACACAAGGGAGTTGTTTTTCTCTTATTTTTATAGTTTCATGTTCTCTACTTAATTCTCATTTTCTTTCTTTCCCTCCTGTCTTGTTTGTCTGTCCCTGACGAAGGCCTTGTGGCCGCAACGTAGGTTTTTCCTGTCCTTTCTCCTTGTAAGACGTATTACTATTTGTGTTCTCTCCCCTCCCCCCCCCCCCCCCCCCCCCCCCCCCCCCCCCCCCCCCCCCCCCCCCCCCCCCCCATTCTACAATTTTATTATGTTGTGTAGCTCCCTGGGTAGATCAACTCAGTACATTTTCCAGTGACAGTGATGTCGAGTTTTGGGTTCTCAAGTATTAGTGGTTTTCTGTGCTGTTCGTATTTTTTCCATGTTAACACATAATGTGCTATGGCGTTTTTCTCCAGACATGTTGCAGAGAAGGGTTCCTCCACCATGAAATAGCCTGTTCCTAGTTGAAGTCTAATTAGTTTTCTGTTGCATGGTATTTTTGGTTCTCTAGATATCTAACATGTCCGGGTTGGATCTTTTAGCAGTTTATAGGCGTGTCTGCCTTTCTTTCCAGTTTTCTTTCCATTCCTTTGTTATAATATTTCTAATTGTACTTTTGATCTCTGTTGTGCCTAAACCTGAGTTTATGTGGTTTGGGCTGGTTCTTCCTGCTTTTACTTCCCTGTCGGCCACCTCATTTCCTTCTATTCCCAAGTGAGAGGGTATCCATGCTAGTAATACTGAGCATCCCCTATTATTTAGGTGTGTACTAAGTTGCAACACTTCTTCTGCCGTGTCTGGTCGGCTATATTCATGTGGGTTTCTTAGTGCTTGAAGAGCTGACAGTGAGTCAGTTAAGATTGTTAGCTTGAAAGGGGGGGGGGGGGGGCTGTTAGTAATTACTTCAAGTGCTTTTGCTATTGCCACATTTCTGCCGTGAATATTGATGCGTTTTCAGTTAAACTAAAACTTTTCTTCAGCTTCCAGGCTGGTATGTGTATTCCTATTCCAAGTTCTTCATTTTCTATCTTAGATCCACCAGTGTATACTTTCAAGCTACCCTTAGTTATCTGTTCTATTTATTCTCTGGCTATAATTTTAATGTCGTTTTTTCATGCTTTTTTTATTTATTATATCTGAAAGATGAGAGTCAATATTTGGTTTCTTGAGCTCCCAAGGAGGAATCACTGTGTGTATTTACTGCTACATTTTATTGCATTTGTATTAATAGTTTTCTTCTATTTCCTCCATGCACTTCCATCCTATTGTGTACCTTGTGGGTTCCAGAGGGGTATCCCAGATCATCGGGAAATTCTTCACAAACACTGCATGGGCTGTTTTTTTTGTTTTTTGTCAATTAGGACTTTGCCCATGTAATTCAGTCTAAGTTCTGTTCTTCTTAGCTTGAGGGGTATTATTCCTAGTGCTACCTCTAATGCTTCTAGTGATGTTGATCTTGAGGCTCCAGTTATAGTACATAGTGCCTGGTGCTGTAATTTGTCCAATTTTTTCTTATTGATGTGAGCTGCAGAGTCATATACTTTGCTTGCATAGTCCATTTTGCCCCTTACAAATGACCTGTAGAACATGAGAAGTAACTTGATGCTTGCTCCCCATCCACTGCCTTTTAGGTATCTCATCATATTAGTGAGTCCTCTGCAGCTCTCAGCCAGCTTGTCTATATGTTTTTTCCAGTTTAGTTGCTGATCTAAAGTCATGCCTAAATATTGGGTTGTTTCAACTGTTTTAATTTTGTGCCCTTGGATTTTCATGTCGATTGTGTTATTTTTTATAAATCTACCTCTACTGAATATCATTCCGACTGTCTTTTTAGCGTTTAGTTGGAAGCACCACTTAGCCATCCATTCTGCGATCCTGTTAATTTGAGCTTGCAAATCTGTATATAATCTGGGAAGGATTTTCCCCGTCCTCCAAATAGCTGCATCATCTGCACATTGTGACAGTTTGTTTCTTCTGTTGCCGAATTCCTCTACTAAGTCATTAACCATAATTGAAAATAGGGAAGGAGATAATACTGAGCCTTGAGGGATGCCGTTCTGTTGCTCGTACAGCGCGGATTTGTCATTATTTACTTGTACTGTAAAGTATCTGTCCTCCAAGAAGTTTTCTATGTAATTGTATATGTTTCCAGTTATGACTATCTTGTTACTCTTATATAACATACCTTCTCTCCAGCATTCATCGTATGCCCTTGCTACATCTAAGAATACGGCTACTGTTTTTGCATTTCTTTTAAATCCTGATATTACCTCATGTTCTAGTCTGATAAGCTGGTCCATAGTGCTTCTGTTTTCCCTAAACCCTGATTGGGTTGGGCTGTAAAGATTGTTCTTTTCCATGTGGAACTTTAATCTATTGTTCACCACAGTTTCCATTACTTTCCCTATGTGAGATGTCAAAGCTATTGGTCTGTAAGAGCTCGCATCATAAGTCTCCTTATCTGGTTTTAGTATTGGTATGACTACTGCTACTTTCCATGCCTTTGGTATTTTACCTGTTTTCCATATAATATTGAATAGAGAGGTTATTACTTCTATGGTATATTTTGGTATCTTTTTTAGTATTTCGTAGCTTAGATTGTCGTGACCTGATGCTGAGTTCGATTTCTCATTTATTACCTTTTCTACTTCCTCTACAGCAATTTCGGAGTTTAGATAAGATTTCTCCCCTATATCTCGTTTTTCATTAGTGTCGTGTGGTGAGTACCGAGGCAACTACAACAGTAGTTTTTGCCAGGAATAGTCTATGAGATATTAGATATAAGGTCTCTAGAAATTGGCTCGTTAAGAAAGAATAAAGACCTATTCGAGATAGGGACAAGAAGACAGGAATGCGAATGCTTTCCACTAGACAGTGTTTTCTAATTAATTATGGAAGGAGTTCTGTTTCCCCACGACCTTAGCTTCTGCCCTTAAATCCCGTAAAGAAAAAGCCCCCAACCTCATCTGAGTAGAGAAAGGTTCCTATAGGTGAATATGTAACACCGACAGCACGAGTGATACATTAACAAACTAGATAATGATCAAACGATCGTTGGGTTTATTAATGAAACATCCATACATATAGGGTTAGTAATGGTTAGAACGTGATGATGGTGAAAGACGATTCACACAAAAACACACAGATGAGATAATAAAATTGCAGTTAATTAAGTAATAGTTAATTAAGAATGAACTGGTGTAAAGTGAAATGATGATGTGATATGATACGTGTTACCAAAATGGTGAGTACTCTACACAGTCCATGTGTCTCTAAATGCTTCTCCTAGATATGAGAATTCACATATATGCATAAAATGTCCCAAGTTGTTATACGTTATGTCGAGTGGGGTATCTCTAAGCTGAGGACGTTCTGATGAATACTGTTGTCGTACGGAGAACGCTGACGAGATATCTATGTATATTCCTTCACTGTTTGAGTATATCTCTGTAGTGTTGATTAACAGTTAATAGCTGTCATATGAACAAAAGGTCTGTTGTCTAATCTCCCGAGGGTACTGGCCAGACTGGATATCTTCACGAATCAGTAGTGATATGTAGACTCATAACCTTGCATATGTAGTCGTGATTCATAAAATATATATATATATATATATAGTCTGCTTCATAGAATGCGCTTAAGAGGGTGTTGCCCTTGCTATAAATATGCGATTCCTCTTTTGAGCTCTTTTGCTTGACTTCAGATAATAATGATCTTTCGAGTGATTTGAATTTATGATGACTCTGTATTGAACTTGTGATAACTCTGTATTGAACTTGTGATAACGATGTATTGAACTTGTGATAACTCTGTATTGAACTTGTGAGCAAGCAGTATATGGTGACGAAAAAATGCTGCGTCCACCTTCTGACTTGTGGGTGAGACAATATTCCTTTTTAATTGAGGAATGAAAGATGTCCTATGGCGAATTCTGCTAGCCAAATGTCCGTTTTTGATAACTTATTTCTGGTTAGACGTCAGACACGTTGCGTGTAGACTCAGACTTCTGATGAACTGAAGACACACAAAAGTCTTCGTAAGTTTTTCACATTTAACATCACTGGTTGACTTGCATTTAAACTACTGCTCATTATTCATCTCTCTCTCTCTCTGAGTTCAATTCTAATGATGTTAAATATCTTGTGCATGAGAGTGTGTGCGCATGGGAGACTGTGATGATGATGAAGATGACGTATGAACTATTAATTACCTCCTATCATCCTATCATCTTCTAGGAAAATCTTCTGATTTTATTAATCAGTTATGCCAAGAATTATTTGAAACTTTATCTTCCGCACATTTTAGCTGTGAGGTTAAAATAAACAAAAATAAGAAAATGTATTAATAAGTATAAGATCTACTCACCTTTTTTTCCCTTCGCAAAATCCTTTAAGAACACAATTCATCACAGAACTGAATTATATCCACTCTGAATAAACACGTGTATTAGGCTAGGCGTTTTTGGGATTAATCTCTTCCTCACAATGTAAAAAACTGGACTCCTTCCTCTTGCAAGCTACGCAGTAGATTATATTTCTGCCAGTCCAATATGGGTTTCTTGTACAGCTCCGCCCATACCAACCAATCCTTAATGGCCCCTCTGGTCACTCATTCACAGGATCGCTCTTGTCCCCTGTCAGTCCAAACGTGGGTGTAGTTTGACCTCTGATTGTTTATTGTTCACCTGGCCAAGGTGGGCGTCCAATGTGGTAAACCAACGCTTGTCTGAACCGCGGCCGACCAAAGATAACACCATTACAGCATGAGACGTTTTCCCCTGGCCAATCTGGGCGTCCAATGTGGTGTCACAGAAATTACAGCATGCCCAGATGTTTGATTAGGATGACCAGATGTGTTTTTACCAGATTTATCACGATGCAATGTGGGCTTCAAACGATAATGTCAGGCATGGGGACTCAATCAAAGGACTTTTATTTCCCCCGATGAAAGAACAAATGTGGTTCTCTAGATACCGGTCGCGAGTAATCACAACGATGAAATAGCAAATGTGGGTCGCAAATATGGGATGAAAGAGCAAATGTCGGAGAAAATACAATATGAAAAATGTAGGAAAAGATGGAGCAAAAAGGCCTTTGCGCTCGTTTATCACAATAGCCCCTCCTCAAGTGTGATGTCAATCGTACTCAGGAGAGCTTAGCCTTCTTGCTCGGGATTCCTTAATCCTTTTCCTCATCTTCGTTTTTCTCTCCGGTTTCCACCCTTTCCTCTACTTGTCTGTGCTCTCCGTCCTGCCTCATAGGATGACGGCTTAAAAAATCCGCTCCTACGTTATGTTTTCCTTGGATATAGTCCACTTGGAACGTGTAAGGTTGTAGAACAAGCGACCACCTCATCAGTCTAGCATTCAAATTCTTTGAATTGGCGAGGAAGGTCAGAGGTTGGTGATCACTCTGGATTGTAAATTTCCTTCCGTACAGGTATGCTTGAAATTTTTGTATTCCCCAGACGAGGGACAAACATTCCTTTTCGATTGTGGAATAGTTTTGTTCTGCTCGGTTTAACTTCCGACTCGCATATGCGACCGGAAATAGATTTGGTGGGCTTCTGTCATCTGGCTGTAGTAATGTAGCCCCGATTCCAATGTTACTGGCATCTGTGCGCAAGATGAATTTTCTAGTTAAATCCGGAAGCCGTAAAATAGGTTTTGTGGTGAGTTTCTCTTTTAAGAGTGCATATGCATGTTCACATTCTGCTGACCATGTCACTTTATCTGGGTTTCCTTTCTTGGTTAGCGATGTAAGCGGCGCACAGAGGCTATTAAAATCCTTTATATATCTCTGGTAGAATCCACAGAGAGATACAAATGACCGGACATCCCTTTTTGTGGACGGTCTCGGTGCATTTCTCAGCTTCTCAACGTTTTGAGTCTCGGGGAACATGGTCCCATGGGATATAGTATGTCCTAGGAACTCTAGCTGTTCACACCCAATTTGACATTTGGTTGGGCGGGCGGTTAGTCCCGCTTCTCTGAGTCTGTTAAACAGCAAGGATAGCGCTGATATATGTTCTTCAAACGATTCAGTAGCTACTAGGATATCATCCATAAAATTGCTGATGGCGGGATGATTCAAAGGATCCAATAACTTTCGCATCATCCTTGTGAAGACACTAGGAGCATTGTTCAGTCCAAATGGCATCACATTAAACTCGAAGTGTCCATCTGGAGTACTGAAGGCTAACAGGTTCCTCACCTCAGCTTTTACCGGTTTTTGATAGTACCCTTTACTGAGGTCGATCTTTGAAAAATAGCGAGCCCTGCTCAGCTTAGTAAATAGCTGGTTCTGGTCCGGTAACGGTTCTGGCTGGAACTGTGTTAACGCATTCAGCTGTCGGTAGTCGATGCACAGGCGGTGTTCTCCACTGGGTTTGTGTAACAGCACCACTCCCGCACTGTAAGGGGACTCCGACTTCGAAATTATGCCTTCCTTAAGTAAGTAATCAATTTCTTGCTTTAATGCCGTCGCCTTGGCATACGGAATCGGATAGGTTCTCATTCGGACGGGCGTAGGATCCGTGACTTCCATGTCAAACTCCATCAGGTTTGTCCGGCCCGGGTTGTCTGTCAAAGAGTCGGCGTGGTTTTCCATCAATCTCCTTACTTTTTCTTGCTGGGCTTCCGTTAAGGTGGAGCTTATTTTCACATCTAAATGTGATTCCTCCTGTATCACCGGGTACTCTACGGATGATAATGGCTCTTCTTCCATTTGCATAGCAATGGCCATAGTCATGAGGTGCGCTGGTTCGGCAGGGGCTCGCTCGTAAAACTTCTTAAGCAGATTTAAGTGATAAATTTTCTGCTTCCCGTTCACGGCGATTTTATAGTTGGTGCGAGAAATCTTTTTCCACCACTTTGTAGGGTCCCCTCCAGCAAATCTGCAATTTATTACTGCTACTTGGCAGAAGAAGTAGCACCTTCTCTCCTACTGCTAGTTCTCGGTCCTTCGCATTGCGATTGTAATATTTGGCATGTTTCCGCCTAGCCTCCCGTACTTTCGCTGTGGCTAATTCCCAGCCAGTCTTCAGGTGTTGTTTCAAGTCTGTGACGTACTGGAAGGCTGATGTGACAGTGTCGTCTGCCTTGGCATCTGTCCATGTTCTTAGTAATGCGTCTAATGGACCTTTAATAGGTCTTCCGAAGAGTAATGGGGCCGAAGGAACTCCAATTGGCGCATGCGGTACTTCCCTATAAGCAAATAATGCGGCAGGAAGATACTGATCCCAAGTTTCTGGCTTCTCCTGTGCCAACTTCCGAAGAATAGAGGTGAGCGTCCCGTTAAACCGCTCTACTTGCCCGTTACTTTGGGGGGTGATAGGGCGAAGTATGGATATGCCTAGTCTTGAATATTCTAAGCACCTCCTCTGTCAACTTGCCTCTAAATTGTGACCCGTTGTCTGTGAGAATTTCATGCGGGAAGCCCAATCTAGTAAAGATATTCAGTAAAGCGTCAGCTACATGCACTGAGTCGCATGCTGGCATGGCTATGGCTATGGCTTCGCCCCACATGGAACAGGTGTCCACTAAGGTAAGGATATGGGAGTTCCTCTTCTTAGTTCTCAGCAGAGGTCCAATTATATCCACGGCCACTCTTTCAAATGGGGTGCCCCAAGATTGGCATATCCCCCCCAAGGGTCGGTCGTCCGTGCATTCTCTATCTCAACAAGGGTTGCGGGTGCGTCCAGTGTTTTGGTGCAACTTTCTGGCACTGAGGACAAGACTTGACGAAACGTTCAATGTCGCCGGTGATCCCTGGCCAATAATAGTGGCAGGTGATCCTTTGAGTCGTGTCGCTCATTCCCATGTGTCCACTAAATGGGATAGAGTGGCCCATCTCAAGCACCTGGTTTCCTATAGGTTGGTGGGATGCAGGAACTACTAATTGGTTGTGTTTTCCTGTCCTTCATTTCCCAGCTCGGGCGATACATCAATCCATTTTTTTCATAAAAGAAGTTCCCATTGGGTAGGTTGGGTCCTCTAATGGTTGTTGTGTTTTCCTTGTTTAAAACAGGGCAATTTCCAGTAGAGGGGACGTCGGGCGATCATCAATTCCATTTTTTGTAATTTTTTTCATAAAGAAGTCCTCCCTTGGTAGGTGGGTTTGTGTTTCCTAGGTAAAAAGCTTTTTTAAAAAAACAGGGCGCCAGTGAGGAATCTTCCCTTTGGGCCCTCTTCAATTCCTCAGGGAGGATATTGGTAGGAGGTTCCTGCTCTGCGTCTTTTTTTGACTGTCCTCTAGTCTGTACGGCCGCTATGACTAGTGGTTGAGTAGGTTCTCCAAGGAACACATATCTACATCCCAAGATTAAAGAGTAGATTGGTTCTTCCATTATAGCTGCACGAATCTCTCCTGTCACATAACGAGATTCCACTCTGATAAGTGCAATTGGCAGTGTCATGGGTGCAACATCCTTCGTCGGACCTTGGATGTCGACACTCTCTTCTGTTATCTGGTCAGGGGTGACAAGAGATGCCCTGACCACCGCATCGAAAGCAAGTCCTGTGTCATAAAGGCACTCCACAGATTGTCCGTTTTACGAAGACTGATTCGATGACGGGAGGATGAGAAACGTTTCCGGTCCTCTGCTCCTTCCGGGGTGACGATTTTGTCTGCAGACAGGCAGCATGTTGGGGAGGAGGTCTGCGCTTGCACTCATTATTGTTGTGATTGTCCAAGCGCAAGTACTCGCACGCCTTGACCCCATGTCTCTGGTGTGGAGCAGCCTTTTTATTGTTTTGCTCTTTGTACTTATCCTGTTTGGCGTGCTTTTTATGCGAGATGTTGGGTCCTTTGCTATGTTGGTCTGGTTGGGAGCGAGCAGGTTGCTTTGGCGCCTGATCCGAAAACTTCTTTCTGGCTCCTTGAGACTCCATGAGAGCATTTTGGAATCGCTCTGCCAGTGTAAGAATATTTTCTAACCGGTCAGCGCCGTTTTCAGTGAGAAATCTACGCATTTCCACCGACATAGACTCTTTTTAGTTGCTCTATCACAATCAGCTCTTTCAACCCGTCATAGTTCTCGGTAAAGTTTCCCAGTGTACACCACTTCACTAGGTAGTCTTCAATACGGGCTGCGAACTGTGAGAAAGTCTCTCCGGCCTCCTTCCTAGAACCTCGAAATTTTTTCCGGTAAGCCTCTGAATGAAGCTCGTACCTCACCAAGAGAGCTTTTTTCAATGCCTGATAGTCATCTTGCTCTCCGGCCGGAAGTTTATTAAAAACTTCGTAGGCGGCTCCTCTTAGGCCCTGGGAAAGTTTCAAGTTCCACTTCCGTTCTTCAAGTCCAAACCCTGTTGCAAAGCGTTCGAAGCGGTCTAAAAAGGCGTCCATGGTATCGTTCCTTTCTGAAAAAGGTTCCAGCGGAAAGTTCATGGCATTGGGTGGTGCAGGTTGCGAAGTAGGCACACCATCTGAGTGGGGTGAGTACCCTCCATCACAGTTGGAAGCCGCTGCACTTTTTGCCAGCTCTATCTGATTGGTCTGTCCCTGGATTTCCAGTTGCTTCATGTTAAGTGCATGCTCTGCTGCTTCTTTCCGCTCCGCTGCTTCTGCTGCGGCCTTCTCCTTCCGCTCCTTCGGCTTTCTCCTTCTCCATTGCAACTTTCTGCACTTCCCTTCTCTCTTGCATGGAGTTTATCAGTCTCCTCACTCACAAATTTCATCAGATCTTTTCCACTTAACCCGTATTCACGCCCTGCCTCCATTAAACTAGTTCTAATTTTTGCAGCATCTGCCATGATATGCAGTATGGGTTCACGAAGGGAAAAATTGGCAGTGACCTACAAGCAAATTGTTTGACTCGCACAAGTAATTATCTCTTAAAACCTTCTAGGTTTAAATTAGTAATCAAGTTCAAATAGTTCTTTAAAAAAATCACTCACTCAGCATATTCTGAAAATTATATAACAGATTATCTCGAAGTTTTCTATGAAAAATTTGCTAAATATTTATGATAAAAATTTTCCCAGCAGTTACAGAAAAAGATTTTTTAAAATCAGTTCCCTACAGTATCTCCTGTTCTCAAAAAGTGCTTACTCTGTCCGTTTGATACTCAATTTAAAAAGTATCACTCGTGCTTTAGAGGTATAAATTATCCCCCCTATGAAATAGACAAATTATAGTAAGAGTCAGTCTAGAAGGTAATCCCTCAAAATGCCAACAAATTTTGCAATTATCGCAACTGTATAGCAGAGATGAAAATGTGATTTATCACCCTTCTAAGTCCGGGTTCACTAATACCAAGACGAGTCCACAATTGTCGTGTGGTGAGTACTGGGGCAACTACAACAGTAGTTTTTGCCAGGAATAGTCTATGAGATATTAGATATAAGGTCTCTAGAAATTGGCTCGTTAAGAAAGAATAAAGACCTATTCGAGATAGGGACAAGAAGACAGGAATGCGAATGCTTTCCACTAGACAGTGTTTTCTAATTAATTATGGAAAGAGTTCTGTTTCCCCACGACCTTAGCTTCTGCCCTTAGATCCCGTAAAGAAAAAGCCCCCAACCTCATCTGAGTAGAGAAAGGTTCCTATAGGTGAATATGTAACACCGACAGCACGAGTGATACATTAACAAACTAGATAATGATCAAACGATCGTTGGGTTTATTAATGAAATATCCACACATATAGGGTTAGTAATGGTTAGAACGTGATGATGGTGAAAGACGATTCACACAAAAACACACAGATGAGATAATAAAATTGCAGTTAATTAAGTAATAGTTAATTAAGAATGAACTGGTGTAAAGTGAAATGATGATGTGATATGATACGTGTTACCAAAATGGTGAGTACTCTACACAGTCCATGTGTCTCTAAATGCTTCTCCTAGATATGAGGATTCACATATATGCATAAAATGTCCCAAGTTGTTATACGTTATGTCGAGTGGGGTATCTCTAAGCTGAGGACGTTCTGATGAATACTGTTGTCGTACGGAGAACGCTGACGAGATATCTATGTATATTCCTTCACTGTTTGAGTATATCTCTGTAGTGTTGATTAACAGTTAATAGCTGTTGACTTCAGATAATAATGATCTTTCGAGTGATTTGAATTTATGATGACTGTATTGAACTTGTGATAACTCTGTATTGAACTTGTGATAACGATGTATTGAACTTGTGAGCAAGCAGTATATGGTGACGAAAAATGCTGCGTCCACCTTCTGACTTGTGGGTGAGACAATATTCCTTTTTAATTGAGGAATGAAAGATGTCCTATGGCGAATTCTGCTAGCCAAATGTCCGTTTTTGATAACTTATTTCTGGTTAGACGTCAGACACGTTGCGTGTAGACTCAGACTTCTGATGAACTGAAGACACACAAAAGTCTTCGTAAGTTTTTCACATTTAACATCACTGGTTGACTTGCATTTAAACTACTGCTCATTATTCATCTCTCTCTCTCTGAGATCAATTCTAATGATGTTAAATATCTTGTGCATGAGAGTGTGTGTGCATGGGAGACTGTGATGATGATGAAGGTGACGTATGAACTATTAATTACCTCCTATCATCCTATCATCTTCTAGGAAAATCTTCTGATTTTATTAATCAGTTATGCCAAGAATTATTTGAAACTTTATCTTCCGCACATTTTAGCTGTGAGGTTAAAATAAACAAAAATAAGAAAATGTATTAATAAGTATAAGATCTACTAACCTTCTTTTCCCTTCGCAAAATCCTTTAAGAACACAATTCATCACAGAACTGAATTATATCCACTCTGAATAAACACGTGTATTAGGCTAGGCGTTTTTGGGATTAATCTCTTCCTCACAATGTAAAAAACTGGACTCCTTCCTCTTGCAAGCTACGCAGTAGATTATATTTCTGCCAGTCCAATATGGGTTTCTTGTACAGCTCCGCCCATACCAACCAATCCTTAATGGCCTCTCTGGTCACTCATTCACAGGATCGCTCTTGTCCCCTGTCAGTCCAAACGTGGGTGTAGTTTGACCTCTGATTGTTTATTGTTCACCTGGCCAAGGTGGGCGTCCAATGTGGTAAACCAACGCTTGTCTGAACCGCGGCCGACCAAAGATAACACCATTACAGCATGAGACATTTTCCCCTGGCCAATCTGGGCGTCCAATGTGGTGTCACAGAAATTACAGCATGCCCAGATGTTTGATTAGGATGACCAGATGTGTTTTCACCAGATTTATCACGATGCAATGTGGGCTTCAAACGATAATGTCAGGCATGGGGACTCAATCAAAGGACTTTTATTTCCCCCGATGAAAGAACAAATGTGGTTCTCTAGATACCGGTCGCGAGTAATCACAACGATGAAATAGCAAATGTGGTCGCAAATATGGGATGAAAGAGCAAATGTCGGAGAAAATACAATATGAAAAATGTAGGAAAAGATGGAGCAAGAAGGCCTTTGCGCTCGTTTATCACAGTTCTGTTATGAGTTTTACTCTTTTTCCTATTTCTTTGTGCCCCAAGTTTTCCCTAGCACTTACATTATAGAAGTACTTTGCTAGGGTATATGCTTTTTGTTTGTCTGATTCTGCCCGTTCTGGAATTTTGATAGTAGGCATTACTGTTCGTTTTTGGTTCCCTTTAAGGGTTTTTAATCTTTTCCACACCTCTGTAACTGAATGAGTGCCTGGATTGAGGGTTTGGCAAAAGGTTTTCCAGCACGTTTCCTTTTCCTGTAATATTGTTTTATTTGTTTCATTTCTTATTCTCTTATACTGTTCATAGATAACGTGGGTCCTATTTCTTCTATATTTTTGTAGGGCTTGCTTTCTTTCTTTAGTTTTTTCTGTACATTTGTTTGTCCACCAAGGAGCTGGGTTTTTAATTTCCTCATGTTTCACTTTGTCAAATGCCTTAGTGTAATCTATAAAGCACAAGTGCAAATTTGTCTTCACCTCTTTGGCTCTTTCTATTAATGTTCTTATTATATATATATATATATATATATATATATATATATATATATATATATATATATATATATATATATATATATATATATATATAGCATTGTTCATCACTGATTTCTGAGGAAAGAACCTGTCCTCCTACCAGGCGCGTCAACCGGGTGGTGGATGGTTGAATGGTCTCTAGATATAGAGGTTAGCTGTGAATACTGAATAATCAGCCGTGAACCAAAACATGTGGTTGTCACTGAGAGCGAGGTGGGACAGTTGCGAGGGACAGCTGTCAGTATCAAATCACCTCTGAAACTTTATGATGTGACAACCAGTGAGATGGACGCGCTTTAACCTCCTCCCTCCCCACTGCCTTGTAAGTTTTACTTTTTAGTCAAAGGCTGCGGGGACAACCGTACACAAACCGACGGAAAGCAGCGGGAAACTACCGTTGTATTATCTCTTGTATAATCATGAATCAAAACAAATTCCTAGTCATGCTATTAGGGCGCAAATGCAGAAAGATCGCTAAACATTGATGATTTAATGCTGCTTTCCCTGTTTAATTCAAGCTAATTCATAGGTTTAAGAACGTAAGAATCATTTCGCAGATTTTATTTTATTTATCAGTTTCAAAATAAAACTTTATATATTTATTATATTTTTAAAATAATAACTGAAAATGGCGTAGATAAATGTCATGTAATTGTAAAATTGTAATGGGAGACCTCAATGCGAAAGTTGGTACACACAATATATATAATGAAAGAGTAATGGGGAAATGCGGCAGCGGAACAGCAAACGAAAATGGGGAAAAATTAATAATTTTCTGTAGCATTAACAACCTGGTCATTGAAGGAACACTTTTCCCACATAAAGAAATTCACAAATTAACATGGGAATCACCAAATGGTCGGGACAGAAACCAGATAGACCACATCATGATTAACGGTAGATGGAGACATGCATTACAAGATGCGAAGGTAAGAAGAGGTGCAGATGTGGGAAGAGATCACCATTTAGTACAAGTAGTAGCAAAACTGAAAGTGAAACTAAGAAGGGCTGGACCAACTGTAACTACACAGAAAAGGTTTGACATCAGCAAATTGAAGAAACCCCTTACCAGAAAAGCTTTTGCGGCTGACATAAAGAAACGATATCAATTTACCAAAAGTCAGGAAAAGACATTGACTGATGATATAGACCAGAAATTCAACACCATTTCAACAATATATAAGGAAAGCAGCAAATCGTGTAGGGACAGGAAACAAGATGGGCAGAGCACTTCAGAGAAACTCTGAACAAGGAACCACCAGAGACACAATTGAATGTTCCTGAGGCTGAAAACGACCTAGATGTAAATATAGACATTCCACGAAAAGAAAAAATCATCACAGCAATCAAAGGGTTAAAGAACGGAAAAGCTCCGGGCCATGATAACTTAAATGCAGAGCTATTTAAGACAGACCCTGAGCTAGCAGCAGAACTATTAGAACCACTATTTGCACAAGTCTGGAAAACAGGGACAACACCATCAGAGTGGAACATAGGAATAATTGTCAAATTGCCCAAGAAGGGAGATCTTGCAGACTGCAATAATTGGAGAGGAATCACTCTTCTCTCAGTTCCCAGCAAAATACTAGGCAAGATAATTATACAGAGAATTTCAAAAGCAGTAGACCACAAACTGAGGAAAGAACAAGCAGGATTTAGAAAGAACAGAAGATGTGTAGATCATATATTCCCTCTCAGGAACATTATAGAGCAGTGCTCAGAATGGCAAAGACCGCTGTACATTAATTTCGTTGATTTTGAAAAGGCTTTTGACAGCATACATAGGGACAGTTTATGCAAAATACTGAGGGCTTATGGAATTCCAAGCTGCATAGTGTCAATCATAAAAAGCCTCTATGCCAACTTTACGTGTAGCGTTGGGCAGAGCAACCTAACCTTTGTGGTGAAGACAGGAGTACGACAGGGATGCCCCTTATCAACCACTCTATTTTTAACAGTCATAAACTGGGTGATGCGCCAGACAACAGAGGGCAGTCCAAGAGGAATAAGATGGACTACATTTTCTACATTGGAAGATCTTGGATATGCAGATGACATTGCACTACTAGCACATTCACATCAACACATCCAGGAAAAAACGGATAGACTTAATAAGTATAGCCAGCAGGTGGGCTTGAACATCAATTTAAAGAAGTCAGAGGTCATGACGCTCAATGTGAGCATCCCTGAGCCCATATCAGTAAGGAATCAGCAACTGGTACAGACAGACACCTTCACATACCTAGGATGATTAGTAACACCAGACGGCGGGGCAGGCAAAGACATCAACATCAGAATGAATAAAGCAAGAACAGCCTTTTTTAGCCTAAACAACATCTGAAGTCCTCTCAATACAGCACAAGCACAAAATTAAGATTATATCAGAGCTGTGTGCTTTCTGTGCTTCTCTATGGTGCGGAATGCTGGAGAGTTACAGAGAAGGAAATGTCGAAATTGTCCTCTTTTCACACAACATGCCTAAGAAAAATTCACTGAATCTTTTAGCCGAATACCATCACCAACCAAGATCTGCTTACTCGGAGCAAGCAAGCAAGAGGATATGCACACCATCATAGCTGGCAGACGCTGGAGCTGGATTGGCCATGTCCTTAGAAGAGACCCCGATGCCATCACAAGAACGGCTATGCTTTGGACCCCTGAAGGAAAACGAAAGAGAGGCCGACCAAAAACAACCTGGCGGAGGACTGTGGAGGCTGAGATGCAAAGAATGAACCAGAGTTGGGGCACTGTACGAAGGATGGCCACCGATTGAGCAAAGTGGAATCAATTTGTTGTTGCCCTACAAGACGCCACTAGGCGTGATGGCCACTGACTGCTTTGACGGTCGGCGGCTAAGGATCAAAGAAGAATAATATTTTTTTAAATAATAACTGAAAATGGCGCAGATAAATGTCATGTAATTGTTTGATTGTTTGCCTTTGTCATTGAAGTTAAAAACAATTATATCCCTTGATCATTTAAAATTCATTTTCAACACTTTACAAATATTTAAAGTAACTTTATTCACAATCAGCAAAATGTGTTTCCATTAAGATCCTCGGTCATATACATGTGCTACAGATGCTGAAATACTGAATACTTACTTTCTTAGTCGTTCCCCTTCTACCGTGAGGTGTAGAGGTTTGGAAGAGAGAGCGCCAGACTATCCTATCGGCAGTCTTCCTCCTGGCCTGGTTCCATTCTAGTCCTCGATCCTTCAAAGATTGTCTGATGTTGTCCTCCCAGCGGACTCTGGGTCGTCCTCGGGGTCTGGATCCTTGAAATACTGAATACGTTGGCTTTAATTCTTCTACCGCCCTTGTTTTATCGGGTATGCTTGCCTCTTTTTTTTCTTCAAATAATTTGATTGTTCACCGCTAAAGTAAAAAAAATATATATATAATCTTCAGAAGTTTGCTGCGTAAATTCTTGTACTTGTCCTGAAAGCTGAACTAATGCAATCGTATTCAGACAAGTAATATTCAAACCCATATTTACTTACACTGTTATTGCTACGTCTGTTGACGCCCTGTTGAAAACACTAAGTCAGAAACATCGGTGGCGCGCTTCAAAAGAATAGGTTTCTAAAGAGATGCAATCTTGCCATATTGTTGTCAAAGGTGAGCAAATTTTAGCTTAATCTTGCCGACATGCTGCAAGGCTTACCTTCTAGAAAAACAATCCACTTGTCGCTGCCATGAGACCGTCTGATGTAGTACCTGGGGAAGGACAGGTAAAACAGTGACATCAATGAACGGCAGTGATCAAAGAACATGAGTTAAACCAGCGACGGCAAAGACCAGGGGTTAAACGATATTACTTCGCCTAGTGTAAGGAACACCAAGTTAGGAAGACAAAATTTGAACTGGTTTTCACCCTGAGCGGGTTGAGAATTTGAAGACCTGTGAGGGGTTTTAGAATGAGGGATCTTTGCGTCTTAGCGTCGCTTTAGGGTCGTCTTTGACCTTTTGTCTTTGATGTAGGCGAGGTATGCGGTATGTGGTAATAATTCTATTCAATGAACACATTTTCTTCAAGACTACAAGTGCAAGAGTATTTTTTTTCTTTTACGGATTTCTAAGCTTGCTAGTCTCTTTCCGCCTTCTTATATATTTATCTACTTGTCTTTATTTCCTTCTTACTACATCGCTCTGTCTATCTATCTGTCTGTCCTTTTACTTGATAGTCCTACCAGTTCATGTGTCATATTTTTGCCAACTGTGTTCTCTCCCTTCAACTTTGGTTTTAATTTCATGATAACTTTTTATATGCCCGAACTTTTCATCCTTCTTGGAAGTCTCGCGTTATTTCGTATTTCTTTCAACATGATTTAAAAAAAAAAATTAGGTAAATGTTTCTTTTACTCAGCTGGGCATTATAACGAACGTGCATTCAGTAATCATGGTTAATATATCAACGTATTTCATTTAAGACGATCTGGAACACTATTCTGCATTACTAGACCATAACATCTTTCATAATTGAACATGCGTCCTAATATAACCGATGGACATTGCGTCTATGTTGAACGTAGCGCGCCTCACAATAACGAGGCAGAACTCCTTTTTGTTAATGTCAAAAGAGATAGTGGAAATTTACAAATAAGGCTGACTATATATTAGCGCTCGTGGACACCATTGTGAATGATAAATAACTATAATTATTAAGAAATAATTGTAGTGTCTTGTCATTGCTATGGTGTATTTCATTTACACATACCGTTACATATTAGAGTCACATGTTTGAAGCAAAAAGGTAAGGAACTTAAGGCTCACATTAAAACTGTTGCGCCAATCAGGGCTCATAGGATATAATGGAATTCACTTTCTAGTCAATCGGGGCTCATAAGATATAACGTAATTCGTTTCATAGCCAATCATGGCTCATAAAATATAAGGAAATTCTTTTCACATAATACGTCACTCAATTTTTACCCCACCCCCCCCCACCCCCTTTTAAGTCACAAAAATCCAGACCCCCTTTCTCTATCTCCCCCCCCCCCCCCCCCCCCCCCCCCCCCCCCCCCCCCCGAATGTTTTTGTCCTACTGAAAATAAATAATGTAATCGAAGGTAAATTAGTTCACTAGTGCAGAAAAATAATTTTGCTTAAGTTAAATACTGTTTAATTAATCTGGCTTTTACAAAAGTTGCTTTGCTGATCAAATATTGTTCCATGCATTAACCTCCAAAATAGCTAATTATGGCTTAATTTAATTTCAAACAATAAAAAATAAATTTAATATTCAGTAAACACATCAAAAACTTCAGTTGTTAAAGTTTCATAAAATAATATTAAACTTAATGCAAATCCTCCAACCCCCCCCCTCCCCCCCCCCCCCCCCCCCAAAAAAAAAAAAAACATAAATAAATAAATAAAATGAAAAAACAATTAAACACCACTGAAGTTTGTTGTCAGTGAATTATAATTCAGAACTTTCAGATCTAATACGTGATCTCGCTCTTACCAAAGGACACGCGGAATTACTCGGTTCGCGACTCAAAGAATGGAATCTTTTAGCGCCCAATACTCCGATATCTAAATTTCGTCATAGACACAGAGAACTTGTTCAATACTTTGAGATGGATGATGGCATTTGCTATTGCAAAGATGTAAACGGTCTAATGGTGCACCTCGGTCATGAGCACATAGTTAACGAATGGCGACTTTTCATCGACTCTTCCAAGACTAGTCTAAAAGCCGTGTTATTGCATAACGGAAATTTATTTTCATCAATTCCAGTCACCTACTCTGTTCATATGAAAGAAACTTATTACAATATGGGTATACTTTTGGCAAAAATAAAGTACAATGACTACCAATGGCGGATTTGTGGAGACCTAAAGGTCATTGCAATTCTCACGGGCATGCAGACTGGGTATATTAAATTTTGTTGCTTCCTATGTGAATGGGACAGCCGCAACAGACAGGAACATTATGCAAGAAAGGTGTGGCCTATCAGGGATCGTATGCAGCTCGGGCATAAAAATGTAATACATGAGCCATTAGTTAACAAAGACGGCATCATTTTACCACCGTTACATATAAAGTTGGGGCTCATGAAGAATTTCGTAAAAGCGTTAGATAAAACGAGCAAAGCTTTCACTTATCTTCGAGAAAAGTTTCCGCAAGTTAGCGATGCAAAGATAAAGGAAGGTATCTTTGTAGGACCTCAGATTAGGAAAGTTATTGCAGACAAACAATTCGAGAACTTGTTACATGGTAGTGAACTTCGCGCATGGATGGCATTCAAATCAATCGTCGATAACTTTCTGGGAAATCATAAATCTGTCGACTATGTGCATATTGTTAAGCAGTGCATAGATGCATACCGAATTATGGGCTGTAACATGTCCCTCAAAATCCATTTGCTTGATTCGCATCTTGACTTTTTCCCTGACAAACTTGGCGAAGTCAGCGATGAACATGGAGAACAATTCCATCAAGATATCAAGATATCGCCGTAATGGAGTCACGCTATCAAGGACGGTGGAGTGTGACCATGCTTGCCGATTATTGTTGGATGCTTCATCGCGATGTACCACATGCCATTCACCGACGAAAGTCGACTGCAAAGAAATTCAAGCCTACATGACTGTTACACTTCTTGTATGAATGATGTTATAATACTGTATGCCTTGTTAAAAAACTTCAATTGCGTATTTCTAGAGATCCCGACCTGATAGAGAAAAACGGTTTGCAGATTTAAAAACAGCGCATTAAAATTGACCAGACAAACATAGAAATGTTAGAGAAAGAAAAAAAAAGTTTTTTTTTTGTTAGTCAGTGTTATTTCTCTTAGTTATCATTATGCCACGGCATAGTAAGATATGCCTCCAAATTGATGACGCAATCTCTCTACGCTACACGACCGGACACTGGCGTCACGACATTCCATCGATTTTCCACCTCCTCGCAATCCGTCAGCAATTTCGCGCCTTACCTTACCCCAATGTTTCTCAACCCATGTTCCACGGAACCGAGAAATCGTGGATAAAATAAATAAAAACGTTGTAATACCGCCAAAAACTCCAAATTACGTTCTTATTTTGGGATTATATTTCGTTGTATATGTTCATGTTGTATTGTCTCGACATAATATCAAACTCATATAATAATTTAAACGTTTGCAAACATGTGTGTGATCAATAACACTCTTCTTATTTATTTAGGTGTAAAGAGACAAACTTTCGTCTCAGTATAGTAATACCACGTCTCTATAGTAATACCCCGTCTAAGTATAGTAATACCACGTCTCTATAGTAATACCACGTCTCAGTATAGTAATACCACGTCTCTATAGTAATACCCCGTCTCAGTATAGTAATACCACGTCTCTATAGTAATACCCCGTCTCTATAGTAATACCACGTCTCAGTATAGTAATACCAAAGACATAATTGTAGAAGATATATCACAGTAGTACTTCAGGAAAAAGGGAGCCGCGGTAGCATAGTGGTTAGTGCACGGACTTCCTAGCTCAGTGGTCTATGGTTCGATCCCCAGATGATGTGGGATTTTTTAAGGCCGCAAACGGCTCCTGGGTCGACCCAGCCCCAATTGGTACCAGAACAACTTCTGGAAAGGTTAAGGCGGCCGGCGTGATGCTGACCACATCACCCCTAGTGCGCCGATGGTCAAGAAAATATGGGCCTAACACCATATTCCCAATATGCCTCAATGGGCGTGTACCGGGATCCCTCCCTCCTACTTCATGAAAAACGTACATTAAAAAAAAACAGTTTCTCAATGAGACGCAGCATGAAAATATGTACGTACATTATACCCGAGTGCCAAAAACAAGTTTGTTTTTCCTCCCTTCTTCTTTCGCATTCACCTTTTATTATGTTTTCATCTTTTTTCCCCTTTTTTTCATCTGTCATGCTTTTGTTTCTGACGACATTCGTTCAATTCCTTTAATGCAGCACATTTCGTGACTTTTTGAAAAGGATTTTGGAGTGTTTTCTTATTTATTTGGAAGACACTTGATACGCACACAATATATATATATATATATATATATATATATATATATATATATATATATATATATATATATATATATATATGTGTGTGTGTGTGTGTATATATGTCACGGTTGGCTAAGAAAATTCAGCACTCTGTCGGTTTAGACCACCCTGGTCTTTTAGTCCCTCCCATTTCTTATTATTTTTGTCTCTTGACAGCTGTAGGTTTGGGGAAACTGACCTGTCACTTTGTAATTGGACAGGTTAACTCCCCTTTCCCTAGCGTGGGTGAGCGGGAGAATATCTTATGTCTTTTCATGTCTTCTGTCTGCTGGTCGGCATAAGTTGTAAGGCGTCCCGGGACTCTTTTGTTGCTGGTGGCGGCGACATTCCTAGAATTCTTTGACACTGAGCTTGGTCACTGCCCGCTCTTTCTGGTAGAAGAGCGGCAGAATTCCCTGGTCTTTAAACCCGGGGAAAGCCGTTGCCTTTCATGTGACCGTGCCTGGCTAGAAACTCTACGCCAGAATGTCGGTCCAGCTTTAGTATTGCTTTTATCCAGGAAACACGGGAAACCAAGTTCCTGGGAGCCTTGCGTCATTATTACGCACGCACCATGTTTCCGGAGACTTCGACTCGCAGGTGAGACGAACATCTGCAGGCCTTAGCCTCCTATATAATTGGGCAACTCACTTTGTCTAGCACTTAATGTCTCCAGAATTCTCTACTGTAGAGTGGGCGCTGTTCAATAACTAGTACGGACGACCAGCTACATTGTTGGTGGTATTGGAATTCTTTACATGTCGGTAAGAGCTCTTAATTAAATAGATAGTGGGTGTATTAGGAACTTAGTCATAATCTTCATCAGGGGCTAACGCGTATAGTGTAACGTTTTTTTTCTATCACTTATCATGACGGGAAAGTGAATAATTGTTAAGTTCGCTACTTGCCACTAAATTACCTAGACTATGCATATCAGTAACTTTGTATTTTTTGTGTTCGAAAGAAATTGGGTGTGAGTTTATGTCAATTTTTCCTAAACAACGGTAAACTCTACTTAAATGGCTGCTACAAGTTCCTGTAAAGTATTTTCCTAGTGATGTAAATATTTGTGCTATATTGATGACTGAAGAGTACACTGTACAACCAACATATAGAGGATTACCCATGAGTGCCTTTATAAGGTCTATTGTCATATGGCATATATGTAAATATTGTTATTGGCTCAGTGGTTGTAACCCGATATGGGCCTTGTAGCGTGGTTATTAAGTTTTGTAAAAGACGCCTTGCGGGCGGATATTTTCACGCAGGCCGTGTTGGGTCAAACTCAACCGGTCACCGGGTTTGTTTACATTCAAGCCATAAACCCATTTACGTAATCCCTGTGTGCGTACCCCCGGTTTGCACAGACACCGGTGTTCGAGCGGTCGATACAACGGGAAGGGGAGAGGTTTGTGTGTGTGAGTGGTTCAGCCGGCGCGGACTGGTCTGACTTTCCTAGCTAATGTGTAGGGGAACCGTACTTTGTTGGTTACTGTAAACATTGCCTCATGTACTATGAACTTTTGTAACTATATCTTGAACTCTTGTGTAAGGACAGATGCTTATAGCGGTGTATGTATTTGTAAAGCTCCCATGAACTACCAAAGGAAAACTGGGATACCATAAGTCCCAGTCAGAATCACCTTCCATGTTTGAATTGTTCCGGGACCGATTGGATTCCCGATTTGGGTCCAGTTTTTTGGGGGGAACATAAACCATTTCTTGCAGTACAAAGATTCCAGAGACAGCCAACGCTCAAGCTCACCAAACTTAAGAATAGTGCGTCACTCCTAACCTCAGTTGGATGTAGCTTTGGCCCTGTTCACTCCACACGCAGTCACATTCTGACTGGCCAGCGTTATCTCGGTTATATTAGGGCGCATTGCCTACTTAAAATCTGAGTTTGGACTCGTTCAACCTGCTGGATATCAAGGTTTATTTATATTTGAGTCACTCGTGGATATATTCCCCACTGACGTCCGTCATCCTTGGATTAAACTGATTTCAACTCCGCATCGGAAGAGAAAGAGGGAACAGGGGAGTTTTCAAGTGTAGAGGAATAATTCGTCAACTGACGGGCAGGGAAAATATAGACTCAGGGACTCGGAGACGGGGCGGGAGTTAATGAATTATCGAGTTAGTGCGGGGGTGTGCTTATAAGGAAGAGTGTTTACCTCGACATTGTTTCTTAGGGCTTTGTTGTGTTTGGGTTGTGGTGTTTTTATTCTCTATGCGATCTAGGGATCGCAGTTGTATCGCTATAGAGACTGGGAACGGCTGACGGGTTATATAGATTAGTTGTGGGTGTTTGTGTTATTTCAGGCACCTCCTGTGGATTATCTAATTCACTATCATTTTATTCAACTTAGGCTGCCATTCTGGATTGTAAATCAGAATCTGTTTGAGTTTGTTTTTGTTTTTTTTGGTTTTTCTGTAAGTTAGTGATTGTGATTTTAGTTAGTTTCCCCGACATCGCTCAGACATAGTTTTTTTTTTTCTTATTTACACTTTAATAAACATAGAAAAATTATTAGCGGATCAGAATTCTCTTTCTATCTCTATATTTGTTTTTGTTGAATGTGAAGTCACTTGTTGTGTATGAGTCCCTTACTCAATATATATTCAATTCTTGATATATATGTGGAAGAGAGGGTGAGTGGGAGTTAACATTTAACAGAAGTCCGAGTGGCGGGATGAAAGACTGTTTATTAACTTTGTACTCCTGACGGTTACACTTCCATCCAACATTCACATTCTCTATTTCATACACACATCTATTATCTCACTCCTCACTCAGACTTTTGTCTGTTGCAGACAGACTTTTTCTCCACTCGTGACAACATGTGGGCATCGTTCGCACCTTCTGTGAGGAAAATTACTGACACGTAGTGTCTGAGCCCTCAGATGAAGGTGATTCAGCAGAATATTAAAGTACTAGCTCTCTATGGTTGTTTTTTTCTTTTTAAACCTGAGTCATACGGCTGCGAATTCTCTCAATAATGATTAAATCAACTATAGTTTTACAGTTACGTATTACAGCTACGTATAACAAGTTTAATAACCAATCATTGGTTAACAAGATAAAAATAAATAAAGTTATTTTACCAAGGAACATAATTAATTTAAGTCATCATGGGATTATTTGGGTGGATATTTCACACAGTCTATGTGCAGGGCCAGTACTCTGATACTCAACTGGCCAAGTGTTGACAATGCTTCGTCAATGACCATGGGTTCAGTCACTGCTGGTTCCCAGAGGTGTTTTAGACTGTTTCTTCTCTTCAAGTGTCAGATACTGTGGTAGCATTTACAGCAAGGCCGGGGTAACTACCTAGATTGTTCAGGCAAGCATCTTCAAGACCCGTCTGACGTAGGCGTTTAGCGCTGGCAACTTGTACCACAAACTAAGAGAAAACAGAAGCCTCTTTTGAAGTATCGGGTCTTCTGATATGAACATCACCGTTTCCATCCACCCTTTCATCTTCCTGAGAATGTTGCCCCTTCCTGAGCATTAAATTTTGACCCATTGAGTCGGATGAAAGTGCCTTTGGACAGCGAAAGACGACAACTGTAACATTCTATGCATATATATTTAAACATATAAACTTACTAAAATGTTGGTATAATAAACATGTACACTGTGATAACATCATCCATTCCCTGCACGTTATGGGACCTGGGGCCGCCTCTGCGTTTGGTTCCTTGTAAGGAAAGCCGCACGAAGCAGTCACCAGCTCTCACAGTGGTGGTTCATGTGTCAAGTTATTAGAAGTTATGAGACTGCCAGCTCCTTATGCAACTATACACCCACAAGCAATTTATACATGTCAAAAATGCAAAATAAAAGATAAATATTACAACTTACCCCGATTATTGAGTGACTTGATGCACATGGAAGGTCCGAATATGGTCGGGCAACTGTTTTAACATACTGTTTCTCGTGTGGTTAGGTTTACTGTGTTAAGGACAGTCCCAACCATTCACGTTGTATGCAGGTTCCGATGACTTGTGACTTCCAGTACCATCGTTGAGGTTTTATTTTTTCTAATTTTAGAAGATCCTATAGTACTATTTCCAGCCCTATACTGGAATCCTGATTCTATTCGTTATTCTGGCTGAGATTTCTTCTTGATAAAGATGGAAACGCAGTGCGTAAGTCTTAAAATGCTCTTAGTTATAAGCGGAATTTTCGCTTCCACGCACATGGTTCTCCGTTGGGGAAAGATTCAATCAGAAACAGTTTAGTCCAGCACTCGAATACTGAACAAACCGCAAATAAGCGAATGATTTTGGTAGCCCTCAGGCTGAACATTACTACATGACAACATAAGATATTCCTCTTACATGTTATTTTCAAACTCATATAAACGTACTCCATGTCACGTTTACCAAAATCACGACATCATCGATATATCCTAAATTATCACTAATAATCTTTTCCAAGATGTTACTTCTTTTAGTTGTTTACAACAACAAAGTCATATGCTGAATATCTTGAAATACCACCTGTTGTCCAGGTTGGAAAACCCGTGGCAACATGGTTTTGTGGCAATTATCTGCAAGCCATGTCCCCGAATCAAACATTCGTTATTGACATTCCTCGACACAAATCTAGGTTTGTCGCCAGATGCAATCCGGAGTGAAGAAGATCCCACTATTATTTATCAATTGTGCGTTTTGGCTTAACAATAAGAATGTTGCTACCTGTCAACTTTTAATCCTTCTCGTGCTCATGATTAATCAAACAAACACGTCGACGTGACTACAAAAGAAAAGTCAAAACGGTCAGGTAAGCCAGGTGGACGTGACAAGATAACCTAGATAAATGAAAGCGTACACAAAATAATGAAAATAGAGCATGAGAAGCGATGGTCAAGTATCCTGACACAGAGAATTAAAGCCAAGAAAAAGAAGACGAACGAATTTAGACGATTATCTTCACACACCTGTCCCAACAGCTGCCTAATACTCTCGCTCAAGATGAGCCCTAGCCCCGTTGAGAGCCACATTATGCTAGCTGATAATCCCGTAGTCCTAGACTTACGATGAGGTTCGGACCCAATGATTCCGTCGTAAAGTCGAAGAGGTCGTAAGTCCAATCACCCCTTAAATGTATTGTCTTATAACGTATTTCCAATTCCGTATTCCACCACATAATTATTTTTAATCCATACACTGTACAAAAGATAGACGGATTTTTGTACTAAAGAGCTTACAAAATTAGTGTTAAAAAAGAACTGTAAAAAAATACAGGTACAAAATGTGGTACTCAGCAGCCACAAACACAAATTAAGAATAAACTGTAACAGTCTGTACATAAACACTCATACAAATCAGTCATTTGAACAAGACAGCCATTAGTGCACTTTTCCTGTTACTAGGCATGATTGGGAGACAGTACCTACATTTATATCGCAAATGAACAATGCAGACTGATGCATGACTTCTGAGGACGTGATATCACGTCCAATGGAAATTAACGTTTATTATCAAACCCAGTCAGTGTTTTCAAAGTTCAATCCACTAGAACTCTTCTGTCAGCATGTTTACATTATCTCAAGCCACAAATGCCCCTTACAACGTGAAAAATAAAATGGCTGAAGATGAAAATTTAGAATAGAAAATTGTTCCCACTTTTTAATTTTTTGTGGCCGTAGTAAGTCATAGTCGCCGTACATCGAGGACTATATGTATGGCTAGGATTTTTAATGATTTGCCATCTTTTTTGGGCATAACCGAAACGTTGCTTAGTTGAAAATAAATGAATCTCATAATACAACTAAGCTGATTTAAGAGTCTTTGTTAAGGCATTACTTTGCCATTTTATTTTTTCCATTTTTTTGCATGTTTGAGCATTTTTTTTTTTTTTAAAGATTTTTCGGTCATTGTAAAGCATTTTTTTTTCTTGTCATTCTTCTTCTTCTTCCGTCCTTAGCCAAAGACCGACCAAGCAGTCAGAGGCCATCACGCCTTGTGGCGTCTTAAGGGCAACAGCAGATTGATTTTCTCTGTTGTAGTTTCCCATCACGCCTAGCGGCGTCTTAGGGCAACAACAAATAGATCCATCTGCCGTTGTTTCCGTAATCGGTGTGACAAGCCAACGGGTGATCAGCTCATTGGGCTTTCTTGTCATTATTTTGGCATTTTTATTTTAAAAATTGGCATTTATGTTATTTTGTTAGTGTTTTAACACTAACCCTAATCCTAAATCTAACTGCTACGAAAGAACACATAACTACACATATTCACTGCGGAGCAAAAAAGCACGAGTAATAGCAAATTACCCAAATTTCTTTACTTCACTGTATTCCCCATGCCAAATATAGGTATTTTTTAAAATTGTTATTGATGATCAGAATCGACTTCACTGCACTCCGGGCAAACCGGTAGGTTCTCAGTCTCCCTCACCAAATGTCGAAGAGTATGAATGCTAATTGTACCTGTAGCACGCTGTTTGTACTTTCAACGGATGCATCCTCTCTCACGTCGATCTCTGCTAGTCCCATGTTTGATGCCAAACTCCAACAGTCTGAGCCTTGTTGATTCATCCATTGCTGTCATTATCTAGCAGGCGATCATTAATTGTTCTTAGTATCTTATCCGTGTCCAGTGTCCCCACTATGGGTGCTTTCGAGGCCAGTCTGTCAGCTCTCTCATTGCCACGTGCCCCTGCATGACCAGGACAGGAGATTTTGTATGTTTAGTGTTAACGTGTTCTTACTTACTTATTTTTTATAAATTTCTTTACTTCACTGTACTGCCTAGGCTGTATAATAATTTCCCTTAAACCTCTGAAAACAAATGTTGCAGGTAAATTTACCTACATAAAGTTAAAGTTTGAATTTCTGCCTGGTGCCATTTCTTCCTTGGTGAAGTTAGCGGTTTTATTAGTGGATCAGATAAGTTTGGTGAAGAACATGGTGAATGACTTAGGCACTGAGACTGGAGACGTGGGAAAACCTGTGCAAAATAAAACAACAACAACAACAACAAAAAACCGAAGCATATTTTGAAAATAAATGCGAGATATGAAAAGCTGTACTTAATTTCTGATGTGCTTTCGGGGAAAAAAACTTTTCTCTTGATGAATTTTCAGCGGGTTTTGAATCAGTTGACGTTGTTCATTTCTAGTAAGTGTCGTAGATTTGGATAGGTATTTAAGCTAGATTCTGGTACCATCAGAATAGAACTGAAAAAGGTGGTAACTCAGTGAGAGATAAGGTAAAGAAATAGATTTCACGAGTGAATAGTTAAAGGTGGAATCTGTCACTGGATTGAGAAGATTTTACTCTAGTCCAGCCTATCTTTACGACTGTAATTTGTTTATCAGACTGTGGCGCTGGCTATTGCACGTCACATTCCAGAAAATAAACACGATTTTGGTGCTGGTGAGTGCGGCACGATGATGAGTTATCACTATGTGTATTGCGCACATGACGTAGACAGTTTTGAGATAGAAACGTACAGAGCTAGTGTTTACCCTGAAGGGTTGGCTTGTGTTTTCTACCAGAGGGTAGATAGATGGAAAATATTCAATGGAGAATGTCTTGAAAGACATCAAGTTGTACTGATTACAAATCCACAAAGGAAAAGTGATTAAATAATGTTTGTGTGGAAACCCAGAATATGAAATTACCTATTTTGTAAAGCCTTGTGAAGATGATGTTCAATTGACGTGTATTAAATGTCGAAATGTCAACAAAGTTTCCGAGTTGATCTATCTTTCGTGGAATGGGAATATTGGAATTATTATTACTGAATTATTGTGGCTGTCACGAACCCTGAGGACAATATATATATATATATATATATATTAACCGTAGACACAGTGAGAAAACGAGCTTAATACTCAACCGAATAATATAAACTTTAACGCCACAGATATGGGAGGCTCCGTCCCTTGGAGATGAATTAATTATTCGCAAATATATACAAGGTTGTACTTTGGAAAGTACGCAAGATAACGAATTTCTGTATTCACTATAAATCGCAGTTTAATTGGTGTAGGTCACGCCAAGACCTTGGACTGTTTTTGAAGATGTTAATGCCAAACAACACACACAGCATATTCGATTGAAGTCGCTGATCATGCATTTAACTGCCTAAATATATATCCAAATTATCGGCATTATATATTGCGGTCACAGGGTATTGTAATGAATCTTTTCTCCTCGAGGCCCTTTCATGTTGAATCGTAGTCATGAACCATTACAGCAAGGTCACCTTAACGGACTCTAACATCTTGAAGTAAACTCACCAGTGGACATTTGCTATATGAATAATAACTATCTTAACATTAATCGTGAGGATCGGTACGGTATCCATAACAAGTCTTTCAATTCTGACGTCGCATCAAGTCTCTGATGTCCGAGAAATCGTTCCTTTTCAGCAACGTGCTGATTATATGGTTTACATACGTCATCAAACAGATTTGCTGACCACATCGATTTCGTTATCAGGATCGTGTAACGTCTTGAACAGGACTCTCAGACGTTGTTTTGGAACTCAGACTTTACATTCTTTCGTTGACCCTGGTGTAATTCATATATTCAAGGCTACTTTGAGAGGATGAATGCTTCGTGTCTACAGCGAGGATTGGCGGTCGTGGATTTTTATTCAGATAAGTGATATTATGTAAATAGTTCTATGTGATTGTATTTCGTCCTGCATCGTTCATTGGCGGGGGAAACAATTGTTTTATTATATTGCAGAATTTTATGACTTTTTAACTCTGTTGTGTTTTTTTCCTTATTTGTTTCCGGCCTTGTCTTTTGGTCCTCTGTTTATTGTGATATTATGGCATGCTTTTAAATAGGTACGTAGTATTTATTACTTGCTGGTGATTATATTATATTGTTATTTGCTGATATGTTAATATATACGATTATTACAGATACGTTGGAAGAGTAGTGGGTAAGTATCATATACTTCATAGACAAGAATATCACACAAAACGAATAAATACTGTATATACAATTGGTTTTGAAAAAAAGGTTTAAATTACCTTACGACTAAGTATAGTCATTTAGCTACAAGTGGGAGAGATATACATTTTGCATCTCTATCACATTACTACTTGGTTCCATTATGGCTGACTTTGTAAAAGTTAAAGCAGGATTTATACAAAATGGAAAGGACTTTGGTTTCTCAGGCGATGATCTTATAGCCTATGTAAATAAAGAAATAGCTGAATACAAAGAAAGAGAAGAGAAAGAGAGAGAAGAAAAAAGAGATGAGAGAGAGAAGAAAAAGAGAGAGAGAGAGAGAGAGAGAGAGAGAGAGAGAGAAGAAAAGAGAGAAGAAAGAGAGAGAGAGAAGAGAGGGAACATGAAAGAAGGGAGATAATTCGTTTAGCAGAAATTGCTGCAGAACAGGCGAAATTTGAAAAAGAAACAATTTTGAGTAGGAAAAATTGCGTTTACAATCTTCTGGTGCAAGGGAATATTTTGGTTCGGGATCGTCTGAGATTATAAATGTAAAATTGCCAACTTTTCACCATCACATTATGACATAGGATTTTATATTTTGAGATTTGAATCAAGGGTTACTACTTTAAATTTACCTAAGGCTTTGTGGCCTAAACATTTTGTTGGGTTACTCACAGGTGAAGCTTTACAAAATTTCTTTAGCATCGCCGATGATAAAAGGGATGACTATGAATCCATAAAAACGGTATTCCTTCGCAAATATTGTTTGGACGAAGAAGGATATCGTCTAAAATTTAAATCTATGGTTCCTGTTGAGGGTAAAGATTTCGAAGACTTTGTATCTTCTGTGAAGATCTGTCTTAACAGATGGATCGACCAATCAAATATTACTAAATCTTTCGAGGGTATATGTGATCTCTTCTTAAGAGACAAAATTTTATCTTCGGTAAATTCGGAAATTGTCTCATTCCTTCAAGAAAGGAAACCTACGAATGTAGGGGAAAAGTTAGGTCAACAATTTTCGGTTGCACACCCAAACTTGTCTTTAAGCAAAACGAGGGTCCTGGAAACTTTGCCTGCGTGTGCGGCTACTCATGACAGATCATGCACTCGTAGCATAGACCGGCGGTATAGGGAAGACTATCATAACTCATACAGATGTAGATACAATTTCCATCATAATCGCTCACCCTCACGGGGTGAAGAGAAGCGAAACTTTAACCACCATAATAAAAATTCATGGCACAGATATAAACAATATGCAAATAATAATTACACTAACAAACATTATTTCTCGCCACCATCGCGGAATGATTCTTCTCGCAAGGACAATAAGGGGTACTCTCGTTCGGACCGTCCAGTGGATAGGAGAGGTTCACATTTTTCTAGAGGTCAAAGTAGAGCAAGATCACAAGCTCATGCTTGTCAGATTAAGGTTGATAAGTGTAATAATGACAATAATGAGAATAACACTCACGCCAATGCATGTAATTTTGATCTTAAAAATAGTAGTAATTGCACAGAATGTATGACGCTATTTCAACCTGGGTCGACACCACGCCTGAGATGTGGACATGCCCTGCCAGTTTTAGCCTTACAGAAAAGGGTTGGCTCCCTCGTCATCCATAGGGGTTTTGTATTTGACAGCCCCGTTTCAATATTACGGGACAACGGATGCACGACCACTGGGCTAAGGAAGGCACTAATTTCGCCTTTTTGTTTTACGGGGACCTCAGTAAAGTGCGTAACTTTCGGTGGAACTGTCGAATGTTATCAACTGGCAGATGTGGAAATAGACACTCCTTTCTTTTCAGGAAAGGTTAGAGTATGTGGTCTCGATCTACCGTGTTGTGATTTAATTGTGGGTAACATAAAGGGTGTTAAAGAATGTTCGGAACATGATATTCTTAATTCGGAGAGAAATCATCCTTCCTTTGCTAACGCTATTACAACCAGAGCACAACAAGCTGCAGAAACAAATGAATTATAATCTTCTCTACACACTCAACACATTACAACTTGTCATGACATTGACAAAAATATATTTATTGCTCAACAACAACAGGATCCTTCTTTGGGACATTTATTCCCAATAGCTAATGCTCGAACAATTCTTCTTCTTCTTCCGTCCTTAGCCACCGACCGTCGAAGCAGTCAGTGGCCATTACGCCTAGTGGCGTCTTAGGGCAACAGCAGATAGGCTTTCTTTGCCATTGTTTCCCATCACGCCTATTGGCGTCTTTAGGGCAACGGCAAATCAATCCATCTGCTGTTGTTTCCGTAATCGAAGTGACTGGCAAACGGGTGATCAGCCCGTTGGTGCTCGAACAATTAAACACCCTAAAAATTCAAGACATTGGTTTCAATTTCAGGACAATATTATGATACGATGTTTTGATGATTATTTTGTCATTCTCAGACAAGTTATAGTACCTACGTCATTTCGCGCACTAATTTTGTCAAATGCGCATGACGTACCATTTGCTGGACATATGGGAATATCCCGTACGGCTTATAGATTACTAAAACATTTTTATTGGCCTGGTGTTAATAAAGACATTTCAACTTATTGTAAATCTTGCACTGAATGTCAAAGTGTTGCACGCAAGGGTGCGCATCAATCGGCACCTTTACAGGTCACAGATATCGCTGTACGCCCTTTTTTTTCAAAATGGCTATTGATATAATCGGACAACTATCTGTAAGGTCTACAGAGGTTTTCAATACATACTAACATGTATTGACCTTTGCACAAGATGGCCAGAAGCCATTCCTTTGAAAAATATTACCTCAGTGTCGGTAACAGATGCGTTGCTGGCTATATTCTCACGCATTGGATTTCCAGAGGAGATCCTATCTGATCATGGATCTCAGTTCGTGTCAGGTATGATATCCGATGTTTTCAACACACTTCGTATTCGTCATTCTCTTAGTGCTAGTTTTCACCCTAGTTCTAATGGGGTCGTGGAACGCTGGAATGGTACATTAAAACAATTATTGGGGTGTCGCATAGAGATTTATGATCAATAAATTTTCTATATTCTTTCGTTTTCTACCCGTGTCCTCTACTTTATTATCGCTCTTTTATCCTTTTCCTGTTTTTCGCATTCGTTCGTTTGCGACATAAATATTACTTTCCCATTCAAACTTTCGCCTGTTTCTATTCTCATTTAGAAACGCATTTATTGCATAAGATGTCATGGTAACGAATAGTGTGATTATTCGTCCAATCAGACATGATTTCAGACATATCGTCTGGTATTTCCATCTGACACGTAGCTTTTACGGCTAAGTTGCACGGTGAGGTGTGGAAACTGCCATCTAATAAGACATACCGTTTACATTTTCCACCTGACACAGCGTTTCTTCGGCTGAGTTCTTGAAGTATGATATGACGCTCATGCATGGCTCAGGAATGAGAATAGTTAGACGAAGGTGTGAAGACGCACTCTTGGCATGTTATGGCCAGTCGCCTGAGTTAACGTAAGTGTTAAGAGAAAGGGGAGAGACTGGCGCTAATGCGAGGTTTTGGAAATAGCGTTCATCTTTTGTCTGGGTTTTAAAATATTAACGAGAGTTTTAAACTTTATTTCATTCAGTCCTCAAGATTCGCAGTAGACAGGTCGCTCGTGTAAAGAATAAGCTGTATAGCGAAGTTTCTCAGTTTGTTTCGACAATTTGCCGAGCTTCTAGACTTCAAATATATATATCAGCGTATAATTCTAAGTTGTGCGATAGCCTGTAGTTCTGTGTTGAGGTAATATTATATATCTAGTATTTTGTGAGTGATAAAGTGGAAATCGCCTATTTTATTTCACTAGATTTGTGCGCAGAAGAATTAAATATAAGTCTGTTATATTCTCTAGCTGACGTGTTTCAGTGGAAAGCAGAATAAATTATAATTTCTAGCTTAACTCATCTTCTTCTTCTTCTTCGATCCTTAGCCACCGACCGTCAAAGCAGTCAGTGGCCATCACGCCTAGTGGCGTCTTGTAGGGCAACAACAAATTGATTCCACTTTGCACGGTCGGTGGCCATCCTTCGTACAGTGCCCCAACTCTGGTTCATTCTTTGCATCTCAGCCTCCACAGTCCTCCGCCAAGTTGTTTTTGGTCGGCCTCTCTTTCGCTTTCCTTCAGGGGTCCAAAGCATAGCTGTTCTTGTGATGTCATCGGGGTCTCTTCTGAGGACATGGCCAACCCAGCTCCAGCGTCTGCCAGCTATGATGGTGTGCATGTCCTCTTGCTTGCTACGAGTAAGCAGATCTTGGTTGGTGATGGTATTCGGCCAAAAGATGCGGTGAATTTTTCTTAGGCATGTTGTGTGAAAAGAGGACAATTTTGACATTTCCTTCTCTGTGACTCTCCAGCATTCCGCACCATAGAGAAGCACAGAAAGCACGCAACTCTGGTATAATCTTAATTTTGTGCTTGTGCTGTATTGGGAGGACTTCCAGATGTTATTTAGGCTAAAGAAGGCTGTTCTTGCCTTATTCATTCTGATGTTGATGTCTTTGCCTGCCCCACCGTCTGGTGTTACTATGCTTCCTAGGTATGTGAAGGTATCTGTCTGTACCAATTGCTGATTCCTTACTGATATGGGCTCAGGGTTGCTCACATTGAGCGTCATGACCTCTGACTTCTTCAAATTGATGTTCAAGCCCACCTGCTGGCTAAATTTATTAAGTCTATCCGTTTTTTCCTGGATGTGTTGATGTGAATGTGCCAGCAGTGCAATGTCATCTGCATATTCCAGATCTTCCAATGTAGAAAATGTAGTCCATCTTATTCCTCTTGGACTGCCCTCTGTTGTCTGGCGCATCACCCAGTCTATGACTGTTAAAAAAAGAGTGGTTGATAAGGGGCATCCCTGTCGTACTCCTGTCTTCACCTCGAAGGTTAGGTTGCTCTGCCCAACACTACACGTAAAGTTGGCATAGAGGCTTTTTATGATTGTCACTATGCAGCTTGGAATTCCATAAGCCCTCAGTATTTTCCATAAACTGTCCCTTTGTATGCTGTCAAAAGCCTTTTCAAAATCAACAAAATTTATGTAAAGCTGTCTTTGCCATTCTGAGCACTGCTCTATAATGTTCCTGAGAGTGAATATATGGTCTACACATCTTCTGTTCTTTCTAAATCCTGCTTGTTCTTTCCTCAGTTTGTAGTCTACTGCCTTTGAAATTCTCTGTATAATTATCCTGCCTAGTATTTTGCTGGGAACTGAGAGAAGAGTGATTCCTCTCCAATTATTGCAGTCTGCAAGATCTCTCTTTTTAGGCAATTTGACAATTATTCCTTTGTTCCACTGATGGTGTTGTCCCCGTTTTCCACACTTGTGCAAATAGTGGTTCTGATAGTTCTGCTGCTAGCTCAGGGTCTGTCTTAAATAGCTCTGCATTTAAGTTATCATGGCCCGGAGCTTTACCGTTCTTTAACCCTTTGATTGCTGTGATGATTTCTTCTTTTCGTGGAATGTCTGTATTTACATCTAGATCGTTTTCAGCCTCAGGAACATTCAATTGTGTCTCTGGTATTTCCTTGTTCAGAGTTTCTCTGAAGTGCTCTGCCCATCTTGTTTCCTGTCCCTCTGCTGTCTTGATGAGATTTTCTTGCTTATCTCTTACTAGTGTAATATTGTTTGCACCTTGTTTTCCGCTGATGAATTTAGTTATTTTGTATACTGTGCTTTGTTCATTTCTCAGTGCTGCCTCTTCTGCCTGTTTTGCAAGATCGTCTAGGAAATTCCTTTTGTTGGCTCGGGTTTGGCGTTTAACTTCTCTGTCCAGCTGGCTGTACTGTTCGCTATATAGTTGCTTTAACCTGGGGGACTTCGCTTCTGTTTTCTTTCTTTTCATTTCCTTTCTCATCTTTATGGTGTTTAGTGTTTCTGGTGTTATCCAGTCTTGCTTCTTCCTTTCCTGGAATCCTAAGCATGATTTGCTACTTTCCTTATATACTGTTGAAATGGTGTTGAAATTATGGTCTATATCATCAGTCAATGTCTTTTCCTGGCTTTTGGCAAATTGATATCGTTTCTTAATGTCGGCCGCAAAAGCTTTTCTGGTAAGGGGGTCCTTCAATTTGCTGATGTCAAACCTTTTCTGTGTAGTTACAGTTGGTCCAGCCCTTCTTAGTTTCACTTTCAGTTTTGCTACTACTAAATGGTGATCACTTCCCACATCTGCACCTCTTCTTACCTTCACATCTTGTAATGCATGTCTCCATCTACCGTTAACCATGATGTGGTCTATCTGGTTTCTGTCCCGACCATTTGGTGATTCCCATGTTAACTTGTGAATTTCCTTATGTGGGAAAAGTGTTCCTCCAATGACCAGGTTGTTAATGCTACAGAAACTTATTAGCTTATCCCCATTTTCGTTTGCTGTTCCGCTGCCGCATTTCCCCATTGTTCTTTCATTATATGTATTGTGTGTACCAACTTTCGCATTGAGGTCTCCCATTACTATAACAAGATCATATCTAGGTGTGTCTTCCATTTCTTTCTGCAGTTGTTGATAGAATTCATCCTTGACCTCCTCATCGCTATCATTCGTTGGTGCGTCTTCTTCTTCTTCTTCCATCCTTAGCCAACGACCGGCAAAGCAGTCAGTGGCCATTACGCCTAGTGGCGTCTTAAGGGCAACAGCGAATAGATTTTCTCCACCGTTGTTCCCATCACGCCTAATGGCGTCTTTAGGGCAACGACAAATCAATCCGTTTGTTGTTGTTTCCGTAATCAAAGTGACTGGCAAACGGGTGATCAGCCCGTTGGTGCGTAGCATTGTATTATTGTAGTGTTGGTGAATCTCCCTCTCAATCTCAATCGTATCAGTCTGTTGTTGATGGGTTTCCATTCCAGTAATGTCCTTTCTATCCCTTTCTGTAGAATAATGGCTACGCCTTCACTGTGCTGTCCATCCTCTCTTCCAGAGTAAAGTACTGTTTCTCCTGTTGCTGTTTTAACTTTTCCTGCCCCTGTCCATCTGCTCTCACTTATCCAAAGGATGTGTAACCTATAGTTTCTCATTTCTGCCGTGACCTGTCTTAGTTTACCTGTCTCGTACATTGTCCTGACATTCCAAAATCCTATTCTTGTATCCTGTTTTGCGGTCAGGACATCCGTTTTCATGTCAGTGGCTTCCTTTCGGCTTTCACCACTGACAGTCATACGAGCCACAGACTCCGAATGTCCATCCCGCAGCAAAGTTTGTTCATTTGATGTTGTTTCCGTAACTTCATTATTTTTTTTTACATAGACAGGGGTGTCAGCCCTATGCTAAAACCCCCAACCTGGAGGACCAGGGTACCAGCTTTTGTCTGACCCCTACCCACACAGACCAGTCCAACTTGGTTGAACCTACCAGGAAGCTTAACTCATGCAGCGATAATAATTCAATTTAACTGCTTAGTCGAGAATATTGTAAAACTAACTTATAACTGCATAGATTCATCACTGTGTATTGACGAAATACGTATGTATTTCTAATTCATGATGATTGATTTTATGAATATAACTTATTTCACGGGAGGGTTTTAAACAATAAGTCAAGCCTCCGCTTGCAGTTGATAATGTAAGTTATATCCGAGTACATAGTAGGTATAAGTATTTGATATGTTGTTTTTTTTATTCAGTGAAAACAGGGGTGACCCAACTTTGCCAGCGTTTGAGTACACGAGAAATATCTGTGAAGAACTAAAACATTTTCCTTAAAGACTTGGTGTATAACCTTTACAAGAACATTAAGATTTTAATGAAGTAACGGGCCCATCGAGCCTGATTTAATTCTTCCAGAGGAAACCCTCAAGTACATTTCAGCCCTTGCGGCAAGTAACATATTCCTATCATTAACATTCCGACGATTTTGAAACCTTGTGGTGTGACCAAGAATTTTACCTTTGATCGAAGTTGCAAACCTGCCATTTTCCCTAAGTAGTGGAAACCTCGAGATTCAGACCCTGTGGGCCAGTTTTAAACTCTCTTACCCAAACTGATTCAAGTGACCTTAACAGTAATCTTAAAATAAACTGGTGAAGTGAATGCTCCCCGGAACAGTGGAAGAAACCTGTATTTGCAGAGCTGGGATTCTCTTTATCAAAAGAATACAGATTCACTGTAGAGAAGTGTCCTAAAGTTTGCGCCAGACGGCGAACAACAGCACGATTCTAGGTAAGAATGTATGACAGGGATCCCTGATGACTGAATAGAGTGAATGCAGGACTGAGTGATTCCTTTACTGTTGTATTTTGGCACCCATTTTACTGTCTTAATTTCCTTTATGAAAGTTTTGTTGCTAACAATATTTGCCTTAGGATAGATCATACTACTATCTAAGTCTGTTCATACCTTTAAAAGGGAAAATCATTATACTACAGCAGATGTATCCGTGACTCTTTGGGCTATCACTTCTCTTCTAACGGGACGGTGGGCTATACATCGAGGGAAAAGATCATAACTGTGGGTCTATCAGTCGTGTAGAAATTCACTGCCTTTATGACCATTTGTATATGCTTGATGTAAATTTTATGTGTTGTAATGGAATTTTAGTCTGATAATTAAAATTCAATTAAATTTACTCCAGTGTGGTTGTGGCGTGAGGTTTTTATTGGCTCTTGAATCAGTATAGTACTGACAATTACAGAAATAGAATTTCTGCAGAAAATGGTGAAGTCCCAGTGTCCGAGAGAACTACTGGTATCACAAATTAGTTACGGCTGTGAATGATCTGATCTCGAAACATTAGTGGAGAGGAGACAGACATAAATTGCCACCCCCGCTGTGTAACTAACTGTGATATTAAAAAAAAAACAACAAGGAAACGGATTTTACTTAACAATTATTAAAAAAATTGACAAGTCGTTCAAATACAATTTCCTTATTATTTATTTAGTATAAACACTATCTACTCTTGTGCTGAAGGGTGAATGTTGAAAAAAAATGGAATGTAATGGATTTGTAAGTTTACAAATGATTTACAAATATATAATATATATATATATATATATATATATATATATATATATATATATATATATATATATATATATATATATATATATATATATATATATATATATATATATATATATATATATATATATATATATATATATATATATATATATATATATTACAAGTCTTCCAATTATAGGAACAAAAAAATTATATCAGCTGTGCTGTTACTCAATTATAGTAAATGTATCAGCTGTGCTGTTAATTACGTATATATGTATATATATATATATATATATATATATATATATATATATATATATATATATATATATATATATATATTATCAGCTTTGATCTTATTATTGTCTCTTGCTACGCTAACTCGCTTTCTCGTCACTGACAGTTACTTTGCTCACAATGCTGACAGAAATGGTACTAATGTGTACTCATCTCTCAAAAGTTATGTCCTTCTTAGTTTCTTGCACACAGCACCCGCTGATGGTCGTTTCGTTAGCACACACAAGACTGAGGGGTACTAAAGATGTAGAACCTGTGCAATCACTGTGCACCTGCGACGTTCCGGGCAGCTGGATTGACACGACATACGACCTCAGGTTTGATGACACGAATAAAACCTGTAACAAGTAAAATTAGGGGCTAATTTCTGTCAGCAAGCCCACCTATTTCTAGTATGAAATGAGCGTGTGTCTCAGGTGTCTGCATGTAGGATGAATGACAACATGGCTCAGTATGAGTTAGCAATAGCGAGACAAGACAGGTGTCTACTTGCAAAACATTCTTTCTGATAAATTAATACATGGATACATCCAATAATATAAATTCAATACATGAATACATCCAATAATATAAATTCAATACATGAATACATCCAATAATATAAATTCAATACATGAATACATCCAATAATATGTACACCTAGGTGTGATACAACCATTTCCTTCCCCCTATAATATACCAGGCCCTCTCTGACAAGTGCTATAATATATCCTAACAATATTGTTATGTTCTTATGATAGGAGTATATGAGACGAGGATTGTTTGGTTATATTTCAGGTGGGAGTAATCTGAAAAGACTGAAGTTATGTGAGACAATAGATTGAGTTATAGGAGACAATAGATTGAGTCCTAACAAGGACTGTTTTGGTTATATTTCAGTTGGTTTTATCTGAGATAATAGACTGAAGTTATAGGAGACAATAGATTGAATTATAGGAGACAATAGATTGAGTCCTAACAAGGACTGTTTTGGTTATATTGCAGTTGGTTTTATATGAGACAATAGATTGAAGTATGAGTCCTATTAGTCTTCGTCTATTCAATCATATCAGAAAATACAATCATTATACCTATTTCCTCTAAGATACAATCAGTAACCTGATACGTTCATATAAAAACAATTTATGTTAAATATATACAGGTGTAGGTAGTACAAATGACACACAACCAATACCAACATTATATATCTGCTGTAGGCCTATTTTCCTACAAGTTATAGTAATTATATATTTACCCTCCAAGATTTAAACCGGCCAGTGACTCGACTAGGGAAGCAGTCTGCCAGGTCAATGCACTCAGGTAAGCAATAAATCAAGGTTGACAGCTCTTCTTCTTCAGTCGGTCGTCTCTCTGGCTTCGTGTCGGTGTTGCGTGTTTTTGCATAAAATCTCGCCCGATTATATAGGCAGGTGAAGCTACTTCCACTGCCCAAGGAAAGCGTTTGGTTGGTTCCTGGCGGGGCAAGCTGATTGGTTGTCTGCAGTTTAGTACCATGCCTCGTACAACCTAATTTTATTCTGTTTTCTCCGCCATATTGGGTAACAAGATGGCCGCGACCCACATCCGAAAAAACAGGGCTTAAGTTTAATTTTATTCTGTCTCAGAGACTGGTGAACGTTGCTCGTTGATTGGTTGAAGCAAATTTGTATCTTGACATAGTGATTTAACAAAGTAGTGGGTTTACACACTCGTTTCACGACAGTGGTGGTCAGTTCGTTCCCAAGTACCTATATAATCATTGTTATAGTTTTCCCACGTGTGTGCGTCTACATGTCGTCAATTGTGTGTGGGTGCACGTGAGTGGTAATATATATATTAATATATGTAGTCAATAGACTGTCTGACTCCTCTAGATCTGTTGTAGAAGATAGGCTAAAAGAGAGAAAAGATTCTCGATTTCAGAGACAGCCTCTATTGATTTCTACCATCTCACTCGTGGAAATCTATTTCTACTATTATCTCTCACTGTGGCTATCACTCATTCTAATCTATTCAGAAGGGACCAACCCAAGTCTTAATTCCCCTATAAAAAATCTACGACATGTGGAAGGTGACTACATCACATCCTCAGGAATTGGATCGTTTCATTCTTGCTGTACTGTTTGCGTACAGAGAGGTTCCTAATCATACAGGATTCTCCCCTTTTCAGTTAGTATTTGGGGCTAACCCAAGAGGTCCAATGTCTCTCTTACATGATTTACTGATAGAATCTAAGGTGAATAATAATGAAAAATCCAGTTATCAATACGTTACAGACTTACGCCAACATCTGGTTGATGCATGTCAGGTGGCAACTGAAGCATCTGAGCTGGCAAAATATAAGACCAGATCTCGCATTAATCGGGATAGACGACTAACTTTTCTCAATCAATGACGATGTTTTTGTTCTCCTGCCACTCAAAGTAAATCACTTGCTAGTAACATGGCAAGGTCCTTTTAAAGTGGTTGCAAAGAAAACAGACGTGGACTACGTCATCGATATAAGGGGTAAACGGAAAACATTCCATGTCAACATGCTCCTACCATACATCACTCGTCCGCCTCAGTTACAATTCATTTGTGATGCTATCATAAACCAACCTACACATCAGGCATCTATCGCTTTGGTTGATGAGGTACAAACTAGCTTTGCTGATTGTCACGCGTAGGGAGAGAGCAAGGTCGACACAGGTCAACTGCTCTAGATAACAGTAAGAATATTGATTGATTTTCTTGCAATACTGTAATAGTGATGTTATTTGTTATGAAACCAAGAGGTTAACTGTCTGAAATCAAGGGTAACTAAATACCATGTAAGAATATCAGACAAGTTGTTCTCCCACGTGACTTTTGTTCCACAACTAACATACACCACACGATGTTGACAATTCGACAGTAAAAAAAGGACAGTAAACAAGAAAGGGAAGTAATCACAAAAAGAGAGCTCTGGACAGGCTTATGATATTTTATCAAATTGACTCAGACGTGTAGTAAGTAAATAAACAATATGCTATTTATTAAGGGAATCACATTTACAAAGGGTTATTTTACATCTGATGAAAAAAGAAATATGGACGTTTAAATCTGAAAAATAAACAGGAATCTAGGTCCCAGTGGGGTGCCTTATTTTCTTCCCTGAGTAAGTCTGAGCGTTTGATGGCTATGGGTGTAGGTGGTCTTCCTTCGCTTTATTATACTTATCGTAGTGTTCTTGTAGGATGTAGGCTGAGAGGACACTCTGCTGTGACTTCTTGATGAGAGCACGTGGTGGTGACTGACTGCCCTGTGTGGCACTAGTGTCTTTAAGGATGTCTGGTTCACACTCAGGGGTGAAGAGTCAGTCCCTGTCCCTTCTTGATTTTTGGGCTCAGCAAAATTGAGGGAGGTCGAAGCCAGGTCCTATGTTACTGACACTCTGCACACACAAAATCACTTCAGGTTCACACAATCAGAACTTGAATATTTGAATATATTCATAAGCACGTTATTGACTTTACACACAGTTGTGTACAATCTGTGTATATTCTTTAAAAGTCTTATGTACTTAAAATTTAGTTTAGGCTGCTTTCACGGTGTTCATCAAGAGAGTAAAGTAAAGTTACATTTTCTCTGATAAATACAGTTTAAGACCGGAAATAGGTGGTCGTCTGTGGGTCACGGGTTAATTGATGTCACCCAGAAAAACCCACCATTACCATCGCGTCTTCGCAAAACCCTACCTGCGGAATCTAAATGGCCTGTTAACGAAATTTAATACAAGAACTTCACCTGATCTCGCGTTCTCGTAGGAAAAAAAAAAGAAGGGGGTCATAGGGAAGACTAGAAAACAGTGACAGGATGGACTGAGTAAAGGAATGTGGAAGATTTAGGAAGAGAAATGATAGACTGCTCCATGACAGATAGCCCCCCATTTAAGTTAGTGGTCAGACTAACAACGCGAGTCTAACTTTCTCTGTGCATTCTATCACGTATGATTCTAACGTCACGTCTAAACTTCACTCTCTTCATTTACTTTTACGATCCTCTCGGACAGCGATGCTGAATCCAATGGTGTTTCTTCGATTGTGTCTAATTCTGCCAGCGTATGCCTGCTCAGAAAGTCTGCTCCCACGTTGATCTTCCCTGGGATGTATTCCACCTTGAAGGAATAGGGCTGAAGTAGTAAAGCCCAACGCATGAGTCGTGCATTAAGTTTCTTTGACGCCGCTAGAAACATAAGTGGGGCATGGTCACTTTGTACTGTAAATTTTACTCCATAGAGATATGGCTGATGTTTTTGTACCGCCCATACCAAGGCAAGACACTCCTTTTCAATTGTAGAATAATTCCTCTCTGCTGAGTTTAACCTATGACTGGCATAGGCTACAGGAAACAACAAGTCAGGATTGTTATCTGTCTGCATCAGTGAAGACCCAATTCCAATGTTACATGCGTCTACGCGCAGCACAAACGGCTTTGCTAGGTCCGGTAGTCTCAGTATAGGCCGTGATGTCAGCTTATGTTTAAGTGTAGCATACACTTCTTCACAATCCGGAGTCCAAACTACTTTCTCTGGCTGGCCTTTCCTGGTCAGATCCGTCAGCGGGGCGGTCAGTGTGTTAAAACCCTGAATAAAGCGCTGGTAATATGCACAAAAGGACAGAAATGAACGGGTGTCTTTCTTGGTAATAGGACGCGGTGCTTGTTTTATTTTCTCAACGTTTTTATCCACAGGCCACATACAGCCATGAGTGATCGTGTGTCCCAGAAATTCTAACTCCTTGAAACCAATTAAACATTTACTGGGTCGCGCCGTAAGTCCCGTCTCTTTCAGTCGCTGGAGCAGCTGGGCGAGGGCTTCCAAATGTTCCTCAAATGTGCTCGTTGATATTAATATGTCATCCATAAAGTTGTGGATGGCATTATTTTGCAATGGGGTGAGTAATTTCCTCATCATTCTGGTGAAGATACCCGGAGCGTTGCTCAACCCAAATGGCAGAACATTAAACTGATAATGTCCTTCAGACGTACTGAAAGCAAGCAACGGCCTAATTTCTTTCTTGACCGGGATTTGATAATAACCCTTGCTCAGGTCAATTTTTGTGAAGAATTTGGCCTTACTTAATTTGGTGAAGAGTCCATTGGGGTCAGGTAAGGGTTCTGGTTGGGACTCTGTCACTTTCATCTCAAACTCGACGAGATTTGTCAGACCCGGCCTATCTGTGAGCACTTCTGAGTGTTCTTCTAAAAGTTGTTTGACTTGTTCACCTTCTGCACTCCCTAAAGTTGAGCTTATTTGCACATCCTTGTGCGATTCTTGTGGACGAAGCGGATACTCAACATATATTTTGTCTTCATTATCCACTTCTGTGGCAACCGCCAGGGTCATAAGATGAGCTGGTTCGGGGTTTGGGCGTTCAACGTACTTTTTAAGAAGATTTACATGATAAATCTTATGTTTCCCCTTCTTGGAGATTTTATAATTAGTACGAGAAATCTTCTGTACCACTTCAAATGGTCCCTGCCAACCGATTTGAAGTTTATTGTTGCCACTGGGCAACAACAAAAGTACTTTCTCCCCAATATGCAATTTCCTGTCCTTGGCTGATTTGTTGTAATGTTTGGCATACTTACTACGCGCTCGTCGCAAGTTTGTTGATGCCATCTCCCAACCAACCTTTAAGCGTTCCTTGAGTTCCTGGACATATTTTGACGCCGTAACAATACTGTCGTCTGCACTTTCATCTGTCATAGCCCGAAGAAGAGCTTCAAGCGGTCCTTTGATTGGACGCCCGAACAATAAGGTGGCGGGAGAGAGACCTGTCGAAGAGTGTGGCACTTCTCGGTAGGCAAATAGTGCTGCAGGCAGAAACAAATCCCAGGTTTCTGGTTTTTTCCTGAGCCAATTTGCGCAACATAGTGATGAGAGTTCCATTGAACCTCTCAACTTGTCCATTGGACTGAGGATGATAGGGCGAGGTGTGAATATGCTGTGTACGAAATACTCGGAAAACCTCTTCCGCTAACTTTCCCTTGAGCTGTGACCCATTATCCGTAAGTATTTGTCGAGGAGAACCTAGCCTGGTGAATATACTCACTAATGCTTCTGCTACATGCACTGAGTCTGATGAGGGTAGTGCAATGGCTTCACCCCACATTGTACATGTGTCGACTAGTGTTAAAATGCAGCGGTTCCTCCTTTTAGTTCTCAGAAGAGGTCCTATGATATCCACAGCTACTCTCTCGAAGGGAGTTCCTATTATTGGCATCTCTCCTAACGTCGCTGGGGATGTCCAATGTTTAGGTGCCACTCTTTGACACTGGGCACAGGACTTAACAAATCGGATGATATCTGCATTCATCCCCGGCCAATAGTAATGGGCTGATATGCGTTGCATGGTGGCATTTTGACCCATGTGACCGCTGAATGGAAGTGCATGACCCATCTCCAAGATTTGGTTCCTGTACGTAGATGGAACGACTAGTTGCCCATGTTCTAGTCCTATGTTTCCTGCTCTACGATATATTAAACCCAATTTCATATAAAAGTTTCCTTTCTGCAGGGGAGTATTGGCAAATGGCAGTTTCTTGAAGCAGGAGGCCAGAGTTGTATCCTGTGTTTGAGCATTCTTTAACTCCTGAGGGAGGGGATTCTGCACAGGTGCTGGCTCCTGTTCACTCGCAGCTTTACTTCTGGTTGTCACTGCCGCAATAACAAGAGGTTCTTTTGGTTCACCTAGGAATACGTATCTACAACCCAAGATCAGGTCACAGATTGGGTCATCCATGACTGCTGCTCTGATCTGTCCTGACACAAAGCGGGATTCCACCTGGATATTTGCTATTTGCAGAGTCATTGTCTTGTCACCTTTTGTGGCTCCACGAAGTTCCACAGTGTCTGGTGTTACCTGGCCAGGGTCTACCAGTGATGAGGCGACAACTGCATCAAATTCCAGTCCCGTGTCATAGAGGCATAATACTGCTGTCCATTTACCTTCACTGTGTCGGTAACGGACGGTCGATTGAGGCTATTCGTTTGCCTCATTGAATTCTTCTTTGGCGATTTTGTCTGTATGAATGCAGCATGTTGAGGAGCGGGTTTAATTTTACATTCTTGAGTGTGGTGTGTGTTTGTCTTACACACCTTACACCACTTCCTCCCCGTCTCCTGGTTAGTAGAGGTCCAATCCTGTTTTATCCTATTATAAGTTTGTGATGTGTTCTGTGCTTTATGGGAAAATCCACTAGATTTAGGGTGATTGTCGGAACAGGGGTGTGTAGATGCTTTTGCAGGCATATCAGTATATTTCCGTCTTGTAGACTGAGCTTCTGCCAAAGCTCCCTGAAACCTTTCAGCCAGAGTGAGTAACGACTCAAGGTTTTCGGCCCCATGCTCTGCTAGGAACCTTCTCATATCTGGTGTCATTGTGTCCTTGAGTTGTTCCATAATAATCATTTCCTGAATCCCTTCCAGAGACTCAGGAAAGTTTCCTAACGTGCGCCATTTTTGCAGATAGGATTCGAGGCGAGATGCAAACTGTGCAAATGTTTCCCCTATGTCTCTTCTGGCCCGACGAAACTGCTTCCTGTAAGCTTCTGAATTAAGTTCAAATCTTTGTAAAAGGGCCTTCTTTAGAGTATCATATTTATTTTGCTCAGTAATTGGCAACTTCATGTACACCTCATATGCTATTCCACGCAATCCTTGTGAGAGTTTGAGCGCCCATTTATCTTTGTCCAGAAAATACGACGAGGCAAATCGTTCGAATCTATCAAGGTACGTGTCGATTTTCTCGGCGCTGTTGGAGAAAATTTCTAAAGGAAATGACATAGCATTAGTTCCTGTAGCATGACTGGTAATTGTGTTACCATCTGCTGAAGGAGAGGCACCAGAAGATTCTAATGTACTGGGACTAGCCTCTACTTCAACTCTTCTAGCTTCTACGTCTAATTCCTTTAATCTAGTTTCATGCTGCCTTTCTTTTTCTCTCTCCTCTGCTTGTCGAATTTCTCTCCTCTCCTGTGCTTCTCTCTCTGTTCGCTCCTTTTCTAATCTCTCTTCTCTGTCAAGATGTTTATCGATTTCGGCGCTAATGAAACTCGTTAACTCATTACCTACCATCCCCATGTCCTTAGCGAATTCCATTAAACTAGATCTTACTTTGGCTAATTCAGCCATTGTTGGTGCTGAATAAATCTTGTGGGTAAATTATCTCCCAATATACAAGAACAATTTTTTACCAAAGCAATAATGTTAGTCAGTGAATAGAATATGACTAATAGCACATTAACTCCATACACTCACTCACTCCTTAACTAAAATTAACTTCTTAGAAAGTTATTTGAAAAAGGAAAACCACCACACTACTAGCTTCAATTAATTCTTAATATCCTGTCCAGATGCTACAACGATAAAGTCTAGGGGATAGAAAAAGATTCTCACTCTAGAAGGTGAAGAAAAGCAATATTTTTGAGCAAAGGCAATGGTTTATGCCTCAGCTCTTTGCTATTCGTATCACCAGCGAGAGCTACTGTGCGCTAGGATACTTAAATCCCGGACGAGCCCCCACTTGTCACGCGTAGGGAGAGAGCAAGGTCGACACAGGTCAACTGCTCTAGATAACAGTAAGAATATTGATTGATTTTCTTGCAATACTGTAATAGTGATGTTATTTGTTATGAAACCAAGAGGTTAACTGTCTGAAATCAAGGGTAACTAAATACCATGTAAGAATATCAGACAAGTTGTTCTCCCACGTGACTTTTGTTCCACAACTAACATACACCACACGATGTTGACAATTCGACAGTAAAAAAAGGACAGTAAACAAGAAAGGGAAGTAATCACAAAAAGAGAGCTCTGGACAGGCTTATGATATTTTATCAAATTGACTCAGACGTGTAGTAAGTAAATAAACAATATGCTATTTATTAAGGGAATCACATTTACAAAGGGTTATTTTACATCTGATGAAAAAAAGAAATATGGACGTTTAAATCTGAAAAATAAACAGGAATCTAGGTCCCAGTGGGGTGCCTTATTTTCTTCCCTGACTAAGTCTGAGCGTTTGATGGCTATGGGTGTAGGTGGTCTTCCTTCGCTTTATTATACTTATCGTAGTGTTCTTGTAGGATGTAGGCTGAGAGGACACTCTGCTGTGACTTCTTGATGAGAGCACGTGGTGGTGACTGACTGCCCTGTGTGGCACTAGTGTCTTTAAGGATGTCTGGTTCACACTCAGGGGTGAAGATTCAGTCCCTGTCCCTTCTTGATTTTTGGGCTCAGCAAAATTGAGGGAGGTCGAAGCCAGGTCCTATGTTACTGACACTCTGCACACACAAAATCACTTCAGGTTCACACAATCAGAACTTGAATATTTGAATATATTCATAAGCACGTTATTGACTTTACACACAGTTGTGTACAATCTGTGTATATTCTTTAAAAGTCTTATGTACTTAAAATTTAGTTTAGGCTGCTTTCACGGTGTTCATCAAGAGAGTAAAGTAAAGTTACATTTTCTCTGATAAATACAGTTTAAGACCGGAAATAGGTGGTCGTCTGTGGGTCACGGGTTAATTGATGTCACCCAGAAAAACCCACCATTACCATCGCGTCTTCGCAAAACCCTACCTGCGGAATCTAAATGGCCTGTTAACGAAATTTAATACAAGAACTTCACCTGATCTCGCGTTCTCGTAGGAAAAAAAAAGAAGGGGGTCATAGGGAAGACTAGAAAACAGTGACAGGATGGACTGAGTAAAGAAATGTGGAAGATTTAGGAAGAGAAATGATAGACTGCTCCATGACACTGATGTACCTTCCACGTTTCCGGTAACACCTACCCAGTCTTCGGAAACATGGAGTGATGTGATAATCTGTACCGATTTACCGGCAAGTCATAGGGATCAGATTCGGTCTATGTTGGTATCTTTTCAAGATGTTCTGTCTGATCTTCCAGGACGTACCAATATTATCACTTATGAAATCAAATTGTCAGAATACACTCCGATTTCATTAAGACCATAAGCGGTTCCTTTACATGTTAGATATCAGGTTGAAAGTGAGGTGGATGGTATGTAAAAACTGGTTATTATTTCACCATCTGATTCACCTTTCCGTTTTCCTATAGTGGCGGTTCGGAAGAAAGATAAGTCAATTCGTATTTGCATTGACTTTCATCGCCTTAACAAGGTCACCATATCCGATTCTGAACCAATGCCTTTGCTGGAGGATTTGTTGCCACGCCTATCATCCGCCACTTTCTTCAGCAAGTTTGACCTCTCTAAAGGTTATTGGCAGATTCCTTTGGCTGATGTATCAAAACCTTTGACTGCCTTCGCCACTTCTCGGGGATTGTTTCAATACAATGTTATGTGTTTCGGTCTACGGAACGCTCCAGCGACATTTGTACGCATGATGCGTCGCGTTTTAGGTAACCGCACAGATCTCATTTCGTATATTGACGATATTTGTATTTTTCATGACACTTGGAAAGAGCATGTCGCTGGTATACAGTCTTTGCTCCAAACTCTCAGAATACACAACCTCGCAGCTCGACCGTCCAAAATCGAAATCGGCTTCAGTGAGATTTCATTCCTTGGTCATAAGATCGGCCGACATACAATACAACCGAATGAATCTGCTCTAAAAAAGGGTACTAGATCTTGCTATCCCAACTACAAACAAGTTCGTAGTTTACTGGGGCTCATAAACTTTTACCACAGGTTTATACCACGATTTTCCCTTTTAACTTCTGTCTTATCTGCTCTGACCAAAAAAAAAGGTATGCCTGATAAAATAAAATGGAACGAAGAATGTGACCATGCCTTACAAAACATAAAATCACAATTTTCAAAAAGTCTTATGCTAAGACTACAAGACGTACGACGACCTTTATCTCGTTGTTACAGATGCATCTCTAAAGGGCATCGGTGGATGTTTGATACAGATCTTTGATGGCGAGTACCATCCTATATTTTACCTCAGCAGGAAACTGTCAGAGGCAGAATCCAGATATCCAATTGTGGAAAGAGAACTGTTGGCAGTGGTATGGTCTTTAAATAAATTACAGAAATTCCTGGTAGGTACCAATTTTAAATTATACAAAGACCAAAAAGCACTCACATATTTAAACACGTTTAAATCTTTAAACGCACGTCTGACCAGATGGTCATTTTAACTACAGTGCTTTGATTTTGACGTTCTTCCGATAACGGGAAAGGACAACGTCATTGCAGACGCTTTAACAAGAATAATGTACTGACTCATACTTCGTTTTATATAACGTATTTAACGTGGAACAATTGTGATAGTGTGTAGAGTTTTGTCACAAGAGGCACTATAGGAAGTATAGTTCACTATACATACATAGACCACGGTGTTTAACATGGATGATCACAATGATGAGACAAAATATTTACTTATTTATCCATGTCTTGCATTACTTGCAGTACTATTTTCGTAATAATTTGATTGCAATCTATGTATATTTCATTTCATTAGTTGATATGTAATCAGGAATGGATTAGCAGTGATCGCAAGAATTTGATCTCGCTTTATCTGACAATAGCCTGTCTGAAAACTATGTTTCCAGTCGTTCGCCCGGGGGGGGGGGGTGTAATGTGGCGCTGGCTATTGCACGCCACATTCCAGAAAATAAGCAAGATTCTGGTGTTGGTGAGCGCGGCACGATGATGAGTTATCACTATGTGTATTGCGCACATGACGTAGACAGTTTTGAGATAGAAACGTACAGAGCTAGTGTTTACCCTGAAGGGTTGGCTTGTGTTTTCTACCAGAGGGTAGATAGATGGAAAATGTTCAATGGAGAATGTCTTGAAAGACATCAAGTTGTACTGATTACAAATCCACAAAGGAAAAGTGATTAAATGATGTTTGTGTGGAAACCCAGAATATGGAATTACCTATTTTGTTGCCTTGTGAAGATGATGTTCAACTGACGTGTATTAAATGCTGAAATGTCAACAAAGTTTCCAAGTTGATCTATCTTTCGTGGAATGGAAATATTGGAATTATTATTACTGAATTATTGTGGCTATCACGAACCCTGAGGAAAATATATATATTAACCCTAGAATAAGTGAGAAAACGAGCTTAATACTCAACTGAATAATATATACTTTAACGCCACACAGACAATCCTCCTTTCCGTATATATATATATATATATATATATATATATATATATATATATATATATATATATATATATATATATATATATATACACTATTAACCACTCACATACACCCACACAGATAAGTGACGACAACCAGCCGCACAAACGTGAAACTATAGTAAATGGGGTATGGATATTGGGCTGAGCTGACCAACACAGGTAATTAAGTTTTGTTAAAGTTTATTATCAAAAAAACTTCACAACATCCAATATATCAATAGAAAATCATAGGTTACAGAAATTAACAAAAAAATATAGACCCATAAGTGCAATCCTCTCTGTTGAGACAAGATCCCTCATGAAGAAGTTATTAACACCAAAAGGTCAAAAGATGTGTGCTATGGTATAGAATTTGACTATACTGTAAAGAACAGAGTTCCTAATTAATCTATCCTGAAATTAACAGTATTAGCAAACAAAAGGAAGAAAAAAAAAACAAAGTGAGTACAATGATTATACAACAGAAGAATTATTCACTCCTCTTTCTCTCTGCTCTGATAAACCTGTGGCCACATTCAGTCTCGCTTACCTAATAGTTGTTTAACAACATCTTGAACATATCTCCATGATATAAGTACAAATCCAGTGTTGGGTTTCGCCGAAATAAGCCCCAGTTCCTCCAAGATTGATTAATTCTCCTAATGGGGAACGCTTACTTTGGTGCTGATAATTGGATAAGTTTATGTCACATCAATTTGCCCAGGTAGAAGATTAAATTACCGAGATATAGTGTTCACAGTGTACAGCAGCTGGTAATTTCCGATAGTTAAAGAGAATGTCAGGTGTGTAAATCTCTCTGGATAAATCCTCGCCACACCACATTGGTCGGTAGTCGGGTAGTGTTAAGTTTGATATTTTCGCCACAGCGGGCTGAATGTAAATGAAAATGAAAAGAGCAACCTGGGTAGCTATATGTCCAGTTATCGTTATTCTTAATGTCATATGTTTGTACTCTCTCTCTCTCTCTCCTGGGTGAAACAAGAGGGCCGAACAGGTCAACATCGGAGACCCGATATTACATAAGAATGTTTTTGGTACTATTTGACTTAGACTTAGACCCCTTTTCTCAGATTTAGGCCGCTGGTAGGTGTGGTTTGTGATCCGTACTAGATTTAGGAAGAAAATACAAAACATTTAACCACAATATCAGTATTCTATCCTAACCCCGCGTAAAGGTATGATTTCTTATCCACTCGGTTATTAAATTTGATTCGAAACCACAAGTGTCTAACTGTTCTTATCGTTTTTTATTTACCCGTGATATAAGCGCTAGTCATTTATAAAATTACACATAATGAATTAGAAATAAATATATATTTCGTCAGTACTCAATCGCCTAGTGCATTTACTAGTCAATTAAAACATCTCTTTCTGGGTGATAGCGAGTAATTAAATTTACGTTACAGCTGGAAAAATTAGCTGTATATTATTTAATACGCTAGTCAATAAACACAGTAAATCCTAGTGAAATATAATGACGAACTTCAACAATTAAATCACTCAAGTGCTAGTATATATATTTACCGCAACACAGAAAATGAAACTATCTCCAACGAAATTCTAAGCAATCCACTTTGTACAATGGCTCGAACGAACGAACGAACAAACGAACGAACTTTATTTTCAAAGGGTTGAGAATTGGGCACGCAGGCCCGTCTGACATTCTGCCCTTCCCTTCTCTCACCTTTCATACTGAATTCTTTTATTCTCATATGCATTTTACATATCAAATTCAAGGAATTCAACGTTGTAAAGTAAAATAATAATATAGCACACTCATATTAACATTAATTACTTATAAGCATGACATAACATATGGCTCTAGTATTCGAGCTAGATATTCCGAAAATTCTGAGGCGACTAGAAAATTGATGTTAAAGTATGGGGTATTTATATAAAAAATAAGCCATCTTTCGCTAGGTAGTGCGAGATATCGCGCCCTAGCCCGCATTTTGGGAAAATCTACGGTTCGATTCCCGAATTAAAGCTTACTTTCTCACCTATGCCGACCGCATAGACATTTGCTAGCGAGCAGACATCTTTTGATCCCGTCTCTTACTGTAGCTAATTACGTCCCCTGTGAACACGAACAAACGGATGTAGTCGGTAACTGTGGTTATCGCCCCTATTTTTTCATTCGCTTAATTTCCCCTTGTCAAATGTAACCATCAAAGGTACGTCTTCTGTCTTATCGCCCTTGATTCTACAAATAGACGACTCGTTCCTTTCTACGCGCGTTCTTTGTCTGATCTGTCATCATTCAACGATTGCCCAATCGCTTGCGTGATAATCAGTTAACGGCTCTTACTATCTGGCTGTTACCTGTCCGCTCGTGGACTAGCTAATAGGTCTGTTTGTAAATACTCACTAGTGTCTGTAAGACAGAGAAAAAAGAAAATAGGCATGGCTAAAATATGAGTTAGACAGATATCGAAGAGCATGGGTTCTGCGTTTAACAAAACGTGCATACTAATAAGGAAGCAAAGGTGGGAAGCAAAGACGTGCGGATTCATGTAATCTATTTACATAACCTGTCACAGTAAGCTCCTGTGGTTTCAATAGAAATGGAAATGAGCTTTTTAGTGTTTAAAGCTTTGTTGCCAGACAACAGAAAATCATCCTCTTTTGTAAATTTGCACATGGTTTTCATTGTGCATTGTAATTCTGAACTCACTAAATAAATAATTTCAGTTTGCCATAGAAACTGTAAAAATATTCTGTTGTAATTTTATGTCTTTTGTATGTTTTTTATTTTATTTTAAAAAAAGGAATTATTTTGTTAATAAAAATAAAATTTTCAGTTTGGCACAGAAACTGAAAATTTAAATTGCCTTTTAAGGTGTCTTTGTGTGTGTCTTATGTGAAGACATGTCATGCAGGATAGCTTACAGAACCGTTTGAGATAAGAAAGGGAGTGCGACAGGGATGCCTCTTGTCTCCATTTCTTTTCTTACTAGTAATAGACTGGGTTATGAGATCATCGACAACACACAACAGAAATATATATATATATAATTGTGTGTAATTATATTGATTAATCCAACTGTGCGATACGACGTGTATAAGATGTGTTAGGAATGGACAGTGTGTACTGATAAAACTTACAGGCTCATGTGTAATTTTAGAGGCAAGTCCACCTTCGGAAATATTTAAAATATTGAGAATGATGGCCAAAGTACGACTGTAAGTTTGATAAAGTATTTGAAGAAGTATTTCTTGTATAGAATGAGACACCTACCAGGAACTTAAAGAAGGATGAAAGGGATTGATTCACAGTATCGTTTGACATATTACTTAATAGTTTTACCCACAACCAAATTATTGTATGGAAGCGAATCATGGGAAAATACTTATAATTAAGAAGGTAGAAGTAAATTGTGATCACTTTGAATTAAAATGATTGTTGATACTATACTATACCTTGTGCATCTGCTAGCACGCTTATCTGAAACTGTTTATCGTCCCCATCTGTGTCATAAGAGGGATATGGATAGACAAATACAGGGATTGCGTTTGAATTCATTGCAGGTTTAATCCTTTAACCAAAAGTCTCCAAATAAGAAGAGGCTTCTCTTACTAACGTTGCAACGAATGCAGTGCCAGTCTGTGATAGCAGGCCAGTCATAATGTATGTAACTGCTGGAGATTTCATCTGAAGATTCTATACAGCATCTAAGGGAGCCATCTGCAGTGACTCAGATAAGTTGCTTAGGGCAACTGTGCAGCTTATCCATACTCACCAAAGACATATACGCATCTATTTTGTGATGACCATAATAGTAGAGTTTCTATAAACTTATAATAATAATAATAATTCTTCAAGTGAATGATCAAGAAAGCTAATTTTGTCTACAAGATGATAGACATTTTGACCCAAGCTAATTTTGTCTACAAGATGATAGACATTTTGACCCAAGTGAAAAACATTTGTTGAACTGTTTTATTTATTTACTGTTGTAAAATATCTGAGTTTAAAACTTTTCAAACAGAAAAGAGTAACTGTTTAATTAAATTGTAAATATTCACCAGCAGACTTTCTTAAATTCTTTAAGTTGAATTACAGTTCTTGTTGGTGAATTTAGTTATATAATTACCCCTAGCAGAGTCAATAACAATATTAAATACCATAATCACAGAGGCGGATCAGGAGAGGTAGCAGTTAGGGACTCAGAGTACTACATCACCATCTTCTCTGGGAACTTACATAGCTTGACCCTACCTTTGTGTGTATACACCCTTACTCTCTTCAGAGAAGGGGGTATTACTGATAAGACCAAACTCTTATCTGGCACTATCCTGGTATCATCTGATACAACTTTATGTCCAGGATATCTTCTTAATTTTAATAACATCTGAACCTCTCGCGACAAAGATGTACTTTTTTAAAATGTTTTTTTCATTGTTTTGCTTTATTAGTCTTGGGTCTTGGGGGGAAAGGGGGGGGGGGGCGAAGGTTAGTAACATGGAAAATATTAGTTTGGCACAGTAACAGCAAAACAATTTAAATTATATGTTTAGGGTTTTTTTGTTTTGTTTTATTTATGCCTTTCTATGTCTTTTTTTTAAATAATACAAAATACTTTTAGTTTAGCTCTGAAACTAAAAAAGGAAGTTGTATTTGATAAGTAATTTTTTTTTATTTTTGGGGGTCATAAATGCATTTATTAGGTCATTTTTCTAGCAATTTTTTGGGATAATTAAAATCCTAGCCCTAACTATATGTATGTGTGTGCGTGTGTGTGTGTATATATATATATATATATATATATATATATATATATATATATATATATATATATCTTGTTAAGATCCCGTACCGCTTTGATGTCTGCTTTCAACAACCGTTAGGGTAGTATTAAAATGTCCACTAATAGCGGTAAAGTTCTTCCCAATTTTGTTTATATCACTGATGAAGGTACAGTGATAAGACGCGAATGCCAAAACGTGAGTGTGTAGTAACACTTAATCGTCCCTGTTTTTCTCACTGGTTCAAAAAGGAAGAACAACTTGTAACAGCCAACTTCATCTTTAACGGACCATAAAAGCTGAGGGGTTTTCACATCAAACAGAGTTTTATTTTCCAATGATGATTAAATGGTAAAATGCGGTTCTACGTCCAGTCATCAGGTCATCGAATTTGTTCATAATACATGCAGATTATAGTCAACTAATATTTCAATGCTGGATTTCTGTGATCCAGAATAACTTCTGTCACTTCGGTGACAATGGAAGGTTTTAACTCCGGTTTTTACGGTGTATTACTTCCACGTCCACGTAAGTTTGAATATTATTATTCATTTCTTAATACCAGTCCTAGAATACGCTTCCTTCGGAAGCTATAATATAAAACAGGACTATACAATAATGTGTCAGACCATTGACAAGGCGTTAGTCCTCCATGAGAAGTTATTTACCAATCTACGTCATCACTAAGGACCCACCAAAAAGCAAACGTCATATACCAATCTACAAATCGAGTGGTTAATACATTAAGACCTTGGCCTCTATGTTCAATAATAGTGCACAAAAGTGTACTTATTAAAAATCTTACAATAACTCTCAGTTAAGTTTATGCGCAAACAACATTGTGACAATAAGCATATTGCAACAATATATATATATATATATATATATATATATATATATATATATATATATATATATATATATATATATATATATATATATATATCGTGAAACGAGTTGTGTAAACCCACTACTTTGTTAAATCCCTATGTCGAGAACCCCAGCCAATCAACGAGCACCGTTCACCAGTCTCTGAGACAGGAATTTAAAAAAACTTAAGCCCTTTTTTTTCGGATGTGGGTCGCGGCCATCTTGTTCACGCAAGATGGCGCAAAAAACGGAATAAAATTAGCCTGTACGAGGCATGAGACCAAACTGCAGACAGCCAATCAGCTTGCCCCGCCAGGAACCAACCAAACGCTTTCTTTAAGCTGTAGAAGTTACTTCACCTGCCTATATAATCGGGCGAAATTTTATGCTAAAACACGCAACACCTACACGAAGCCAGATAGACCAGCTGAAGAAGAGAAGCTGTCAACCCTGATTTATTGCTTACCTGAGTGCATTGAACTGGCAGCCTGCTTCACTAAGTCGAGTCAAAACCTAGCCTGTTTAAATCTTGGAGGGTAAATATAATTTACTATTTGTAGGCAAATAGGCCTTCAGCAGATAATATAATGTTGGTATTTGTTGTGTGTCATTTATACTACCTACACCTGTATATCTGCCATCAATGGTACCTATACCTTGTAGCGGTATGGCAGCTTGCGTACCCTGACAATCCCCAGAGCTATGCCAGTGGGAGTTTTACTCCTGGTAGGTTCAACCAAGCTGGACTGGTCTGTGTGGGTAGGGGTCAGACAAAAGCTGGTACCCTGGTCCTCCAGGTTGGGGGTTTTAGCATAGGGCTGACACCCCTGTCTATGTAAAAAAAATAATGAAGTTACGGAAACAACATCAAATGAACAAACTTTGCTGCGGGATGGACATTCGGAGTCTGTGGCTCGTATGACTGTCAGTGGTGAAAGCCGAAAGGAAGCCACTGACATGAAAATGGATGTCCTGACCGCAAAACAGGATACAAGAATAGGATTTTGGAATGTCAGGACAATGTACGAGACAGGTAAACTAAGACAGGTCACGGCAGAAATGAGAAACTATAGGTTACACATCCTGGGGATAAGTGAGAGCAGATGGACAGGGGCAGGAAAAGTTAAAACAGCAACAGGAGAAACAGTACTTTACTCTGGAAGAGAGGATGGACAGCACAGTGAAGGCGTAGCCATTATTCTACAGAAAGGGATAGAAAGGACATTACTGGAATGGAAACCCATCAACAACAGACTGATACGATTGAGATTGAGAGGGAGATTCACCAACACTACAATAATACAATGCTACGCACCAACGAATGATAGCGATGAGGAGGTCAAGGATGAATTCTATCAACAACTGCAGAAAGAAATGGAAGACACACCTAGATATGATCTTGTTATAGTAATGGGTGTTTCATTATTAAAATCAGGTGTTACTGTTGGTGGTGGTCCAATAACTTGCGATGAATTCACGCTGGACGAGATCAAACAAGCCGTTAAAAGATTAAAAAATTTTAAAGCTGCTGGAGTTGACGAAATTTCAGGGGAAATGATTAAAGCAGTTAATGACAACAACCTCTTGAGAATTTTAGATATTATAAATGAAGTATGGAGAGAAGAACAACCACCACAACAATGGAAAGACAGTATTATTGTAAAGTTACCGAAGAAAGGTGATCTATCAGACTGTAATAACTGGCGTGGTATATCTCTATTATCAGTACCTGGAAAATTATTAAGTTGCATGATGTTAGAAAGACTTAAATTGCACGCTGACGAAAAGATCAGAGAAGAACAAGCGGGTTTCAGGCCGAAACGATCATGTATTGATCAAATATTCACACTAAGAACAATTATAGAAGAATCAGTGGAAAGGCACTCGCCACTTATTATCACCTTCGTCGATTTTCAAAAAGCCTTTGATAGTCTACACCGCCCATCATTGTGGAAGATACTTACAATCTATGGTTTTCCAACAAAATATGTGAATATAATCAAAGCGCTATATGACAATGCAAGATGTTGTGTTGAACTCCCTAAAGGGAATACAGAATGGTTTACAGTAGAAACAGGGGTGAAACAAGGCTGTATTATGTCACCACTACTTTTTGGAATAGCTATTGATTGGGTTATGAGAAACTATACCCACAATGAACTCTAATTCAGTATAAAAACGGACAAATGGAAAATTCCGGGGGACCTGGAAAGATGATGTAGCATCTTAAGTCGATACACCAACACAATCCCAGAAGCATAAAGCACAATTTGTGTCCATCTAGGTCGGTTAAAATAGGTCTCCAAATATATGAATCTAAAACTAAAGCTATGAACTTTTCTAACGAACCTTTGATATCATCTTGAACGGGGAAAAACTACAGAAAGTTGAAAGTTTCAATTATTTAGAAGTAAAATGACTCAGGATGGTATTTCACAACAAGAGAAATCCATACTAGAATTGCTTTGGCAGCTAGCGCCTTCAATAGATTATCTAACATTTGGAAATTACGATCATTGAATATACATACCAAGCTTCGTCTGTTTAATTCAAATGTTATCTCAGTGTTAACATACGGCTGTGAGAGTATGGAAAATAACAAAATCATTGGAGAACAAGCTGAATACATTCGAGAACAAATGTCTTAGAAAACTCATGAACATCAGTTGGAAAGAATTCAAGACTAATCGACAAATAAGAGAAGACTCTAGGCAGAAATATGTCTCCGACTATATAAGGAAAAGACGATGGTCTTATATCGGTCATGTCCTACGAATGCAAAACAACAGAATACCACTACAGGCGCTCACTTGGGTTCCTGAGGGTAAGAGGAAAAAAGGAAGACCAAAAGAAACACTCAGAAGAACAATAATAAGAGAAGGAAGAACGTTGGGCCTAAATATGTGCAAGAGCTAAGAGGAGTGCTACGCACAACGAATGATACCGATGGAGAGCACTGGTTTCTATCAACAACCAGAAAGAAATGGAAGCTTAAAGAATTTATTATTATTTATTATAGTAATGGGAGACCTCAATGCGAAAGTTGGTACACACAATACATATAATGAAAGAACAATGGGGAAATGCGGCAGCGGAACAGCAAACGAAAATGGGGATAAGCTAATAAGTTTCTGTAGCATTAACAACCTGGTCATTGGAGGAACACTTTTCCCACATAAGGAAATTCACAAGTTAACATGGGAATCACCAAATGGTCGGGACAGAAACCAGATAGACCACATCATGGTTAACGGTAGATGGAGACATGCATTACAAGATGTGAAGGTAAGAAGAGGTGCAGATGTGGGAAGTGATCACCATTTAGTAGTAGCAAAACTGAAAGTGAAACTAAGAAGGGCTGGACCAACTGTAACTACACAGAAAAGGTTTGACATCAGCAAATTGAAGGACCCCCTTACCAGAAAAGCTTTTGCGGCCGACATTAAGAAACGATATCAATTTGCCAAAAGCCAGGAAAAGACATTGACTGATGATATAGACCAGAATTTCAACACCATTTCAACAGTATATAAGGAAAGTAGCAAATCATGCTTAGGATTCCAGGAAAGGAAGAAGCAAGACTGGATATCACCAGAAACACTAAACACCATAAAGATGAGAAAGGAAATGAAAAGAAAGAAAACAGAAGCGAAGTCCCCCAGGTTAAAGCAACTATATAGCGAACAGTACAGCCAGCTGGACAGGGAAGTTAAACGCCAAACCCGAGCCAACAAAAGGAATTTCCTAGATGATCTTGCAAAACAGGCAGAAGAGGCAGCACTGAGAAATGAACAAAGCACAGTATACAAAATAACTAAATTCATCAGCGGAAAACAAGGTGCAAATTACATTAGTAAGAGATAAGCAAGGAAATCTCATCAAGACAGCAGAGGGACAGGAAACAAGATGGGCAGAGCACTTCAGAGAAACTCTGAACAAGGAAATACCAGAGACACAATTGAATGTTCCTGAGGCTGAAAACGATCTAGATGTAAATACAGACATTCCACGAAAAGAAGAAATCATCACAGCAATCAAAGGGTTAAAGAACGGTAAAGCTCCGGGCCATGATAACTTAAATGCAGAGCTATTTAAGACAGACCCTGAGCTAGCAGCAGAACTATTAGAACCACTATTTGCAAAAGTGTGGAAAACGGGGACAACACCATCAGAGTGGAACAAAGGAATAATTGTCAAATTGCCCAAAAAAGGAGATCTTGCAGACTGCAATAATTGGAGAGGAATCACTCTTCTCTCAGTTCCCAGCAAAATACTAGGCAGGATAATTATACAGAGAATTTCAAAGGCAGTAGACTACAAACTGAGGAAAGAACAAGCAGGATTTAGAAAGAACAGAAGATGTGTAGACCATATATTCACTCTCAGGAACATTATAGAGCAGTGCTCAGAATGGCAAAGACAGCTTTACATAAATTTTGTTGATTTTGAAAAGGCTTTTGACAGCATACATAGGGACAGTTTATGGAAAATACTGAGGGCTTATGGAATTCCAAGCTGCATAGTGACAATCATAAAAAGCCTCTATGCCAACTTTACGTGTAGTGTTGGGCAGAGCAACCTAACCTTCGAGGTGAAGACAGGAGTACGACAGGGATGCCCCTTATCAACCACTCTTTTTTTAACAGTCATAGACTGGGTGATGCGCCAGACAACAGAGGGCAGTCCAAGAGGAATAAGATGGACTACATTTTCTACATTGGAAGATCTGGAATATGCAGATGACATTGCACTGCTGGCACATTCACATCAACACATCCAGGAAAAAACGGATAGACTTAATAAATTTAGCCAGCAGGTGGGCTTGAACATCAATTTAAAGAAGTCTGAGGTCATGACGCTCAATGTGAACAACCCTGAGCCCATATCAGTAAGGAATCAGCAATTGGTACAGACAGATACCTTCACATACCTAGGAAGCATAGTAACACCAGACGGTGGGGCAGGCAAAGACATCAACATCAGAATGAATAAGGCAAGAACAGCCTTCTTTAGCCTAAATAACATCTGGAAGTCCTCCCAATACAGCACAAGCACAAAATTAAGATTATACCAGAGTTGCGTGCTTTCTGTGCTTCTCTATGGTGCGGAATGCTGGAGAGTCACAGAGAAGGAAATGTCAAAATTGTCCTCTTTTCACACAACATGCCTAAGAAAAATTCACCGCATCTTTTGGCCGAATACCATCACCAACCAAGATCTGCTTACTCGTAGCAAGCAAGAGGACATGCACACCATCATAGCTGGCAGACGCTGGAGCTGGGTTGGTCATGTCCTCAGAAGAGACCCCGATGCCATCACAAGAACAGCTATGCTTTGGACCCCTGAAGGAAAGCGAAAGAGAGGCCGACCAAAAACAACTTGGCGGAGGACTGTGGAGGCTGAGATGCAAAGAATGAACCAGAGTTGGGGCACTGTACGAAGGATGGCCACCGACCGTGCAAAGTGGAATCAATTTGTTGTTGCCCTACAAGACGCCACTAGGCGTGATGGCCACTGACTGCTTTGACGGTCGGTGGTTAAGGATCGAAGAAGAAGACACCTGTATATATTTAATATATTTTGGTTCAATATGAACGTATCAGGTTACTGATTGTATCTTGGGGAAATTAGGATAATGCTTGTATTTCCTGATATGATTGATGAAGACAAAGACTAATAGGACTCATACTTCAACCTATTGTCTCCTATAACTTCAATCTATTATCTCAGACCAACTTAAATATAACCAAAACAGTCCTTGTTAGGACTCAACCTATTGTCTCCTATAACTTCAATCTATTATCTCAGACCAACTGAAATATAACCAAAACAGTCCTTGTAAGGACTCAATCTATTGTCTCCTATAACTTCAATCTATTATCTCAGACCAACTGAAATATAACCAAAACAGTCCTTGTTAGGACTCAATCTATTGTCTCCTATAACTTCAATCTATTATCTCAGACCAACTGCAATATAACCAAAACAGTCCTTGTTAGGACTCAATCTATTGTCTCCTATAACTTCAATCTATTGTCTCCTATAACTTCAGTCTATTATCTCAGATAAAACCAACTGAAATATAACCAAAACAGTCCTTGTTAGGACTCCATCTATTGTCTCATATAACTCAATCTATTGTCTCACTCTATTCAGATTACTCCCACCTGAAATATAACCAAACAGTCCTCGTCTCATATACTCCTATCATAATAACATAACAGTATTGTTAGGATATATGTTACCAGCTAGTATTGCACTTGTCAGAGAGGGCCTGGTATATTATAGGGGGAAGGAAATGGTTGTATCACACCTAGGTGTACATATTATTGGATGTATTCATGTATTGAATTTATATTATGGGATGTATTTATGTATTGAATGTATTCATGTATTGAATCTATATTATTGGATGTATTCATGTATTGAATTTATATTATTGAATGTATCCATGTATTAGTTTATCAGAAAGAATGTTTTGCAAGTAGACACCTGTCTTGTCTCGCTATTGCTAAATCATACTGAGCCATGCTGTCATTCATCCTACATGCAGACACCTGAGACACGCTCATTTCACACACACTAGAAATAGGTGGGCTCGGGGACAGAAATTAGCCCCTATTTTTTCTTGTTACAGGTTTTATTCGTGTCATCAAAACTGAGATCGTGGGTCGTCAATCCAGTTGCCTGGAACTCCGCAGGAGCATAGAGATTGCACAGAATCTACATCTTTGGTCCCCCTCAGTCTTGGGTGGGCTAAAGGAACGATCCTCAGCCGTTGTTGTGTGAACCAAACAAAGAAGAACAGACCTTAGAGAGATGAGTACACATTAGTACCATTTCTGTCAGCATTGTGAGCAAACGTTAGTGTCAGTGACGAGAAAGTGATTTAGCGTAGAAAGACAAGATTAACAGCACAGCTAATAAATGTTATAGACGTAATTAACAGCACAGCTGATACAAGTACTATAATTGAATAACAGCACAGCTGATATAAATTTTGTTCCTATAATTGGAAAACTTGTAATATATTTATATATATATATAAATATAAATATTTGTAAATCATATGTTAACTTACAAATCCATTACATTCCATTTTTCAACATTCACCCTTCAGCACAAGAGTAGATAGTGTATATACTAAATAAATAATAAGGAAATTGTATTTGAAGACTTGTCAATTTTATCATTGTTAAGTAAAATCTGTTTCCTTGTCTTAATATCACAGTTAGTTACACAGCGGAGGTGGCAATTTATGTCGGTCTCCTCTCTACTAATTTTTCGAGATCAGATCATTCACAGCCGTAACTAATTTGTGATACCAGTAGTTCTCTCAGACACTGGGACTTCACCACTTTCTGCAGGAATTCTATTTCTGTAATTGTCAGTACTATACTGATCCTAGAACCAAAATAAAACCTCACGCCACTATATATATATATATATATATATATATATATATATATATATATATATATATATATATATATATATATATATATATATATATATATATATATATATACAGGTATGTAGGCCTATATATATAATTTATTTTTATTACTATTACAATTCTATTTTAGGCATCAAATCTCTCTTTCTTGCTTGATTTAAAGAAAAGGGTGTATACTACATGACGCTGCATCTTGTCTAACTTTGGATATTTCCCACCAACTTACACTGCAGTCTTCTTGCTATCGTTTCTTCTCTCCAGTCATCTAATTACCCATCTTTATGGAGCCTTTCTTTCTTGTTGGATCATCGCCATTCATCTTCTTACACTGACGACGATCTGTCTCGTTTTTCTGACTCTCTCTTGTTGCTTTTAAACAAGTTCCTTTCTACTCCCTTCAGCCTTTCTTCTTCTGTTTTCTGTCCGATTTTCGAGAAGATTAATCCCACGCTCACTTCTGAGGTCTAGTCTTTGAACTTAAGTGGCTTGTCCTGTCTCTTTGATGTTGCCAGTCGCAGATGAAGGTTTCCGAGCACACACTGCAGTCGGACTGGTCGGTCTTTGGGCTAAGTATACGTCCCAAGTTCAAAGACAGGGCCAGCGATGACGATACAGCTTCGACCCAGTTCGGTCTAAACGTTGTCATCCCATCACTTCTAAAGCTTACTTAAAAAGATTTTGTTGACATATTGACGAAGGACTGTTCGGTTTCACTCACTGAGTACTTTTTGGTTTCATACATTGAGTACTTTCCTACTGGAGTTGACAATCATGTCTTTCCACTTTCTGCGGTCTATGATGTCTTGAATAAGCTGTATCTTCAATCTCTCCCCACGCCATGCAATCAGTTTCAGAGCACTGCTGTCTAGCTCTTCTCTTTAAATTGAATTTCACAGTTGTCAGATTTCTCTTTTTTCCCTGACGTGTCGGAAGAACTTTACCTCCATGAACCTTAACGTATTGATTTAAACGACTTCCTTCTCTTTCCTCAGCCATCCTCATCCTTCTTAGGATCCACATCTCTGCTGCGTTCAGTTTTCTTTCAGTCTGTTTGTCTGTTCTCCGGGCCTCACATGTATAAATTTATAATATAAAAAATGTATGTACTATCATTAAAAAATATCTTTGTGGGTCAATGAGAAGGCAAAGAAAAAAAAAGGATTATTTTTAACTAATGCATGTCGTAAAAGGCAACTAATGTGCGGTTTGTGCATGGGGTGAGTAACCGCATCATGCAAAAACAAACTACTACGGAAACCACCATTGCAAATGCATGTACTTTGGCGCAGGCGTCTTGCGAGAGGGCCAGCTACAACGGTAGCTCTATGCTCCACTCTGTAAAGAGCGAAAAAAATGATGATGGCGATTATGCTTTCTCACTATAAATAAGTTTGTTTGTTTGGTTTTTTTTTTTTTTAAATAACGGCAATGCTTTCCGTGGTGTGGAAAAAGAATTTTTGTCTTTGTCAGTTTTGCGTTGATTTTAGTCACAACTGACATGTATAGTTATGACATATCCAAAACAGTTAAAATGTTTCATTTATTTTCATGCTTTCGTTTCTGCAAATATTTAACATTCTGGGATTATTCTTGCCGCAATAAGGGTATGCTCATCAATGCCCACTGTCGCTTTGGGCGTTGTTGGGACAATTTAATTTCAATTATTATTTTACTCTTCGCCCATTCCACAAATCTATCGCTAATATCTTAAGGTATCCCGCAAATCTATCGCTAATATCTTTAGGTATCCCAATCCAAATCTTCCCACTATATGTTCTTCTGGTTGGTTAATTTAACGTTGAATTCTCCCATTTATGATGGTCATTTCTGACGATTTGCATTATTTATTTATTGTATCACCCATGTGAATATAAAATTCGGTGACTACTGCTTTTTCTTTGCTGCTGCTGTTTAATATTATGCTGGTCTGCCTTGTAGTGCCCACTTTCCTCTGACAAAATCGTATATTTCCTTATTAAATCAATAATAAGCATCTTCATTATAATTCTCCTCAGGAGTTTACCACGATTATCCTGTGATGTTCTTACTCCTGATCAATTTCATCTGGTTTTTACACGGTTCAGTGATGTTGGCTTTCCTGATGTCCATTCTCCTATGTTATCAAGCTTTCCGTCTCTGTTCACTGTGCGAACAATTCTCAGTATGGTGTTTCTTATTGCAATCAGTAACTTGATGACGGACTAGTGTCACTTGGAGCACATTCCATTAACGTCTGACTCTATTAAGAGCTATACCCGCAAAGTAGCAAGAGGTTTGGAATCAGTTTATCTTCTCCTGTATGAGTTGCACACACTTCGCTAGCAAGTTTCCTATTCTCGAAGCAAGCTGGTTATAGGACGCCAGTGGGGTCAATGACAAGAGGTAAAATAAGTCCTCTCAGGACAATGAACAAAGAAACAGCCCACGTTCCAAGCACAAAATCTCCGTCAGGGACAAACGAACAAGATAAATTAGAGAAAAATAGACGAGATTTAAGCTAAATTCATAAAAACATTTATAAAAATGATACGTGCCGTAAATAGTAAAATGTATCGCTCTATTGAATTCTAGTACGCTGTTGTCACACCGGAAAGCACCGGTGAGAACCACTACCAAAACGTCACTCCTGGTTTTGCCAGTATTTGTGACCCAAATTATACTCGCAATTGCGACTAATCAATTAAAGAAATGCACGCACCGAAGTTAGAATTGACGGTAGAGCAAAACTGGACAGGAAAAAAACCTTTTAGTGTTTGTGAAGTGTTTTCAACACGACTATAAGTAACATCTTGCGGCCAAATTCGACATAAAATTACACCCAATAGTTAAACTCAATGCGGGTGGCTACATCTTATCTTATGATCACCTCCGCATCAATCCCTTTCATATTTTAAACGGTATTCAAGTGAAAGTAAATGCAGGCTTCCCTAAAAGCACATTGATTAAACAACGATAAAAGACACTTCATAGTTCAATCTCTTTATAATTACATTTCATTTATCCACCCCTTCAGAGTTCAACATTTATGAGCAAACCCCGTAATACTTTTTTTTTTTAAGAAAAAATTAATTCCCAGCTATAATTATTACATTCATGCAAATATTTCAAAGGCAATTTCAGCGTGTGTATTGGTCTATAAAGGGTGTAACACAGAATAAGAAAACCGAGTTTTATTTTCAATGGTATATCTCAATCATCGGCTTTGTTTCCTATATTAAAACATTAAAGACAGGTTATTACCAGGTTGTTAGCTTTATTCTGGTGGTCAATATATGTAGGGTGGATCAAGAAGGTTTGATCTACTGCTCAAACAAACTGTGATGGAAGTCAAAAGAGATGAGACATATCGAGATTAGAGGCACCCTGGGAGCTTGTAAAGTAGGTCTCTCAAGCGTTATGTGTTTGTGTAAACCACGTAAAGTAGGTCTCTCAAGCGTTATGTGTTTGTGTAAACCACGAATGTGTGTATATACGTGTGTGTAACATTATCATTAATCCCTCTCAACTCCACAAGAAGCATAGTCCATTAACAAAGACTTCCTGTAACAAAGTCTTCCTGTCCCGTGCCATCAGGTCTTTCTTTGTCTTCCTTATCATTTTTTTTTTTGGGGGGGGGGGGGGGCGGGGGGTGGGTAACTCGGTCTTGGGGGGTGGGGGGGGGGGGGGGGGGGGGGGGGCTCCAAAGCAATCGTTCCCTGGGGGTTCCCTGGTTGTGCATGTAAGAGTGGAACTATAAAAATCTTGATTCTTCTGTCAGCGGTTGTCCAGTCACTATCCAGATCCCATCCATAAAAATAGATAACGTTTCTCTCTCTCTCTCTCTCCCCCCCCCCCCCCCCCCCCCCCCCCCCCCCCCCCCCCCCCCCCCCCCCTCCCCCCCACTCCACTTTACTATATTTTAGTACAATTTAATTCGTGTGCCACTGTCCTACCTCGTGTTCGAAGACTGTTCTAGTGTTGCAACTGTGCTGAAGGAAAGCTCCCCAGCTATCCCATGCCAACACGGGCACATTGTTTCCCTCTATTTCTCTAGTACTAGGGGTTCCAGAACACGGACTGCATTGTTATGCTATGAGCTAGTTTTTCTTGATATGTGTTCCACATAACGCCCACTTCTTCTTGGCATGATCAGCGCTAATTCTTGGTACATTTGCGACGTTTTTATTTAAATAATAAAAATAGTTCTTCCTTACACATTGAGAAAACAGTTATACCACAACGCCCGGCTTGTTATATCGACGCGTCATACATAAGGCCGACACTTCGTAACTGATACTGTACTTCTAATTTTTCTAAATTTACGCCAGTAACTTTTTTACCCCGATTATTTTTGGTAACATTTATTCATCCATGACCCTTATGCTCCCTGATATGTAACATTTTTATTGCACCAACGTAATTACTGTTACCGCTTTGCTCGCTAAGATCGTTTTAAAACACTACTTTTCGATTGTTACGGCATTTCGATGAATGGTAAGGAGATCAAAGCATTTGCTGCAGTTTGTTCCGGCTCATAATATTGACATTATTCCTGTCTGTCAGTTATGTCCTTAATCTTCACCCGCGGTGTTTGGTTACGAAAACAAGCCTTAAAACTCCTGAATACTGCCTGTTGACTGATCGACCACCTGGCCAAGGGCAACGTAAAACACAACACTTTGTCTTCGGGTTAACAACTATTCAATACACCTGTCAAATCACAGAGAATCTGGGAGGTGGTGAACTTAGATACAAAAAACAAACAGCGTTTGACTGACGACCCACTTCACAGACATGCCTGTCAACGTGCTGAGATCTTAAAATATTTTAGCTGGTATATAAAAATTTCGAGATCAAAGAACACGTCTCCGCGCTCTTCCAGTTATGCCAAACAAAAACTGGACTGCACACGCCCTCCCTCCCCCTCAACTATTTCATTCGTGTACGTGCAGTATTCTTTTGTTCTTGTGCTCCAAGGTAAACTGTCTTTTATCTTCAATTAGCGAGCAGTTCTGGAGGGCTGCAAGCAGAGGGTGGTGCCGTCACGTTCTAAAACTGTCTGTAGTCATAATTTTTTTTTTTTTTTTTAAGTACGACTACCATAAATTACGTTACTCACATCCGGGATAACCGACAATTCTTGGGGTTAACTGGCTTTCACAATAAAGATTAGTGTTTTTATTTAGTCAGCCAAACCACTCTTCTTCTCCTCCACAACGAAATAAAACATGTACAGCAGTTTGACGAGTACCTTGAAAAACAAGATTTCAGCACAGTCAAAGTATAAAATCGACATGAAAATCGATAAAAGGATCAGAGATCAAACACTGTAGATGATCCACTTGCAAGAAGCTTACATGTCAGCATTTATGTGCTCTTGTAGTAGTGGTTTATGTAATAATGTCTTTTACGTAATGAGGATGCCGGTCCCGTGGCCAGCGTCATATGTCGCCTCTGCGCACAACAGAACGAATGAACGAACGAACTTTATTTCAGCACGGTCAAGGCATAAAATATGTCGCCTAAAAGTTTTAGAGGAGGTAGCAGTCATTAACTGACATTTTCTCAGCTCATTCTATTGTGGCAAGTTGTATGCGGCGTGGTCTCTTCAAGAATTACATTTCCATCACTGCAGGTGATTTGTCCTGTTTGCTCACACCTTTTCCGGAATTCAAATTTGATCACCGGTACTTGGTTCTATATAACATTGAGTACCCTCTTCATTTACTCCACTGCTAGCTGTATACAGTATAACACTGAGTACCATCTTGCCCACTCCACTGCTAGCTTTATATAATACCGAGCACCCTCTTCGTCTACTCCACACAATACTGAGTACCATTTTTATTAACTCCACATATAGTTCTATATAATACTGAGTATAATTTTTATTTACTCCACATTTAGTTCTATATAATACTGAGTACCATTTTTATTTACTCCACATTTAGTTCTATATAATACTGAGTACCATTTTTATTTACTCCACATTTAGTTCTATATAATACTGAGTATCATTTTTATTTACTCCACATTTAGTTCTATATAATACTGAGTACCATTTTTATTTACTCCACATCTAGTTCTACATAATACTGAGTACCATTTTTATTTACTCCACATCTAGTTCTACATAATACTGAGTATCATTTGTATTTACTCCACATCTAGTTCTATATAATACTGAGTACCATTTTTATTAACTCCACATATAGTTCTATATAATACTGAGTATAATTTTTATTTACTCCACATTTAGTTCTATATAATACTGAGTACCATTTTTATTTACTCCACATTTAGTTCTATATAATACTGAGTACCATTTTTATTTACTCCACATTTAGTTCTATATAATACTGAGTATCATTTTTATTTACTCCACATCTAGTTCTACATAATACTGAGTACCATTTTTATTTACTCCACATCTAGTTCTATATATAATACTGAGTACCATTTTTCTTGACTCCACTGCTAGTTCGATATAACACTATGTATCTTCTTTATCTATTTCACTGCTAATTCTATGTAACACTGATTATCCTCTTCATCAATGATAGTTCTATAACACTGCATACCATCTTTCCCTACTCCCCTCCTAGCTCTATATAGCACCCTAGGTCCCTCTTCCTCTATATAACATCTAATTCTGTATAACACTGAATACCCTCCTCCTCTACTTTACTGCTCATTCTACAGAACTATGTGGGTACCCTCGTCATCTAATGTACTGCTAATTCTACATAACTCTGTGGGTACCCCCGTCATCTAATGTACTACTAATTCTACATAACTGTGTGGGTACCCCCGTCATCTAATGTACTGCTAATTCTACATAACTCTGTGGGTACCCCCGTCATCTAATGTACTACTAATTCTACATAACTCTGTGGGTACCCCCGTCATCTAATGTACTGCTAATTCTACATAACTCTGTGGGTACCCCCGTCATCTAATGTACTACTAATTCTACATAACTCTGTGGGTACCCCCGTCATCTAATGTACTACTAATTCTACATAACTCTGTGGGTACCCCCGTCATCTAATGTACTACTAATTCTACATAACTCTGTGGGTACCCCCGTCATCTAATGTACTACTAATTCTACATAACTCTGTGGGTACCCCCGTCATCTAACGTACTACTAATTCTACATAACTCTGTGGGTACCCCGGTCATCTAATGTACTACTAATTCTACATGACTGTGTGGGTACCCCCGTCATCTAATGTACTACTAATTCTACATAACTGTGTGGGTACCCCCGTCATCTAATGTACTACTAATTCTACATAACTCTGTGGGTACCCCCGTCATCTACATAACTCTGTGGGTACCCCCGTCATCTAATGTACTACTAATTCTACATAACTCTGTGGGTACCCCCGTCATCTAATGTACTACTAATTCTCATAACTGTGTGCGTACCCCCGCCATCTAATGTACTACTAATTCTCATAACTGTGTGCGTACCCCCGCCATCTAATGTACTACTAATTCTACATAACTCTGTGGGTACCCCCGTCATCTAATGTACTACTAATTCTACATAACTCTGTGGGTATCCCCGTCATCCAATGTACTACTAATTCTACATAACTCTGTGGGTACCCCCGCCATCTAATGTACTACTAATTCTACATAACTCTGTGGGTACCCCTGCCATCTAATGTACTACTAATTCTACATAACTGTGTGGGTACCCCCGTCATCTAATGTACTACTAATTCTACATAACTCTGTGGGTACCCCCGCAATCTAATGTACTACTAATTCTACATAACTGTGTGGGTACCCCCGTCATCTAATGTACTACTAATTCTACATAACTGTGTGGGTACCCCCGTCATCTAATGTACTACTAATTCTACATAACTGTGTGGGTACTCCCGTCATCTAATGTACTACTAATTCTACATAACTCTGTGGGTACCCCCGCCATCTAATGTACTACTAATTCTACATAACTCTGTGGGAACCCCCGTCATCTAATGTACTACTAATTCTACATAACTCTGTGGGTACCCCCGCCATCTAATGTACTACTAATTCTACATAACTGTGTAGGTACCCCCGTCATCTAATGTACTACTAATTCTACATAAGTGTGTGGGTACCCCCGTCATCTAATGTACTACTAATTCTACATAACTATGTGGGTACCCCCGTCATCTAATGTACTACTAATTCTACTGCTAGAAACATAATTCCTAATATTCCCCTTCACGTCTGACTCCAGTTCTCTTCTCCACACGTTCTTCAATCTCCCTCTATCTTTAATGCTATCAACATGTTTCCTAAATGTCTTGACCATATTGTTTTGTTGCAGTCTTTTATGGATTACAATTTTCACAGTATGTAGTAGCCAACCCACTGCTCAAGACTCCTTAGTCGCCTTGTACGACTGTTCCCCGAAATACTAATGCTTGCTTTTTTATTTTTCTTATTTATGTGTATCTAAAAATCTACGGTTGCTACTCGAGGCAACGTTAACGGTTTCGAGACTGTGGTGAAGTGGGATGTTATAAATACTTATAGGGGACTTAGTGTACTGACTGAGATCAGCTGTGAAGGTATCTATATCTATTAAGAGTAGTGTATTATAGATAACCTTACTTGCTACCACATATCTATATATCTCAGTCAGAATTATTCTGGAATAGTGTGATGCTACGTTATGTGTCTAGGGTATGTGTATGGTGAAGTGTAAGTCACAACAACAGACAGATAAACAATTTAATTTAATCCACTACTCTTAACAACACTGTGACACTCACATACATATAACACTCTATGAGAATAGCTTAAAGAAGTCACTCGTAACGGTTCAAATAACAATATGTATTCATTACTAGCATGAATGAATATGTGTCCTGATTCAACTACAAGGGAACCAGGAATCACAATCAATTTAAATTACAAGTTATGTACAGAATGTATTTAATATGAATATTGTAGTGACATATATTATTACAAATGTTCTATGTGTGTCAGTTGTGTAGTAGTAAAATGAGGTAATACTGGTTTTGTTTTGTTCAAGCTCTGTTGGTATTTGTCATCATGACTTCAATAGTTTGTCTTTAGGGACTATTATTGGAGATGTTCACAGTTCCTGATTTTAAGACAAGTAAATTCCCCTCTGAATGGTATTTTTATAAAGTTATTTCAAGCTTACCACAATTCATACGAATAACACAGATACGTTGATTAGCAATGAATTCTGGCACAAACTGGCACAAATTTCCTTCTGCTTATCTTCCAGGCTTTTATTGAGCCAAATATAAGCTGGCTTCAACGCACTGATGCTTTATCAAGTGTATTTAAACAAGTGGTTTCGAACTAACGCTCCCAAGTGTGTATATCAGCGAGACTGGCCAATGAGCCACGTTTCGACAAGTGTTTGAAAAAATGTTATCTTTTCCCGTCTCCCCTAACAACCAAGATAGTATTTATAGCCCGACCAATCGTGGTTAGGCTTTCATTTGTTGCGCTCCAATCAATTTGGAGTTTACATGGTAGGCTATTTATGTAACGTAAGGTTTTTTCAAACACGTTATAAAAAAAATTTTATGAGCAGAAATGATTTTATGCTGTCAGGCACCCCCAATATTTTATTTTGGCTATAATTTATTAATTCCTGGACTATTTGCGTAACGTTTTACATATTATTTGTCAGCAAGCCCTAAGGAACCCAAAAATACTAATTTAAAGGAGCTACGTGGCTGCGTTCAAAATATGCAATTTCTTCTACCTCCTGTTTGGAAGATGTGCTGTCTGGGTACTGTTATGTGTTCAAACGTAAACCCATCTATTGTTATCTTTTCTAATAAGAGTCTGTTATGATTTATAAACCTAACTCTGGGAAAGGGTAGTGTATTTTATCACTGTCCGTCTGAAAAAGTTAGTGCGTGTAGACTTACACGCGTGATGCCAGCATTTGTATATCGCGCGTCGCGTGTTGCATGCGTTCCTGATTTTCAGCCCTCCCCTCTCGCTATCCTTTTGTCCATCTGTTCGTTCGTTTTGGTAACGTAATATAATTAATGTTAGGATTAATTTAGGTCATTACGCAGTACATCTCAATGTTTTTCTTAGAAATGCAGCACACGTTTCATTGAAGAAGGCGGGTAATAATACAGTAAGCTTTTATATCAACGTGAAAGCGTTACAATTTGCAGACGAAGCAGAAAACAAGGGGGATTTCGAGTACATTCTTGGTGACAGCACTGTCATTTTCCCATTGCTCTTCTCTTTATTAATTTTATTTGTTAGGCTTTATATTTACCTAATAATTTATATATGTGGATTAGAATATTTCATGACAGAGACCTGCCCGCGTTATGTTCCAGTACACCTAGCCGCGGGTTATGTTCCAGTACACCTAGCCGTAAATGGGTACCAGACTCTGCTCTTGAGTTAAGGAAGGCAAAGTCAATAAAGAAGGGAACCCGTCGCTTCCTCTAAGAAAACTGAGACCTCCAACAGTGCTATCTCTAACACTTTACTACCAACGGTAGTATCTGCTATGGAATGACCCTTTCTTAAAGTTTAATTCAAATTTCTTACAATACATTTTTTAATACATTCAGTGCATCTTGTTAATGAGTTTCATACAGCTGAGGTTAAAAAAAAATTCAAAACATCAAAGAAATGCGTGTTTTCTTGCGGGGTAAAGAAACTTATCCCGCCGTACAATGAAGGCACTGCACTGTATCTTCCGGTTAACAACTATTCAATACAGGTGCTAGATCGCACGCGCTGAGGAAATACGTAATCTGCAAGGAAAAATCTAACAGCGTTTGACTGAAGACCAACATCACAGACATTTTTCAAAGAGGGAAAAAGCTTGTATTCCACATTACTTATACACGACAAAGAAAAAGGAATTGAAAACTCTACACGTAAAACGGCAAGAATGGCTGCCCGTTACAGTAAAACGGCCGCACTGTTGTTGAGAATTAGTTTACCTCCCATGTTTCCAGCTTTCAAGACAGCAGTCTCGTGATCAAAGTTTCCTGGAAACTTCCGGCGAAAGTACGTCTTTTTGTGGTTGCGTTGGTGCAGGCTTCCAAGTTTATTGTTTTCATATTACCAACATATCAAAGAGCTAATAATATATGCGCGACACCTGAGCGGTCTTTTAAACCCACCTATCGAAGAAATAACATTAAAGATATGCGCACAAAGCTTCGTTTATTGGCTTCGACGCTGTGCCCCTTATAAACCGTATAATCCTGCTGAACACAATGTATGAGAGAACAAGAAAAGCGAGTTTTTCACGCTGGCAATTTCCTTTCATGATTTGAAACAAAAATTTTCCCCCTTAAATTTTGTTATTAAAAAGAGCAAATGATGTTACAAAACAAGTGAGTCCACGAAAGAACAATAGTAAAGTAAATAATGGTTCTATGAAATATGTTCCCTAAGTCTCAAACACTAACATCAACAGTATTAATTTAACCTAAAGGTTCGCCAAAGACCAAGGCTTCAGTGCAGCGAACTGAAGATCACTCTTGAGATGGTCGTAAACCAAAAAGAAAGGGGTTCCTCAGAATTCGACCTCTGCTCTCTTTGTCTGCCGGGTTTAATTTTAGGATTTTCCCAGGCACTGACGAATACCTTCATCGATCTTCATTGTCATCTTATGCGTGCTTTCTTCTTTATTAAGGTTAAAACACTAAGGGTCGCCTGTTTTCTTTTCCGTGAAGCCGCGCATTGTTCGTAGATCATTTCTCTTTCTCATGTTACCGAATCAAAACTTTTCTTTAAATCCTAGCTTTGATATTCCCCATCTAACAAGAATTCCTCTACTATTCCCTATCTTGCCGTTATATTGTCACGAGATACCTTTCTTTTCTGTGTTCGTGAAGCGTGCGGTTCAGTGCTTCTCAATTGTGGTAACTGACACTACATCAAACGGTTTTCACATTTTACGAGCTGTAAATATACCCTTCCTGACTTGAAAACAGGTTCTCGAAAAATATCGCGTAAACAAAAATTTACACAACATAAGAGAACATTCTACACATGTAGAACCTTTTTGAATTCATATTTAATTCACCTCAACACATGCATCATACCCTTTTTTTTTAATTCTCTGCTGATGAAGTTTTTGGATCACACAGCCGGCCCTAGAATCTCTGAAATTCTTTTTTTTTATTTTTTATTTTATTACATGTCAGGCCCACAAAACTGTCTATATCGTGCCTTCTCGATATTATTTCCCCTCCACTAATGAATGTTTTTGCATTGTTCCCCCCCCATTTCTCTTCTCTGTCCTGTGTTATGCACAGTTATAATGAACAGCCATTTTCTGACCAGTACAACAAGCTTACGGTTAACTATTAAAGTCATTAGCAGCAGTCTCAATAATATTTTTTTATCTGGTATTAGATTTTAACATTCTTTGATTAAAAACTGCATCTTCGTGGTTTTTTGCTGATATCATTTTGGCTGTGTATTGATTTCTCGCGATTATCTTCCTTGGTGTGACGGAATTATTGGGTCGATCTCTTCTCTTCTCTGGCAGTAGTCAGTTACATTTTGCTGTGAGTACAGATTAACGGCGTCAATTTTCAGTGGTCGGACATTTCATTCCTCTGCCTTATCAGAGCAGATGATCTTCGTAGACACACCTGCAGGTGATTATTTCGTCTGTTGCGTTGAAGCTGTCTCGGCTCCTGCTAAGATTAGGCACAGGTCAAAAAAAACACAAGATTGCGGCCGGTAAGTTTCGTTCATTGCGACCGATGCATTGGGGGTTAATCTTTTTATCTTTTAGTGCCGTCTTAATAGAATTAATATAGATCGATGTAGATACTTTACGGATTATTGAACGCAAATTACACGGTCAACTTGTGACGTGTTAGCGTTGGTAAGGTCACGCTTCGTGACTTAGATACTGGACCCTTTTTACGTTGATCGTCAAGCCGTGAAGACGTGTCTCACATCCTTCCAATGTTAGGCTTCATAATTGCCGCAAATATAGAATTTTATATAAGGACACAAGGTCAGTCCAGATTGATATTATAAAGGATGGAATTATAAGGTTAGTAGATAACCTGAATTATGGAAGGATCGTTAATCAGTCTTAATATATATTCGTCAAGACACATGCGCTCACTGTCGGCTGTCTGAATCACAGCAGTGCGCGCATATAGCCATGATGTTCTGTTGACCTTAATTCGGTAGGATACGGACTGATAATTATATATATATACATATTCAATCGGAATCAAATTGATGTATGCTTTACTATGAACAATGCTCATGATATCGTCCCATGTTTTTCGCAATAAATCGTGTTTTGTGGACTCAAAATACTTGGACTTCTCCAGTCGATATCATCCAATTATTATTCATTTCCCAGCATTCGCGTACTATATAAAGAAAGCACGAAATTAAAATAATGAATGAAACCCAAGATAAATCTCAAGAAAAGGCCAGAGGTTGTGAACACTTTTATTTACTACTCAGTTGGACTGTATATGCAAGGACAAACTAACTCAACAATAACCAGTTTTCAACAATCAGAACCTCAACAGAGTACCATTTAGAGTTAGGGTTGGGGTTAGGGTTAAACCCTAACCCTAACTCAATACACATATTATACATACTCGACGGCACGGAAGGTAAAGATTACCGCATTGTGTTTGACTAAGGCGTGCTGGGCGATAAATCATCCGCTTGCAGATAGTTTACAGACACGCACTTAACATTCGGAATGGTGAAATAAACTTCCGGCAGAATTATTACGAAGATATTACCTGAGATAAAAGTAAGAAGTTATTTGTAATCACTGACGAAAATAGTATGGAAATCTCACATTTTTATATTTGGAAGACATGACCTTTGCATTAACGCACAGAAATTTCCCAGAGGAAATATTTTGAATTACCCCACCAAAACACACAGATTTTGAAACGATTGGGGGGAATTCGAAACAAGGGAAGAACAAAGTTCATAGACTGGACCCTACCTAAATCGTAAGACAGTACTGCAGGGGGAGTGAAGTGTAATATAACCTGACACTTTAGTCAGTTTAGAACACTGTGAAAATTCACCTTGTGCCAAGAAGGCAACCAGACCTTGCCAGGGTTAAGAATAGCAGCAGATTTCAATTACCAGACCGGACCTTGTGGCCAAAGAAAACTCTACCATTTTGACATGGAAAAATGGAATCTGATGAAACTGTAACACAAAGTCAAAGTGGGAACTTATTGCTAAAATAACAACACCCCAGACCACGTGTAAGATGCATCGTCAAGCTGCCTTAAACTATTTCTTTGAGCCAACAGTCTGTGAGTCTAAAGATTGGCGTAAGTTGTACATTTTAAATTCTAAATTTTGCATTATAAACATGTGAACTACTATGTATCAATTGACATATGAATATTAATATGTGAAAATTGCTAGTGGATGTCCAAGTCATTTGAGGCTGGCAACCTCAGCATATAGAACGATGATTTAATGAACCACCATTGCTAGGGCTGGTGACTACTTTATTGCAAGTTTCTTACAGAGAACCAAAAGCAGAGGTAGTCCCAAGTTCCATATGGAGCAGGGAGTGAAGGATGAAAGAAATGATGAACATAATCTATATTATTCACATTTTCAACCAGTGTAAATGCACATGTAAACATATTCAATCTATATTGTTAACATTTTCAAACATGGTAGATGTAAAGGGAAACATATTCAATTTATATTATTAACCTTTTTCAACCTATGTAAAGTTAAATATACATCTATTCAATTTAAATGTACAGAAAGTTTTCCGCTCAATGGGATTAATACTAATTCTCAGCGAGGGTAACAATTCTGGGGTAGATGGAATGGTGGAATAGGAAGAGGGAGACACATAAGTATGTGTCGGGAAACTCAATACTCAGAGGGTATTTGTTTCTCTTCTTGTGTGATACAAGTTGGTGGTACCAGTTAAAGATACTGTCTCTGGAAAAGTGAGGATATAAGTGGCCTGAAGTCGACGCTAGACACCATCATCAGACGGGTCTTAGAGACGCGGGACCAGCTTGGTAGTTATTCCATGACACTTCTTGGAACGTGCTACAATTTTCAACCTTGACCAGTGACGAGTGTGATCCAGTCATCCATCTACAAAGAACCAAACGTCAGCTAGAGCAGAACAGATAAACTCATTGGCAGCTAAGTATAAACATAAAAGCTGCCAAGTGAACTATCCCATTTTTAACTCCATAACATCACTCGATGATGACTATTGTTTGTTAAAGAATTATTCATTTTATTAAACTGTTAACTATAATTGATTATTAAATTTGTTATTCGTATATATATATATATATATATATATATATATATATATATATATATATATACATATATATATATATATATATATATATATATATATATATATATATATATATATAATAATAGTAATAATAATAGCCCATTCAGTCATAACTGACTATGGGAATGCGCCCCTGAGGTGGCAGCCCTCAGCTGCTTATTTTCCTGGTGCTCCTTTCGACGTTTTCTCCTCACCTCTGCTTCTTGTGTGAGCCTCTCTTCGCCCAATCTGAGGTGGCGCCGTAAATAGCATCGCCACTTAGTGCGATCGGCAGCTTCATCCTCCCATGTTGCTGGATCCATGTCCAGTGCCCTCATATCTCTCTTGCACACATCTTTGAACCTCAGCTGTGGTCGCCCAACTGTTCTCTTGCCATCTGCTAATTGTCCGTAGAAGATATCTTTTGGGATGCGACCATCTTCCATGCGGCGAACATGGCCAAGCCAGCGAAGTCTGCGCTGTTTAAGAAGCGTATACATACTTTGAAGGCTAGCACGTGACAACACCTCGACATTTGTCACTTTATCTTTCCACGAGATGCCGAGGATGCGGCGTAGACACCGCAAATGGAAGGTATTGAGCCTTCTTTCTTGCTTAGCATAGGTCGTCCAGGTCTCGCTGCCATATAGGAGTGTGCTGGTGACGCAGGCATTATATACCGCAGCTTTGGTCTTCATTGTGAGTTTAGAGTTTCCCCAAATACGCGATGTGAGGCGGGCAAAGGTAGCTGCAGCTTTGCCAATGCGGCTGTCGATTTCTGTATCCAGTGAGAGTTTGTCATTGATGGTAGACCCTAGGTATGTGAAGTGGTGCACCACTGCCAATTCATAGTTATCGATAGTGATAACTGGTACAGCACCCACATCCTGACTCAGCACATTCGTTTTCTTTAGACTTATTGTGAGGCCAAAGTCCTTGGATGCTTTAGTGAAGCGATTCATCAAGCTCTGAAGCTCCTGTTGGCTTTGAGTGACGACTGCAGCATAATCAGCGAATAACAAGTCTCTTATAGTGACCCTTCTGATTTTTGTTTTTGCCTTCAGCCTTGAAAGATTAAACAGACGGCCATCTGACCTAGTGTGAAGGCATATACCTTCAGTTGCATCTCTGAACGCATGTTTCAAGAGTAAGGCAAAGAAGATTCCGAAGAGGGTCGGAGCCAGAACACAGCCTTGTTTAACGCCACTTCGTATATCAAAGGGCTGTGACGTGCTTCCAGCATACTGGACTGTTCTCTTCATGCCGTCATGGAATGACTTTATCATTTCCAGCATTTTAGAAGGGCAGTCTATTTTCAGGAGGATTTTAAAGAGTCCATCCCTACTAACCAGGTCGAATGCTTTGTGAGGTCTATAAAGGCGATATATAATGGTCTTTTCTGCTCTCTTGATTTTTCCTGAAGCTGGCGGAGAGAGATCATGTCTGTTGTTGATCTGCCAGCTCGGAATCCACACTGTGACTCTGGATATATGCGCTCAGCTAACTTGTGTAGTCGCATTAAGATGACTTTGGCAAAAACCTTACCAACAATACTCTCATCATCATCTTGTATCATGATACAATTATATATATATATATATATATATATATATATATATATATATATATATATATATATATATATATATATATATATATATATATATATATATATATATATATATATATATACTGAAGCACATTAAAAACGCACCACCTGTATAATCCAGGAACAGAGTGTGAAATGTAAATATAAGTGTGTACAAGTTTACATATTTGGAATCTTTATTCATTTTCCTATGAATTCATGCTGGTCATTAATTTGTACATTTGATTGTTATGAAATTCATTGCATTCTGTGCAGGCAAGGGAGAAAACCAAAAATACAAAAAAATGCACGTGCGTTATCCTGCTGGAGAAGCTGCAAGTCTGGATACATTGTGAACGCAGGAGCAACCAGTGCATCCAGAACCTCATCTCGATATGTCACAGCATTAACATTTCCACGGAAGACGTGAAGAGGCAAGCGATGGTGAAAACTGAATCCTCCCCAAATGTGAATACTGCCACCTCGAAATCGGTTGACACAGCAATCTGCAAAGCGCTCTTCACACCGTCGCTAAATCCGCATACGTCCATCTGCAAAGGATATGTTGATACTGTTCTCGTCTGTGAATAGGACAGCATTCCACTGCAGTCTAGTCCATCTGATATGTTGCTCTGCCCATTGCAGGCGCTGCTAACGATGTCTGTGAGTCAAGTTTGGCCCAATATAAGGTCGTCTTGCAGTAAGGCCTGCATCTCTGAGTCGTCGTATGACTGTCATTCGAGAGACTTGTCCATGTCTACCCACTATTGCTCTTGCTGTTTGACTTGCCGGGAGAGTCAATTCCTTATGTGACTCAGCACAATATGACGATCTTGCGCAGGGGTAGTAACTCGTGGTTGGCCACTCCGAAGTCTATCCCGGGCACTGCCAGTGGTTCCGTAACGTTCATTGAGACGTACAATAGTGCTGTGGTGGCAATTCATCCTTCTGGCAATGGCCCGCGAGCTCATTCCGGTCTCCAACATACCAATGGCTCGTTGGCGGTCGTTTTCAGATAGTCGTGGCATTTCAAGCACATGTACTGGGTGTTTTGTCTCAACGGCCTTTTTATACCGAGTATACTGCCACAACGCGTACACATTTTCAGGGTCATAGCTGTTGAGAATCATGTTGCACGTGTAACTTTCATCGTTTTCATGTAGTCTGTACACACACCCATGGGTTGAATCTTGCACTTTCCATTCCAGCAGCCATTCGCTCTCTACCTCATGGCAAACACGGGGAAAATCCATTCCCACACTTTTTTTTGCCAGCTTCTCTGCATCAGTATATATAATAGTGGTGCGTTTTTAATGTGCTTCAGTATATATATATATATATATATATATATATATATATATATATATATATATATATATATATATATATATATATATATATATATATATATATTGTACATTTTTAGATAGGTAGAGAGAGATATTTGGTCCCGTCTGAGTATAGCAGAAGGTGGGGGTATATGAGAAAGAAAGGTGTTAGAATAGACTCCACGAGCAAATAGATTAAGGTGAAGATCTGTCTCTGGAATGAGTGGTTTCTCTAGTCCAGCCTCTCTAAACGACTATCTTTAGTATAAGACGATCTGTCACCTCCCTATAAGTATAATTATAAGTTTACTACTCACATATACACAATTATGTGACAACAAGACACACAAACGTGAAAAAAACTATGGTAAATGGATATGGGTCTGACCAACACACAAGTTAAGTTCTTGTTTAGTTTATTATCACTTAAACTTTACAACATCAAAACATATAGAAATCAATATAATCATGTTTACAGACATAGGAAGATAACCCAATAAGTGCCCTCCCCCCTTGTTGAGAAAAATAGGATCCCAAAAGAAGTTAACCCAAAAGGTCAAAGATTAACACTTGGTTATAGAATAGACAGTAAAGAAAAAGAACAAAGTTCCTACTTAAGCTATCCAGTAAAATAACAGTATTTGCAAAGAAAATAAAGGATGGTACAGTTTCTGTAACTAGAAAATATTCACTCTCACTCTGTCATTCGTGGCTACATCTATCACGCCTTACCTAAACTTGGTGTAACACTCTTGAACGTAAACATCTATGCTTATGTATCATCTTCTTCTTCTTCGATCCCTAACCACCGACCGTCAAAGCAGTCAGTGGCCATCACGCCTAGTGGCGTCTTGTAGGGCAACAACAAATTGATTCCACTTTGCACGGTCGGTGGCCATCCTTCGTACAGTGCCCCAACTCTGGTTCATTCTTTGCATCTCAGCCTCCACAGTCCTCCGCCAAGTTGTTTTTGGTCGGCCTCTCTTTCGCTTTCCTTCAGGGGTCCAAAGCATAGCTGTTCTTGTGATGGCATTGGGGTCTCTTCTGAGGACATGACCAACCCAGCTCCAGCGTCTGCCAGCTATGATGGTGTGCTTGTCCTCTTGCTTGCTACGAGTAAGCAGATCTTGGTTGGTTATGTATCATGATCCAGTAGTTTTATCTTCCGAAGTGGGACCCAGTCCCTCCACAAATAATTAATTTTTATAATGGGAGACGCCTAATTTGGTGGTTGATTCTTGGATATGTAATGTCACATTAAATAATTCATGTAGCAAAAAATAAATCACGATCTTGTGTTCACAGTAGACAGTACTTCCAATAGCTAAAGAAAAACATCTGGTTGCTAAACTGTTAATTAAGATGATGATGATAAATCCTATTGGCTTACTCTGGGGTGAGTGCCGATTATGAAACAGCGTATTCTCCTGGATAAAATCCACTTGGAAAAACGACTGTCAGAAGTCGGGAAAAATGTTATGTATATTGCCACAGCGGGCTGATAAAATTGAATAAACAATCTGAGTATTTTGTAAGTCCAGTTAACTCAAATTTACAGTTAAAATGTTAGTTTGTCGCCTTGGCAATTCCTGTTCACACTTGTACTGAGGACGAACGCCAAAGAAAAACGGCAACTATTACTTCTTCAGTAACTGAGGAAAGGACCACAATAGAAAACCGTTGGCCGCTGGTTTTGATCCGGTACTATATTAGGAAGAAAAAGAACATTTAACCAAAAATGCCAATATACTATACTATCACGCGTAAGGGTATGATCTCTGTTCCTCTCCGTCACCTAATTAAATTAAAAGGCACGCGGGGTCTTAGCCTATCTTATCGCGCTTCGCTTAGCGAGTACAGGTTGGGTTTTAGGCATGCCGCATCCCCCCCCCCCCCGGGCCCGGTAAAACAATCAGCGCACAATGTCAATTATAATTTAATTGTAACTACGCGCCCTTAACAAATATCGCCTGTCATTACTAGCTATTTGATTGTCGGCGTCTATTGTTTTGACACATGATAGTAAACACTAGCCATTTCGAAAATTCTGCCATCACCGGTGTCTATACCTTGTCGAGGTATGGCGGCTTGCGTACCCTGATTACCCCAGAGCTATGCCAGCGGGAGTTTTACTCCTGGAAGGTTCTACCAACCCGGATGAAAAAGGAGGAGGGCGGCCTGCATGGAGGCCGTAAGGAGGCAGCCCCTCCACCATGCAAAGGCACAACAGGCCAATCACCTGTTTGTCTTAAACTATGATTACGAGAAATACAAGAGAGAAAACCGGACTGATTCTAAAGGCGACGAACTGGAACGGACTACGGACTACGACTTATGGAACTTGGAACACAAGAAGTATAAATGGGAAGGAAGAGGAGCTGGTGGAAGAGATGAGGAAAGCAAAACTAGAAATCCTGGCTATAACAGAAACGAAGAAAAAAGGACAAGGAGTCATGGATCTCGATGGCAACACGTTGCTCTACAGTGGTGTACCCATATCTGAAAGAGCTAAAGGGGGCGTGGGTTGCATTGTGGCCCAAAATCAAAAAGATAGTATCAAGGGATGGAACTTTGTCTCGGAGCGCATTATGGTTGTAAAACTAAAAGAAGGAGAAACCATAGTCAACCTGGTCATAGTGTATGGGCCAAATGAGGATGAGAGAGCAGAGGTCAAGGAGGAATTCTTCGAGCTGCTTCAAAGGACAGTGGATGACTGCCTAGATGAAGTTATCATGCTCGGAGATTTTAATGCCAGAGTTGGAAATGACCATGCTAGATGGGGTGGCGTTATCGGAAGATATGGAGAAGATACTCTCAATGACAATGGAAAGCGACTCCTTAGATTCTGCAGTGAGCAGAATCTGATCATTACAAACACAAAGTTCCCCCATAAGCGCATACATGCATACACTAGATGTGAACCAACCAAGAATGAGAAGTCAGTGATCGACTATGCCATTGTTCGGAGAAGCTCATTCAGATATGTCCGAGATGCAAGAGTCTGGAGGGGGCCAGAGATTGGAAGTGATCACTACCTGCTAACAATCAAACGAACAACTGAAAGAGTTGCTCAGCCTAGGAACTGCCCAACATCACGCAAGAAACCAAGTAAACGAGCAGGAGAAATGAGCATTAGGACCTACAAGCTGAGAGAGCCAGAAATTAAGACCAGATATCAGGGGCTTATTGCTACAGCAGTGAGCAACACAGAAGCACGACCTGATGACTTGGAAACCCTCTGGAATAAATTCAAGGATATCATAAAGACAGCTGCTGCAGAAGCATGCGGTGAAGTCCGACTTGGGAACCAGAGAAAGAGGACACCTTGGTGGACAGAGGAAGTCAAAGAAAAAATAAGAGAGAAGAAAATGGCATGGAAACAATACTTAGGAGCTAAAAACACAACAGGACAAATGGAAAAATATAGAGAATATGTGATACTCAGAACAGAAGCAAAGAACAAAGTGCTAGCAGCAAAACAGAAGTCCTGGGAAGAATTTGGAGAAAAGCTAGAAAAAGATGCACAAGAAAACCAGAAATTGTTCTATAAGACCCTAAAGAACATGAGGAAGGAAAAACAATGCCCTCTCAAATTTATAAAGGACAAGCAAGGCAAATTGCTTACTGCCCCGAAGGAAGTAATGGAAAGATGGAAAGAATATTTCTCAGAACTCCTGGATGGTGAGCATGGTGAAGCAACAGAAATGATAACCACTAGCACAGAAGAGAAAACCAATGATGGTGAAGATGACATAAAGATGGAAGAACTGAGGGCAGCACTAGAGAAAATCAAGATGGGCAAAGCAGCAGGGCAGGATGGTATAACACCAGAAATGGTTAAGTACATGGGAGCATCAGGCGACCTATTACTCTTAAAGGTCCTACAGGCAGCATGGTGCAACAAGACCATACCAAAGGATTGGGAGATTGCCATCATAACACCAATTTTCAAAAAGGGTGACAATCGACAATGTGGAAACCATAGAGGCATATCCCTTCTCAGTGTCCCTGGTAAAATCTACTCTAGAATCCTAGAGCAGAGACTCCGACGCCTAGCTGAGCCACAATTGGATGAGGTCCCGTGCGGATTCCGAGCAAACCGAAGTACTCAAGACCTAATCTTCACACTCAGACAGCTGAGTGAAAAGGCCCTTGAGTATAAGAGTGAGATCCATCTTTGTTTCATAGATCTGGAAAAGGCGTTTGACAGAGTCCCCTGGAGCAAACTTTGGGACTGTTTGGCAAGGAAGAATATTCCAGCACCTCTGATTCATGCTATACAGAGCTTCTACAAGTCTTGCAGAAATTATGTGAGGACAGCAAACCATAAGTCAGAAGAGTTCAGGACCACCACTGGTGTAAGACAAGGTGATATCCTGTCACCTTATCTTTTCATACTCCTCATGGACGATGTCATCAAGGCATGTAAGGAGAGAACAAGAAAGTATTCAGTGGGGTACTGGAAGATGAGACAGGTCTATATTTCGGAGCTGGCATTTGCTGATGATGTTGCCCTGATTGCTAAATCAGAGGCACATCTCCAATCCAACCTGCAAGTCTGGAAGGAAGAGCTGGAGAAGAGAGGGATGGTCATAAGCAGCTCTAAAACAAAATCCATGGTGATATCACGAGAAGAAAGAAAACATCAGATTAAGTTGGGAGAACAGGTCCTGGAGCAGGTCGACCACTTTAAATATCTCGGAGCTATTATAGACCGAAAGGGGGGCATCAAAGAAGAGTTGGCCACTCGAAAAGCAGCGGCTGGGAGACTTTTTCAGGCCATAAATCGTGGATTCCTCAGCAAGAAAGAGGTTGGTAAGAAAACGAAGATGGCTGTATACCGCTCCACCTATGTCCCAGTTTTGACATATGGATGCGAGTCGTGGGCAATGACTACAACCCACAAAAGCCAGATCCAAACCTCAGAAATGAGGTATCTGAGGAAAGTGGTTGAAGTAACAAGAAGAGACATGGTCCGCAACCAGACGATACGTCAAGGCCTGAAATCCCATCCGCTGCAGACCCAAATAGAACAGTCCCAACTAAGATGGTTTGGCCATGTCTGCAGAATGGGAGAAGATCGGCTACCACGACAAGCATGGGAAACAAAGAGCCAGGGATCCAGACCTCCAGGACGACCCAGAGTTCGCTGGGAGGACAACATTAGACAATCTTTGAAGGACCGAGGACTAGAATGGAACCAGGCCAGGAAGAAGACAGCTGATAGAATGGTCTGGCGCTCTCTCTTCCAAACCTCTACACTTCACGGTAGAAGGGGAACGACTAAGTAAGTAAGTAAGTAAGTAAGGTTCTACCAAGCTGGACAGGTTTGCGCGGGCAGGGGTCAGACTAAAGCAGACACCCCGGTCCTCCAGGTTGGGGGTTTTAGCATAGGGCTGACACCCCTGTCTATGTAAAAAAAATGAAGTTACGGAAACAACAACGAATGAACAAACTTTGCTGCGGGACGGACATCCGGAGTCTGAGGCTCGTATGACTGTCAGTGGTGAAAGCCGAAAGGAAGCCACTGACATGAGAACGGACGTCCTGACCGCAAAACATGATACAAGAATAGGATTTTGGAATGTCAGGACAATGAACGAGACGGGTAAACTAAAACAGGTCACGGCAGAAATGAGAAACTATAGGTTACACATTCTAGGGATAAGCGAGAGCAGATGGACAGGGAAGGAAAAGTTAAAACAGCAACAGGAGAAACAGTACTTTACTCTGGAAGAGAGGATGGACAGCACAATGAAGGTGTAGCCATTATTCTACAGAAAGGAATAGAAAGGACATTACTGGAATGGAAACCCATCAACAACAGACTGATAAGATTAAGATTGAGAGGGAGATTCACCAACACTACAAGAATACAATGCTACGCACCAACGAATGATAGCGATGAGGGGGTCAAGGCTGAATTCTATCAACAACTGCAGAAAGAAATGGAAGACACACCTAGATATGATCTTGTTATAGTAATTGGAGACCTCAATGCGAAAGTTGGTACACACAATACATATAATGAAAGAGCAATGGGGAAATGTGGCAGCGGAACAGCAAACGAAAATGGGGATAAATTAATACGCTTCTGTAGCATTAACAACCTGGTCATTGGAGGAACACTTTTCCCACATAAAGAAATTCACAAATTAACATGGGAATCACTAAATGGTCGGGACAGAAACCAGATAGACCACATCATGATTAATGGTAGATGGAGACATGCATTACAAGATGTGAAGGTAAGAAGAGGTGCAGATGTGAGAAGTGATCACCATTAAGTAGTAGCAAAACTGAAAGTGAAACTAAGAAGGGCTGGACCAACTGTAACTACACAGAAAAGGTTTGACATCAGCAAATTGAAGGACCCCCTTACCAGAAAAGCTTTTACGGCTGACATAAAGAAACGATATCAATTTGCCAAAGGTCAGAAAAAGACATTGACTGATGATATAGACCAGAAATTCAACATCATTTTAACAATATATTAGGAAAGCAGCAAATCATGCTTGGGATTCCAGGAAAGGAAGAAGCAAGACTGGATAACACCAGAAACATTAAACACCATAACACTGAGAAAGGAAATAAAAAGAAAGAAAACAGAAGCGAAGTCCCCAGGTTAAAGCAACTATATAGCGAACAGTACAGTCAGCTGGACAAGGAAGTTAAACGCCAAACCCGAGCCAACAAACGAAATTTCCTACACGATCTTGCAAGACAGGCAGAAGAGGCAGCACTGAGAAATGAACAAAGCACAGTGTTGGGTTCGTTTCTAACGTTCAAGAGTGTTATTTACGCGAATGGTTTTGATAGAACGAAAATGTCATAAAATGTTCTTCAACACGAACACCAACAAGTAGTGATGAACTGGTTATTGACTGGCAGCACACAAGGCTGTGATGATTGTACATATATTTTATTGAACGTGACATATACGACATTGAACAAGACGGTCATATTTACAGTTGCAAAAAGGTCATTACATCAAAAATGTTGATCATTGACTTTTCAAGTTTATGAAGATCCTCTACAATTAAGTCCTCTCATTCAAGTGACTAAAGATCGATCACTTCCTTTACCCTAGCATATGTATTGTAGTAACGTCCGTTGACCTTCTCTCAAGGACGTATCCTATGACCAACGGATTAATTCTCACTGAGTAATATTTCTTGTCATACTCGCACTAATTCCAGACTTCCTTCATACAATATTTAGGTAGCATAGATATATAACAATCCAAACAAAGTCATCCACAACAATACGACCACGTTAGAGTTCTGTATTGACCAACCTCTCTGTATCCATGCCACGACTTTGGCATTTACGAAAATACGGCATATAAACATAAGAAGTATGCAAATCAATTAACTTTGTTTCTTCGTAGGAATCCTCCCCTCTACGGTAATTCAAAAGGGCTAACGACTCCGTCTGTCCATTCTAGGAAGGACATACTGTGATGACTTCCCGCTAGATCAGAAAAGAATGAGCGGCCTTATACATCAATTTACTCAATAAACATTCAATGACATGGGGCGACACTTACATGATACTTCTACTCTTGGCTGCATCATGAACCAGTAGAGATCATACAAAAGTAATGGCTTCTTCCAAACTTGCCAATAAAATATTCCAAGAAATATACCTCGGACATAAACACAGTCCGTACTGCCCCGAACTCACATGACGTCACTATTCCCCAAACTAGGTTACCCGTGCGTCCAAAGCAACTCACACTGCATTGTGCACGTCAGTGCGTGAATCAATCGAACGCTCAAATAATATAACTATATAAAACTGGTGCGTACATTTGGCAGGACCGAAGACTACCCCCTTAGGTAATAAATGTACGTAACACACAGTATACAAAATAACTAAATTCATCAGCGGAAAACGAGGTGCAGACAATATTATATTTGTAAGAGATAAGAAAGGAAATCTCATCACGACAGCGAAGGGACAGGAAACATGACGGGCACAGCACTTCAGAGAAACTCTGAACAAGAAACCACCAGAGACACAACTGAATGTTCCTGAGGCTGAAAACGACCTAGATGTAAATACAGACATTCCACGAATATAAGAAATCATCACAGCAATCAAAGGATTAAAGAACAGAAAAGCTCCTGGCCATGATAACTTAAATGCAGAGCTATTTAAGACAGACCCTGAGCTAGCAGCAGAACCATTAGAACCACTATTTGCACAAGTCTGGAAAACAGGGACAACACCATCAGAGTGGAACAAAGGAATAATTGTCAAATTGCCCAAGAAGGGAGATCTTGCAGACTGCAATAATTGGAGAGGAATCACTCTTCTCTCAGTTCCAAGCAAAATAGAAGGCAGGATAATTATACAGAGAATTTCAAAAGCAGTAGACCACAAACTGAGGAAAGAACAAGCAGGATTTAGAAAGAACAGAAGATGTGTAGATCATATATTCACTATCAGGAACATTATAGAGCAGTGCTCAGAATGGCAAAGACAGCTGTACATTAATTTTGTTGATTTTGAAAAGGCTTTTGACAGCATACATAGGGACAGTTTATGGAAAATACTAAGGGCTTATGGAATTCCAAGCTGCATAGTGTCAATCATAAAAAGCCTCTATGCCAACTTTACGTTTAGTGTTGGGCAGAGCAACCTAACCTTTGAGGTGAAGACAGGAGTACGACAGGGATGCCCCTTATCAACCACTCTATTTTTAACAGTCATAGACTGGGTGATGCGCCAGACAACAGAGGACAGTCCAAGAGGAATAAGATGGACTACATTTTCTACATTGGAAGATCTGGAATACGCAGATGACATTGCACTACTAGCACATTCACATCAACACATCCAGGAAAAAGCGGATAGACTTAATAAATATAGCCAGCAGGTGGGCTTGAACATCAATTTAAAGAAGTCAGAGGGCATGACGCTCAATGTGAGCAACCCTGAGCCCATATCAGTAAGGAATCAGCAACTGGTACAGACAGACACCTTCACATACCTAGGATGCATAGTAACACCAGACTGCGGGGCAGGCAAAGACATCAACATCAGAATGAATAAAGCAAGAACAGCCTTTTTTTAGCCTAAACAACATCTGGAAGTCCTCTCAATACAGCCCAAGCACAAAATTAAGATTATATCAGAGCTGTGTGCTTTCTGTGCTTCTGTATGGTGCGGAATGCTGGAGAGTTACAGAGAAGGAAATGAAGAAATCGTCCTCTTTTCACACAACATGCCTAAGAAAAATTCACCGAATCTTTTGGCCGAATACCATCACCAACCAAGATCTTCTTACTCGAAGCAAGCAAGAGGACATGCACACCATCATAGCTGGCAGACGCTGGAGCTGGGTTTGCCATGCCCTCAGAAGAGACCCTGATGCTATCACAAGAACTATGCTTTGGACCCCTGAAGGAAAACGAAAGAGAGGCCGACCAAAAACAACCTGGCGGAGGACTGTGGAGGCTGAGATGCAAAGAATGAACCAGAGTTGGGGCACTGTACGAAGGATGGCCACCGATCGAGCAAAGTGGAATCAATTTGTTGTTGCCCTACAAGACGCCAATGGCGTGATGGCCACTGACTGCTTTGACGGTCGGTGGCTAAGGATCAAAGAAAAGGAAAAAATTTTTTAGAAAATTACACACAATGAAATATAATGCGAATTCTACTCTGTCACTTTATCCATCACTCATAGCATTATACCTAGTCAGCTAAACCGTATGGTGTTAAAAAATGGTTGATGGATTTTTACATTAAACTTAACAACTGGTAAGAAAATATCTACGCGTTGGCTATTTCACTAGGTTTAACGCTAGGGAATCACAGTAAATAAAAATGGTAAAACTGTAACACATTTCACACTTAAGCACCACTGATATTATTACCTGAAAACAGAATAAATCCCCACGAAGGCTATTAACGCACTATTTCACATAGGTTCTAGCGTTCGCCTTCAGATTATCCAAAATTTCCTGAGAGACCTGATAACTGACTTGGAGAGAACGCTATATATATATATATATATATATATATATATATATATATATATATATATATATATATATCTATATATATATATATATATATATATATATATCTAAAGGATGTGACAATTCATACCTTCGGCATATCAGGGAAAATCAAGGAGCTTCGTGTCCGAGATACAGGATTTTACGGTTCGCTCTACCCTTGATGCCGAACTACATCAAAAGACGTTGCCGTGCAAAACGAGCCTCCTGATTCCGTTCCCTTTTTCGTAGATCAAACATTATCTCCCCATTAGTATGCGAACATCAAAGGTGGTCGGGAAGTATTATTATCGCCCTTGTATTTCTTCAAGGATCTGGTCTTTTCCCCACGTGTCTGTCTAATGACCAATGATTGACAGATCAGCTCGCGTGAGAGTTTCAGGTAAGCAAACCAGGTTCGCTCCCCTTGTTACGACTGGTAGGTGCGAAAGTTGGTAAACACTCGTCGCGCATGTAAAGCAGGAAAAATAGGCGTGGCTTCAAAAGTGAGTCAACAGACAGCGAATTGCGTGGTTAAAGCCTTCGCAAAACAAAAACACTAACTAAGAAAGCAAAGGTGGTCGGATTACTGTGGGATTACTGAGGCTATATTTTCATTCCACGTCACACACACACACACACACACACACACACACACACACACACATATATATATATATATATATATATATATATATATATATATATATAGATGACGGGCCGAGTTTCGCAAATGAATTTGTCTCATGATCGAATCGTGTGGTATTCTCCGATGAAGCGACCTTACACACTTGTGGCAAAGTTCACCGGCATAATTGAAGGATTTGGGGGAATGAAAAGCCACATGTCGTAATGGAGCATGAGCGAGACAGCCCTAAACTTAACGTGTGGTGTGCCTTAACCTCGAATTATGTGATCGGGCCATTTTTCTTCGCCGAAGCCACAGTCAGAGGAGCAACATACCTGAACATGCTGCAAAATTTTGCAGTTCCTAGGATACCAGAAGGATTCATATTCCAGCAAGATGGAGCACCTTCACACTATGCCAATGAAGTAAGAAACTACCTTCCTCAACAATTTCCAGACAGATGGATTCGAAGATTAGGTCCCATTGATTGGCCACCAAGGTCACCAGATTTGACCCCCTTAGATTTCTTTCTATGGGGATACGTAAAAACTTTGTCTATCAAACTCCGGTTCAGGGACTGGATAATCTTCGGCAGCGAATAATTGACGCTTGTGCATCCGTCACACCTCAGATGCTGCAAAACACGTGGAGAGAGATAGAATACCGTGTTGACATTCTTCGAGCCACTAAAGGCACTCATGTGGAGATCTACTGAAACTTGGTGAGTTGCTACTGAAACTTAATGAGTTTGCCTAACAGAAAATCAAAATCTTGTCGGTCTGCTATTATTAGTATAAGAAATATTGACATTTGTTATTGGTAGTAATTCTGCCGGACACACTGTATATATATATATATATATATATATATATATATATATATATATATATATATATATATATATATATATATATATATATATATATATATATATATATATAAAAAGTTGATTTAATCATTTTTAATGTACTACATCTCAGACAATTTCTTAAATGCACTTAAACAGAGCTAACGAATTATTAGATAACCCTATCCTTCACAAAAGTTGACGGCAGATACTAGAGTTAACATTTGCTCAGCCTCATGCACCATTGTTCTCGCTTTTTTTAAATATCTTGTGAACACTCCCTTGAGGTAGAAGCATCATTATCCTTCTATCTACAACTCTGCCAAGAGTAATCTTGTGTTAAAGTAGACACCTTTGAAGACCCACATTAGTTACTCTTGAGTTCTGGCCACTGTTGGACAACCACTGTAGAGCTAAGGGGAGGCAACCCGTGACATTGGTAACTTCATCATATAAAAAAGTCGATAGAAACCACAGCTGCAATAGTACTTGAAAGCTTTGGTGCAGGCTTCCTGCAAGGGGCCAGTTGCAGTGGTGGTTCGAAGCTCCATGGGGTGTGAAAAGGAAAATGATGATGATATTTGTTCACACAAAGAACAGACCACGAGACAGCAGAAGACGAACAGAAAAAAATTATGATGACGAAAGAGTCATGAGACAGACCACCCAGTTAATGAAACATATATGGTTACATGGGAGCATATGACAAAGAATCTACTCTTTTTTAATTGTTTTGGTACATATGAAACTAACCAACGCAGACTGTGCCAGGCAATCATTAAAACAGTTAATTTTGTTTTCAATATGCTTGTCGTACGGAAGGTTAATTGTTTTATTTTGCCCGTCTGAGTATTTAGAGTGGATGTCGACAGATACGCGAGAAGGTAAAGAAATAGATTTTTCACAGGTGGTAGAATTGAGAAAAAAAAGATCTGTCTCTGGAGTGATTAGGTAATCTCTTCCAGCCTATCCGTAAGACTGTACTTTATTCCAAGACAGCTTTCATCTGCCTTTCACGAATAGATAAGTTTACCTACACACACACACACACAGCTATGTGACAACAAGACACACAAGCGTGAAAAATTACGATGATGATGATAATCCAATCGGACAACTCTATGTTAGAGCTCCGATTCTGCACTGCGTAAAAATCTGGATAAATCCGCTTGAATACGACTGTCAGAAGTCGGGAACAATAATGTTATTTTTTACACCCCAGTGGGCTGGTAAAATTGGAAAAATTATCTGGGTTTTGTAAGTCCAGTTAAACTTATAAGTTAATATGTTTCTCAGCGAGTACACGTTTTATAAATGAAAAATCGGTACCGCTCAAACCAAGTAGAGGAACAAGTAACCCAGAAAAACCAAAAGTGAAACAAAAAAACCGCTGGACGCTCTTGTGATCAGATCTGCGAAGAATATAAGAAACATTCATTAAGAAAAAAAATGCTACTATCCTATGAAACTGTATACACACACAGACGGGGACAAGACGATCTCTCCTCCACTCCGTCAGTCCTGATTAAACTTAAAAGGCACACGGTGTTTTCCTTTACGCATACACGGTCAGACTTCGCTAGCGCTGAGTTTAAGTCGGATGGAGTTATGCAAACTCTTCCGCCCCCTGCTCGCGCCGACAGTCAGCGTACAATGTTAATTATTATTTAATTATCCATATGCGCACTTACACAAAATATCGCCTGTCGTTAATAGCTATTAAATTTGTCGGCGTCTGTTAGTCATCGTATGGTATTAAATTAATAGGTATTTATAATAAATACACAAAATGAAATATATCGCGAATTTTTTACTATCACTATCAGACGTTTTATCCTATAAGTCCAGCCAGTTTAATTCTCTGGTATGAAATCGCTACACGTTATTTTATTTCACTAGGTTTTAACAGCGAGGAAAATCTAAGAGATTTATAATGGTAAAAGCTAACACTTTAAAAAAAACACATTAGCCTATTTCTATTACCAGAAAATCAGAATGAAAAATTCCCATGAATGCTAATAACACATTTTCACAGAATGGTTCTAGAACTGCGTGCTTAGAATATTCAAAAATTCGGAGTGACCCTGATAGCAGGTTTAAGAAAACACAGTTTATATATCATTATATTTCTCTGATCTATAGATGTTGTTAATTATCGCGCTACTGTGTGTAACGGAGAATCAGAAACAGAGCTACAAGATAAAGGCTTACGGACGGTATTTCGTCGGGCGCTTTCGACCGGCATCAAAAGACTTATTACGTGTAACGGGGTTCTCGAAGGTTTTGCCCGCGACTCGACATCAAAGCGTACTCGGGGAATTTAGGATTTCCCTTCGTAGACTTCAAAAGATTGTGTTTTTCACGTGCGGTCTGTCAGGTATCGTATGACTGACAGATAAGCTCGCGCGAGAAGACGAGGTAAACAAACCTGATTCGCTACCTGTTATGACGGGCAGGTCACGAAAGTTTGTAAACACTTCGTTTGCTTGTGTTTAAAGAACAGAGGCGGGGACGAAAAAGTAAGCTTGTGTGAGTAAAGACAGGCAGTCAACTGCATGGTTTTAGCAAGCAAATCATAGAGCGCTACGAGGTTACAAAGACTGTCAGATTACTGTAGGCTCTTTTACCATTACACGTCACACTGCTTATCATTTCATTCAAATCCACACCTGGTATAAATTACTTAACCCAGGTAATGATGCATACAAGAAAATTGGTTATTTATGAGGTCTTGGGGTGTTCTTGATTTAATTGTCTGTCAGCTGATCTTCAGCTTGTTTGTTGTTCGTCCATCACAAGTGATGAAGACCACTCTGTTCATCCAATTATTAGGATGTTAGGATAGTCTATGAGTACGAAGGTGACTGATGAGCCCGATGCGGGCCTGGAAGGATCTCGGACAGTGTGGGCAGGGAATGTTTGCTTCATGTGAAGGTTTTATTTCACGATCTTTTCTAGCTTGTCTCCGCTGTTCCGCTGCTGCTCTTCTGGAAGATTCGCATGCTGCTGCACCTTTACGAAGAGATGTGCGCCAAGCAGTTCGGTCTTGCGCAGCAGCTTCCCATGTGTCTGGGTTTATGTCAAAGGTTTTCAATGACGTCTTTAACGTGTCTTTGAAGCGCTTCTTTTGGCCACCATGGGAGCGTCTACCCTTCTGCATCTCACCATAAAAGAGTATCTTTGGCAGTCGATGGTCTGGCATGCGGACTACATGACCTGCCCAGCGAATCTGTGACTGCATCAGAATAGTATCGATGCTAGGGATACCAGCTCTGTCAAGAACGGCAGTATCTGGGATCTTATCTTGCCATTTGATGTTCATTATCTTCCTGAGACAGACTGTATGGAAGTGGTTGAGCTTTTTTACGTGGCGCCTGTATACAGTCCATGTTTCACATGCATAAAGCAGCACTGGAAGCACCGCAGCTCTGTATACCTTCAGCTTTGTCTGTAGACTAATGCCACTTCGATGCCAAACGTTGGTGTATAGTCTGCCAAATGTGACTGTGTACCAGAAGCCTCCGAAGGTTAAACAATTTTCCATCAATACGATATCTGATGTCGATTCCTGTGTCCCCGTCTCTGAAAGCATCAGTCAGCATAGCAGAAAACATGATACTGAAAAGCGTCGGTGCAAGTACACACCCTTGTTTAACTCCATTTGAGACGGGGAAAGGCTCCGACAGCTCACCGTTTTCCTGAACTCTAGCCTGCATTCCATCATGCAGTTGCTGCACTACTGAGATAAATTTCTTTGGGCAGCCGTATTTTGCCATGATCTTCCATAGACCCTCTCTACTGACCGTGTCGAACGCCTTTGTCAAGTCGATGAAAGCTGTGTACAGGTCACAGTGCTGTTCTTGGCATTTTTCTTGAAGCTGTCTTGCAGCGAACACCATATCGGTGGTTCCACGTTCTTTCCGGAATCCACACTGACTTTCAGGTAGAAGACCTTTGTCAAGATGAGCCGTAAGGCGATTAAGAAGGATTCTGGCAAATATCTTCCCAGCGATTGATAGTAGTGAGATGCCTCGATGATTGTTACAGTCTTGGCGATTACCTTTACGTTTATAAAGATGTATAATTGACGCATCCTTGAGATTGTGTGGGATGGTTTCACTCTGCCACATTTGCTGGAAGATCATGTGAAGTTTCTCTATCAGAACTGTACCGCCATCTTTATAGACCTCAACAGGAATTGAATCGGAGCCGGGGGCCTTTCCACTAGAAAGTTGACGAATCGCTTTTTGAGTCTCCTCCAAAGTCGGCATAACATCTAGTGCTTCATTTATAGGAATTTGGGGCAGTCGGTTGATGGCTTCATCGTTAATAGATGATGGCTGGTTCAGAATATTATTAAAGTGTTCGACCCAGCGTTGGAGAATTTTTTTTCCTTGTCTGTAATTAGTGTTTTTCCATCTGCATTAAGGAGGGGAAATGATCCTGATGATGTTGGACCATAGACCGCTTTGAGTGCATGGTAAAAATTTTTCAAGTCATGGCTGTCAGCAAAGCCTTGGAGCTCATCTGCTTTATTACTCAGCCATGAATCCCGCATCTGGCGTAGTTTATGTTGGACGATTCTACGCATGTTGTTGAAAGCGTCTTTCTTGGATGTAGATTTTGGATCATTTAAATATGCTTTATGGAGATGGTGTTTCTCAGCCAACATCTTCTTTATATCATCTGAGTTCTCATCAAACCAGTCATTTTGTTTCTTGATGGTGGGACCCAGGACCTCTGTAGCAGTGTTGTAGATCTGCTTGTTTACAGGTAGGTACATAGCATACACTGTCCTAGGGGAGTCAAGTGTTACAGATTTCACACTATTAGGTCCAGAATCGAAAGGTGGGGTGACCAGTTCCCTTCCTCGCTGCCTTTTCCTTCCATAACCCAAGAGCAAATTCAGGTTTCCATTTACAGTTTGGTAGACTGGAGCGCGTCGATACCGTGGATGGAACCCGGCACCGTTGTCATGAGAGACCAACGATCCAATCACTGTCAATCGGTGTGAAGGTAAAGCGGAAATAAGGGAGTGGGGAACACGGTGACATTTTTAACAACGAGAAGGGCGAATGACAACCAATGTTTCATCTTCAATTTAAAAAAAGAATAGTTTTGACGTTTTCGCTCCTGCTCTAGATATCCTGTTGTGACGATACGGTTGTGCGATCTAAAGTCCACGCCGGCAGGATTGCATTACATTCCCGAACCACGTAGTGCTGAACGAGATTCGATTGCATTGGTTCATTTTGAGGAGCTGAAATTTACAATGTATTTTATTGGCACACTAATCGGAAGTGCAATGTGTGATTTGCCATAAGAACTGAGAATATAGTGGGATGAAAACACAGACACAGATCACACAGAGAGACTGCAGCGAACAAGTCATATCAGCGACTCCTAAAAGCCAGAAAGAAAAAGGAGACATTGGATTTAGAAATTTCACAACTATAAGTAACAGATCGAGTGTTGGGCAACTTGGAATTCACAAGTAAACCCGCATTTTTAATACAAGGCTGGAAACTTAAAGGGCCCAGGACCTTAATTAACAAGACTGGTATCCTAGGAATTTGATCACAATTCATAGAGGAATAAAACAAAAGTTTTCCCAAGGTTTCGCAGAACACCTGCCGTCAGAGGAATTAACTCTAATTTCCCAGACCAAGTCATAGAGGAATTAAACAACAAAAGTTTTCCCAAGCCAAGGATTTTGCAGAACACCCGCCGTCAGAGGAATTAACTTTAATTTCAGTACCTAAGTGATTTCGAAGCTTCTAATACAGAGCTGTGTCCAGTCTAAAGCTGTGCAAGGAGATTGTGTACCGGTATTCCCAACATTTTGGGGTAAGTGTAAACAATTCATTTAGTAATGTGAATTCTACAGGTTTCTTGCTAAGTGGTTATATAAAAGGCTGGCAACCTCAACATATGAAAATAGTATATGCATGAACCACTACTGCAAGAGCTGGTGATTGTTTCTGATTAGTCGTGCGGGAAACCCCACAGCAGAGCGACCCCAGACTCCGACGGGAGTAGTGGTGAATAATGAGTGATGATTACATCACATGTGCCTAAGATGTAACATTATCTTGTGAGATTTATGTGTAACATTATCTTGTGAGATTTATGTACCTTTTTTAATTGTAATTCAGGCAAAAAATTATTCACGCACTCCAGACGCAATTTCCTAGTTAATACCCAGAAGGATATTGGTGAATTTTCATCATATTCCCTGAGTTACACTTTGTGCTCGGGAATTTAATTATTCTGAGAGGTTAACTTTGGTGGGTGGTGCGCATGACAATGGGCCTGTTAGTTTGCGGCGAACAAATGTACTTAGCAGGCATTTGTTTCTTTCTATTTGTCTAAAGTTCGTGGTTACAAGCCATCAGACGGTTTGTGGTATTCACGCCGCTGTTGTGAGGGAAAAGCATCCACCTTAACCGCCTACAGTGGAAGAGAGTGTGAAGAAAGCTTCCGTCATCACAGAATTGATGAACCACAGCTGCAGGACTCAGCTGGAGTTAAGTTTTTTTAATCACAGGCAACAGCAAAACACGGACATTGATAAAACCCTCTATTTAATCTGTGAAGAGAAAATTTGACTCCAATATAAAATTCACCAGCATTTTATTTATTTTAAACTGTTAATACTAATTGATTATTACATTTGTTACCTGTTGTTTTAATACTAAACAATCATAGTCGATTCAATTTTTTTATATGTATGAACGCAGACGTATGAGCCAGATTCTTTAATATATATATTTATATATACCTAGACATATATTTACCTCTAAACAAAGCTATTACTTATAAGAGGAATTTCGTTGGATTAGACCAACTGGGGGCTTGAACGGGCTAAACCATTGCTTAAATCCTTCACAAAAGGGGACGGACCAGATATAATGCGTTAACAATTGTTCAGCCCAATGCAAATGTTGTTCGTGACTTCTGGAAATATCTTGTGAATTCTCCCTTAAGATAGAAGTGTCATTAATCTTCTATCTACATCTCTGCTAAGAGTAATCTTGCGCGCAGGTAGATACCTTGGAAGCCAATAGTAGATAAGAGTTTTGGTCACTGTTGGATCACTACTGCAAAGCGGGGGGGGGGGGGGAGGAAATCCGTGATACCTGTCATTTTCTAGAGACACGAGTGGGTATGGTGTGAGATTATTCAGAGATTTATATAGTTCCAATTCATTTCTATCTGTTCACATTCATTTCTATCTGTCCACATTCAGAGGTTTATATAGTTCCCATTCATTTCTATCTGTCCACATTCATGTTTATATAGTTCCCATTCATTTCTATCTGTCCACATTCAGAGGTTTATATAGTTCCCATTCATTTCTATCTGTCCACATTCAGAGGTTTATATAGTTCCCATTCATTTCTATCTGTCCACATTCAGAGGTTTATATAGTTCCCATTCATTTCTATCTGTCCACATTCAGGTTTATATAGTTCCCATTCATTGCTATCTGTCCACAGTCAGAGGTTTCCCATTCATTTTTATCTGTCCACATTCAGGTTTATATAGTTCCCATTCATTTCTGTCTGTCCACATTCAGGTTTATATAGTTCCCATTCATTTCTATCTGTCCTGAATCTTGTACTGGTTGCGTTATCGTACTTTTTGTTTTTCTTATTACTCACACGTGATACGTCAAGGAATGACCGCAAAAAATTATAGTGTACGACACGGGTCGGCAGCCAGTCGATCCCAATGTACCAGTAAATCCCAGTGGATGATTTCGTAGATCTTTAGGCGTCTGCGAAACAAAAAGACCTTTTAAACTAGGGTAATTTCGGACTAGACCTTTCCCGCCGGCATTTAAAATCGAGTAGTCGCCGGCATCCAAGGTACTTTTTTTCCGCACTTCTAATGAAAACTCTCGAACGGGCTACTAAAATATATTATTGAACTAATTTGTTATCGTCTCCCATAGATCCATCTGTGTACACTGTTATACTTTCTTTTGATATGTGTTGAATATACTTCCTGGCTTTGTTTTTGAGAGTTTCCATCTCAGTTGCTTTATTAATTATGCCTGACAGGTGGTAGTCTGTAACTAGTTTCTTGAGCTCCCAGAGTGGTACCAACGGATTGTATATACTACTGTTATTAATTGATGCATTTAGGGCATCCAAGTGTACCAGGTCCTCCATGCATTTCCAACCTACCGGGTATGTACTGGTCTTCACGAACTTCAAATGCTGGAGAACTGGATGAGTCTTGTTCACCATAATTTTGGTCATGTAATTTAGTCTCAGTTCCTTTCTCCGAAGTTCCAAAGGGAGGACTCCTAAGGCCACCTCCAAAGCAACCCTCGATGTTGATCTGATTGCACCCGCAAGTGTACTTAATGCTTGGTGCTTAATTATATCTAATTTAATCCTGTGACTATGTGCTGCAGGGGCATTTGCTTTGCTTTCATAATCAATTATGCCTCTAATGAAAGATTTATAGTACTTGATCATTGTCTTAGTGCTTGCATCCCATTCATGACCTCTGCAACAGTTTTCTATGTGTTTGTTCCAGGTCAGTTGTTGGTCTAGTGTCATTCCTAGGTCCGTGTGGTTTGGACTGTACTAATTTGTTGCCCCTGTAAGTTTAAGTCAATTATCTTACTTTAAACAATCTTACCTTTACTTAATATCATTCCTGCTGTCATATTCGCATTTAAGTGAAATCCCCATTTATTCATCCATTTATATACTTTATTTATTTGTTTTTGAAGATTATTATATAGTTTTGTTAGATTTTTCACAGATCTCTATGTAGCAATATCATCTGCAAAATGTGTCAAATTATTTTTGATATTTTAAATTCTTCATTCAATACATTTATCATTATTGTAAAAATTGAAGGGGATAAAACAGATCCTTGAGGAATGCCATATTCATACAGTTCTGACCTGTCATTGTTAATTTGTTCTGTGAAATATCTATACAGAACGAAGTTCTCTAAGTATCTATACATAGTTCTTGTAATTCCTATCTTTCGTTAATTTTAAGGAGGGCACCTTCGCTCCAGCATTCATCATAGGCTCTAGCTATATCTAGGAATACGTCCACTGTCTTTTCTTTCTTTTGAAATCATTTTGATTATCTGATCCATAGTGCATATATCCCTTCTATATCCTGATTGAGTCTGGCTGTATATTTTATTCTTTTCCAAATAAAATTGTAGTATGTTATTTGCTATGGTTTCTAACATTTTACCTAGATGGGAAGTTAAGGAAATTGGTCTGTATGAACTAGCATAATTCTGTATGAACTAGCATCATGATCATCTTTTTCTGGTTTTAGTATTGGAATAACTACTGCCACTTTCCCTAGGCTTGAGAATTTTACCTGCATTCCAAATGTTGTTAAATAGAGATCTTACAACTCCTAAGGTACTCCTTGGTACATGTTTCAGTATTTCATAGCTCAAGATACCATGCCCTGGTGCTGTAATTGTTTTTTCCTTTATTACATTTTCCACTTCTTCCATTGTAATATCTGCATTTAAATATGATAACTATTCTGTATTCTCAGTTACTTTTTCACTGAGTTTTGCAATGAGTTTTTTGCTTCTATTGTTTTCATTCTGACCTAGCTTTTTTCATGGAGCTAACATTAAGGCCAGTTTATTTCCTTTTTGATTGTCAGTTTCTGTTCTTTCTTGGGGTGTGGAGATGTTTGCCGTTTTTCTATATAATTATTTCGGATTATTGCTTTTATATCTTTTATATGTAGCCCTATCATCTGTTTGGATCTTTCTCCCTCCTTATTTGACAAGTTTATCCGCCTTCTCATTTCCATATTGATTGCATGGGCAGGGATCCACTGTACATTTACTTCTTTGGATTCATAGCTAGTACTTCTGCCAGGTTGTCTAATTCATTGTTTTTATTGTTCATGAAGGCTGTCTCAGGCTTCTCCCACCATCATACAGTTTCTTCCTGTAGTGTGTTAGTCGAGACCATGTTGTCAGTCTGCTTTTCCCGTTGCCTGTCTACATGGGCACATGTCTGCCTGACAAATGTTTGTTTTTCTATGACAGAGTTTCACGGACCCCGTGAATGGTTTCTAAGGGGTCCGTGTACATAACTTAAAATTTAAAATGTACAGTTTTTATCACGCTTTTTATGTACATTTTTTCCTAGAAGGGGTCTATAGTCTTCATCGGACAATCAAAGGGGTCCATAGCCATCATCAATCAAAGGGGTCCATAGCCTTCATCAGACAATAAAAGGGGTCCATAGCCTTCATCAGACAATCAAAGGGGTCCATAGCCTTCATCAGACAATCATAGGGGTCCATAGCCTTCATCAGACAATCAAAGGGGTCCATAGCCTTCATCAGACAATCAAAGGGGTCCATAGCCTTCATCAGACAATCAAAGTGGTCCATAGCCTTCATCGGACAACCAAAGTGGTCCATGACACAAAAAAGGGTTAAGAAACACTTAAGTGTGATATTACTGGGTTGATATGGGAGTAACGTTTCTGGTTTCACCCGACATTTCTTCTCTTCTGCTCTTTGCCATTTTCGTGTTATTTTTCCATGTACATATCATCTTCACTTTTAAGTGCCATGATGCCAGGCGTAGGTGTTCATTTCTCTTCAATTCTTTGTTAAATCTGATGTTGATCATTAGCAAAGGTAGTCCTATAAGGACAGATACTGCCGTAGGGAGTGACGTATTTAAGACCACCTATACAATTCGAACCCGTTAACTTTGCATCGACAAGCAAGTGCTGTAACCATTCTCCCAAGTCAGGGTTGCTAGATTAAAATTATGAAGAAAAAGCCACACATCGTCATTAACAAAGCCACACGAAATTTCTGACGCCAAACGATCTCAGAAAAAGCCAGATTTGTGGAAGTTAACGTCAAAACACCAAATTGACAACCCTGCCCTAAGTATCAATATGTCAAGTATCCTTTTTGTTCTGTCTTCCGCTACTTCTATTTCCTTCCATTTTTTATGATGTCACAATGTTTTAGATTGCTCCTCTACGCGCATCTCTCACCCACTGAAGTTCGATGGCTTTCTCATTATTTTCCTTTGTCCATTAGCTCATCTCAAACATTTCTCACTAGTTACTATAGAAGTGCTTTTCTCATTAGCTACTGTAGAAGTGTTCTTCTCATGAGTTACTTTAGAAGTTTTGTATCATGACTTTAGAAGTTTTTTTTCTCATGAGTTACTTTAGAAGCGCTTTTATCATGGGTTACTTTAGAAGTGCTTTTATAATAAGTTACTTTAGAAGTGCTTCTGTCATGAGTTACGTTAGAAGTGCTTGGAATTCTTCAAAGAGAAACATATGTCTGTTATCTCCAACCATTTTCTTTCCTCGTTTGTTATTTTAAAATGAGATTACTTGTATTACCAGCGCTAACAACAAAGTTTTTAATTATAACGGTGCTGTTAATATTAACAGTTTGTCGCCACTGTTGTTCGATCTGTTGTTAATGGCTTCCAAACGTTTTGTACACCTGAGAAAAGACAACTGCCACAGGAAGTTCACGAAGAATCAACAAGAAGGAGCACGATTGAGCAACAAGAGGTGTATTAAGAGTACATCTTGGCTGCGCCGGGTCTTTGATCTCGTGTCGTGACTTTGTTGGGGTTCCAAAACATCAAATAGACCGATTATCTAACCAGTCTTTCAACCTTGGCGCACCGCAGGTGTTTTTTCTTTTTTTCCCCCTCAAAACTCGCTAGGGTGGTCCTTATCGATTCCACTGTGGTAGGCAAGGAATTCGAGTCACAAAAAATTTAATCGCGTCTTTAGCTCAGAGACCTTTCTAGTACCGGTACTTAACTCTATGACAGAATCAGGTTGGAGAGTTGTGGGGAGAGCGGACTTGTGTTACTTTCTCCACCTATTGTTGCCATTCACTCTGCGTGGTGGGGACAGGAAGGGCCAGCTTCAAGCAAGAGCCAATAGTACGGGGCGCTAACGTTCAGGGACGCCAAAATTGTCCTATAGGGAAAAAACAGAAATGAACTTCATGTGAGACCTGGCGTTCTCTCTCTCTTAAGGGGGCATATACACCCAGAAATAGACAAAAAAGGTTATTTTTGATTTGCATATAATAATTGTGTTTTAAATATTTATAAGCCTTTTTACTTCAATATTCTTTTTGAATTATGTGTTTATCTGTAATAGTTTATGAGTTATCAATGTTCAAAGTTATCAGATAAGTGTTTTAACATTTTAAAAACTAAACTTTAACGAAAACAGGGCCTGCGATTCACAGTTCCGGTGATATTTTCTACAATTTTAAAGCTACAGCCTTCAAATTTTGCACACTTATAGCCCATGTTATCCTTTATGGCATGAACCTCCACTTTTTTCTTACATGGTATAGAAACAGAGATATTGCTATACAAAGTTCTAAATTTGTGCTATTTAAAAGGGTCATATTGCAAGAGCCATATCTACAAAGCTCATTGGGGTAGACATTTTTGGGTGGTTCACGCCATAGGTAGGGATGTTATGCACATCATCTGCTGGTTTGGCATTCTTTGCACTTTTTATGTGAGTGAAATTCATTCCCAGGTGTACTGGGGATTTTCCTTTCATTTTGTTTTCATCACTTCATGTTAATTAATTATTTTCACATAAAACATTAAAATTTATAAAGTAAACTTTGTTCATCATAAAATATAATATCTCTTGTAACACGTGGCCAAATTTTATGCCAACAAGTTTGTTAGTTATTTTTCTGTTAATTTTTTAAAAAGATAACCCATTTCTGTCCGATGTCAATTGTGTTCTGCTTTTTCCTTCATCATAAAAAAAATGAGATGGGTAAAATTCAGATTTAGCGTCGGCGTTTGTCCGGCGATGAAGAGTGACTTCCCTTTAGTATGCAGTGTTGCCAGATATTTTGATAGAGTATGTCCAGGAACTGCAATGGTGACGGCCGCACGTTCCTTCTCTATTCCTCGTGTGTTTGGCAGAATTGCAGACGGTCAATTCAGCGGTGCTATAGTTTGTCGGTAGTTCTTATGTATAAATATTCTGCTACTTATGCCAGCTATAAAACCGTAGTATTTGAATCCACATTTTAATTAAGATGATAGGAAACTCTATAGAGAGCGATACAACATGAAATCTGATCATCAGTTAAGCTGACTGAATCCCCTGTGCCCGCCCTGGGGACAGTGAAGAAAAGGTGTTCATGGACAGTACTGCGGTCTTTCTCGTATTTTGAATAACCCACCGAAGTCACTGTTTTATTGTGCGCAAATTTTTCTTTGGGTATTCTCACCTTTTTATCTTCTTGCTTTTAATCTTAAATAGTCGCATTAAAAAAATATATTTTAAAATCGTGAAATGGTTTTTGCTTTCCTATGAAATCTATGCTTGCCTGTTGCTGGTGTGAGAGAAGTCTTTCTTTCATAGCTAGTGTGAGAGAAGTCTTTCTTTCATAGCTAGTGCGACAGAAGTCTTTTTTTCATAGCTGGTGTGACAGAAGTCTTTCTTTCATAGCTAATGTGACAGAAGTCTTTCTTTCATAGCTAGTGTGACAGAAGTCTTTCTTTCATAGCTAGTGTGACAGAAGTCTTTCTTTCATAGCTAGTGTGACAGAAGTCTTTCTTTCATAATATACTATTTAGTACGATTGTTTTTTGTTTTTCCAAACGTTGTGGCATAATGGACATTGTGTGACATAAAAATATGGCCGTCTAAGTTCCCAAAGACGTCACAATTCTGTACCTGAGTCAGTCAGCTTTGTAATATGAAAGTTTTTGAGAGACTTTGTGGAAAATTCCGCAGCTGGGCTCTTTGATGGAAATCATGGGATAATATTTATAATTTGTCAGGAATTCTTTAACACCTCGATGTTTTCCATGTCACTGTGTTTACCTGCAGTTGTCAGACCAGGGTTTGCGGCCAAATGTGGGTCGCGTGGATGCTCCTGGAGGTCGCGTGTTGGTCTCGTGACCCAAAAAAAGTAAATAGTTGTTAACATTTCAAAGCACCAATGCCATTTGAATTATGGGCCCAATTTAACTAAGCCAAAAATACCATTCAGTGATCGTCAAGTCGAGAACAAGGGCACTGAAGAGGCTTAGTGAAACTGCGGAAAAGGCATCATGCTGGCTGTGGAACAACCGCAATGGGCTAGGGGACAGTAAAATCTAGCCCCACCTGCGGTATAGAAAACACCCTGATATTGAAATTTTTCTATGTCCGCAACACACTGAGCTTTTCGTTGTATTGGTGACGGGACAGCGGCTCGAAAGGTAACCCGCGGTGTATTATATGTGGTGTCGGGTGCAATCAGATTTCAGTTGCCAGCTCGTAATGGATCACACTTCGTCCGCTTCACGCAGGTGTGGCAGTGGTGTGCTGCGAAACAACCGCAATAATTTGTCTTCACTTTGTTACTTTCACAATTGCATCCGGCTGGCGGAATTGTGGATTTTAAAGCTGCAACCAAGGTGGAATGGGTTCATTTTCTACCCGAGACAACAGGAGGCTGAGACACTTGGGAGTCATGACCCGTGGTGGGCCTGCCCCCTTTAGAGTGTAAAGGAGAATAAAGGGCCGAAACACTTGTTCGACGGGGGAACCGCTTCTGGTGATCAGATTGTCTCCTGTTGTATCTCTCTGTATAGAGTTTCCTATCATCATCAAGCTAATTTCCGAAGAAGCTCCGGTAAAAGATGAGCGTATGCCAGAACACGTGCGCGTCATGCGCGATAGTTGTTTTCGGAAAATGTTCATATGAATGAAGTTGGAGAAGATATCCCAGATTTCAAAAGGAACTGATAAATCTCTATCGAAATCAAGCGCAGGTGAACCATTTTTCAAAGCCTGCCTCATTCACAATTTTAGACCAGTTTAATGAATAAGCCCGTTCTGACTCGTGGGGAAAAAAAGATCTTCTACCGTTTCCCTTATGAGACCTCTGTGAACACATGCAGGGCCCTTGTTACAATTATAAATCAAGAAATAGTGTGCGTTCTCAGCATGACTTGTGTTGTGCCTCATCCGCCATACGAAAATCAAAACTAGACGAGCTTACCAACACAATCAAGCAGTATCATTGTAGCCACGTTAGTTGCAATTGTCATTCAATTTAATTAAAAAGGATTTCATCCATATTTTTTTTTTAATCAGTAAAAAAATTCTCCCTAACAATCACGCCTTTAGAACGCTACCACCTCCGCTCTTTTTTATTCCAGCTTTCATTTACTTCTAATTTTAAACATTACAAATATAATTAAGTGACTGATTATAACTAATCTCAAAACCGCAGCTACAATCTCGTGCAGTTTTAAAAATAAATTAACTTAAATATGATTTCAGTTCAATCTTAGTTTAATCACGCATATATTTTATTTTGGATGTTTGTTTATTGCAGTAACTTTCAACCTGTTTGTGCACAAACACTTGTTTATTGCAGTAACTTTCAACCTGTTTGTGCACAAACACTTGTTTATTGCAGTAACTTTCAACCTGTTTGTGCACAAACACTTGTTTATTGCAGTAACTTTCAACCTGTTTGTGCACAAACACTTGTTTATTGCAGTAACTTTCAACCTGTTTGTGCACAAACACTTGTTTATTGCAGTAACTTTCAACCTGTTTGTGCACAAACACTTGTTTATTGCAGTAACTTTCAACCTGTTTGTGCACAAACACTTGTTTATTGCAGTAACTTTCAACCTGTTTGTGCACAAACACTTGTTTATTGCAGTAACTTTCAACCTGTTTGTGCACAAACACTTGTTTATTGCAGTAACTTTCAACCTGTTTGTGCACAAACACTTGTTACGGAATCAATCTTTATTCTGACACCTCTTCTTCTTTGTCATTCGTTCTCAAGTAACATCTGTCTCTCTGATAAAGCTGGAAGTCTATCTCAGATTTCTCTCTTCAGCCTACACTTTCTCCCACAGCTGTGTTGGAGAAGGCGACGCTACCATCCTGGTCCTCTCGTGGAGCCGACAGATTTGGAAGCACATGTTCTACTGTTTGTTTGTCCTCCCCACATGGAGACATATATGTAAGAAGTTCACTTTGTTGACCATATAAAACTATTCTTATAATTTTTTATAAGCTTTGGCAAACTATAACAGATTAACAATAATTGTAAGTCATAGTTCTTATCTTCCATAAATAATCAACAGCTTTTTTTAATATCTTCACTCTTGCAAATTTATATTATATTGTGACCGTGCAACACTCAGATGCATAAATGCATTTGAGTTATAAAGAAAATTTAACATATAATAAGGAAATAGTGAAGAATACAACATGGCCGCATGCTCCGTCTGGAGCATTGCTTTCAGATAATATACTGAAGCACATTAAAAACGCACCACTATTATATATACTGATGTCGAGAAGCTGGAAAAAAAAAGTGTGGGAATGGATTTTCCCCGTGTTTGTCATGAGGTAGAGAGCGAATGGCTGCTGGAATGGAAAGTGCATGATTCAACCCACGGGTTTGTGTACAGACTACATGAAAACAATGAAAGTTACAAGTGCAACACGATTCCCAACAACTATGACCCTGAAAATGTGTACGCGTTGTGGCAGTATTAAGTTAAGTTAGTTGCTTATCCTTTACAGGACGTGGCAATCAACCCCAGCATTTATTGGCTGTTTGTGATTTTTCTAGGCAATTTTTTTTCATTCAGTAGTTTGCCATTGCTTTCTGAACGGTACGGCGCTTATACCATTGTTAAAAATCCACACAAAGCGATCTGCTACCAAACCCCTGCAGCAGGTTTCGAACCTGGTATATCTGGATTATGAAACTGCGTTCATATCCATTAGGCCACAGACGGTTGAGACAAAACACCCAGTACATGTGCTTGAAATGCCACGACTATCTGAAAACGACCGCCAACGAGCCATTGGTATGTTGGCGACCGGAATGAGCTCGCGGGTCATTACTAGAAGGATGAATTGCCACCACAGCACTATTGTACGTCTCAATGAACGTTACGGAACCACTGGCAGCGCCCGGGATAGACTTCGGAGTGGCCAACCACAAGTTACTACCCCTGCGCAAGATCGTCATATTGTGCTGAGTCACCTAAGGAATCGTTCTCTCCCGGCAAGTCAAACAGCAAGAGCAATAGTGGGTAGACGTGGGCAAGTCTCTCGAATGACAGTCATACGACGACTCAGAGATACAGGCCTTACTGCAAGACGACCTTATGTTGGGCTAAACTTGACTCACAGACATCGTCAGCAGCGCCTGCAATGGGCAGAGCAACATGTCAGATGGACTAGACTGCAGTGGAATGCTGTCCTATTCACAGACGAGAGCAGATTCAACATATCCTTTGCTGATGGACGTATGCGGATTTGGCGACGGTGTGGAGAGCGCTTTGCAGATTGCTGTGTTCGTCAGCACAACCGATTTGGAGGTGGCAGTATTCACATTTGGGGAGGATTCAGTTTTCACCATCGCTTGCCTCTTCACGTCTTCCGTGGAAATGTTAATGCTGTGACATATCGAGATGAGGTTCTGGATGCATTGGTTGCTCCTGCGTTCACAAATTATCCAGACTTGCAGCTTCTCCAGCAGGATAACGCACGTGCGCACACCGCATGCATTACGCAGCAATATCTACAGCAGCAGAACATTGTGACGATTGATTGGCATGCCCTATCACCAGACATGTCCCCTATAGAACATCTGTGGGACGAGCTACGACGCAGAGTCTACAGGCAAGGTTCTCCAGCTAATCTGCAATAGCTCGAAGCTGCTCTTACACGTGAATGGGACTTGATTCCCCGGAATTTCCTTCGGAGACTTGTGCGTTCCATGCGGAGCCGCTGCCAAGCTTGTTTGCAAGCACACGGTGGACATACCAGATACTGAGGATAGTGTGAATGAATTTTTTTTATTGATTGCATTTTTTGGTTTTCTCCCTTGCCTGCACAGAATGCAATGAATTTCATAACAATCAAATGTACAAATTAATGACCAGCATGGATTCATAGGAAAATGAATAAAGATTCCAAATATGTAAACTTGTAAACACTTATATTTACATTTCACACTCTGTTCCTGGATTATACAGGTGGTGCGTTTTTAATGTGCTTCAGTATATACAGCTTAATATATACTGAAGCACATTAAAAACGCACCACTATTATATATACTGATGCCGAGAAGCTGGCAAAAAAAAGTGTAGGAATGGATTTTCCCCGTGTTTGCCATGAGGTAGAGAGCGAATGGCTGCTGGAATGGAAAGTGCAAGATTCAACCCATGGGTGTGTGTACAGACTACATGAAAACGATGAAAGTTACACTTGCAACACGATTCTCAACAGCTATGACCCTGAAAATGTGTACGCGTTGTGGCAGTATACTCGGTATAAAAAGGCCGTTGAGACAAAACACCCAGTACATGTGCTTGAAATGCCACGACTATCTGAAAACGACCGCCAACGAGCCATTGGTATGTTGGAGACCGGAATGAGCTCGCGGGCCATTGCCAGAAGGATGAATTGCCACCACAGCACTATTGTACGTCTCAATGAACGTTACGGAACCACTGGCAGTGCCCGGGATAGACTTCGGAGTGGCCAACCACGAGTTACTACCCCGGCGCAAGATCGTCATATTGTGCTGAGTCACCTAAGGAATTGACTCTCCCGGCAAGTCAAACAGCAAGAGCAATAGTGGGTAGACATGGGCAAGTCTCTCGAATGACAGTCATACGACGACTCAGAGATAAAGGCCTTACTGCAAGACGACCTTATGTTGGGCCAAACTTGACTCACAGACATCGTTAGCAGCGCCTGCAAGGGGCAGAGCAACATATCAGATGGACTAGACTGCAGTGGAATGCTGTCCTATTCACAGACGAGAACAGATTCAACATATCCTTTGCAGATGGACGTATGCGGATTTAGCGACGGTGTGAAGAGCGCTTTGCAGATTGCTGTGTCAACCGATTTCGAGGTGGCAGTATTCACATTTGGGGAGGATTCAGTTTTCACCATCGCTTGCCTCTTCACGTCTTCCGTGGAAATGTTAATGCTGTGACATATCGAGATGAGGTTCTGGATGCACTGGTTGCTCCTGCGTTCACAATTTATCCAGACTTGCAGCTTCTCCAGCAGGATAACGCACGTGTATTTTTGGTTTTCTCCCTTGCCTGCACAGAATGCAATGAATTTCATAACAATCAAATGTACAAATTAATGACCAGCATGGATTCATAGGAAAATGAATAAAGATTCCAAATATGTAAACTTGTACACACTTATATTTACATTTCACACTCTGTTCCTGGATTATACAGGTGGTGCGTTTTTAATGTGCTTCAGTATAGAATAAATCACAAAGCTTACTTAACGTACATCAAAAACATCGAGTATTTATTTCTCATAATTTAATTGTGACAAAACTGAAACTAAAGGTCAGATTGACCAAAGTTGACACTGAGCAGACAAAACAAATGTATAATTCGGTGTTGCGTTTTAGTACGTGTAGGTCACTGCATACGGCATTATGCTTCACTGGCAACTTTTGTGACAGCTGTTGTGGAGTTTTAGACGATAGTTCTCATACTCTGAAATTAACAGCCACAAAGACAAAATAATGTACTTTTTGAGTGGCATTTTGTTGAATTTAGGGGAAAGGAAAATGTAGATGTAACTATACACAATGGACATTTATCAAAGCGAACACCTACACTGGTACGATTGAGTCGTTTAACTAGGACGTGAGAACATTTATTAGCAAGAGTTAGGTTTTACTGTAAACAAAGGCATGCAGTGCAGGTCACTGTGACAAGTCATGTGTCAAAAATGGCGAATAGATAATTCATACAGCGTGACTGACAAAGTTACCTTAGCCTTGAAAAAGAGTTCACACGTATTGGAAATTGTGAAACAGTAGATGATGATTTATGTGAAATGTTAAAAAAAAAGATTCTCACACCTCAAGGTCGTTTTAGGACAAATATAAAGTTAATAAGAGGAAGGAAGGTAATGTTGATTGATGTTATTTACATTTAGGAAAATGAATTTGATGATTAAGGGTTTTTGTAATTTTTGTTTATGAGAATATTTGTAGGAGTGCATTTGTGTTGCATAATTAGACGTGAGAAAGAATCATTAGAATTTACAAAATAAAACAAAATGCTGAAATCAGTATTTTAAACGGTTAGCAGGTTTACAAAGATTATGCAATCCTGACAAACTTCCTATAGAACAAAAGAGATAAACAGGTGCCAAGGACAAATTGAAAGGATATAAATACTAGATTTAGTACAGTCAGAGATAGAGAGCTCGGAAACAACCATGTAGACGTAGACTGCAGAGAGAGAAGACTCGGAGTGCTGACTTAAAAATAGCTATTATACGAAACCAAGAGCTCACCAAGCGTTTTTAAATCGTAGTAGATTTGACTAAAGTCATTCATCATTGTCTGAAGCAGAAGTGTCCAGCACTATCTACAACATCCTTGGTGGCACAATGAGGTAACTAACTATTACGTTCTAACTAGTAGTGACAACGTGAGATAGGTGAAAGTAAACTTTCGTTTCGTCAAGTGACTTTATAAAGAAAGTAGTATTTCGTTTTGTCAAGTGACTTTATAAAGTAGTCTTTCGTTTCGTCAAGTGACTTTATAATGCTTCAACCAATCTCAGTGTTATGCTACGCTAAACGCTATTCACTACTCAAGAGAACATTATAGCAAAAGTGTTTCTAAAACTTTTAGAAAAGGGGCTGTACCAACTTTCGACTTATAGAAGCCCGTTTAGCCAGATGAGAACTTCAGCAAGGAACAATAACGTTAAATGCAGATTTATAATTGAGAATGTAATGGGTTTTTTTTTTTTTTTTTTTTGGTTTCGTTATTGCCTTCTTCTGGCGAGGCGCGTTCCTTTCTACCTATTTGGTTATATCATATGGGACCCAAAGACGCAGCAATAGAGAATGCAGTCAGCGACCCACCGCTTTACTGCTTGAGTCAGGGTCAGCGAACTAGAGCTGACCAAGACCCTACTCCACCTCCACGTGGTGGTCCTGGAAACAGGTTGCATCTCTGCAGTCTGGCTGAGAGAGTAGGGATCGAAGAGGGAAGGCAAACCCGGTCCCAAAAAAATGCCGTGCTGAAGTCGGATGTGCCGGCCGAAAGGGGCAGATATCGCAGCTCCGCTGTAAACAGACACAACGCAACCAACGTCCTTTTCAGGACGAACGAGGAAGAAGAAGATATCAGAGCGAAAAAACAGTCAACTCTGTTTATAGATACTAAGTCCTGAAAAGCCGATCAGCGTTGATAGATACTAAGTCCTGAAAAAGACCAACATTATCTAACTGTCAGCTACGCCAACACTCGAGCTAGTCGGTACATGATATGATAGGAAACTCTTTACAGAGCGATACAACAGGAAGCAATCTGATCATCAGAAGTAGTCCCCCCGTCCGACAAGTGTTTCGGCCCGATATACTCCTTTACACTCTAAGGGGGGCGGGCCCACTTGGGTCATGACTTCCAAGCGTCTCAGCCTCCTGTTGTCTTGTATCGAAAATGAACCCATTTCACTTATGGTAGCAACTTTAAAATCCACAACTCCGCCAGCCGTGGAGGCAATTGTGAAAGTAACAAAGAGAAGACAAATTATTCCGTTCGTTCCGTCGCACATCACAACTAAGGACACACATTGAGACACCAGCGCGAAGCCGACGAGTCTAGCCACTGCGCGCTAGCCACTGAAATTCTGTGTCTGACACCCTGATAAGATCTTTCTTTGGGAGACAGACGTCATCATCAGTTGATAAACTCTTTTAATACAAGACCCTTGCCCTGAGCAAGAGACATGCTGAAAAATCTGAAGCTCACTCGAACATCACCAGAGTTAAATACTGTGTTGTTGTGTTGCTCGTGGTTTGAGTATGGAATGTCAACTTGACCTACGCAGTGGTGTGTAGACATAGATTGAGTGTGTAATATGCGAATGATAGGAAGAGTTCGTGGTGTTGACAAATGTTCTTTTCTCACACTCATGTATGGCTGGAAGTCATCGACACCAACGACTGTGTACCTTTACTACAGTTTAATTGGACGTTCACACTCGACAGCACAGATAGTGACAAATCACAGGTTGGCATAATACATCATGGTACAGTGGATAAATGGTCTTGCAATGTTACATGGGCACTCATGTAGAATAATAGTATAATGGACTGTCAATAGCCAAGCACTCAGTATTGCCCATATATATATCATCTGAGTTTACTGACAAAGCACGTCAGATTATAAACAATATCCAAGATGACTTCTAGACCTAATCTCGTCTAGTGAAGATTCCTTAACATAATGTCCAGCACAGATTTTTCCATATAATCAAATTGAACCGCTAGCAATGGGTTCTCATGTGTAGCAGTGATCTCTGGACTAATCAAGCGATAATACGGGCATCCCTTTTCTCTTCTTGAAAGTCACTAAATGTTTTTACAAGATGGCTTCTCTCGTGAGCTGTCACTCACGTTTGGATACAGATAATGAATCTGTCTTAAAGTTAGTCATTCATTAAATGTTTCATTGCTCTGTAGATTCTATCATGATACAATTGACTGCATTCTACAGGATATAGTGCTGCTAGGAATCAGAGTCGTTTTCCATCTAGTTAAATGCATCCTCTCAGATGTACAAGTCATACCTATCGAAAAACGGTGGCTTCGTACGAGAGTTCAAAAGAGTATCTTTTATTACCTGCGTATCAGAAATATGATTCTGCCATTCCTTGGCAATAAGAATAAACACTGGGGTAAAGCATACACGATAGGTCTAGACGACTATCACTTTCCCCATAAATATAGAGATCACTTTTTCCCGGCGACAAGCCGACATAGCAAAACACAGCCCCCATGTTCAGGGCGAAGCCAAAACACACCTCTCTAGAGACACATCCGCCGAACAGCCTTTGACCTCTCTAGAGACAAAAGAACATATAGTTCGACTTAGATATGTAAAGATATACAGATATAAGACAGACTCGTCCTACTCAGCCAAACAATACACATAAATTCAGGCCATAGATATTCTGAAGCAAGAACAATCTATTACTACCCAAACAAAGAATAAATCGTAGTAAAACTGGATTCATCCGCGGAGTTCGATCGAAAGAGACGACACAACTTAAGGGAAGTAACTCAATAATGACTTTTCCTTAAGCACTAAAAAATATCTATTTTGTTTACAAAATATTTGCGAACATAACAAGTATACTAATGTATAATATTGTAAGATATCAAAGACTGCACGTAACAGTCTTACCACACCTCCCGGGAAAAAAAATGGAACTTTTTTTTTTTTTTGAAATACATCTAGGAGCAACGTACAATAGGCTCACAACGCATGAATAATGCGCAGATGAAAATATCAGGAATACATATAACGCCTAATATGAGGCTAAGTCGACTTATGGAGCGACTGGTGAGAATGTGTCTCATAAACTGAGAGAAATTATTTCTCTATAAGTATATTTTTCCAGGAAGGTGTCATCAAAGTATAATACAATTCTGGCAATTACACGATGCCTAAAAAAATCATACCATCATTTCGTATTAGATATCTTACATTTATGATTTATGAAGAAAAATCATCAAAGCACAGCGGTGAATAAACATCAATGAACCGCTATGTAGTGATACAATCATTATATTATTAAATTACAAATGTGTACCTATTATGATATAGAAAAGTAACTACTATAGAACTAGACATATCAAGAATTCTAAGCCCTAATAGTTATGTGGAATCATGTGGGCATCTTGACAGAATGTCTGCCATCACATTATCTGATCCACGAATAGCTCGCACAGAGAAATGAAAAGGTTGAAGAGCAATTGCATATCGAGTAGACCTCGAGCTCTTCAAATTCTTACTCTGTATAGCAGTAAGAGCTTTTTGGTCGGTTTCTACTATGAAATGTGCGCCTAGAAGGAATCTCTGTAGTTTGAGGATCGACCAAACCATAGCTAATAGCTCACGGTCTAAAACCGAATAATTCCTTTCTGCCGCATTAAGTTTTCTGGAAATATACATTACAGGATGCAGAGTTCCAGAGTACTCTTGCATTAGTGCCGCTCCAATCCCAGTGGATGAAGCGTCACTACGAAGAACGAATGTCTTATCTTTAGTAGGTAGCACTAAAATAGGTGGTGTTGAAAACAATGTTTTAATCTTATCCAGAGAGCATTGGCATTCCTGAGACCAGTGGACCATATTAGGCGAACCTTTCTTTAGAAGTGTCGAAAGAGGTGCCATGATAGAGGATAGATTCTGAATGAATCTGCCATAAAATTAAATAAGACCTAACAGACTTCTCACCTGTTTTTTAGTCTTAGGGATCGAGATGTTAAGTATCTTTCTAGTATTATGGTCCTCTGTCTTTAGGAAACCATGACCAACTCGGTGGCCTAGGAAAGAAATTTCGCTAAAACCAATATAGGCTTTAGAGGGTTTCACTGTCAGGTTGTGCTCGCGCAAAGTAGACAGCAATTCATCTAACCCTGAATAGTGATCTTCCCAAGTATCGCTGAAAAGACAGATGTCGTCTAGATATGCAATGACATCTGACCGATAAGATAGGATTCGGCGCATCATGCGCACGAATGTAGCTGGTGCGTTCATAAGACCGAAAGGCATAAAATTCCATTGGAACAAACCTCTAGGTGTTGAAAAAGCCGTGAGAGGTTTGGCGCGTTCAGATAAAGGAACTTGCCAATATCCTTTAGACAAATCAAGTTTAGTGAAAAAATGAGATTTGGAGAGTCGAGTAAGTAGCTCTTCCAGTAAAGGCATAGGTTCGGCATCGAACTTCGTTACTTGATTCAATTTTCGATAGTCAACGCAAAGACGTATGTTATTGTCTTTTTTACGAACAATAACCATCGGCGAAGAATATGCAGAGGTGGATGGTTCGATTATTTTCAAATCTATCATCTCATCCAACTCTTTCTCAACCTGTGATTGGAAATGTATAGGTATAGGATAAGGTCTAACCCTAATAGGAGTATGGTCAGTTAGAACAATGTCATGTTCAATGACATTCGTTTGTCCAGGGATGTCAGTGAGTAATGACCATGTTGTACTGGAGAATTGTCCGTTGCTTGGAAAATGGGTTGCAAATAATCCGGACGTTCATGGAATTCAGTAAGCATATTGATGTGGAAGGTTTTATGCTTCCCATCAATATCGACAATATAGTCGACATCGGAAATTTTCGATATTATATCGTACGGACCTTTCCAAGAAATAAGTAATCTGTTTTCCCTACAAGGTAGTAATACAAATGCTTTGTCACCAGGACAAAGTTGTCGTAAGCATCTCTTCTTATTGGCAAATTGCCTTGCCTTCTGTTTCGCAAATTCAGAAGAAGAAGTTGCTAATTTGCATGCTTCGATAATCTTTTGTCTCAACGCGATGACATATTCATAGGATGACTTTGTGTCATCGTCAATAGTCAGCTGTTATGAGATCATGAAGCAGCGACATAGGGCCACGCGGACGCGCGCCAAAGACGAGTTCAAAGGGAGAAAATCCTGTATGTTCATTGGGTACCTCTCTGTAAGCGAAGAGGGCCGCAGGTAAAACTCTGTCCCAGTCTTGAGGATGATCCTCAGTTATCTTCCCTAGTAAGTTTTTAAGTGTTCTATTAAGGCGTTCGACCATACCATTAGACATTGGATGGTAGATACTACTTAAAGATCTATCTATCTGCAGAGTAGACATTACTTGAGACATGGTATCTGATATTAGTTGGGTGCCATGGTCTGACAATATCTCTCCGGGGAACCCCAGACGAGAAAATATAAGCCAAAGAGCATCTGCAATATCAGCAGTAGTAATGCTCTTCAGAGGAATAGCCTCTGGCCAACGTGTGCACACATCAACACACGTCAAGATAAACTGATGTCCTCTGGCAGACTTGATCTTAAATGGACCAATAATGTCTATGGCCATTTTTTGAAACGGCCGAATAGGAATGTCCGCCGCCTGAATGGGTGCAGCATGCCGTGGACCTTTGGATTTAACTTCCTGACATACTTTACAAGATCGACAATAAATCCGTATGTCCTTGTTTACCAATGGCCAAAAGAAAGCCGCAAGGACTCTTGACTTAGTACGGGAAAAACCCATGTGTCCAGCACACTGAGAGTCGTGAGCGTGCTGCAAAATTTTAACTCTCAAATTCTTGGGAACCAGGATTTGAGAATGACTTGACGTAATGGAGTCTTGAACCATACGTACAAGTACGCCATTCTTCTTTGTAATCCACGATTTACGACTTGTGTCTTTATTCGGATCACCTTTAGTTGCAAGAATGAAGAATTTCTTCAGAGTGGGATCATCTTCTTGCTGTTTTATAAACGAGTCACGAGAAATTACCAAGGGATCACCTTGGTTATGCACTTCATTATCTTCAGTAGATGAAGTTTGAGGCATATTAAGAGCCTGCGCTCTAGTGACTACAGCGTTAGCAATCTGCATGTTTTGCCTTTCCCACGCGGAAATTTGTTGCGGAGTGCATTCTTTGACTCCATGAATGCGACCGATGATGAGGTCAGCGATCGGATTCGGAAGAAGACATGCGTGTACATCTCCTGTAAAGAAAGGAGTAGCAATCCTAATGATAGCAGTAGAGTATTTCTCTAATGTGCCGCCAAATGTTATACATTTGACTACTTGTCCAGTGGCACGGGAAGGATCTACGAGTGACTGCCTAACACCAATTGTGGTGCATCCAGAATCAAATAGCAAAGAGATTGGATTGTTATTTACTAAACCCTTATGTAAGACAAGAGAACCTCTTCCATCATGCGCGACTGATGCAGGAAGAGCAGGAAGAGGATGGCCACAGCTTAAAGTAGACACTGTGGTTGGCTCAAATAATGTTTTGCATTGGGGGCACTGAGATGCTCTCCCAAAATCAAAAGCGGCACATGCCATATTACTAGCATCATTATTATCTTTACTCTGTTTATAGGCTTCATGGGACTCTTGTTGTGCAGAGTTTGCCTGAAAATGTGGTTTATGTCTTTTGTTTTGAGATCTACCTCGGTTATTATCACCTCTGTAGTTATTGTTTCCTCTATTGTAACCCCTATTTGGGTTTGAGTCATAGTTCCCTTGGTTACCATTATCATATTCATTATAATGAGTATCTCTGTAATTATGATCTTGTTGACTCCAAGACGGATAACCCGGATAGTTTCTATAATTACTTCCTCTACGGAAATTCCTATAATTATGACCACCCCTGTGTCGAGAGCTATCAGCTCGTCTCCAGTTCTTTGAAGAAGAACCCTGAAATGATTGGTTACCTTGGTTTTGATAACTATTATTGTTACCTTTTTTATCAAATCTGTTTTGAGGTCCCTGAAATCTGTGTGAATGATTGGGATTGTATGGTGTTGCTGAAGCAACTGGCATACTCTCCTTAATCTTAGTGTTGCCAAAAGTCACGTCGGGGTGTGCAGTGACATATTGGGAACAATATTCTCCCATTTCCTTTAGAGATTTGGGTTTACGCTCATGTATAAATTCCAGGAATGGTTTGTTAACACATGACATAATCTTATCTCTGAGCAACAAATCCATAAGTCCTTCATACGTTTTTTCTGTTTTGGAAAGCTCAATCCAACGATCAACTGTTAGACGTGCCTTTGCAGTGAATTCTGAGAATTCTACACCTGTCTCAGGCACCATCGTCTTAAATAAAAGGCGATAGCCTTCCTCACTTAGCTGGTATTTCTTTATCAAAGCCGCCCTAATGACATCATAATTATCCTTATCTGCTTCTCCTACAAGGCATAATCTAGTCAAAGATTCACCTTTCAAGTTTTCTGCTAATTGATTAGCGTATTGTGATTTATCCACATTATGTGTACGACAAGAACGTTCAAATCTATCCAGCCAGAATGTAATATCGTCACTGGACTGATTGAACGGTGGAACCTTAACCTTGTAAGTAGAAGGTTTACCATTACCACTAGATGCCTGATTAACATTACTCATACTTGTCAATCTCAATTTCTCTAACTCAAATTCATGTTCTCTTATTGCTTTTTTTTCTTCAGCTTCTCTGTCTAATCTTTTTTGTTCAGCATCCCTGTCTAATCTTTTTTGTTCAGCTTCCCTGTCTAATCTTTTTTGTTCAGCTTCCCTGTCTAATCTTTTTTGTTCAGCATCACTGTCTAATCTTTTTTGTTCAGCATCACTGTCTAATCTTTTTTGTTCAGCAGCAGCTTCTCTTTCTAATTTTTTTTGTTCAGCTTCAAATCTCCTTTGCTCCACCTGCATCTGCAATTTCTTTTGTTCAGCAGCAGCCTCAGCTTCTCTTTCTAATCTTTTCTCTTCAGCCATAGCTTTTCTCTCTTCTGCAGCAGCTTTTCTCTCTTCTGCAGCTAATGCTTTGTCATATTGAGCAACTGTCCATTCTTCTAATTGTTGACCAGTTTTATCAAGGGATTTCCCTTGTGTAATGAAGTATTCTAATGTAGACATGATGTCTAACAATAATACTAATCACTTGAAACAATAATAATACCACAAGTTCTTAATGACTTGATTAATCAGTATACTATCCCAATATCTGTGGGTCACAAGCCTTAATAAGGTCTTGTATAACAGTAATAATAATCAAGTACTGGTTTATACCATAATCCAAGTGCAGTGCACAGGCAATTGTGTCTTATGAAATATACCTATATAAAACATATGTCAACCAACAGAATACATAAAGTACAAATAGGACTGACAATACGAAAACGTTTGCAGAAATCAAAATAAATCAAATAGGGAAATCAATGAAAATAATCACTGAATCTGCAAAGAATAACAACACAAATGACGTCACAGTATATGAATATAAATTGTGAATAGAACTGAAAGATAGAAAAGGGTAGACCAACAAATTACAAACAAATCCAAACAAAACTAAAGAACAAAGAAATATTACAAAAATAACAATAATTACAGTCTTCACAGCTAACACAAATAGCAACTAGTTGTTGCAAGCAAATTTCCAATTAAGGAAATTGCACCTAAAGAAAACGCCCACAACGGACCCTCTATGACGTGGGATATTCTGTTGTGAGGACTCCGCCCAACCTTAAACACAACCCGCTGACATATAAACTAACATACTGTACAAATAAATAACATGTAAACATAAATATATAAATTATGTGTATGATAGTATGTGTTGCGAAATAGGCTCAGTTTTACAGTAATGGCAAACTTATTCTTATGAAAATAAACAAACTGCCACTTTATTCAATTAAACATTCTGGCCTTAAATATTAAAGTTCATATATAGAAAACAAGAAGATCCATCGATGAAAATAGGACTTCTTAGTTCAATAATACTGTCTTCCTGTTAATATTGACAAGAATTGATCCAACTGTTCTGTGAAAACTCTGTAATGTCTAATGTACAAATGTCAACAACGCTGACCTACATACTGCATTCACTTGACAGGTCACGTGACGAAGTGTTGACAAAGAGCAAACCAATACTGCAAGTGTGTCGTATTAGCCACAGGAAACGGTCTGGTATCGGTAATCTGTTGACTTCTGAACTTCTGCGAGGTCAAACCCAGAAAGCTGGTCCACCAGTTGATAAGATCTTTCTTTGGGAGACAGACGTCATCATCAGTTGATAAACTCTTTTAATACAAGACCCTTGCCCTGAGCAAGAGACATGCTGAAAAATCTGAAGCTCACTCGAACATCACCAGAGTTAAATACTGTGTTGTTGTGTTGCTCGTGGTTTGAGTATGGAATGTCAACTTGACCTACGCAGTGGTGTGTAGACATAGATTGAGTGTGTAATATGCGAATGATAGGAAGAGTTCGTGGTGTTGACAAATGTTCTTTTCTCACACTCATGTATGGCTGGAAGTCATCGACACCAACGACTGTGTACCTTTACTACAGTTTAATTGGACGTTCACACTCGACAGCACAGATAGTGACAAATCACAGGTTGGCATAATACATCATGGTACAGTGGATAAATGGTCTTGCAATGTTACATGGGCACTCATGTAGAATAATAGTATAATGGACTGTCAATAGCCAAGCACTCAGTATTGCCCATATATATATCATCTGAGTTTACTGACAAAGCACGTCAGATTATAAACAATATCCAAGATGACTTCTAGACCTAATCTCGTCTAGTGAAGATTCCTTAACATAATGTCCAGCACAGATTTTTCCATATAATCAAATTGAACCGCTAGCAATGGGTTCTCATGTGTAGCAGTGATCTCTGGACTAATCAAGCGATAATACGGGCATCCCTTTTCTCTTCTTGAAAGTCACTAAATGTTTTTACAAGATGGCTTCTCTCGTGAGCTGTCACTCACGTTTGGATACAGATAATGAATCTGTCTTAAAGTTAGTCATTCATTAAATGTTTCATTGCTCTGTAGATTCTATCATGATACAATTGACTGCATTCTACAGGATATAGTGCTGCTAGGAATCAGAGTCGTTTTCCATCTAGTTAAATGCATCCTCTCAGATGTACAAGTCATACCTATCGAAAAACGGTGGCTTCGTACGAGAGTTCAAAAGAGTATCTTTTATTACCTGCGTATCAGAAATATGATTCTGCCATTCCTTGGCAATAAGAATAAACACTGGGGTAAAGCATACACGATAGGTCTAGACGACTATCACTTTCCCCATAAATATAGAGATCACTTTTTCCCGGCGACAAGCCGACATAGCAAAACACAGCCCCCATGATCAGGGCGAAGCCAAAACACACCTCTCTAGAGACACATCCGCCGAACAGCCTTTGACCTCTCTAGAGACAAAAGAACATATAGTTCGACTTAGATATGTAAAGATATACAGATATAAGACAGACTCGTCCTACTCAGCCAAACAATACACATAAATTCAGGCCATAGATATTCTGAAGCAAGAACAATCTATTACTACCCAAACAAAGAATAAATCGCAGTAAAACTGGATTCATCCGCGGAGTTCGATCGAAAGAGACGACACAACTTTCAAGGGAAGTAACTCAATAATGACTTTTCCTTAAGCACTAAAAAATATCTATTTTGTTTACAAAATATTTGCGAACATAACAAGTATACCAAAGTATAATATTGTAAGATATCAAAGACTGCACGTAACACACCCGTTATTATATACGCCGCCTGTTGCCCCTCAGTCACAGCCCTTTCACTAGTACACCAAAAAACTCAGCGTGTTGTGGACTTAGAAAAATGTTGGTGTTTTCTGTACCGCAGCGTTTATTGTCACGATTTTCATTGCCCATTGCGGTTGTTCCACAGTCAGCCTGATGCCTTTTCGGCAGTTTCACTAAGTCCCCTCAGCCCCAACATTTTTTTTATTATTTTTTTTTTAAGGTGAACTTTATTTTCATCTCTTTGCAATTTTACAAATTAGTGTACATTTTCAACAAGTAAGAATGAAATTACATTGACAAGTTTTCAATTTAAAATCATGAGCATTTTACACAAAGGAAACATGATAAAAGGGGTTACATGGCAAATCAAAACTCTTCTGTTCTCGCAAGTACTTTTGTACACATACAAACCCAAGTGATAGAATTTATGTGTTTGTGACAAGGGCTTGGTATATATAAATCCCGAGAAACAAATGTGAGAAGAAAAGGAAACAGGATGTGTAGTATTGGTGCACGTATGTCTAACCATATACATACATATTCTAAGAAACCCATATTCATTACATTCCTTTAGATACTAATATTAATGGAAGCCTCTTAGTATGACCTACTTTAGGAGAAAGGCGATAAATAAAAATTCGCACGCGTGCATGCACACGGTGACAAGAAAGATAGGACTATATTCTGAAGATAAGCCGGTACAAACTGGTTTTCGGAAACAATGAAGCCTTGGATGCTTCATTTGGACAGGACGAAGGACACTTGAAAATTTTGTCTGGGCGAGGTATTGAATACCCCCGGGTTGAAAGTATAATGGCCAATTTTGTGCCGGGTAACGCTTTTCTCCTTGCACACAGCCTTGAGCCATAAATGGCTAGGCACACCGGAATTTCGAGAAAGGTACATGGGGTAGTTAATAATCATGTTTCCTAAAGCAAGGGATGGTCATAAGCAGCTCTAAAACAAAATCCATGGTGATATCACGAGAAGAAAGAAAACATCAGATTAAGTTGGGAGAACAGGTCCTGGAGCAGGTCGACCACTTTAAATATCTCGGAGCTATTATAGACCGAAAGGGAGGCATCAAAGAAGAGTTGGCCACTCGAAAAGCAGCGGCTGGGAGACTTTTTCAGGCCATAAATCGTGGATTCCTCAGCAAGAAAGAGGTTGGTAAGAAAACGAAGATGGCTGTATACCGCTCCACCTATGTCCCAGTCTTGACATATGGATGCGAGTCGTGGGCAATGACTACAACCCACAAAAGCCAGATCCAAACCTCAGAAATGAGGTATCTGAGGAAAGTGGTTGAAGTAACAAGAAGAGACATGGTCCGCAACCAGACGATCCGTCAAGGCCTAAAATCCCATCCGCTGCAGACCCAAATAGAACAGTCCCAACTAAGATGGTTTGGCCATGTCTGCAGAATGGGAGAAGATCGGCTACCACGACAAGCATGGGAAACAAAGAGCCAGGGATCCAGACCTCCAGGACGACCCAGAGTCCGCTGGGAGGACAACATTAGACAATCTTTGAAGGACCGAGGACTAGAATGGAACCAGGCCAGAAAGAAGACAGCTGATAGAATGGTCTGGCGCTCTCTCTTCCAAACCTCTACACCTCACGGTAGAAGGGGAACGACTAAGTAAGTAAGTAAGTAAGTTTCCTAAAGCATATATAATATGAAATTCCAAAACAAGCTCAATTTACCACATACAACAAAATACATTCATAAACTGTAAATACAAGGTGAGGAAAGTAAAATACTTAAGTTGGACATTTCTGTACATTCATGTAAATTTGACATTAATTATTCCAAGGTGAAAAAGGGGGGGGAGAGACTTAGGTTGAAAACATATTTATATTCGTGAAACAATTTATTTTAATCGTTCCAAAACAATATAATTTAGACTTTAAAACCACAAATTGGAACCACGCACACACGCACACCAAGAGCGCAGGTGAAACCTGGAAACCCTGCATCCACTCCTACACACACGTACTTGTACTAAAAACTTTGTTACACATTGATGCGTTCCCAGAAACAAAGAACGGCATTACAAAGTTGCCAATCATACTTTTCAGAGATACCGTTTTCTCATATTTTTCCAATTGGTGGTTCTGTAAACAAATTTTATGATTTCAGTTTTGATTCCAAAAAATAAAAACTTGTACATTTTCCAAACAATTTATAAAAGTTCATATACATGATATATGGGAAAAATTTACTTTAACAATACAATAAGCGGTGGGGGGGGGGGGACAAAAGGAAGGGAAATGTTGTGGCATCCACGCTAATTCCTTAAGACGGAGAGAGTGGAGGAGTGTTGCTCCGCTATACATTGAAATCAGGTGAAATTGACAGTGCTTTC